>CM048744.1:10170693-11370693 GCA_026315105.1 Locusta migratoria
AGTCATTCAACTTGTCTTCGTTGTTTTCGAACCATTGCTGGGCTGTTCCGTCCAGGTAGAAATAAACGTTGGCCAAGCACATCGTATGATCCCACCTGTTGTACTTGGCGACTCGGTCAAACCCTTTTAGTCACTTGTTGGGGTCCTGTCAAGCATCTCCAGAGAACACCGACGGGTGTCTGATGTGCAGCTGGCTCAAATGTTTGTAGAGTCTATGGGACTTAACTACGTGGTCATCAGTCCCTAAACTTACAAACTACTTATGAACTACTTACAACTAAGGACGGCACAAATATCCATGCCCGAGGGGGGATTCGAACCCCCGACCGTAGCAGCTGGCTCATTGCTGGTTTTGTCTCCATCGTTCTTCTGATAATACGGACTTTTGGAAGGATGTACTCGGTGTATCCCTTGTATTCCGGTTCCAGTCCGTGTAAGCGACGGCTTTTATGTTACCTAATCGGAGCCACGGTGATGCAGATGCAGCTGTTGCACAGTGTACCCGGCGCCTCCACCAAACAATGTCACATTGCAATGGAAGTAGGCTTGACTTCGAAGGCAACTAAACACAGCACTTATACTGAAAGCACGTTTATTACGAACTCAACATACACGCAGCACTGACTGCCTCTCATGCAGAGTGCTCTGCTATTTATACACAGACAGAATTTACCAGAAATTAGAAGAACAGTTAACATAAGAAACAAGTAGAATTTACAAGTGAACATAAGAAAGATGTAGAACCTTCTGGAATTGTCAATTACAAAGAAATAAATTTTTGCCGGTGGGCGGAATTGAACCGGCGACCTTCTGCTCCGCAGTCCATGACGCTATCCCCTGCGCCACGCCGGCAGTTGGTGTTCGTGGTCTCTCGCGGCAATATTATCAAAAAAGGTAATAACTTCATGAGAATATAAACATTCATATTACTCAATGGTTTTAACACACCAAATAACCACCACCTTCATAAACCTTGTGTAGTAACACAATGCCCCAGCTGTCAAAGCTATATACTGTTTACCACATCAAAATTTCAGATAAAATTGGTATTTCAGAATACAAAGTACATAGTCAAATTTGGTATACAATGTTCATGGTCAAGATTAATCAAGTCAGTGTAGCATAATCATAAGTGACAAGTAAAAAATTTCTTGCAAAAAGATTATTTGATCCCAAATTTATAAATAATTTTGTGTAAGATGGTTACCAAATTGAAAAATACTACCTGTTCCCAAAAATTAGCAACCAATTTGAAATATTTCTTGAAATGAAAGGATCTAATAATTATTACATATTCAATTATGATTTTAAAGTTTAATGAAAAATAAAAATTTCGTGACAGAGCTATACAACATCCATGTCACACGCTGGCCTGCTGTGTGGTTCTGGTGCACCTCTGACGTGTTAAAGAAGAGGCTCTGAGAAATCAAACGGTGGAAGGATTCAACAACATTTTTGAGAAGGATAGGTTGCTTACTCGCCACAGGCACGTCCAATAAGCTGCAGAAAGGCACAAATAACAGACAATAACATTATAGCTTTTGGCTGTTTAGGTGTTAGAGACACAAACACCGACACACTCACACAGACACAACTTTGTTCAAAAAAAAGAAATGCAATATTACCTAAAAATAAAATCACAGACAGCTAACATTAAATGTACCCTTAAAATTCTCAAAATGTCATACTTAAGATACATACATTTCGAAAAGCAAAATCATCATTACAGTAACTTTGATTATTAGTTTAAGTAATAAAATTATTAAAGTTTTAGGTACGTAATGACAACATTTGAATTTATGATACTACATAGGCCAAGGAACAGAATGAATAAAAATGTGAAGTAAAATTTAGCCTACAGAAAGATATTAGAACCAGCCAAATGAAAATATCTCTAAATTTCTCAAATTATTTTCTTATGGTATATGAATTTTGAAAAATATGCACATCAATGACTCAAAAGAGTTTGGTAATATTTTGGAAAGGATAGGTTGCTACTCAGCACAAAGACACCCGATGAGCCGCAGAAATGCTCACATAACTGAATAAACAAAAATGAAACTTTCGGCTGTTAAACCTTCATCTGCCACAGAAAATGCACACACACACACACACACACACACACACACACACACACACACACACTTAATCACAAACCCAACTGCTATCTCCGGCTATTGCGGCTGGACTGCAACAGACAGCACAGCTGAGGTGAGAGCAGCCAGTGGTGGGGATGAGGAAGTGGCATGGAGAGGGAAGTAGGAAGGGAGGGAAGGGATGCCGGTGGGGATGGAGCAATACATCAGTGCTGTCTCACAGATAGGAAGGGACTGGAGTATGTGGCAGAAAGGGAGATGTACATAAGCTGGAGTGTGGGCAGCGAAAGGAACGGAAGAGGAGAGTGGTGGGGGCAGGAACTAGCCAGGGTTTAGGCACGGGGGATTGTGGGAGTGTAGGGTATACACTAGGAAGAGTTCCCATCTGCGCAATTTGGACAAGTTGGTGTTTGTGAGGAGGATTCGTATGGTACAGACTGTGTAGCAGTCATTGAAGTGAGCCACATCATGCTCTGCAACAGGATGGTCCAGCTGTCTCCTTGCCACAGTATGACGGTGGCCATTCGTCTGTACAGACAGCTTGTTGTCCACATAGAAAGCTGCACAGTGTTTGCAACTCAGTTTGTACACAACATGATTGCTATCACAGTTTGCCCTGCCTTTTATGGGATAGGAAATGCCTGTGACAAGACTGGAGTATGTGGTGGTGGGATGGTGGGTAGGACAGGATTTGCATCTAGGTCTATTATAGGGATATGAGCCATATGGTAAAGGGATGGGAGCAGGGAAGGAGTAGGGATGGACAAGGATATTACTTAGGTTTGGTGGACAGTGGAATACCACTGTAGGGGGGGGGGGGGAGGATTTTGGGCAGGGTATTTCTCATTTCAGGACAGGATGAAAGGTTATTAACACCATGACGGATAGTGTGGTTTAACTGTTGTAGTCCTGGTGGTATTGGGCGTTGTGGCTGGACTGTGGGTGTGGGGGAGGTGGCGGGTGACTGGGCAGACAGGGCCCGAGATATCTGTTTCTGGATCAGATTTGTTGGTTAATTGCGGTCAGTGAAGGCCTCAGTGAGGTGTTTGGCATATTTGGAGAGGGACTGCTCGTCACTGCAGATGCGATGACCACGGGTGGCTAGGCTCTATGGAAGGGACATTTTGGTGTGGAATGGGTGGCAGCTGTCGAAATGGAGGTATTGCTGATGGTTGGTAGGTTTGATATGGATGGAGGTACTGGCCATCTTTGAGGTGAAGGTAAACATCAAGGTAGGTGGCTCGTTGTGTTGAATAGGACCATGTGAAGAGGTGTTGAGGTTTTGAAGGAATGTGGATAGTGTGTCCTCACCTTCAGTCCAGATTTGAAGATATCATCAATAAATCTGAACCAGATTCTGGGTAGTCAGGAAGGATTCCTGTAGATGGTCCATGAATAGGTTGGCATAGGAAGGTTCCACACGTGTGCCCATGGCTGTGCCGCAAATTTGCTTGTAGGTGATGCCTTCAAAGGATAAGTAATTGTGGGTAAGGATGTAGTTGGTCAAGGTAATGAGGAAGGATGTCGTACATTTGAAGTCAGTTGGGCGTTGTGTAAGGTAGTGTTCAACAGTGGCAAGGCCATGAGCATTGGGAATGTTGGTATAGAGGGAGGTAGTATCAACTGTGCATGGTTCCAGTTGGTAAAGGAACAGGAACAGAGTCAGTGGAGGAAATTGTTGGTGTCTTTTATATAGGAAGATCTACAAGTTTGGACACCACCTATAACGTTACAGGATCGATGGTCAAGCGTAGTGTTGCGGGATTGATATTGAACACAAGACGTTAAACCTCCTAGGCACAACTGCTCCAAACGGAAGTGACGTCAGAAGTACAGCTTCATAGCAGATGTCATTTGGTTTAGCGAGAGCCAATAGGATTGCAGAGATTTGTTGATATTCTGTGTTGTCATCTCACCAGTAGTTGTCGAAAGTTAGGGAGAAAAAAAGGTCGAAAGAATGAATTTGCAGCTACTTTCAGAGGAACACAAATTCTTCTGGAATATTATTAACGATTAATCATAACGTTGACATCTCTGGTGACATGTCGTTTCTTCAAAACGACCTCGGCCTACGGAGTTGGCCTACTGTGCTTTCTTTCTAGTTGTGTTTGCAGCAAAAATAATTTTTTTAAAAAAAGGAAAGATACCCGTAATGATTATTAACACTTTCGCTGCGGCTGACGCTTATAAGCGTTCGCGCTCAATGTAGGATAGTAAAGTGATAATACGTAGAACAGCTGAAGTACATTATTAAATTTTAATGTCACTATCGGCAGTACACAATATAGGCCTAGGTAGTAAGGAATAATGTTAAGACTGACGAGAATCTGCAAAAAATACATATATATATCAGAGTATTTGCTCACTGTGGCCGTGATTTTCAGTTGAAGTCCAATTTTAGAAGCTGTGCTCATAGGTGAATTATATGTGGCTTACCATCGTCTTTCCCGTCTTAAGCCGATTGAAATTAAGGGCTGTTTTACATCATCCGCATTTCGTTTTTTTGTGCATAAAGCATCATCTGTATTCGTGTTAATGTTTATAAATTATAACCGAAATGCCTATGGTGTAAAACAAATGTTTTTAGTTGCTATAAGCTTAAAACATAAGAGCCGACTATTATAAATTTTAACGGCTGCTGCAGAAATGACCACACAAACAAACATAGAAAAAAATTCTTCTTAAAGTGAAAGCAACTTTTTATACATATAAAGACTGTAGGGATGCCCTGTCCCATATCTATAGTGTATTTATCCCAGTCTTTGCTGTTTTTTAATCGTTCTGTTGCATTTTGTTCTCACAGAGTTGCAGTTAGCGCAAATATTGAGTACTTAACATCAAGTGTAGACGTAACATAGATTCAGGAATACGTTTGACTTAGAACTATGCATACCAAGACTAAACACCAGTCCACCTATCCAGTTCGTGGTTGTTAGGTTTCACCAAAGTAACTTATTTTTTTAAAGCTAGCATGATTATGAACATATGCCATGCTAAATTCCTGGTATTATGTTTGCAAAAACCAACTAGTGCTACTTTTTCATAATTTTGGCTTGGTTTTTCACTATATAGAAAGAAAAATGTATTTATACTTGTTCAGTGGTTCTTATCCTCTGTATTTCATATACTCGCTTTTGGTGCCGGTCGGAAATCTATTGGATTGTTGAACTGTTGCAAGTGCCATAAGGCAGATTGGGCATAAAATGTCAAACTAGCTAGGTTTATTTTACCGTTTTCCAGTGTATTCTAGCAAATTATTTTCAAACATAGCACTTACAATACTAGCATGATACCAGTAAGCAAAAATTATGTATGTTACACTCAGAATATTAATTTTAAGCATCAGTTAATGGTGCACCAAAGCATATCAGTTGCAGAGGCAGTGATTCAAGAATTAAGGCATAACTGTAGACTGGGATACCACCCGTCTGCTTTGACCCATGACGTGATCAATATGTCGGAAAACCAGTATAGGGGATATCTTAATACTTCCGTATTGTAGATACAAGTAATCTGTAGGTATTGTAGATAAAAGAATGTACCAACAATCACAGGTCTTAGCCCAAAAATTCGCACCTTCGGCGCTCACATACATAAAAAATCTCTCAGTTAACCTACACCTAACCACCAGAGAAAGGCTACAGATCACTTTTTAAACACAAAGTATTAATCTGGTTTGTTTGTAAACAAATTATTGCCTTTAAGTCAACCATCATATAATCACTCACACCTTCTATAAACATGCACACACCTCAAAACTACCACACTGCGATAACGTCACAGGTCAAATCTGACGGGCAGTATCCTCGTCTATGGGTGAGCCAGAATTAAGATTCTGCCATTGTTTCTTTGTGTATCAAGATCACACAATACTTTATCCTTGTAAGCTCCGCCTCAGATATCAGGAAAATTGCTACTGCTTTTACTACACATCCAGACTGTTGAAGAGGTAATTTTCCCTTGCACTTTTTCCTTTGGCTGTTAAAATCACTATCCTTTATTCGCCTTTCGTCCACTATCCTGCAGTCGGTCTGTATTAATGGGAAATCTTACCCACATGTACAAATAAATCAGACACACATCTTGTGACCTACTTGGCTGACAACTAACAAATGTACAAGTGACAGTAGAACCTATGTTGTGGTCCCCTGCTTGTGTACATGAAGGACTCTTAAATAAATCAATATAAAATAAACTGAGAATTTCAATCTACTCCACCACTCTCCTTCCCTAAAAATATATTTGTCTGATTGAATCCAGAACCTAAATTAAGATATGTTAAGATTAATGATTATTAATTTTCCTTACTAATGAAATTAAGAGTAGCATATCATTGCATTTTCTCAACACTTAAAAAAAGTGAGCTGCAACACTTAGCAATTTCATAGGCCAAAACAAAGTTGTACACTATTACCCATTCCTTGCCCTCCTCTCTCACATCATATAGGCTCCTTTCTTCACACTATTTACCCCTTCATTATTGTATTTGTAATCCAGTTCAATTGCGCATACAGGTATAATCATTACAACATATTTTTGTTGATTCTTTAGTCTCATCTGTATTGCTTATCCACTTGTAACAACTGCTAAATTACACCCAACCTCTTGACTGAGCCAGCTCATTTCCCTTACAAACTGAAACTGTAACTGCTAGACCTTAACCAGCCATGTGACCACAGTCTAGATCAATTGCATTAAGTTAAAACAGTAAAAGCAACTTGCATATATAAACCATATTTGGTTCTCAGAATGAAGGACATTGTATGAAATTCAAACTACATATTTGTGCATCTGTGTGCTGTTCTCTATAGAATTGGTGTTGAGGTGATTGGTGACTGTTACTTTCAAATTGTTATATTACTTTATATTATATGCAGATGCTATATTATAAGCAGATGCATAATATATGTCACAGCTGTATCACTTGTACTCTGCAGGTTGTTTGCATTGATACTGCCCATAGTTTTTTTTGTTTTTGGACATAGATAATGTACATATTTGTGGAAACTTCTGATGTAGTTGTATTTTTACCCATATTCCAAACAAAACATTAAAAAAATTGGTCACGCAGGTAAACAACAGTTAACAGAAGATGAAAGCTCTATCACACAATTTAATGCTAATTAACAAAGGCCATAGTCATTAATAAAATTCTTATTGTCAAGCAGCCACTAGAAATGGAATCAAGAATCTATATTGACCATTGATCACACAAGATGAAGTAGGCTTTGTCATTAGTACAGTACATGCCAGAATAAATATTTCTCATATCATTTGCAATTAATAGTTGTGAATGCAATTTTTAGCTATGATAAAATTATTATAGCTTATTTAGTGCAGAATGCACATTAAGTGTAGAATATAGTTTAGGGTGAACAGATTTCCAAACTCAAAATATGGGACACACATTATAAGGTGAAATTAAGCTAAATTTTTGAAGCGTTTTGTAAATACTGTATCAATAAAATAGATTTGACTTCAAATATTTGGTCCACACTAAAGCTATTGGGCCTATTCTCAAGACTATCACTAAAAAAAGGGGGTAAATATGTTGCATTTTATTAATGGTGTAAATATTTTATTGTTGTCAACACAACATGGCAATTTTATATAACATTTTTCATATGGGCTGACAGCTATTATTACATACATAGATTACTTATTTTTCACTCTCTCAACTACATTTTTGAAAAGAATGCACATCATTCAGGAGTATGAAAACTTGAAAATCAGTTTTGTTGAAATTAACACATGAAGAATCCTAAGCATTACTAAAACTCTTGCTTTCATCAGTCCATAAAGCAGTGCCATCAGACACTGTGCGAAGATATAATCTGCAATTTTTCCAGCAGATACCGCAATTTGAAATAAGTTGAAAGATATATTTTTTCACTAACATAATATTTCTAAATTTGTGCTTCACCGCTTGATGTGCAATTTCAACAATGTTCATTTAGAGCAATCCATTGACTTGAGGGAACAGTGTGTTCCATTGCAGCAAGACGATTACTTCTTCATTTATGATGACGCTATTCTCACATATTTCAACAAAAGACATACTTTATTATGAAGTTTTGCTCTGAAGAACTAGGTCGTATGTGTTGGCCACGACGAAGCAGCCGAGCACATTGAGGCGCTATGCTATGATGCGCGAGGCTGTTCCCTGTCGAGGGTTTGAATCCCCCCTCGGACGTGGATGTTTGTTCCGTCTTTAGTATAAGCTAGTTCATAAGTAGGTTGCAAATTTAGGGACTGATGACCCCACAGTTAAGTATCATAAGCCTTACAAACATTTCATGTGTGTTGGACAACTATAAACTGACCTCGATTGAAATAACACTTCTCTTCAACGTGGAAATAATTTCTCACTTTGCTGTTGTACTTTCGAAAATGTAAACTCGCTTTAATTTTTTCATTATAAATATATATTCCTTCTCGTACTTTGCTTTTATTTAATAAATCTATGTGGATTATGCATACGAACATTCATTACTCTAGAGGAGTAAAAGTTTACTTGTTGTGTAGTGTGACAATGGCCAGAGCCGACCAATTGTAGTGCAGATCCCATAATATTGGTTCTTTCTACACAATAAACATTATTACCTTCATACAGCTGAAAAAAAGTCTCATGAGGTACAGACAAGTCTATAACTTAATCGATTTTTACCATGAAGATGCATATAAAAGAGGGGTTAACTTTTTTCACTGATCATGAAGTATTAATAATAATGTTGTTCCTACTCTGTGGTTGACAGGTTCTTGTGCATTCCCTTGTCCACTCAATAAATGTCCTGTAATCATAACCATGTCATATAGTATCACCTGATTAGCTACATCACATGCAACAGCCATTCCCAACATTGTGATACTACGTCACAAAATGACAAGTAAACTTGAGGCATTAGTGGACAAAATTATACATTTGTTAAATGGTAGATCTATGTAACTGCAAGAGAAGACAGCTAGTACAGTTGCTGAAAAATTGTTTCATTACTGAGGCAATAAAACTCTTAACAGTAGAATGGACTGTCAGCTAGGCAGTTGTACCGTCTTTCCTTAAGAATTTTAAATGATATGGCCTCAGCTGTTGGTGATAATTGCTGAAATCTTTAGAGCATTTACTTTGTGTGAATTACCAGTTTCTGCTCATCTGTATCTTGGTATGTGAAAACCTGCCATTTTTCTGATGATTTAATTTTAATATTTAATAAGTTCCCTGACAGCGCCTTTAATGCCGCTGGTTTTCACATATATTACACAAATATATAAGATCACAGTAGTCAATAGCCTGAACCTAGAAAACAGGGGACAGCAGTTCCCCTTGTGTGTAATGTTCTGAATTTTCAGAATTCTCAAAATGTAAGGAGTTCGTCCCCAAATAAGAAGTTGTGTGCGTCTGAAAAAGTCCAAAGTACATTTTTCTAAGAAAGTTTCCAAAGGAGACTTGACATCTTTAAACACGCCTGGTCTATATGTTCTTCCTAGTTACGTTGTTAATTAATAGAAAGTCCTAAAAGTTTCACTGATGTATTTTCGATGGCATTGGGCAATCCTAAGAGAAGCTGTTATTTTTCAGCATTGCTCATTAACTTACTTGTTGAGAACCAGTGGAGGGTGAAATTGAATGATTCCTGTGTGCTATTGCTTAAGGCTATGACATTATGGTTTGAAGTGAGAAAAATTGTCATCAGCGTAGCATATTACTGTACTGTTTATGTAAGAATGCAGGCCACTTATTTCGATGTTGGAGGAGGTCCCAAGAACCGAGCCTTGTGGTACCCCAGTATTAATTATTGTTACTGGGGAGTGTTTATTTTTAACCGTGACAAATTGCCTCCTGTTGTGAAGATATGAAACTTATACTGATAATCCTGGATTACACACACACACAATTATATTCTAGTTTTGCTAACAGGACAAAATAGGGAATGAAATTAAATAGCTTACTTATATCATATACGACAAATGACACCACATTCCACTTTTTAAAGGTGGTTAATGTCTGCTCAATAATTTCTAAACAGCTGTAGTGGTGTTTCTACCCTGCCAGAATCCACACTGATGTTGCTCAGAGGGTACAATTGAAATAGGATGATAGCTGTTTGTCCTCCTTTCTAACTGGAAACACTCCAGATGGTAAACATTTAAGTATGTCAGTGGTTTGCAGGTAAAATCTTGTGTTTTTATACATTGCAATTGGAGAGTCAGTGCACTCCATACTCTTTAGAATTTGATCATTTTAGGAATGTTCTTTTAATTTCAGTGTGTATGATATACAAATTAAAGACATATTCTGTTAGTAGATAGGCATTAAGCAATTCCATTGGAGATATGTAAGTTGCTTCTATTTTAGTTTGTTTCCTTAACTTATAAAGAAGTTATTCAATTCACTGGGACAGAGCCTTGTGTCGTTTGTGCAGATTCTTGAGCTATAATTTGCCATGCTGCCTTGCATCTGTTGAATGCACCTCTTGTGTAACTCTGCATGTTGGATGACATTCAGAACAGTATACGGTAAGGGACCTTAAGTTATTGAAAGTTCATTAACTGTGTTCAACATTTCTATGTTAAAGTCCCCACATATGGAAATCTATTTTATATTTCAGTATCTTCTAAACACTAATTTGGATTTTGCAAAACATGTATCAATGTCACCATCAGAAGACCTGCATAGGCATACAACTATTAGATTTTCATTGGTGGCTTTCATGTGACTGAATTCTGCATCTAACTCTTTATAGTATGTAGTTACATCAGTTTTTGATAATTTGATATCTCTGATAAAGATACCAGTCTCACCATTTCATCCTGGTAGCAGCAGATGTAATGCGTAGAAAGCAAATCTGTTAAAATGTGAAACATCTATCAGATTTTCAATTAACCATTACACAACACACCAACATTTGTGTCATCACATAAGTGTCAGAGATGGACTACATTACTTTTAATACAACACATTTTAGTTTGTAATATTGTGAGGGCCTTGTCTTTCTTACTGTTTTTGTGGAAGTCATTTAGTTTTGGACCAATGTTTATACTCCATCATCTGGAGGTGGTGTTCTTGGCATATTGTTTATTCCCATGGTTGTTAGGTTGTGCTGCTGCCATACTTGGCCCACCAGAAATTCTGATTTCTCACGGGTGGTTGCTCTTCTAGTTGGTCGGCTGCTGCTGGGTTTAGTTATGTGAGTTATGGCTGCTATTTTTGTGTGTTGCTGGGGTTCTTTTTGTGAATCTGTTTCTTCTGATTTTGATGGTGTTGGTGTCCTATAAGCGAAGATTTGTTTTTTTTTTATCTTTCTTGGAAATCTTCGTTTGCACTGAACTATTAGATATGAACACTTCTTCACTTCCGGATAATGATGTATTTGGTTAGTCTGCCTTTCCAGATTCACTTGGTGTAGGCCTTGCATATAGGTGTGATGTTTCATTTTCACTGTCTTGAGTTTTCATTAGCTCTGTGCATTTTCCCCAATATTTTCCAGAATTATTTTGGAGATCAGTTCTTTATGTTTCCTGTTAAAATGAAGCCTATGTGTTATAATTCTCTGACTTCATGAACATCAGTGAAGTTCACATTATTATGCTCTTTCGCCATTTTGCTTTTGCTCTGGTTCGCATGTCTTAATTTCTTGGTTTATACACCACCATTCCACCATATCATATCTATGTTGTACTCATGCCTCAAAAATGTTCGTATTTTTTCAGACACCTTAAAATGTGTTGGAGAACAATTTTCGCTTAACTTTTTGTAACATTATTTGAACCACCTGAAATAACAAAATCTTTTGTTTGTTTATGTATAAAGTTACAGTCAGATGTCTTCTGGTAGTGTTAAATTTTACTCATGGCATCGGTGGCGTAGTGTTCTAATGTTGGCAACGAAATTTTTCCCTTTAAAGAACCTGACAACACAGCAGCTACAGCATTAATTATGTCTCCTAGTCGACACGATAAATTACTCCCTCTAATTTCGTGTGATGGATTTTCAAAGAGCAATCAGAGTTCGCTGTCAACATAAGCACACAACGCTGCTGAGGCTGGAAGTAAAATTTTACTCTTTCCTTGATTTCGTATTCGTTTGCGCTTTATGTTGGCAGCACAACTTTTGCCATGACTATCTGATTAAATACATATTTTTCATTTGAAATACAGGGGCTGTTTACATGCTTTTCTGGTTAATTGTGAGGCGTAATTGTAGT
Organism: Locusta migratoria; assembly: GCA_026315105.1. Classification (NCBI taxonomy): domain Eukaryota; kingdom Metazoa; phylum Arthropoda; class Insecta; order Orthoptera; family Acrididae; genus Locusta; species Locusta migratoria. The sequence goes on from CM048744.1 coordinate 10,182,992, forward strand.
TCTCCGTTTTTACTGAGTGTCTTTCGTTATCATATTTATTGCATCTATCTGTAATTGTCACAGTTATCGATTGGGTGGTGTTTATATTTTAAACGGGCCGAAACAAAATTTAACAACACTGGTTTGTTGCCTGGCTTGATTTTGTTCCGTGCATTGCACAATTTTTCACGTCTTTGTAATTCATTAGTTAATGTACTTACTATTGTTTTCATATTCCTATGTTAATTTCGTGTAGTTGTGCTTCCTTCCCGCAGATTTTCAGACGTAGCACAACACGATTGCTTAATTATTTTTATCGTTCCAAACACAAATTAAAATTCCAGCTTTTGACTCGTGAAGGTCACACACAAATATTAAAATATTCTTCTACATTTTAGTCAGCTGACATCTTACCCTGACATGTAGCAATAACATAACTAATTTCACTCGGTTTATGCAGTACAAGCGAAATCTCATCTGAAGTATTTTGTCGTTATAAAACTCCCCCCCCCCCCCCCTACTAGTTTTGTACTGTTACGCTGCGCAACTCAATGACACATCACACGGTATACTATTGTTTTTCAGAATTTAGAAAAGTAATTGAAGAGCTGATATAGGTCTACTTAATTTCACACACCCACTATGCTCATGCGCATGTGAGCAGTATTTATTAAATACTTCAACTGTAGCATTTCGGTTCCGTTTCACGCGCGCATTAGCGGGCGACGTCTTCAGTTACGGGTAACGTTCAGCTCAGTGAGCTCACCACACTTCGAGCAAACGTGCCGTCATTTTGACGTCAGACGCTGTATCGACGATACTACGAAAACATTTACACGTGTTTCTGCTTTGTGCTTTCAAGTTACCAGTATCACCGTAATTCTAATTTCTAAACCGTGTGAATCGCCGCGATTCCGGCGACTTGTATGATTTATCATGGAACAGACAAAAATTGAGTTAGTTTTGTTATAATATTTCATCCGCCAGTAACTAATTTATCGTCTCTTCGTTGTTATGAAAGTTATGTTGTGAACCGAGAAAAGTAAATCTCAACAAATCAGTCAATAGTAAGTATAGTTTACAATTTTTGTTACTTGTGATTAAATTTTGTTATCAAATGAAACAAATGTGATATTGTGTTGTCGAGATACATTATATACCAGTCAATATTTACAGAAAAGTTTAATAATGCTCATTATTTTCCAGATGCAGTTCCCACTATGAATACTTTCTTATTCTGAGAAACTTGAAGATTCAAGACAACTCTTGAACTCACAGCTTAAATGTGACATGACTAATAACATATGTGTGCAAAGTGTGTGTAGAAACTGTGTGTGACTGAACAGTGTTTTATTGAAATAATTATGTGATATTAAACGGTTGAAAAATAAATGTGAAATACACTTTGTCCCCTAGTCCAATTCCTATAAATTTTCTGCTATGGAATGAGGGTGATGTTGGTCCCTTCTCCCTGAAATCTTGAATTTGATGGCAGATTTACTTGTAGCATAGCCTGAGGTCTTAGATGGGTTTTAAATCCATTGGTTTACTTTTAAGGTCTATGGTAAGAAAGTGAAAGTGTGAACACAGATCTTCCAGTTGAAATTTGATACCGGTACCATGAATAGTTCAAGTGCAATACTTTAGGCCTACTTGGAAATAATTACAAAAATCGTAGGCTACTGCTGTATTTTTATTTATTTCCTTTTTGGTTCTCTACTCCAAACATTGTACTGAAATGCAACCTGACATTTGATAAGTCAGAATAAGCGATGTGATAGAGGTACTGTAATGATTCCATAAACTTTACACTTTCACACATGCCAAAGGAGTCATGCTATATTAACAAGGCTCCGTAGCAGTAATGTGTCTTATTGGGAGCAGGATTAAATATATGTTCTACTTTTTTCTAAAAATATATTCAAAGAAGTTATATTGTGCTGACTAATACAGTATAGGTCCAATTTAGAATTAAAGCTGTGGTTGACCAGATACCAATCTTAATTGTTGCTGAATAGGCTTGGCCCAATCATTTATAACATGGATTCAGTTCCATTCCAGTTGTTTGAATTCAATAACTCAGGGGTAAAAGTGTATGTGACATTTTACTTATTGTCACCAGTCTAGTGTGGCAAGGGCTGTTCAATGTTCTTTGAGAACTCAATCACATGAGAGTAAATGAGATAATCCTGTATGTTGACTGTGAAATAATTAATGCTGTTTCTGCTCTGTTGTTAAGTTCTAGTATGTACCCTTGACTGGTAAGTTAAAGTTTAGGGCATTACTGAAGCATGGGATACCACCATCACCTTTGGTCAATAACATTATATATAATCAGTTTCTTTACTGTGCAATTTCCATTGCAATTGAGTATTTCTTTTACAGTGCCCATAGCTTACAATATTTATATAACAAGTCTGAACATTGGCAAATATATATAGCAAATGCTTTTCTTCAATTTTGACATTTAATTAAACTGGAGCCTTTGTACCCAACCCTGTTACAAAGCTGCAATGCTAAAATTTGCTCCCTTAATTTCAAACTTGCTTAAGTGCTGCCTCTTAATTTTGTTCCAAGCAACACGGTAGTTAAAGTGTAGTCTGATCTATTTCAGCTATTTGCAATTATAGCAGCAAGTTTTACATAAATCTTCATACCTTTATCGAGACTTAATTTATGCACAATTAAGTAGTCACATTAAATACAATGAGCAAAGTGACTTCAGGCATACATTAGACTAACCAGTGCTCCCATAAAAAGAGTTAAGAGAGATTTTTTGGAAGATAAAGTGCATCAGACAGATTTGAAAAACAAACTCACATTAAAATCTATTTGGCTGTAAACAATTGTGCTGTTACACATGGCTTTGTTAGTAGACATTACACACAATCTGTTTATATAATACCATATATGTTTATCTTTTATACAATTTATTCAATTGTTACATGGAATGCAAATACTTGGTAGAAAAGTTACAACTTTCGTTCTTGAAGCACATATTACAGATTCTTACAATACATTATTTAAACTACATATAAGTTTGTATGCTATGAATAACAATTTGGTTTCTTCTTTTTGCAAGATTTTCATTATCTTCCTCCTGTCTCTGAATCTTGCTCACTCCGTCAGATTACATGAAACATTTGTACAACAAATATGAGCAAAACTGAACATACAAATTACAATTCACATGCCATACTCTCTCTCTCTCTCTCTCTCTCTCTCTCTCTCTCTCTCTCTCTCTCTCAGGTACCCAGTACCCTACTTTAATATGTTCACTAAACAAAAGAATACACTTTTTTTAATGCAAAATGGAAAAAAAATGTTTAACACTTGTGTGTATTCCACCCCTGGTCTGCCCTCTATCATCTACTTAAATTTAGCTGTTGATACTCTTTGTGCTTTCCAGCTTTGCTTCACACATTACAACATTAATTCAGTAAAATACAGCACAAGGCATGGTTCACTTTCAACAACATGTCACAACTACCATTACTGGCATATACATTTTTTCCCCAGCTGTCTTAATATGATGGTATTCCTTATCATAATACTTGCCCTGAAACATAACTAAAACAGTAGGATTAATGTAAGAATCATAACATTATAAAGATTATGATATATTGTTAAAAACCTTCGTCAGGTGGCAGAGATTCTGTGTTCCGAAAGCTTGTCCTTGTCCTTTTTGTCCCCTTTTTTCTGATTCTTCATTTGTGCGACTATTGGCGGTACAGCACAATGGTAAGTACTGGCCAGCCATTCTATCTCGTTTTTAACAATATTTATCTTCTCTGAGGAGATTTTTCATCATTAATCGAAAGATTATGATATTTAAGCTGTTAAAATTCTGTGTCTTAATGGTAGCCAGACCCACAGTGATTCCAATTTTCTCTCTTCATTTGTCTCCTTTCTGTGGAAAACAGAGTCTGCCAAATGTCAGCTATCCTTTAAATTAATATGTAATGTATGGTGATACTCATATTTTGAATAGTTTGAAAACTACAGAGAGGAGTTCGTGTTATCCAATTGTTGATATAACATATATAGCCTATATTTATGATACAAAATTAAACTTAAAGAAAAATCATATTTGTGACAAAATAAAGGAACATTAGTTGTACTAAGTCCACTGCTTGCACCAAGTAATTTGAGACCTTAACAATGTAAGGATTATTATCCACATGACATTTTAGCTTGGCCTTTCTGTGTTAATGTCACATACTGTTCACTGTGGTACACAGTAATGCCTTAAGGTGGTGGTGATGGTGGTGGCAGCAGTGGAAGTGCCCAGAACCTGTGAGCAATCAAACTTCACAGAAGTACTACATTTTTAACAAGATAATGTGTGCAATGAAACAGTAAAATACTTTATCTGCATTTTGGATGGCACTATAGCATGTAACTGAAGTGTATTACTCACATAACTTTATATTTTGTAAGGCTTTATGCAGGTCTACAACACAAACATTTTTTTTTAATTATGCCTAAACACAATCACTACCACGGTTTGGAATCATTTCGGAACAATTTGGCAGTAACCAAAAACTGTTTCATAGAGCAACAGAGCATCATATGGTCAATTGAAAATAAAGCAGCCTGTAATTTTTGCAAACTTATTTTTGAAGCCCAGCATAACATCACCAAGCCTGTTCATGAGGTGGTTGCTTACATAATTATATTAGTGGCACAAAACAAAAACTGGACCTTCAGTCAGCATGTTAACATAATTCAGAAAATATGGGCCACTACATAAGCATTAAGAGGGGGGGGGGGGGGATAAAATAACTGTACATAAACTTTCTAACCACATCAAGACACTGAAAGAATAGTAAATATTCTTCGTAGGCCTAAGTGTAAAAAAATATTTGCAAGGTAGGTGTTATTTCATTGTCAATGAATATATGCCTTCAATTTTAAGAACTTGTTTCTTTACTGTAACTCATACTGCAGTTATTAGTGTGTGCTGCTATTTAAATACACTGGCCTATAATGGTTATCATATTACATTACACACTTCAATTACTTATAGCAATATAGGGTCTAGTATCAGTTTTACTGTTAGGTGTCAAATGTTTTTAAGATGTATCGTGCACAGCTAACTGGATGCTTAGATAAATAAATAAAAAGTTACTGCAGTTTCATTTCCAGTGCCATACATTTTTAACTCAAAATTTATGCATACATATGAAATAAGAAGCCGAGATCTTTACTATAATTGAAGCAATTAATATATCAGTATTCCAGCACAAGTGGTTTTTTTTTTTTTTTTTTTCCTTCTTCTTCTTCAAGGAATGCAAATGAGAGGGGGAAATACCCCAATTAAAATACCAAAACAATGTAGGGAAAGGACACACTGTTCTGGTCCCGTCACACATTATGATGTGACAAATTAGACTAAACTACACATACATTACATCCATTTTTTTCTTTTTTTGTCTGGACACACAGAAACGAGAGAGGTTTTCCTCAAACTGAATTAATCATGATAAAGGCCAAATCAGTCTCAAAGTAAAGAGTATTACGGCTCATCTGTAGACGGGGATACTGCCCGTCAGCTTTGACCCGTGATGTCATCCCAGCGCGGTAGTTTTGAGGTGCGTGCGTGTTTGTAGAAGGCGTGAATGATTATGTGGTGGTTGAGTTAAAGACGATAGTTTGTTTTCAAACACAAAAGATTAATACTTTGTATTTAAAAGGTGATCTGTAACTTCTCTACGATGGTTGGGTGTAGGTTAACCGATTGATTTCTTTATCGTATGTGAGCGCTGAAGGTGCGAATTTTTGGGCTAAGACCCGTGATCGATGGTATATTCTGTTATCTATAATAACAACAGATTATTTGTATCTACAATACATAAGTATTAAGATATCCCTTATACTGGTTTACCAACATCTTGGTGATGTCATGGGTCAAAGCAGATGGGAGGTGTCCCAGTCTACAGTTATGCCAGTTTTACTGTAGGCAAATTAGTTCACCCAACTCCCCATCTGTTCCTTAAAAAAATGTAAATGGTCCATAATTTCCTTATTCTGCTACAGCTATGCATTATGAGTTTCAGATTTATAAACCAAACTCGTAGCCACATTTCTTTGTGCTTCCAAAGACGAAATACATTTTATGCAAGTTGAGTTGAATAACTTAATTGTACATTCAGAAGTTTAAGGCATGTAAATAACAAATTGTTACAAAATAGATGCCACATTTTTACAACTCAAACACACATTTAATTAAACTTGAATGAAAGCTGTGGGCACATACAAATACCCTTTTTCTTCTGATACCCCAGAGACCATTCTTATTGGGATCCATGAACGTAACAACCTAATGTACTGTACAAAAAAGACTAAAACACTTTTTAAAAATATTTGTTATACTCGTGCTTATGGTATAGTTACACTATAAGAACGACTAAAATAAACAGTGAATTTATTTGGAGGGGATAAAAAGAAATATTTTCTATCAACATATACACAAACATATGGTAACATCTCAAAGTTCATCTCACAATCTTGATTTTGGAAGCATTTGAGACCTGAATTACCTACGATCTATATAGTAGGCATATTCATTTCAATCAGAATTTGGTGTTGTCTGCACAAGGTATTTGGCAAATCCATACATCACGCACACTACAGAAATTATAGAAACATCTCACTAAAAGATAAATTTCTATCAGAAAAAGCGAAAGAAACGCCTCAACGTATTTTGAATATTTACATGTGTTTCGTGCTTAGTTGACTTCATCGGGAAGTTCCTGAATATATTCGAAACACGAAGGTTTAGAATATATATAAATGGCTCATAACTACTATATCGGGATAAACTTCGGATGATACAAGATGTTTGTTTATAAGGTATCGTACAGAGAACGAGATATTTTTATTCTACCACTAAATATAGCAATACACAAGAATGCTACTTTTACACCATATTGCAATTGCAGTCGTACCAATAACAACTTGTTTATTATGATACGACAGCTAACCAAACAAAGTCTCAAAAACTGCACTAGCACACAAGGAGCTTGCTAGCAGACGACATTTGCACACAGCAACAAGTGTGCGATCGCAAGTCGATAGCTGTTCGTGTGGTCTTCGATACAGCGTCTGACGTCAAAATGACGTCACGTTTGCTCCAAGTGTGGTGAGTTGAACGTTACCCTTCAGTACACCGATGACGACACTTCCCTTTGGAGCAAATGTGCCTAGGAGGTTTAACCGTTTAACGTCTTGTAAGTATATTGAAGGTCTTTGATTGAACTATTTGAATATCGATGACCATATAATCGATAGGCAAAAGGAAACAGCTCGGTTGTATTAATGTGCCAGATCCTATGATAAAACTATTGTAAAATAATCAGAAAATAAATGGAGATTGTTAATCGCAAGCAGATTTGGCACATTTATATACATTTTAGACCTATGCAATACTTTTAAGAATGTTAAATTGTATTATTTAATGTGGGAACTATTTTATGTAAAAAAAAAGGTGTATGTAGCCCAGGACTCGAAAACGGTTGCTCGTGGTCTTTTCCATTGGGCTGTTGATGTGTGAAGACGTATTAAAAAGTATGTCTTGAAATTGGTGATTTTCTTTTCTTGGCCACACCACCTTCATATAACTGAATATTTATATCAATGCTAACGCTGACCTGATGTTGCTTTTCCCCTAGCGAGTCGAAAGCAATACAAAGTTTTGCCGATTTTGTAAATCGCGACGGTTAGTGTTAGAAAATGGGGACTAGTCCGGGATTTCTGAATCACAGCAGAAGGCCCGAAGGCAGTGTTGGTTGTGGCCAGATACAGTGAAAAGAATCAACGTTTTGGCGCTTCGAAAAATCAGCGTTTCGGCGTTTCATCGGAAGACGGTGGCAGGACCAAGCAGCGGACGACCACGTGTCGGGGCAGGGATTGTAATGGATAGGTTCAGCCCTAATATTCCGTACATTTGTTTGTTATAAAAATAATTTCTAAAAGTGAGGTTCTTGAATATATCCGGACATAAAAATTATAAAACTGTATGTTATATCAGTTTAAAAATGTGGTACGATAATTAAAAAATGCATACGATATTTAAAACATTGAATGTGTAAAACAGAGATGTATAAAATTACATATGTCATACTTTAAAGTTTTTTAAACGTCAGTTTGTTAAAATATCATTAAAATGTTAAAATATAAAAATATATAAAAATTTTTTGGAAAAAAAAACTTATATAAAACAGTATGGTATGGGCGTTAGTTACTTGGTGGCGTTGTGCGGCGCGCAGTTTTTCTTGTACGTTCGGAAGCCAGTCTGCACGCCGACCTGCTGCTAGGGCGGTGTCCGGGCCGACGCGCTGCCGCCGCCAGCCACCGGAAAGTGGGGCCGCCGCTCCAACGCGTGCTGCGTCCAGGACGAAGGTTGCAAGAGGCCTTCAAAGTTTTTAAAAAATGCGCTGTTATTAAAATCATTTTGTTGGTTGAGTGTATTTCCAGGTTCTTGAAGCCGGTGTGTGAAAATTTCGATTTCTTCTAGTGTCGTTAGGAGGCGTCCTTTTGGTTCCCTATGAAGCACTTGTAAATGGGTATTAATTGTTCCAACAGTGTGCTTTTCTGTCACTAAATGCTCTCCGAATGCTGTTTTATTATTATGAAGAGAGCAATGCTCTTTAAAACGTGTTTCGAACGTTCTGCCTGTCTGACCTACGTAGATTTTTGTACAATCTCCACATTTGAGTTTATAGACGCCTGCTGCCGTGAATTTCGAGGATTTTTTGTTCACATGGTGTCCAGTCTAAAACGAGTGACATCGTTGGTCTTAAATCCGATTCGTACGTTGGTGTTTCGAAATTGCCTAGCAATGATGTCTGAAACCTTTCCTTTGTAGTTCATTGGCATGTAGATGATTTTCTTTTCTTCTACGTTACTTGTCAGCGTACTGTCATTTTTTCGTAGTTGTTTGTTAATTTTTTGCAGCAACTTATTTATTGTTGAAGCTGGGTAACCGTTGCTTACTGCAACTTGCTTTATGATGGCAATTTCTTTCATCTTCTCATGTTCGCTTAATGGCAGTTTCAATAATCTGTTGGCCATCGAACGAAAATATGCCATCTTTACTCTTTTCGGATGCCAAGATTTGGAATTGATGATAAGGTCTGCACAAGTAGGTTTCCTATATACACCAAAACGATGTCTACCCGCTTCTCTTGTAACTGTAATGTCGAGGTAGTTGATGCATTTTATATATTTTTATATTTTAACATTTTAATGATATTTTAACAAACTGACGTTTAAAAAACTTTAAAGTATGACATATGTAATTTTATACATCTCTGTTTTACACATTCAATGTTTTAAATATCGTAAGCATTTTTTAATTATCGTACCACATTTTTAAACTGATATAACATACAGTTTTATAATTTTTATGTCCGGATATATTCAAGAACCTCACTTTTAGAAATTATTTTTATAACAAACAAATGTACGGAATATTAGGGCTGAACCTATCCATTACAATCCCTGCCCCTCCCCCCCCCACCTACTGTTTCCCTCCCCACCACCACCTGCAACCAAATTAAAAATGCCTACTTTGAACTGTAAAACTCAGTACCAATTAGTACTCAGCCAGACGAGTTGCGGACGCAACTATAAGGCAAAGAAAAATCTATCCATTTATGTATAAATTAAGTATTGTCAATTAACCCTTAGTAAATTTATCAAATTGTACATTGCTATTTTACTTTTGTTTTTTTTTAGATCTGAACATGATCCAAGTGATCGAAACATGTTATGAAACAATTTTATAGCAACTGTTGACGGAAATAAACACATTTAAAAAAAACTCCTGTAAGTCTTTCAATCCACAAAATTATTTGCACACAGTTCCATTATTGTTTTTCTGCATTGTTACTACAGTCTTTATTCAGTGTTGTTTGCTCCGTAACACAGTGATATTGTAGCAGGAGAAAGTGTCTCGTAGAAGTTATGTAGATGAATAAAGGCATATACAGAAGCTTGTAGATGAAGTTTTGGACGTAATTGATGAAGATGAAGATACTACTGAAATGGAAAAAATAAGAGGAATGAGTTGATGCTGAGTACTGTTCATGCAGAGGAAGAAGCTGATGTTTAAACCAAAGCAGCAAGTCATAGGTGTACGGATGCTACGAAAAAATGAAGAATGAATTTGGACGAGAGCAAGCTGTCAAGAAATGCAAGCAAACTACATGGAAATATAAGAAATTGTGACTCATATTTTTGTGAAGAGTGTTTCTTTATAAAGCACAGTGCATGCAGGTGTTAGAGATACAAAGTGGAATTACCCAGCTTTATCAGTCTGTTTCATTGTTGTTGCAATTAGAGTTGGAGAATGTAATTAAAACTGTATGTGATATACAATCTACTGTATAAGTAATATATAACACCAAATAATAAATTATAAAAACAAGGAAACTCCAATATGTTGAAATGTTTGTAGAGCTTATGGGACTTAACTACGGGATCATCAGTCCCTAAACTTACAAATTACTTATGAACTAGCTAATACTAAGGACGGCACAAATATCCATGCCCGAGAGGGGATTCGAATCCCCGACCGTAGTGGCTGTGCAGACAGTGACTGACGCGCCGCAGAACGCTCGGCTACCACGGATGGAAAAAGCTAATATGACTGGGCCATGTGAGTTATATATAATTCACGATTTCGAGTGTCAATAACTACTTTTGAAAACTGGAGGCCACGAACATGATTTGTTACTGGGACCGTAACGTACTGAAACACTAAGTCACAGCACGCTACAACTGCACCATGAAGCTTTAAATGAAAAAATGTCCATGAGTTGTATGTACTTCCCGTGGCCCGCAGAGAAGACTTCCTGTGACTTATATTTAACTCACATGGCAGTCAATGTGTTAAAATATTGTTTTCTAAAAGTTGGGAATTTTTCTATTTCTTGTAACACAAATCTTTGAAAAATTCGTAATTATTTTTCGCGCCTCACTGTGTGTCACGAACTTAATGAGTGGCGTTTTTCAAGTCGTGGGGATTTCGTTCGTGTTTCCTCGCGCACCTAAGTCAGAATGAAAGAATACCTACTGGAGTAATACAATGCTTCAAACTGTTAGATTGCAGATGTTTGGAAAGATATGATTTCTGATCGGTAATTGTCGGTAAGCGTTTTCGTGAATGCAGTACATTTTAGTAATAATATGGGTACACAATTAAAAAGTAGTCAATTTTATTTTAATAATTATTTCACAATCTTTGGTTTTTGCAAAATCATCAATAAGGTCTGTTAAATCTAGACTTGATGCAGCCTTGTTTTCGATTGCTATGAGTGCCAAATGTCCGAGTTGAGATTGAGCCATACTGTACCTCAGATGCGTTTTGATAATTTTTAATTTTCTGAACGACCTTTTGGCTGCTGCAGAAGAATAAAACTGCGGTAAATACTTCCGCAACCTCACATTGTAATAATTCGTATTTTTTATAATTTTCTTACATAATTGGCGAACTGTCCATATTGGGGGTCAATTTCGGCAGCAGAAATTAAAAGTCGAAATGACCTCGTTTTTCTCATTGAAGGATTAGCTAAGAAAATTGTCCTTCCATGATGCAGATCGAATTTTCTCAAAGACAATATATTCAATTTTATAGATCAAAATCTATCTAGGCTATGCAGTAGAAAATAAAATACAGGAGTTGGAAAACTTAAGATTAATTTCGACTGACGTTGAAGTAGTGATCAGGGAAATGTGTATTAATTTTGTAGCGAAACTCGTAACCAACCACACCAACGGTTACCTACAAATATAGAAATTCTTCAAAACGTCTCAATGCTTTTACCCAGTAAATTTCTGCGTGTGTTCAAACCATCAATAGTTTCATTGGCAGAACTTATGAAGTTTAAAGTCAATCAAATTACGAAAATAGATTTTCAATGGAAAAAACTTACGTTGGTCGATTGGCAACATACTGGAAGCATAGTTGACTTTTGGCATGAAGATGCTAACTATACAGATGCTTATGAAGAAAAACTATTTGAAGATCTTTCTAAGTTAGCTTTTTGTGTATTAGTTTTGCCATGGTATAATGCTGAAATTGAGCGTACATTTAGCCAGATGAATTTAGTGAAAACTGAATTAAGGAACAGAATGGGTGCTAAATGGAATTCTTTATATTAGGGCAGGTCTAAAACATGTTGGGAGTTGTTGTTTTGATTACCAAATTCCTGATAGCGTATTGAAGAACATTGTTACCCTTGCTATTTATTCCACACCACCACCAACTACATCCTCTACCAGTACTGGTACTGTGACTGATATAATTGACACTGATTCAGATCCTGACGATCCAGCATCAAGGCAATGAGGTAAGTGAACTGAGGAGTAATTTTTTCTGCATTACCGAGTTTCCCATTTAACCTGACAAATATAAATAAATGGAAAAATACGCATGGAACCCAAAAACGTCCCAGACACAAAATTAATATCCCCAAGGGGGACATCTGCCTGACCTGAAATCAAACCTCCTCCCCCCTTCTCCCCGCCCTGTGCATGGTAATTTTACCCCCTTTTGGTTAAATTTTATTCACCGTGTCGTGGCATATTGTGGAGTGTTTCGACATTGGCAACGGCCACTGCATGTGACGTTAGCCATTCTGGTGGTAGTATACGACAGCCATTTCGATATTTAATAATTTGTCTTCGGGGCATATCCAAATGTATTACATTGTGTGTCTTCATAGCAACGAAAAGGTTTTGTTATGAAATTTTCCGTTTACGATGATATTTAATTTACTGAGTGGACAAGGGTACATCCAGGAGCGGGGGATATTTGAGTTCAGGTCAGGCAGATCATCCCCTAGAGATATTCATTTTTGGATAAGGTGAATATTTTTATTTTTCGACTTATTTCTATGTATTAGCTTAAATGGGACACCCACACATTATATACTGTTTGGCCACGATAACTTGATGATTGGTGCAGTGGCTGTTGGGAGCTGCAGGAGGCGTGTTTGAAGGCAGCATCTGCTGCTTGTTGCGGTGCTAGAAACGTTACTCTAACAACGTGTACAGTAATACTTCGCCTCAAGTAGCATTGTAATGTTGGCGGTGCTTGTAAATAAATGAATATCTTTAATCTACTGCAGATTTGGGGCAGCACCAGTAAAATCGTCAAGTTATCTTGGCCATATATATATATATATATATATATATATATATATATATATATATATATATATATATAATGTTTCGTTTTGTTCGAAAAGTTGAAAATAATAATTATAAATATTGTTTATGTACCGGTACTTATGTAATTATATAAAAAAGGATAAATCTGGAGGTTTTTCTTCTGATTCAGAGGGTTTTCAAACTGTGGTCAGAGGTATTTCATACTATCGATTTGGCAACCCTGAACGGAAGGCAGCATTGGCTGCTTGCTGTAGTGCTGGAACCGTTACCATAACAATGTGTACATTAATTCTTCGCCTCAAGGACCATTGTAAGTTGACAGCACATGTAAATAAAAGAAAATCTTTCAGCTGGTGTCGATTTTCTCCGTTTGTGGCAGCACCAACAAAATCGTCAAGTTATCGTGGCCAAATAGTATTGACTTTGATAACATTAAGTCCTCAGACTTTCATGCCATGAAAAAATTAAACAAAAGACATGACAAACATGAAATGGAAATTAGAGTTCAACGTATTATTAATAGGATTCTTACATTACTGGTACCCGTTATGGTAATATTTGTTTTAGCTGTTTCGAAATTGTTTATTCAGTTACATGTTTCGAGTCTGCGCCTCTTCCTCAGGATGTTGTGACGTTACAAAAATATTTTACTGCATGTGAACATTAGTAAAATATTCGTGCTTGCCAAGCATTTTGTTTCGTTCATTATTTCGTTTTAAGGATCTGTAAGATACCAAAAGTACATGTGTGAACTATATTCTTCTATCAAATGAAGTACTCTCTTGTCTAATCACTCCATTTTAGAGAAAATCAGTGCAATAAAAAAAAACAATAACAACAAACAATAATTCCCACGATAAAAACAGCATACTGCAGCAGAGCGAGTGACCTCTGAAAGCGATGAAGTGCTTGAAAGCGACAATCAGCGGATTATAAGCGAACATTTGCGAATGCTATTTGTTTACGATCAAACACCACACGCAATGCGTTTACAGTTCCTTGGTCTTCCATTTCTGACTTTTCATTGGTTGCTTGGCTAGCGCTCAGAGGGCGTGGAGGGGATCTTGCATAAGCCCTTGTTGGATAACGAACCGCGATCCAGGCGAACGTGACGTTATAATGACGTAGAGACTGAAATAGGGTGTATCAACCATGTGTGTGTGTGTGTGTGTGTGTGTGTGTGTATCGATATAGTGACTGGAACGATCTTTAGCCAAGGGTAGCCATCTTGATCGACCCAAACATTGCTGTTCTAAAAAGCTTGTGTTTATCTACTTGTCGATTGTTTTTAGAAGGGTTTTTGATCTATTATGGTGACTTGTGTTGTGTTTGGGTGTACGAATCGTTCTGATTCTGAAGCGAAATCGAAGGGTATGATATTTCATGTGTAAGTTGTCTCACTGAATAGTGATTTTACCATTTTTATTGTGAAGAATCGTGTACTATAGCGTATTTCTCTCATATGACTTTAGGTTTCCTAAAGATGCAAGTCGGAAAGATCTATGGGAGAATGATGTGAGGAGGAAAAACTGACGGGCTTCTAAATGGAGCTCTGCATGTTCTTAGCATTTTCGTGAAGAAGACATAGATCATGAATATCAGTGTTTATCCGACTTTGCAACTACAATAAAAATGCGATTTTTCTCACCAGAAGCGTTTCGTTTTAATGACTGTAAAACATCTTCAGTGGTCTGTAATAATAGAAATCTACAGTTTTTTCTTTTTTCTTTTTTTTTAAGAACTGTTTTTGATCTAAAAACAAAACAAACTGTAGATTTCTATTATTACAGATCACTGAAGATGTTTTACAGTCATTATGTAACCCTTTCCTGCCCGATGGGACTTAAAAGTCCCAGCCAATTTCCAGTGACATTAAACAAAGTGTAAAATGATTTCTCACTTGTGTTCCTCAAGGGACGTTAGTGTCCCTCTGATGTGTCATATGAAACACTTGCTGACCAAGCTTACTCTATATATCTGCTCACAAAGAACAGAAAACAACAGATTGTTTTATGTCTTCGTGTGCAATTTCGTCAGGCGAGTTTTGCTGTCATAAAAAGATGCTGTTGTTTGTTCTCACATTGGTAATATGGTTTTGTATTGTTTTAGCTAATGGAAACTGATATTATTCAATGAATAGCACCCTTTTTATTTATATAGCATTCAAAACAGTGACTGGAAATGTTTGATACCTGACAGTGTGTCAAAGGCATTTTGTGCATGTTATTTATGTAGTTATCTTTGTTGCTAAGTGTCACTAACAAATGGTTGCAGTTTTGATTTCTTTTGTTTATTAATTATGAAATACGAATTCGGTTTAGGGATCACTACATTTTGCTTTATTTCCTTCGTTCAGTTCGATATCTAAAATGACATTTTGATACAAACATTTTGCTATCTCTTGGTTGCTGGTAAATCCTTATGTTAACAGAGATAAGATTATTCTGCCACAAAAGTCTTTCGTCACTTACCAAGTAGTATCAAAATTCTGACAGATAGCCAACTAGCATTTAAAAATAAATTAAGAGAATTTTTGAATGGCAATTCCTTCTACATACTAGATGAATTTCTAGATAAAAGTTGGTACTTTAGGTAAAAAAATCAAAAGAATAAAAAAAGTAAAAACAAATAATAAAAAAATAATAAAATATTCAAAAATTGAGTGTCATGTAATATTATGTATTGACTCACTTCATTTAACTTACACGTTCCACATAATTACGAAGTGTCGTATTCATGATCTACGGGACAAGTATTAATCTAATCTAAGCACTGCATAATGTCTCCAAATTGCATTATATCCTCTTGGAATTTAAAGTCCCATTTTTAATTTTTTACTTTAACATTTTTTGTGTCAAATAAGGAAAACAAGAATGTATCAATGCACTAATGTGCTTCTATTTAATTTGGTAGCAAAATAACCAAATATGAAGTTATGTGCTGGAATATTTGATAGCTTGGGCAGGAAAGGGTTAAGACGAAACGCGTCTGGTGAGAAAAAAAATTGCATTTTTATTGTAGTTGCAAAGACGGACAAACACTGCTATTCATAATTATGAAAGCAACTACGGTCATTATGGCCACACAAACGAAGAAAGACATAGATCTAATGTCGGTTTCAAGAGTTCGGCTCCGTGAGAATGCTGTACCATAATTTTTTCCTACAAACCCAAAACATTTGCAAAAGGTATGTTAATTATTAGATTTCTATTACATGTTTGTGTGTAGATAATTGAGAAGTGTTGAATAAACCATGTTTTCTCTGTCATGTACGAAATTAAAAGGTAACACTTAACTGGTTCAAATTAGTTCTCACCATAAACAGGATTCTATGTATATTTAAAATTCTTGTTAATTCTTTAATATTCGCATTACATAACTGTTTCACAGTATCATAATGTAACTTAACTGTTCCTTTGCTGTACGTTATTTATAGGGCCTTGGAGGGTACATATAGCTAACTTTTCATTTGTTATTCAGCCATCATTCCGAAATTGAATACACATATGAAATAAGTTAAATGCTCTTAGTTACATGAATATTTAAGCCAATGGTTAAACATGTCATTTTAGTTGTAGAAGGGCATACATTTTCATTGCACTGTCTTTAATGGTAGTAATGACCTAGGAGTAATTGATTTTTTTTTTATCTGTGTTGATTTTGGAAGGATTCCGTCAGGTCATTCGAATAAATCAATATCATTTTCCACCTCATTGGCTTCTGACACACAACTTTTAGCTGGGTATGATTTCATGCTGTATACAGGCTTTAAGAGGGGATATACTGGAACACTAAGGTGTTTCTACCTATACACATTACATTGTAAAGAGTTTATTTAGCTCTCCACATTGTCATGTTGAAATACATTGCTGAACAATAGTTTTTCTGGTATAATTATTTGCTGAAGTCACAGAAATTAACATTCGTACAGTAAAACTTACGATGCTTCTCACTGGGCTCCAGTGCTTATGTTGGCAACAGATGAACAATGAAGTTTAGAATGAGTCAATATTTTTCACAAGCTACAGAGTAAGTGTTATTGCAGCTTGTTTCAATCGCAGCAAAATTAGTACTATACCTGATCTATGGGTGACAGGTTCTTGTATGTACCCTTTTCCATTCAAGAAAAAATCATTTTAATTGAAGTTGTCAAGACAAAACATTTATTGGTCATCTGAGTTGCCATCATTAACCAGTGGTGCTAACGTAACCAATGGAGCCAGGTGAGAAGCGTCATACAATTGAACCCATTTGTTCTGTTTGAAATACAACTTTGCGTGTGAGGTAAATACAGCAAAGTAACATTTCTTCTATTTGATGTACTATGAATTGACATTCCCACAAATATCAAATTATTGATTTTAAAATCTTTGACACAAGCTTCTTGTTAGAATCATCCACCACTTTTTGAATATGCAACAAGCACTTACACCAAGTTACATATAGAACACAATTTTGTTACATTAACTGTTGGACCAACTAGCCTACATTAAGAGCTTATCAACTGACAGTGCCCATACTGATAAGGTGTACTAATTAAACAAAAAACACACAGCAGAAATATCTTACATGTTCATAGTGTTAGTGTTCACTTTTTTTCACATGGGATGTGTATTAATTGCTATTTCCACATGTGAGGAATTTCAATATGTCTTTTGCTCACATTTTTGTTAGAGTAATGGCCAAGATTAATAGTTGCCAAAAAATACAATTTATATTTATGGAAAGGATAAGGCTTAATAATAGAAGCATTTAGTAGACTGTAACAGGCTGTACATGACAAAGAATGTAAACACCTTGAGCTATCTGTTAAAACAGTGTTTAATTTTTTTCTGTTTATCTTCTTTAGGAATAGAAGAGAAAACGACCAGTGCAGAAGTAGAGGTCTACCTGTACACCTTCAATTTTGGTTACCGCCTGCAACAGGCAGAATAAAATAGTTTCACCTCTTGTTCTGAGAACACTGAAGGACCATTAAACCTGTCTCGGGCAACATACAGAACTACTGAACTGAACAGAAACTCCGATCAGCTTTGATTTAAAAAATGAACAATATAGGAAGCACATTAAAACTCTCCAGCAGTCTAAACGACGACTTAAGAAGAAAGTTGCTTCTTTGAGTGCTGTCAGCTAAAGTCTCGATCAGCGGCATGGGGAGCGTTGCTGTGCGTCCGTAACAGCGTTAGGTTGGCAATGTAGTACATTTCGAGTATCTATGACATGTATGAAGCTGTAATGAAGTGATTCTAAATCTTCATTGTAGGTGACCAATTACTTTTACTGACCGGACGGGGTACATACAAGACCCTGACAACCACAGAGCAGGTATAGCATGGTTTTCTTTTTATGATCTGTACAAACTTTTGAATTTAAATCTTCATGTTAGGAGGACAGTTGTTGGTTTCCCATAGTCGCTCATGGCAAAGTTGCCAACGTACACGTCATGCGAATAATATGGCAACAGACTTTGCAGTTTCACCATTTAAAGGACAGTAGGCTTAACTGATATTTATACTCTGAAGAGTAGTAAATGAAGTGTGGAATGCCACACTCTCAATTTAATTACTAATCGTAATGGACTTCTGCAAGTTGTTTTTGGAGGCAAATTGAGGTTATGAAATTATATTTAATATAGGGTACACATTCTTCTTTTTCCCTTGTTTTGTGTTAATAATACCAGCTATAGAAAGTTTGATCTGTTTGCATCTTGAAACTAATTGTACTAGCATGTTCAGTGTATCTATGAAAATTTGTTCCTGTTGTGCTCTAGAGTTAGGGAATTATGATTTTATATGTGTGTAAACCCATTTGGATATACCTTCCACACACAGATTGGAAATATTAATAACAGCTTTAGACATCATTTTTAACAGATTAATACTCGACGATACCAGTATGCAGTATTTCATCTGCAGTAACTTGTGATCCCTGTGCATCCAACTGGGACACACAATTCTGGAAATATTTATCCATTATTCAACAGTATGTTAAATTTAATTTGTTCTAGCCAGTATTGTGATTAATGAAGCCCCCCCGCCCCACGCATGACTACATATTAACCCTACACTGCATGGTGTTGCCATTTGGCAAAACAAGATTTTGTTTCATTTATCATGCGTACTTCTTGTTGCCAGATGGCAACACTGTTCATATTGAATACATTGAAGTTTGTTCAAAGCATTTAGTTAATCGTTTCCTCCATAGATGGCAGAGTAGTCATAAATTGAGGAGAAATGCAACAAAGAGCACACCAATGGATTTTACTCAATGTTGGGCCTTAAAGTGCATAATGTAATTACAAAATGACACGACTTATGTCAAGTAAAAAAATTTTATCATGTTACAGACATCTAATAGGAGTAAAAAACATGTTAGATATCAATATTTTCCTTGAAAGAAAGTTTCTGTGTAAAGAAAATTACATGTTGCCGTTTGGCAACACTATGCACTCAGTCATAGTATTGTTGCGTACTTGCTTAGGAAGCTTGCACTCAGCCCTTACGAAATTTCTGCCATTTCAGTGAACTAGTGCTGTTTCTTTTGTAAAATAAGGTATCATGAGTGCTGAAAAAGTTTATTTTGTGGATGATGATGGACGGTTAAAGGAGTTGACAGAAGAAATTTGGTTTTCAATACCAGTTCCGAGTGGAAGTTAAGATGACAGTGGTGATGAAGATGAAATATGTAATAACAGCAATAAATTCGTTAAATCACACAGTGAAACTTTTGATCTTATTGAATCCAAAGTGTCTTCAAATGATTCTAATTGCGCTGGGCAGTCAATGGACACCTCGGTAGCTGCATCAGGAATTACAACTGCAAGTAGGAGTGGAGGTTCTGCTCCCATAGTAAAGGGGTAAAATACTTGAGTTTATTGGAAATTATGAAGGAACAGAGATCTCAAATGTAATCTGGCAGGACAACGAGACAGTTATGTTGTTATCCACATTTGTAGGAATGTAAGCAATGGAAAGAGGTATGGCAGAAGTAGGAAGGAAAATATTTTTGTATCATGTCCAAAAATTGTGAAAATTTATAATAAGTATATGGGAGGAGTGGATCTCCTAGACAGTCTAATTGGCAGATATAAAATCATAATGTGGAGTAAGAACTGGTAATTTAGAATATTTTACCATCTTATTGATATAGCCATAATCAACAGCTGGATTTTGTACCGCAAAGTTAACAGCATTCGCAACCCAGTGTCTCAATCTAAGGAGCTCCAATTAGCAAATTTTAGCATTGAACTGGCTCAAACTTTGCTCAAAATTGGTTCCAGCTCTACGCCAAAGAGAGGTAGGCCAAGTTGTGTAGAGAAACCACCAGCAAAGAAGATAAAAGGTTCACACCATCCAGCTAAAAATGTCAGATTCGATCAGGTCGGACACTGCCCTGTTTATTTAGATAAAAAAACAGAGGTGCAAACATGAAAATTGCAAAGGTTATTCCATTATTAAATGCGAAAAATGTAATGTGGAGCTGTGTCTTAACAAGAACAATAACTGTTTCACTAAATATCATGTACTGTAATTAAATGCTTTCAGATTTATTTCAGAGAAGTATCCTGCTTTAAATGCCACTGAGATCTATAATATGAAATTAAAATTCAAAATCAAATATCTCATAAAATATATGTTTCATAGAATGCATTTGTAAATAATTTTCCTGCTTGATTTGCTGTTGTAAAAGTTTTGATTACTGGAGAGTGAGTTATGCCTAAATGCATGATGTTGCCAAATGGCAACAGGTAATAAATAATGACTTTCACATTGTTAAATCACTTATATATTTTTCAATATTTTTCCCCTTCATTTCTGAACATTTTATACCATATAAATTTTTTTACGCTAAAATAAAAATTCATGCAGTGTAGGGTTAATGAGAAATAGAATCCTAAAACTATACAATCCACAGAAGTTATGATATTTTACTGATTTGGGATAACTTTGTCGTTTCACAAACTATGGTGAATAACACTTCTGGTCTGACAAATCACATGCATTTGCAGTAGATCTTCATTTATGAGTGAATGCTGGCTGCCTTTAACACCACATAATTACTCAAGCAATCTACAAACATGCTTGCACCTCAATATTACCACAAACAATGACATCACGGGTCAAAACCGATGGGGGTATCCCGGTCTTCAGATGACCCATTTTGTTTTAGTTATTGCTGTGATTCTGATAAAATTTAAGTAGTTTTGTTTTGCAAAAGTGTTGTGAATTTTTATCTTTGCAGCATAACTACATCTTCACTATCTCTCTGAAGGTAGTTTGCAGAATGTTGCATTTGTGACTCTATATTGTTGAGGTGATCAATTCTTCTTTAGTGGAATGCGTGTGAAATACTTATAATACTGGTCATTGAAGTCTAATTACCATTATATGAATACGGCTTGCATGCCTCACATTTCTACTGCAGAATATATATCCACTGCCTTGTGTAACAATGCTCACGCTTCTTGTATTTTGATGATTGGTTTCACTGTTTTCATTTACTATGAAAACCCCCCCAGGTTCGTGCTAATGGTTTTTTTTTTTTTTTTTTTTTTTTTTTTTTTTTTTTTTTGCGTACTTCCATCCAGAATGGTTTAAGTTATATTTTTTTGTGGAGTGCATTTGATAGTGGACACACATTATTCAGTAAATTTGTTTTAATGTCGACCATTCTGCTGCAATTTTATATAACACTGATATTTTTTTCACATTGAACTGCGCTACCTTGTGAAAAATTGAAAAGAGTAACATTGTAATAATTTTTATGTATGATAATAAAAAGCAAATGTACATGATCTGAATAACAAATCAAGTACAGTTTCTTTTTCTGAAGTAAAATTCTCAATACAGTATCGAGTGTATATGCTTTATTTCATTCCTACCAGTTACTATACTTTCGAAAAAATAATTATCTTATTAGGTCAATGAATTCAAAAGCAAACCTAGTTTCAATGTAAATATTACTGCCCAAAACAGTCTAGTTCAGGAATGGAAATTTTTTTCATTGATTTTCTTAGTTGTTTTCCTTTAAGAGTTGGTTAATTTTGTATAACATCCTCCCAATAAAACACATTTGCATAAGATGTCAGACAACGTTTTTCTTTCTGAGCCTGTTTTAAGATTGCCTGTCATGCCACCTCCATTTATGCACTGGCAAGCAATGAAGCCTCTACTTATTTATTTAATGTAGTGAACATGAATCCCATGCATTACAATTTGCCATGATTTAAAACATAATGTAAGAGAGGAAGAATAATATTTCAGCTGGAAGACTTACCAAATGGTGCCAAGTCAATACCGTGTAAATGGGTATTTCGACTAAAAAGAAATGCAGAAGGTCAGATTGAAAACTTTAAGGCTCGACTAGTAGCCAAGGGTTTCAGTCAACGTGAAGGTGTAGACTACAGTCAAACATTTAGTCCAGTTGCTAAAATGACAACTATTCGATCTGTTCTGAATGTTGCTGCAACTAAAATAATGTTTCTTGGACAATTTGATGTATCAACAGCCTTCTTGTATGGTAAACGTGAGGAAACGTTTTACATGGAACAACCAGCTGGTTATGAAGATGGTACTGACAGAGTCTGCCGGTTAAAGAAGAGCTTGTATGGTTTAAAACAAGCACCAAGGTGCTGAAATAATCGATTCAGATAATTCTTTCTTAGTGTAGACTTTAGAGTGAGCCAGGCAGATACATGCTTGAACATTCAAAATAAAAATGTCAAAGAAGTACTTGTAATTTTGTATGTTGACGATGGGTTAGTAGCTGCCACAGATTCAAACGACTTGAACATTTTCTTTCAACAGTTACAAAAGGAGTTCAAGATCACAAAGGCAAATGCAAGTTATTTTTAGGCCTGCAAATAGAGCATGACAAGGATGGCAGTATCAAAATTCACCAGAAGGCTTATGCACAAAGCATTTAGAAACGGTTCAATTTTTCAGAGTGTAAACCTGTTTCTACACCAATTTTGAAAGTTAACAAAATGTTCAAATGTTTGTAAATCTATCGGACCAAACTGCGTGGTTATCAGTCCGTAGCTTACAAACTACTTAAACTAAGACTAACTAAGACTAAACTAAGGACAACACACACACCAATGCCCCAGGGAGGACTCAAACCTCCATGGCGAGCAACCGCGTGCTCCGCAGCGAGACGCTTTAGACCGCTCGGCTACTCCTGGGGCTTTGAAAGTTACAGAAGCTTCACAGTCAGGGAAAGATGACAAGGAAAAATAGTATTTTCCATAAAGAGAAGCAGTAGGAGCATTAATGTATCTGATGCTCGGCACAAGACCAGATGTAGCCTTCAGTATAAGTGTTCTGTCAAGATCTCTCGAGAATCCCACCAAAGAAGATATATTAAGAGTAAAAAGGGTTTTTCGTTATATAGCAGGAACGACTGACTATGGAATGACGTACAGATCAAAAGGAAAGTATACAACTTTGGAATGCTACAGAGATGCAGATTTTGGAGGCTGTTCAAATACAGGCAGATCAACATCTGGAGTAGTCATAAACCATGCTGGAGGGGCGGTATCATGACTACGCCAGCGAGAAGCTATGGTAGCAACATCAACAACTGAAGCTGAACTAGTTGCTGCAAATGAAGCAGTCAAGGAAATAATTTGGTTAACTCGGCTGTTCGGAGAAACAACAAGGCTGTCTGATATTCCAGTTTTACGAATTGATAATTCAGCAGCAGTAAAGTTGGCGGAGAATCCTGAATTTCATCGCCAAACCAAACATATTGCCATCAAACATTTCTTCATTCGTGAAAAACTTTAGCTACTTTAGGCAGTACTAGTCGACAGGAAATTCAAAAAGTTTCGTTTTATGATTGTGTAAAATAGCTATTGGGGTCACGAAATTAGTTGCCTCACTGCAGTTCGAATTTCTGTTTATGAAATTAAATTAGCAACTTGTAACACAGAATTGAAAAGTAATCTGCTTTACATATAAGAATAACAACTGAAAGGAGTTTGCAAACCTATGCATAGTTCCATACATGAACGGCACTTAGCCACATTGGATGCACATTGTGAAGATCAACCCTGTGACGATAGTTGATGACTTTTGAGCGGTTCACACTACTGTAAGTTATTTGGCTTACAGCATTAAAAATACTATTGCTAATGTTAGATGAATTAGTTAAGAAAAAGTTATGACATACTTCGTGTTCTTAAAAGAATTTGGTAGTGGCTGATTGTTGTATTCACAACGTAAGAAACTATTTTTCAGTTATTTAACTGAAGGCATATTTCACCTTCACAATCGATTTTTAACATTAGCAGTATCAGTCAGCCCTGTTTGATTAATTGATGCTATGAAAAATCGAAATATTGGAGAATACAGCATTAAAGCAGAGACGTAAAGTATGAAACTCTTCCAAAATTAATTGCTGTACAAAAGTTTCACAATCGTAGAATATACTGAGAAAGTGCCCAAAAAATCGTGTCTAGAGTTAAAGTAGAGGATATTCTGCATGTGCCTGAGCTCAGTACAAATCTGCTATCTGTTAGTAAAATTGTAGAGAAAGGTCACTCGATATTATTTGACAGAAAAGGTTGTCGTATTTATTAAACATCAAAAAATGTGGTTGCTAGTGCATCTTTAGTAAATGGGATGTACCAACAAGATCAACCATATGATCGAAATTTTGAGGCAAGATCGGTACTGCAGTCAAATAGTGCAGAATTATGGGACAAAAGTCTAGGACATCTGCATTCTGCTGCAATGCATTCACTTCACAATGGCCTAGCTAACAGTATTTCATATCAGGGTACAGTAAATACTCCATGTGCAATTTGTGTAGAGGGTAAACAAGCAAGGCTTCCTTTTTCAGGATCTAGCTCAAGAACAACTGAAATTCTTGAACTAGTACATTCTGATATATGTGGGCCTATGCAAACTAGGTCAATTGGGGGAGTCCAATACTTCCTTACCTTAATTGACGATTATTCCAGGAAAGTTTTTGTATATACTCTTAGGAATAAAACACAAGTACCACAGCTTATTCGGGATTTTAAAAACCCAGTTGAATGGCAAACTGGAAAAAGGATTTGCACTCTACACACTGATAATGGCACAGAAAATATGAATAATAATCTGATAATATTCTTCAGACAAGAAGGGATCCGACATCAGACAACAGCGCCTTATTCACCAGAACAAAATGGAGTAGCTGAGCATTACAATCGTACTATTGTAGAAAAAGCAAGATGGCTGCTTTTTGAAGCAAATTTACTATATAAATTCTGGGCAGAAGCAGTCTCTACTGCAGTTTACTTGATTAACAGGTCTCCAAACAAGACACTAAAAACCAAAAGCCCAGAGGAATCTTGGACAAAGAAGAAACCAGATCTTAGACACCTTAAAATATTTGGTAGCAAGGCCTATGTTCACATTCCAAAAGCAAAACAGGCAAAAATGGGACTATAAAAGTATTGGATGTATTTTTGTAGGATACTGTGAAGATTCAAAAGCATACAGACTTTTTGAACCGAATTCTCAGAGAATCTTAAAAACAAGGGAGGTTGTTTTTGATGAAAGTACCTCTAGACAGTATAAAGAACGAATAGAATCACAGGAACCTACCCAGCTGTTCCTCCCACTGAAAGAGAAGAAACAAAATAATGAAATAATTACAACTGAATTAAAAGAAACTAAACCCGAACCTGAGACATTCAGAAGTAGTTCTAGTGATTCAACTGACACTAGCTGCAGTCAAGAATCAAATTCAAAAGCAAATAATGATAATGAACCACCACAGAAATTTGAGCCAGCTAAAAGTCATCCAGAAAATGCACGACTTCATTACTTATCAGGCTGAACAGTCAACTGACTCTGATCCTTTGTCACTTGAAGAAGCAATGAAGTCAAACAATGCTGAAGATTGGCTGAAGGCAATACAAGATTAAATACAATCTCACAAAGAGAACCACACATGGGAGTCTGCTGTGTTACCTTCAGATAAGAAGCCAATAAGTGCAAAATAGGTGTTTAAAACAAAGAAAGATTTGCAAGGAAACATTGTACGCTACAAAGCATGGTTAGTAATAAAAGGTTGTGCACAGGAGCAGGGCCTGGATTATGATGAAACTATAAGGGTAATTGGTGATTATAAGTGTTTTAGTAATGAAAACGGAATAACCTATTAAAGTGGAAAAGTAAAGTCGAACGCAAAGTGTAAAGCAGGGAAGCGGCCAGCAGCAGGCACGTGGAGTCTCGAACCGCTGGAACAGCAGGTCACCGCGCAGCACATTCCGACGACGCCGCGCGGCCACGTGTTCGAGAAATCGCGAAATTGACGAATCATCTCAAGCGGTCATCTGCCAGCCATCTCACGAGTAGTAAGAATAGCGAAAGGTGACAAAGAAGAATGCATAACGTCAACAGTTTGAAAACGTCACAAGGCCAGTACAGTTACCTCTCCAGGGAAACGTGACGAACATTTCAGCAAACCATCGCCGCACGAGCTTAAGGCTCCTACACGTGACAAGGTTACAAGTTTTGGCAGTTTTGGAAGAATGTGACAAGAAGCCAGTGACTGGCTAGCGACTCTCCGCGTGACCGAACATTCTGGAAATTTCTCCATATGACAGAGACCTACTTGAACCAATTGGAGAAGAGGGGGTCATTCATTCGTTGTTTCAGCACGACTGAAGTTTGGCACCAATCCGGCTGATCACGCAACCGACATCGGAAGAATGGACTAGGCGAGCAACTGCGAGAACAGAAGAAGAATTAAAGAAGACTTGCCAGGCACCCAGGCAGCTGAGAGGACGATGGGACTGTGGCCTCTCGATAGCTGACCTTTGAGATTTAGTCAATAATCGACAGCTGCAGAAGAGAATCCCAGGGGTCATTGGTTCGACCTTGCCAGCGCCCCACACTGCCTGTTCGATGGACGACGCACTCACCCACACGGGCCATGAAGCCTGAAGAGTTACGGACGCCTACATGAGGTACTAGCAGTAATCACAATGGGGAACGCGAACAACTGAATAAAGCCACGTGTCACGTCGCGTCGCCGTTACGGATTGTAACGAAGACTCCGGACCCGGCCTTGCCGCTGCTGCTGCCTACGCGTAACTGGACCGCTGGCATCCGCTATCAGCGCGCCGGCCTGCCGTCTGCTGCCTTCGAGTAAGAGAATAACTAAATGTAAGGAAATACCATAAATATTATGTCTATTTGTAAATAAAAAGCTATCTGCTTCAATGCCGTCTCATTTCAACATCCTTCCACCTCTGAGCCAAGAGAATTCCCGTCCCACAAATGTGATTAGTAACAAATAAATAATAATATGAATTTTTTTGTGTTAAACTAAGAGTGACTGCCCATCCTGACAAATATCACTGATACAAGGTCTTTGATGCTTTAGGAAAAGAGTAAGAGCTGTAAAGTTAACCATTAATCATACAGATAGCCCACATTTAGTAACCAGTATAATCAGAAATAACCGAGATCACGTTACAGTTGGTGTCAGAGAAACTTGGCTCAATCAAGGTGGGAGTGACAGCCATTGAAGTGGGTAATTGTTTAAGTAATATTTTTCAGTTTCTCTGTCGTAAACTTAATAATTTTGAAAGGTATTTCAAAATCTAAAACTCAGTAAGATTGTATAGGTAATAATTTGTTAAAAATGATGACAAGAAACCGTACAAAGTCAGACCCAGCTACACCGGGGGTTTCCACTGAGGACGCTATTCAAAGCTTAATCAATCAAATAGCACAGCTTAGAAACGATAACAATGCATTGGTTATGCAACTGAATCAGATTAAGGCATCCAGTTTAGCCTCTACCATCCTAGATCCTTCTACAGCCTCCTTAATAACGCCTTTTTTCTGGTAAACCTGGCGAAGATATAATTGCGTTTCTTGACGATTTGACAGCAGCCGCAAATTTAGGGGGCTAAGAAACAGTATGAAACTAGAAATCAGTTAAACTCAAGTGGGAACGCTGGCCAATCCGCCACCAGGCGTTCCCTGTAAAATTTTATGCCATTAAGGAGAATGTGATGGCGGAATCCTGGTTATTTGCGACCATACAAGATAAAGAAGTGAGAATGTTGGTAGACACAGGTGCTAATATATCGATCGTAAGTAAGGCATGCATTGATGATAAGCAATTTGATCCCCCGAGGTACAAACTGAGTGGAATAGGAGGTGGAACAGTGAAGTCAGTGGGTTACATCATTAATTTTTTATATAAACGGTGTACAATTTCAAGAACAAGTAGAGGTAGTAACAACGATAACTGACGGGTACGACGCGATCCTAGGGATGGATTTCCTGACTAAACATCACGCTAAAATCGACCTCAGCCAGCAAACAGTAGAGCTTAGCGGAACAATGTTTCAGTTAGGTTTATACAGCTGCAAAGGGCGCTGGCGCAAGATTCCTCGATGCACAACGAGAAATCAACTAAACTGCGAGCACAGTCCTTGAGACTTGATTCGCGCGATACAATTCCATATGGATCAGGTAAACTTCTCTGGTTGACCGTCGACTCGGAAGTACCGGCCAACACAGTTTGTCTAATAGGACCACTCGAAGAAAATGAGGAATTAGATGCGTCACATTGTTTTGTTCGGAGAAGTGTGGTACGAGTTCAGAACGTGGATGGAGAAGCAAAAGTACCAGTACACGTTGACAATTTCGGAGTGGAAGATAATGAATTGCATAAGGGAATATTAGTAGCTACAGTCAGTGCATTTGAAGAAGAAGATTTTATTTGGACAGATAATACTGATGGTCAGGAACCAGACGCCTACAAAACCGCATTACGCCAGAAGATAGAACATTTGAAAGGAAAAGGTAGAGATACGATAGAAATAGTGTTGCTTGAGTTTCAGGATTTATTTAATCCGGAATGACCAATGCCAGCCACAGATATAACACAGCACAGAATTCCAACAGGAAATAGCCCCCCCCCCCCCCCCCAGTTTACAGAAAACCCTATAGAGTTCCACATCATTTACAACCCGTGTTGGATGAATTTATAGAACAACATTTAAGAGACAGAATTATAGAATACTCTGATTCCCCTTATAATTCAAATATAGTTATAATTCCAAAGAAGTCTACAGACGGTACGAAACGTTACAGGTTTTGTTGTGACTACAGACATCTTAATAAACAAACCATTTCAGATGTTTATCCCCTTCCGAACATTACAGACATCATTGACAGTCTTGGAAATGGTAAATACTTATCAAAAATCGCCCTTTGTTCAGGTTACCATCAACTCGAAGTGGCACCCCAAGACAGCTATAAAACAACTTTTTCTACCCAGGAGGCCACTGGCAATTTAGGCGAATGGCGTTCGGTTTGAGGAATGCCCAAGCAACCTTTCAGAGACTGCTCGATGGAGTGTTACAAGGTCTCAAAACCCAACAATGTTGTGTGTATCTTGACGATATTATTGTGTTTTCAAAAGACATTAAGGAACATGCAGAGCGTCTACGTAATGTTTCCCAGAGACTCAGAAAAGCGAAGTTAACATTGAAACTGGAGAAATGTAGTTTCGCATTAACAGAAGTTACCTACTTTGGCCATGTTATTAGTGAAAAGGAAATTAAAACAGCCCCCAGATTAATTTCGGCAGTTTAGGATTTTCCAACACCACAACACATTAAAGAAGTACAATCTTTTGTTGGTCTGGCTTCATATTATCGCAAATACGTGCCAAATTTTGCCGAAATTGCACGGCCCCTAACTCAGTTGTTGAAAAAAGGGGAAAGTTCCAATGGTCTGAGGATTATGAAGCAGCTTTCCAAACACTCAAAGACAATGTAACACACAGTTCTGTATTAGCATATCCAGATTACAGTAAAGAGTTTATTTTTTTGGTTAAACATCAAATGCAATTTTCTTGAAGAAAATAAACATTTATTAAAAATTCCGCTAAAGAACGATAATTAAGATACTTCTAGCAATCACCAAGACAACTGAACAACTGCACATCTAATTTTAAAAAAAGTTTATGGAATCTTCAATTGTCACCTTCAAAGAGTAAGAAC
The DNA here is from genome assembly GCA_026315105.1 of Locusta migratoria. Taxonomy (NCBI): domain Eukaryota; kingdom Metazoa; phylum Arthropoda; class Insecta; order Orthoptera; family Acrididae; genus Locusta; species Locusta migratoria. Next base: position 10,213,176 of record CM048744.1, read on the forward strand.
ACACACGCACAAATAATAGTACATATATATAAAAATTGAATAAATAAATCATATACTTTGACAATTTTGTCATGTGATGCAAGTGGTCATTCGGTAGGAGTGGTTTTAAGTCAGAATATAAACGGCGAGGAACACCCCATAACATACGCCTCAAGGCAACTAAAGATGGCAGAAAGAAATTATTCGACAACAGAGAAAGAATTACTAAGTGTTATATATGGAATTAAATATTTTAAATGCTATTTGCATGGTAAAAAATTAAGGTTATTACGGATCATACAGCGCTAAAGTGGTTACTTGGGTTAAAAGATCCGTCTAGTCGTCTTACCCGTTGTGCCCTATGTCTTTCTGAAATGGATTTCGAAGTGATACATAAACCTGGCACGAAACACACAAACGCATTTTGTCTAAGCCGAAAAGTAACTATTGTAGAATCAACTAGCCCAGATTTTGAGGTCTGGCGAAAGGTACAGGCTGAAGATACAGAATGCAAGAAATATGCAACCCAAAAACAATTTTGCTTCGAAGACGGGGTATTATGCCTTAAGACGAAACTTGGACCTCGAATGTGGTTCCTCAACATCTGAAACAAGAAGTAATGCAGGAAGCGCACGACCACGTCCTTGCAGGACATGGAGGTCAAAGGACGATTGAAAGACGTGTATCTGAAAGATTTTGGTGGCCAACACGTAAGCAAGATGTAGCACAATATGTTCGTAATTGTATTGCTTGTGTGCAGAGAGCAGAACTTTCCCGTGTAAAAATTCCTCTGTAACGTCTCCCTGAAGCCACATGTCCATATCAAATCTGTGGGTTAGATCTCTATGGTCCGTTTCATAAAACGTCAGCAGGAAATAGATATGTCTTAACTATTATGGACCACTTTACGCGGTATTTAGAAATCTGAGCCTTCCGGACCAGCAGGCAAGTACGGTCGCCCAAGCCTTGGTTAATAACTGGATACTGAAATTTGGCGTACCTGAGGCCATTATCACGGATCAAGGAACCCAGTTAATTTCAGAATTAATGAAACAGTTGTGTCATTTATTGAAAATACGTAAATTACGCACAACTCCGTTACACCCTCAGTCAAACAGACGCACTGAAAGAGTTCACTGGACAATTGGCAAGATGCTAAGCTATTATGTCAATGAACAACATTCCAATTGGGACACATATTTACCGTTTCTCGTCTCGAGTTACAACGCAAAAACTCATGAATCTACTGGAACTGCACCTTATGAAACAGTCTTTGGTCGTCGGATGCCGTCTCCTTTTGATGTAATTAATCACAAAAATGGAAAAATAGGAGAAACAATGAAAGATTTCGCCCTAAGAATGAAAGATGTATGAAAAAAGTTCAAAATTCAAATACTAGAGCGTTAGAACGACAGGAAAGATTAAATAATACACACGTCAAGTATCCTAATTACAATGTTGGGCAGTGGGTTATGTTATCTACCCCGTATATAGCTAAGGGGAAAACGAAAAAATTCGTAACAAATTACAAGGGTCCTTATCAGATTATTGAGATAACATCACCGGTCAACGTTAAACTGAAGTTGACCAACCGAACAACTGTTGTGCATACAAGTAGATTAAAACCTTTTAAGGGCGCGCCACAGGTAATACCGCCAATAGTGGGACCAGCTTTTCCGAAGGGAGGAGGTCTATCGAAGACGAAACCAAAAGGGCAGCCGACGCAACAAACTGATACATCAACATATAATCTTTGACCACGGGGACCCCATACATAATTGAACTATAGTGCAAAGTGGATAAAATACGAATGTAAATAGTAATGATTTTGTGTATCAGGGGATAGTGTAGAAACAGGTAGGTTAATTAGATACTTGCGTGTTCTTCCTTTTGTTAGGTCCTTAACCATATTGTTTTTTTCAGGTACCATAACGCCTATTGCATAATGGAGAACTACATTAGGATTGCACTACTTATCATTTTTGCGTTATTGATTAATAAAAGCATTGGACTACAGATCCACCAACTGACGAGTGGGGTGATTTTTGTAAAACAGGGCACTGTCATTTTGACTAATCACAAATGGACTATTTCATTAGAATATAATTTATGGGCCATGAGCAATGAAGCTAGGAGACTAGAGCTAGAATTTAATACGTTACGTGAAAAGGCAAGCACAACAGGGGTATTTTCAAAAATAGCCAGTGAATTTAAAACATTGCACTATTCTTACGAACAGTTAAAAGGACAGTTACAGAAATTCCAAGATTTGTTCCTCAATCAATTAAACGAACTAATCGTGGGTGGATAGATGCAGGAGGTAAACTCCTAAAAATCATGTTTGGTACGGCAGATGACGCAGGTATTAACCAGTTAAATAATTCTTTACAGAACATAGAAAGCACCGCGGAACTGAATAAGGGTACTATAGAGTGGCACAGAACAAGGTTAGATGGCTTGGAACAAACGGTTCTCACTAATACCAAGGTCATTAAAAATATTACTCAGGAATTAAACAATTATCTCCAAAGTGTCATGGCCATGATTAACGCCGATTTGAAGGTCATAGAAACAAAACTTGATGCTGTATACAACAAACTTTCAATAGGTAGATCGCTTAGGTTGCTTACGGACCAAATGATAAACGCACGGCTAGCGGCAGAGGAATTGACTGAAGCTATCCATTAAGCTCTGCAAGGACATCTGTCACCTACATTACTATCGCCAACTCTGTATTAGTTAAAATTGAGCAACAATTGCCAGAGTTTAATATTTCTTGCAGTAAGAAATATTTACCGCAATACTACCACTTAGCCTCGGTAATAGTGGACACAGATAATGATAAACTATGAGTCCGTATCTCATTCCCTGTGGCAGGTAAGTTGGGTATTTTTGACTGCTATAAAGTACATTCTTTTCCGATCAAATGGGAAAAACTCAATAAATTTTTACAGTTCCGAACACACCAGGTATTCTTAATCTCCCGAACAACCAATACCAGTACAGTAATGACAAATTCTAAATTACATAGTTGCATTTTCGTACTGTATTATATGTCCGTCCCGTGCAATGGCACTTCATACTCATAGTTGTGAGTCACAATTATTTTTGCACCAATCTGACGCTACAAATTGCCCTCGGAATATATTAACATCTGCACCATATTTTTTCGAGCAAACTGGTTGTACTCAGTCAGCTGGCTAAGATTTTTGCACAGTGTTATGACAATGGTGTCGCTGCGTTATTACGGCATTTTGTACTTCGTGATTGTGGGTTAATAATTAATGGCTCGTTCTGTTCCATCTCTGGCATAAATTTTCATTTACTGGCAACAATCACCGGTACAAGCGTCAATTCATCCTTCCCTCTAATTTATTGGCCAGAAACTCCATGCAAGTATTTCCTAGTCAGAACTTATCATACCTCAATGAATCCCTTTTTATAATCTCACAACAGGTTAAAATTGATGCTAATGTAATGATGCAACATATTTTAAAGTTGAAAGGAGAACATAAAACTAAAACTATAATTCTTGGAACAGGTATATCTGGAACCTTTGTTTTGGTGCTTCTGATTTGTGCAATTTTCTGTTATTTACGACTACGTTCGAGCAGTAACATGTCAATCCATCAAATTCCGGTAAACTGGAATTCAAATTCTTAAGTTAAGCATAAACATAATTATTTGTTAGGGTAGTGCATTCCTTGTTAAATACTAGAGTGATATCAGCTTGTACAGTACAATAGCGGATAAAACACTTGTATATCGTAGGTTTGAAAGAATGTATGTGGATACGTAATGATTTGACTAAGAATTTCTGTATTTTTACTGTAATAATAGTTTGGTCTCATGAGTTGTTGTTATAAGTTCAGTGAGCTATGTGATATATAAGGTTCCAAAATGAATACTAAGTAAGAAGTGATGCATTCAATTTGAAGTGACGTCTGTGTAATGATTCAATTATTTGTTATTTCCGTTGTAGTGTAATAGTGACAACAGTGTGTAGCAGGGAAACGTGATTGTGAGTATATTTCAATACTAAATTCGAGGACGAATTTCGCCGAAGGGAGGAGGAATGTAAGGGTAATTAGTGATTATAAGTGTTTTAGTAATGAATACGGAATAACCTATTAAAGTGGAAATGTAAAGTCTAACGCAAAGTAAAGCAGGGAAGCGTCCAGCAGCAGGCACGTGGAGTCTCGAATCGCTGGAACAGCAGATCACCGCGCAGCACATTCCAATGGAGTCGCGCCGCCATGGCTCATGTGTTCGAGAAATCGCGAAGTTGACGAATCAGCTCAAGCGGTCATCGGCCAGCCATCTCACGAGCAGTAAGAATAGCGAAACGTGACCAAGAAGAATGCATAACGTCAACAGTTTGAAAACGTCACAAGGCCAGTACAGTTACCTCTCCAGGGAAACGTGACTAACATTTCAGCAATCCATCGCCGCACGAGTTTAAGGCTCCTACACGTGACAAGGTTACAAGTTTTGGCAGTTTTGGAAGAATGTGACAAGAAGCCAGTGACTGGCTAGCGACTCTCCGCGTGACCGAACATTCTGGAAATTTCTCCATATGACAGAGACCTACTTGAACCAATTGGAGAAGAGGGGGTCATTCATTCGTTGTTTCAGCACGACTGAAGTTTGGCACCATTCCGGCCGATCACGCAAACGACATCAGAAGAATTGACTAGGCGAGCAGTCAAGAGAACGGTAGAAGAATTAAAGCCGGCCGCGGTGGCCGAGGTGACTGAGGCGCTCCAGTCACGGTCAGCACGGCCACTATGGTGGGGGGTTCGAATCCCCCCTTGGGCATGGATATTTGTGCCGTCCTAGTTTGTAAGTAATTCATAAGTAGTTTGTTAGTTTAGGGACTGATGACCCCGTAGTTAAGTACCATAAGCTTTACAAACATTTGAACATTTGAAGAATTAAAGAAGACTTACCGGGCACCCAGGCAGCTGAGAGGACGATAGGCTTGCGGCCTCTCGATTGCTGATCTTTGAGATTTAGTCAATAATCGACAGCTGCAGGAGAGGAGCCCAGGGGTTGTCGGTTCAACGACGCCTGCGCCCCACACTGCCCCTTCGATGGACGACCCACTCACCCACATGGGCCACGAAGCCTGAAGAGTTATGGACGCCTACATGAGGTACTGGCAGTAATCACAACGGGGAACACGAAGAATTGAATAAAGCCATGCGCCGCGTCGCGTCGCTGCTACAAACTGTAACGAAGACTTCGCGCCCGGCCTCACCATTGCTGCTGCCTACGCGTAACCGGACCGCCGGCATCCGCTATCAGCGGGCCGACCTGCCGCCTTCGAGTAAGAGAATAACTAAATGTCAGGAAATACCATAAATATTATGTCTATTTGTAAATAAAAAGCTATCTGCTTCAATGCTGTCTCATTTCAACATCCTTCCACCTCTGAGCCAAGAGAATTCACGTTCCACAATTAATGTGATTAGTAACAAATAAATAATAACATGAATATTTCTTGTGTTAAACTAAGAGTGACTGCCTATTCTGACAATCACTGATACAAGGTCTTTGATGCTTTAGGAAAAGAGTAAGAGCTTTAAAGTGAACCATTAATCAAACAGATAGCCCACATTTAGTAACCAGTATGATCAGAAATAACGGAGAACACGTTACAAAACATATGCACCTATTATAAGATATAATTCACTGAGATATTTATTTGCTATGGCTCTTAAACATGATCTTGACATTGATCACCTAGATGTTGTCACAGCATTCTTACAGGGTGACTTACATGAAAAGATTTATGTGAAAATTCCAGAAGTAGATCCAGTTACAAAGACAGCAAAAGATACTGTTATTAAAAGACTAAGAAAGGCAGTATACGGATTGAAGCAAGGTAGTTGCTGTTGGAACTTAAAGTTAGACAGTGCACTGTTAAATCTTAATTTCAAAAGATCAACAGCTTATCCTTGTATCTATTACAAAAATCAAGATTCAGACATTTTAATCGTTGCTGTATATGTGGATGATATGCTCATCTTTAGCAAAAATTCAAGAGAAAAATTTTTCTTTAACAAATTAAAAGAAAAATTGAAGCTAAAAGAACTTGGTGAACTACTAACTGTTTAAGTATCCGAATTACAAGGAACCGAGAACAAGGTTATTTGTGGATAGACCAGGCTCACTATGTGGAGCATATTCTTGGCAGATTTAACATTAAAGAGTGTAATCCCAACTCTACACCACTTGACAGTAACCAAGTGCTCACTCATACTATGAGTCTAAAGTCGCAACAGGAGAGAGAAGCTATGAAGAACATACTCTATCGAGAAGCAGTAGGGAGTATAATGTATGCTCGGTTAGGAACAAGTCCACCCCAGATATAACTTATTGAATAGGAATTGTCAGCCGTTTTTGTAATAATCCAAGAGTGCGGTACCACATTGGCAAGCAGTCAAAAGAATCTTCAGCTATCTGAAAGGTACTAAGGATATGAAACTTTTGTTTTCTAAAGAAGAGGACTACCACATAGTAGGTTACTGTGACGCAGATTGGGCTGGAGATTCTGAAGACAGAAAATCAAGAACAGGATATTTGTTTAAATATGAAGGAGCAGTGATATTAAGGCAAAGTAAGAAACAGCCAACAGTAGCCTTATCTACAACTGAGGCAGAATATATGGCACTGATTTCAACAGGTCAGGAGGCCCTATGGTTTCAAAGATTAAACAGTGAAATATCCCCAAGTCCCAAGTCCCAAGAAGGAGCCTATCAAGTTACTATGTGGCAACAGAGCAGCAACTGACTTATCGAAGACTAGTGGTTACAAGAGTAGAACAAAACATATAGACACAAGACATCATTTTATAAGGGAAAAAATAGAATCAGCTCAAGTTAAATGCAAATACCTTCAGATGAGATGCTGGCAGATATGATGACAAAATAGCTGATAAAGGCTCAGCATCATCTCCTGCTACAAGATTGTGGAATGTAGATATAGTTTTATTTATGTTTGTATGTGTTTTTATTTATTTATTTATTTTTACAGGCATAATTCTAGTGGGGGTGTAAGAAAGGAGTATCTATGCCCCCTGAAAAACTCTTTTGCTTAAATATTTATGCTCCGTTATTATTATTATTCCTTGTCTGTTAATTAATGTGTGTGTGATATTGTTTTATTGTACTGAGGTCGAATAAATCGTTATTATCGAGAAGCGACATGTTAAATTATTTAAATTACTCTGCTAACACAAGGTACCGCTAATTAAAAATAAACTGTCCTGTACCTTGTCAGGGCTCTTAGGAAATGTAAGAAGAACAAATGTGGAACTATTTTTAAGTTATTAGCTATTTTTATGGCGCTACATACGTTCCATAATTAAAAAAAAATGTTAAAATCAATATAAATGATGATATTCGCACCCATCCAATGTCGTATTCAGAAATGCAGCTTCTGGCCGCTAAAAGTGTTGCTGTCGCAGTGTATAACAAAAATCAGTGGAAGTGTTGTGACTGTGGAAAAACAAACGAACGCTCAGTGTTTCTAGAAGGATATCTTAGAGTGTGAACGCTTCTCGTTAAGGATGGCAGAGGGAGAGGTGAAAAAAGAAGCGGAAGCAAAGAAAGTTGAACATACGTATGCACTAGTGAAAGTAAGTTTATCGCGTTGTACCTAAATACACATAACAGGGTCTAGAACTGTAGATGAGTTTTCGGTACGATACGAGCCGTCGTCTTTGACCTGTGAAATGTTTACTGAGCACACAACGGTGCGTAGAGGAACCTAGCAATAGCATTAATTGCTTACTTCATGACAGCACAAAAGATTTGGTAATTTCCAATAATGCTTGCAATCGAAGTAGATCCGCCTCAATCGATATATGTAGAACGTGCAAGTCTAAATCAATTATGTGGCTATTGACGCGCTACTTATGAGTCACGTGAATATATTTTATTGGTTTCTGTTGTCGTGAGTGGAAAAGTTTTATTTTTTTTATTGGTCAAAGCTACGTAAACGGTAAAGGACTCTCATAACCATGTAGTGACTGTACTTTTCTGAAGATATTCTGCAGCAATTTGTTAAGCGATGAAAGTAGTATCTACAATTTTTATTTCTCTACAGTAATTACTTTGTTGCTGTTCCTGGATATAGATATATGTATCCTTAACTCTTGTTCCAAATTACATTACAATGTGTATAATCAGAACATTTAATAATTTTCTACGAAAATTCCATGATTTCCGAATATGTTGTTATGTAGATACGTACTACTAGAGCATCAATTTGCATCAGCGACAGTTGTAGCAATGACATTTACACTGAAATTCGTCGAAAAACACTAAGCTATTTACTATGAATATTTGAAGATACAGCTATAAAAACCTTCGTGTCAATGTAGCTTTACAGTACGTAAATTATTTGTACGTAATTATACATTCCTAGACATTTAGATTATGTCATCTCGCTCTTCAGTGCCTACGTAATCGATTTAGAATTTCCCTTTCGATATATATCGCTTCGAACCTAGCTGCTTCGATTGCAAGCTTTCTTGCAAATTACAAAAGATTTTATCGCGATTACTTATCATGTTTGAAGCAGACGGCACGTATACTATATACAACACAACTTACTTTCCATAAACAATTCGTACATAACTTCTCTTACAGACGTGCGATATGACAGAAGAAATAAAAAATGAAGCAGTTGATCTGATTGTCACTGCTTGTGAGAAACATGCACCAAACAATTTCGTAAGTACCAGTACGTTATTTTCATGCGACGGCTACGTACATTTAACGAGCTAAAGTTATGTATAGGATCCTCCCCCTCCTGCATTATTTCGTTCACCAATTACTATGAATTTACTTGCGGGACGTACCTATTTTTTTTTTTTTTTTTTTTTTTTTTTTTTTTTTTTTTTTTTTTTTTAATTCCATGTATGGTTCTTAAGGCCAATTCACACTCTCCGTCACGTCACGTCACGTCAATGTCAGTCAGAACATTCCGCCATGTATTTCTAATGGCGACATTCACGCTGTCCGTCACCGGACCTTCACGTCACGTCAACGTCCGTCAAGCTTTCTCGAGAAGAATGTTTTGACGGAACGGCCGTTTGCTAACATCGGAAGTTAACCTACTTTCGTCACGCGAATTACATGTTCCAGTCGATGATTTCATTGTTTATATGCAAATGTGTCTTATTCTTCTTTATTTTGTTGTTATACTTCGTTTTAGGGGTAAATCTCAAATGTTTCATGACGACTAAAATATTTTTGTCAATTGAGTGTCCCTCTAAAGTCGAGGTCGGATATGTGAAATCAAAAAAATGGTTTATGTTACGTAACATTGTAACAGAAAAGACTGAAGCAAACTGTTTATTTGAATAAGATTGTAATTTGATTACGCATTTTTCATTAAATAACATTTTAAATGAAAAAGTCAGTTCTAATGAAAGACAAAAATACAGTTTTTTTACGACGGTATTAACAATGTCAACGGAAAAATCGTAATGGATAAAGAAAACAGGTGCTATTTATGCTCTTGTAAGTAAATATTTTCATATTTTTATTTTTTTGGCTTGAAAATAGATGTCGATGTTTTGAAATGTTATTTCAGTTCCCAGTAATTTGGTCAAAAACGTACACTGTAAAGGCTTCTTTGGCCGTCAGAAACATTTAGCGTTTGAGATGGGCGAATTGACTTGAGGCCGAGGGGACTGAGGCGCTTCAGTCACGGTCTGCACGGCCATTACGGTCGGGGGTTCGAATCCCCCCTCGGGCATGGATATTTGTGCCGTCTTATGATAAGCTAATTGATAAGTAGTTTGTAAGTTTAGGGACTGATAACCCCGTAGTTAAGTCCCATAAGCTTAACAAACATTTGAACATTTGAATTGACGTGACGGACGGACAGTGTGAATACAACTTGACGTGACGGTGCCGTGACGTGACATTGACGTGACGGGCAGTGTGAATTGGCCTTTATTGAGAAATAAACTATGTGTCAATACTTATCAGTGATATTCTCTAAAATTCGAATGTTATGTTGGCTTCATGATTGGGAACTAAAGTCGGGAGCTTAAGTGGTAATTTGATTGGGAAAATCCCCAATTGGTTATTCGGGTACCTACAGTTCACCCATAGAGGAGGCCGTGGTTCACCACGTGCCTTTATTCGTAGAATCGTTTTCGAGTGGTACTTCGGCTCTCAAAGACATACTTTGGAGGCAACTATAAATATATATCTGTGGTTGTCAAGTCTGCAGTAGCCATTCTAGCAGACGAATTAAACCAGTTTTTCATTGCTTGTTTAGTTGTGTAATTGGAAAGTGTTACCTGCATTTCCGTACCTGTTATGTGTTTATATTCAGAGTTGAAAGTAAAATGTTGTTTGTACTTTTCGATTCCGAAACTACAATCCACTGCCAGAATGTTGCATTTGACTCGTGATTATTTGGAAAAGTGGAAGTTTCGCGTTTGAATTCCAAGACACGTAGCTCGCGTATCATTGAACAATGCAACCTAAAAGCTAACGTGTATTAAATAATTACGACAAATACTTCATTTTTTACAGTTAAATATCTTTGTTTACGTTTTAAGATCTTAAAGAGGACAACGAACACAATGTCTATAGGCCTGAAGACTGTCCATTAAAGGCACCTGTAGAGATGCCAGCAGACGACGTTGTTCTGAATGTTCTTTATGCACTTGCAACAGAAATTAAATTTATCCTGTTAGGATCTTAGTTAACCACACACACTGTAATCGTGACATATTCAGAAACAAGCCACCAAATACTGGTGACAAGGAATGTCGGTGTAAGCACACTCTCGAAAGTCGCGATATGTTTGAAACTAAGCGGCAATATATTCGCAAATAAATAGCCACATCTTTCTGACTAGCGAATTGTGTAGGCCTAAATGTCATTGATACACATTTCACTTACTGTACCAGCAATTTTAACGTTCCCCTAGTCAAATATTTGTGAGAAGGAAGAACATAAATGTCATTGCCGATCGTAACAATTGCAGCAGCAATTTCATTCTCCCTTCTTCAGTCACACATAAAAATCACCAAATCGATGTTATTAACTCCTGAGACAGCACAGAAGAGTATTCGATAACATAATCCTGTTATGTGAATAAGAAAATTCCACAAAGTGTTGTGGATAAATAACTTCCACAATGTGTAGCAAACGTTAACATAAAAAAAATTGATTTGGACGAGTTTCGTTCACGAATCTCTTGCTTGGTTGTCCAGCACGCTACCCATTACACCACAGTAACTCAATCTTACCTTAAAATTTTATACATTCGTTCCCACAAGTTTGTTTCTTAATTTGATTTTAATTACATTTAGTTATGATAAATTCATCCTTAATTGAATTGTATTTAGTCGTTAATTCGCTGTTTCCCTGAAACGGTTTACTGCGAGTTATAAAACCAAAACTGTGAGTGTGAGACTGTGAGATATACGGCAAATCAAAATGGCGTCTGTGACATGGAAGGAACAAGTGAATGTTGTCGCAAAATTACGTCTTTGAGAGTCGAAGTACCACCATAGACTTACTAGTACCACTCGAAAACGGTTCTACGAATAAAGGCACGTCAGTTCACCAGGCAAACATGCGTCTAGCCCCACGACTATACCGCCGGAAACGTAGAGCGATAAAAATGATAATTTCCTGGCGATGCCGATAGATGTCACTCCGTATCTGTTACGTGAATCTGTAGCTGACAGCTGTTAAGGATTAAATAAAAACAAACGGAGGATCGGCGGAATTGCATAGCTCGCCTGTAAATTAATCTCATTTTCTTCAGTGTCACAATAGTTGTTATTCTGCTTACAACAATGTATTCGCAGGTTGTGTACCCATTAGGCGAACGTGAAAAAAAAAAAAAAAAAAAAAAAAAAAAAAAAAAAAAAAAAAAAAAAAAAAACAAGTTTTACAATGTATTTTACACGTTTGTCTCAGTTCGAACACATTATTTGAGGAGCCGGTGCAGCTAACGCGTGATGCTAGGTGTCATTTTTCTTTTTTTCCCCATCTGATTTGCGACAAAGAAATTATTTATATTTCTTTTTAGCCCAAGCAAGAAGTTAGAGAAATGCTGGTAAACTCTAAGACATATATTATGGCAAATTGAAAGACGTGATGATTGTTTGATTTTTGGAAGTTCAATTTCCAAGTCACGTGAAATTAGTACACTTACACTTTATACCTTATTACTGCAAACGTATGCTCGAAATGAGTTTGCTTGTTTGGTATTAGTAGGTGTGGTACTGGTACTTATGATTTGATAGTACTTTTCATATACCATTTCAGTGTAAGAATCCTTCAACCATTCCCTAACTAAACAAAAGCATCCTCTTTTTTAATTTGTCTTACACGTGATAATGTACTCACAAAGTAAAGTGAAATGTTGTGTGTGTGCCATTTCCTAAACGTGAATACGTTGAGTATTCTACTATAATTCTTGATTTGTCATTTGTGTGTTTGGCAACATTTGAGATGTGTTTGAAAATCTCCAGCTTACCAATGTTTTCAGAAACGAGGAGAGAAACTTTAACTTTCAAGTTGTAACATAGCAGTATCTATAGGATCCACATTTGTAATAGTGCTATGTCACACTGTTCTCACATTGTGGAATACAACACCAAATGTTAACCTCACACTGAAGTGGTACAGCCTCTTTCTCACCGATGAGACTGGGGATCCAACACTGCATGTTGTTGGTAGATATCATCAATCTGCCAACAACCTTTGTAACAATAGGAGTAGAAAGATGTGAAAATGAGTGTGCAAGATAAGTCGGCAAAGGGCAATGGTATGGTGATTCATGAGGTAACAGAAAGCACTATATTAAAACCTTCATGGTGTTTATAGCACATGTAATTATTCCATTTCACGTTTTATTAGCAAATCTACCTTCGCAAAAAGACTTGGGACGTAAAGAACGTCTCCATCCAAATTTCCAGACAATATAAGGCAGACAACAGATAAAGCTAACATTCTAAAGATCAGAATGTTACAAGTTTGAATGTAACAGTCAAACTAGATAATCTTAAAAGAAAGTGGTCAGATTGAAGATGGATACTATAGGGCTGAGTGAAGTAAAATGGTGAGATAAGGCAGATTTTTGAGAGGAGAGTAATTTTGTAGGTGTAGGCAAACAGGAAAATTGGGTTTATGGGAAATGAATGAAAGAAGACAGTGACTTTTTATTCTCTGCATTAAGTTTCAGCAAGCACTGTTTTGTGGACCAAATGGAAAGCATTTATTATTGGAAAAGATAAGGAAACACTTGTAGATACCAGATGGACCTCATGTTCGTAAGTCCTAGATATAAAAACGGCTTTGATGTTGACTAAGGTGACGTCATCTGACCAGCCAATCAGGTGGTAGTATACGGCAGCCAATGAAATTGGTTCTTTTATACTGGCGCAATATTCGAAAGTATGCCCTTCGTATTGAGTATTTACAGTCAATTTACTTAGCGGACAAGGGTACATCGAGAAGCTGTCGACCATAGAGCAGGAGCAGCATTAATTACTTACTTCAAGGTCAGCGCAAAATATTAATAATTTATTACGTCAATTTATATTTACGTTAGTTGTCATTCGCAATGTGGTAGTACTTTCTATTCTCAAAGAAATTGTACTGATTGCTTTAGTGATGTTTTGCATATATGTATCATTGCGCTGTTTATCTGCTTTGGGATTGTAAGTTACAGTAAAAATTTCATTCTGAATGGATATTCAGCGAAAGATAATGACGAAGAATGTTTCTTGATTTCCATAGCAGTTTTTTTTTCTTCGAAAGCTACTTTTTGGCCATACCACCTTGTCAAGATAGTGTTCACAAGTGATTTTAATTATGGTGATTGTAAGACTTTTGCCGCTTTTTTGTATGGACATAACGTTGAGTGGCTTCCTTTACGAGAGTTGAATGACAATTTCAATAAGTTGCATTATGAGCGTATCCAAAGGCATTAGAAAAATTTTCATCATTCATATCATGTAAGAGAAAGACACACTTATTTCGATTTGCTTTACAGGAAAGTACTGAATTTAAACAAGAAACCTGTCAATGTACATAAACGTAATTCTGGAGTTAGCGATGTTCTGAATTCGAATAGTGTTATTCATTTTAAAAATAAAGTAATTGAAACGTGATGTTAACACCTTTTTTTTCACTTGTTGTGATCATAGTGTTTTACGTTCAAAGTCTGGGAGTTCTAAACAACGATCATTACGCTAACATAAGATACGATTCTTATTTCGTGATACTAATTATCACAGTGTTTAACATTATCATTTGCAGTTACTTCTGAATTTTTCGTGTGGTGTTCATTATAAATTGCGTAATATTTCAGTGCTTTCTTCTCAGAGTTTTTTCACTTACGTCATAATTATTACTACGTTTTTCGTACATTAGAAAAGGCAATATTTCATCTCGTCTTGATGTGCATGTTTGACATTACTTTAGTATCAATATCATCTATCGTCAAAGCAACACATTGGCTATATTACGCGATATCTGATTGGCTGTCACCGTCTGTGCTACGATTGGTTGGCCGCGGCCGCTACCAACATCTGAACATTCGATACTGCGCGGCGGCCCGGATTGTAAAGTTTTACGTATAAAAACTGTAAAGTTTTTAAGGGTCTGATATTAATTTAAGAATAAAGGGAGACCAGATTACGAGGATGTGGCTCTCTTTAGTTTGCAGCCGGATAACTATGTCCAATGGGCACAATGTTTCAGCAATTGAACCTGTTGCTATCATCACCGTCTCCTGTTGACAGTCTGCATTACTCCCCAACTAGCTTCCAGCACTTGGAATGGGAAGTATGCGCATGATCCATCCTGGGTTCAATGGTGGGGATATGTCCAAGGCATGGCTCATCCATTGGTGCTCCATCTGCCTCACTGGGTAGTTTGTTGTGTTTGCACTGCTATCCTCTGTCTTTCCTGATTTTAGAAGTAGCAGGTTCCTATGCCTTGCTAAGACTGGAACCAAGTTGTTGTTCACACTTATCTCAATAGATTCATTAATGACATACTGGTAATCCCATTAATTTGGTGTTTGTGCCAAGCTCTTGATATGGTTATTCTTCATGTTTCTCTTTTGAAGAAGAATCTTTATTCACCGTAAACCATTTGACAATGATATTGGCTTCATCATTTTTCCAATGGAGATACACTGTATAAGGCCCAATGAATAATATTGAACATAAGATAAATAGGGTGTACACAGTATACAATAATAGGCTCACCTGTAGACGGGGATACCACCCATCAGCTTTGACCCATGACGTCATCGCTGCGCTGTAGTTTTGAGGTGCGTGCATGTTTGTAAAAGGCATCAGTGATTATGTGGTGGTTGAGTTAAAGACAATTGTTTGTTTACAAAGAAAACATTAATATTTTGTGTTTAAAAAATAATCTGTAGCTTCTCTTTGATGATTAGGTGTAGATTAACCGAGAGATTTTTTTCATATGTGGGCGCCGAAGGCGACCTGTGATCGATGGCACATTCCGGTATCTATAATAACTACAGATTATTTGTATCTACAATACAGAAGTATTAAGATATCCCGTATACTGGTTTTCTGACACCTTGATGGCATCATGGGTCAAGGCAGACGGGTGGTATCCCAGTCTACAGTGATGCAGAAGGGGGGGGGGGTGCAGTTACACCGTAAAATGGCCTTTTATCTGTCATTTTGGGTGAGGTTTGTTTGGTATCCTGAATTTTGAGGTTCGATACCGGTTGTGTGTTATTTTGAGGCTGTGGTGATCGTTTCAGATTCCAAATTTGATTTGAGGTGTGATATAGGATGTGTCCAATATCAGTTCCTCGGTTTTTAGTTTTGAGGTGATTTGATATCCCAAACTATATTTAAGGTGTAATCAAGGGCAACTGAAGTGTCCGATACCACTTTTCTATATTTTGTTGCTGTGAGGATCGTTTGGTGTCTTGAGTTTGATATGGTCAATTGATGTGTTCTATACCAGTTTTCTCGGTTTTGCATTTTGGGCTTCGGTTGGTATCTCGAGTTTCTTTTGAGGTGTAATAGAGGTCAACTGGGGTTTCTGATACCTTTTTCATTTTTTCGGTGTTTTTGTTATGGTTTTTTTATGGAATGCTTTTTGTTGTCTGGCATGTTGTCTTTTTTCCGCTTAGAATGTCCCCGCCCAAAACCCCACATTATCGCATTTGTCCCGTTAGGATCATTTTATTGATTTTTAGGTAATTTTCGCATGTATATATGGGCATTTTTTCGGTTGTTTTGGTCACAATATTGGATACGAGTATATATGTCATTGCCGCCATTTTGATGACGTCATTGGTCAAAGCTGATGGGTGGTATCCCAGTCTTAAGTTATGCACAATAATACAATTGAAAGCAACATTTTTCTACAAACTAATATAATCATCTGGTAAACTGAACTATTCTTTAATATTTTAAAAAGGATTATTCATTAACCAGTTGTATACATTGTTTTCAAAAGTATTTATACCCATGGTCCAAGCAGAGGTTCTGTAACTTATTAAAGATTCTGATAGCATTCACTTCGTGTGAGCTCTCAGTCATTGTTAATTTATGCCTAGGTATATCTAGCTTAGACTTAACCCTGGTTTTGTGGTCATGAGCCCCCTTGTAACAAGTTCTGACATATTGTTTTTAATATAGAGTCCTGAAACATAGATATATAAATTCAAACTAGTGAGTATTTAGAGGCTGGTGAAGAGTGGGCAACAGTGCTCCAAACAATCTTTCTTACACATTAACCGCAAAACTTTCTTTTGTATTTTTAATATTTCAACTATTGCTGATTTGTGGGATTGTAGTAGCATGGTGTGTCATTGGTGTTCAATACAAGCCTGTTTGTTATTGTGGTCTTCAGTCCATGAACTGGTTTGATGCAGCTCTCCACACTACCCTGTCCTGTGCAAGTGTCTTCATCTGAGAATAAGTTTGTCAACCTACATCCTTTTCAATCTGCTTACTGTATTCATCCCTTGGTTTCCCTCTATGATTTCTACCTCAGACACTTCCTCTAAAGCTAAGTTAACGTGTCCAACCAATCTATCCCTCTCTTAGTCAGGGTATGGCAGAAACTCCGTTTATCCCCAGTTCTGTTAAGCACCTCCTCATTAGTTACATGATCTACCCATCTAATTTTCATCATTCGTCTGTAGCACCACATTTCAAATATTCTATCATTATTGTCTATGTTTCATTCCCATACAATGCTACACTCCAGACAAATGCTTTCAGAAAGGACTTCCTAACATTTAAACTAATATTGGATGACAACAAATTTCACTTCTTCCGAAATGCTTTTCTTCCCATAGCCATTCTGCATTTTATATCTTCTTTACTTCAGCCATCCGAAGTTATCTTGCTACCCAAATAACAAAATCCATCTACTACTTTTATTGTCTCATTACCTAATCTAATTCCTTCAGCATTGCCTGATTTTCTGACATTCCATTCCATTACCTTCATTTTACTCTTGTTAATGTTCACCTTATATCTTCCTTTCAAGACACTGTCCATCCCATTCAATTGCTCTTCCAGATCTTTTGCGGCCTCTGACAGAATTACTATGTCATCGGCAAACCACAATGTTTTTATTTCTCCTCCCTGCACTTAAATTCCCTGTCCAAATTTCTCCTTAGATTCCTTCATTGCCAGCTCAATATACAGATTGAACAACATTGAGGAAAGGCTACAACCCTGTTTATTCCCTTCCTAACCTCTGCTTCCCTTTCTTGCCCTTCGACTCTAATAACCGGTCTGGTTTTTGGATAGGTTGAATATAACTCTTCGCTCCCTATATCTTTACCCCTGCTAGCTTCAGAATTTGGAAGAGTGTATTCCAGTCGACATTGTCAAAAGCTTTCTCCAAATCGACAAACACTAAAAACATAGGTTTCCCTTTCCTTAGCCTATCTTCTAAAATAAGTCATAATGTGAGTATTGCCTTCTGTGTTCCTACATTTCTCCTAAATCCAAACTGATCTTCCCCAATGTCGGATTCCACCAGTTTCCATTTGTCTGTAAATAATTTGTGCTAGTATTTTGCAACCATGACAATTAAGTTCAGTATATCCTGTTATCCAGGGATTTCTAGTAAGCCTTGTCCTACCTATATTATCCTCTGCTGCTTTCACTACCCTATCCCCCAGAGCTACCCATTCTTCTACTGTATTACTTACCCCCATTTCAGCCAGACCTTGCCTAATGCTCCATCTGAAACTCTCAACCACCGCGTTCCTTCAATTTGTGCAGGTTCCATCTCCTAACTTTTCTACCTTTCTGCAGTCTTAAGTTTTAATCTGCAGTTCATAACCAATAAGTTATGGTCAGAGTCTATATCTGCCCCTGGTCGTGCCTTACAGTTTAAAACCAGGCTCCTAAATCTATTCCTTACCATTATAAAGTCTACCTGGCGTCATCCAGTGTCTCCTAGTCTCTTCCACTTCTTTCATGATGTTTAAACCAAGTGCTGGTGATCATTAAATTCTACCAAGCAATCTCCTCTTTCATTCTTTTCCCCAGTTCATATTCACCTACATTTCCTTCTCTTCCTTTTCCTACTGCTGAGTTCCAGTCCCCCACCACAATCAAGTTTTCATCTCCCCCTCAATTTTCTGAATATTTCTTTTATCTCCTCATACATTTCTTCGATGTCCTCATCATTGGTAGAGCTAGTTGACATATAAACTTTTACTACTGTGGTTGGTGATGGTTTTGTGTCTGTCTTTCCTATAATACATTCACTATGCTGTTCATAGTAACTTACCCGCATTTCTATTTTCTTATTTATTATCAGACCTACTCCTGCGTTACCACAAATTGATTTCATGTTTGCAAAGCCACAGAAGTAGGGAACCTATAAAGATGACAAGGTCAGACCAACAATTCTTTGTGTGTGTTAGTGTAACTAGCTAACCAGTATTTGTCAGAGTATATCTTAAATATTTATGTTGTCACTGGCTTATGTGGCAAGGATGGCACATTTTCATATATTATGAATTGACCCAGTTCTTGAGGCTCATTTATGCACTTGTCTATTTACTTAGGCAATATGAGTGGCCGAGTTAATTTTGCATACTTTGTCCTTGTTGGCTGGTGGGGTTAACATAAGAGACAATGCATGCAGAGCAAGTAAATATCATTGCACAAAGGTAATTGATATCACTAACATGGTGTCCTATATCTCATTAAGTAAACCATCTCTCACTGAAAGAACCCTGCCAAGACAAGGGAGGTCATTCACTTCTTCACTTGCAATACTTACCTGTTGCCTAATATATTTGTTTCTTTATCCAATAAATTTGTGGAAAAATCTAACAAGAGATTCGTGAATATTGTATATTTAATAACATATCGTGTCCAACACTTACCTCAGCTCAGTATTGCCGACAGTGATAAAAAAGGGGCCGAAAGCACACCATGTCACATTTCAAGCCCTCCCTTCACACCACTCATCGTACTTCAACTGATTTCACTTTTGTGGTGGCTACACTATTATTACATCTATGTTTTTATATTTCTTGCTACAGAGACAATACTCAAAATAATTTTGCATGTTAATAGGAGGTTGTAGTGGCTTATTAGGCCTAACAAAATTATGTGACTTGCTCAATTAGGTGTGTACATTTACTGTATATATTACCAAATTTTGTTGAGTCTTCTTCAAAGGGCTTGGAATTCATATATTCACTGACTAGTACATTTAATCAAATATTTGTGAAATGTAACCGCAAGTACCAATTTCATCAATGAAAGCTGTAAAGGAGGCAAATACATTTAATTGTGACATTAAAATTAGTGTCAAACTGGGACTCAAACCCAGACTTACTACTTATCTCAAGTGGTAGCTGTACCTTTCAGCTACCAGAGAACACTTTCCAGATCAACCCAAACTTCCACAGGCCACACAATGTCTAATGATCTCTTTCTTGCTTGTACACAACTTTGGTGTGATTCCTACATAGGGGAAAAAAGTAATTTTAACCAATCTAGTTGTGAAACACCAATTCGTTTGTCTGAAGAAAGTATATCATTGGTGACGAGAAATATTTGTGGCCTAGAATGAACATCCATCACAGTTATACTGTAACTTTCACAGCCACAATACAACACTTCAAATGTACACATTGTCTTTTTTTATGGTGTAGAGAGTAGTGTAAGATCTCTACCAACCAGTAGCCAAGCAGAGAATGTTCAACATAGGAAATTTTAGTTTTCCCACCAAGAAGTGATATGTAAAATGAATAGTTTGTTTTCATAGATCTTCTGACTATGTTCTCTAGCCAATCAATAGGGAATGTTTAGAATCATGGACTTTGTTAAGCCATATTAGGACATATTTTAGTGGTTGCTGGGGTCAGCAATATCTTTGAAATAGTTGCTTATTTTTACTTCACAATGTTTGTAACAGTAACAGACATTTAAAGTGCAACTTACTGGTCACAGTATGTAAGACATTCCATAGTGCCACATCTGAAGTACAGCGTGCAGCCAGTCATACCCACATTAACTATATAGACAGGTGTACAGTTATATTCCTATTTTCTGTAAAAATGCAGTTATTGAGAATTAAACCTCAAAGGCATATACAGACATTACACGAAGAATCAACTAATGAAGCACAAGCAGAGAACCTTAACTGAATCCTTCATAAGCTATTTTAAGCCTTTGAATAAGCATAATAAGCTAACTCATTGACAAAATTACATCTAGTAGTCTAAGAGACCATTCGAATATTGTCCTTTCAGAAATAGTGGTACACTGAAATGTTTATTTTTGTGCATATGAATTCTTCCACATGTTTTTAACTACACACAAATCATCCATAGCCTTGATTCTTAGAATGCACAAGACCTACTTGCTTTTAAGGGTTTTCGACACGCGCGCGCGCGCGCGCGCGCGCGCGCGCACACACACACACACACACACACACACACACACACACACACACACACACACATATGTATAAAAAGCGTCCAAATGCGAAAGTCTCGAACAGCGGCATGGGCAGCGTCGCGGTGTGTCCGTAGCAGTGTTAGGTTGGCAACATAGTACATTTTGAGTAGCCTATGGCGTGTATGATAATTCAATTACTGACTGAATAAGGGTACATCAATGAATATTATTTTTACAAGTATGTCATGATTTTAAGGGACTAAAGAGTAGAGATTAAATTGTTGCAAGCGTTTTACCAAATATGAACATTGAAAATATTATTGTTCTTATCATTTGAGATAAACACACATATTTCTATTTACATAACAATAAAGTGTTACATCTGAACAGAAAGACAGTGCATGTGGAGAAACGTAGTTTTGTAGGGTATGATCTACATTTGAAGGCTGTGATTGATTTCAAAAATAAAATCATTCAAGCGTGATGTTAACATAGTCATTTTTACACCTTGTAAACATTGTATGCCACCATTCGTCCCAGCATCCACAGCAACTGTTGCCAACACTGCCACTCCATGTCACATAAATATGTTAGGCCATGCTACTAATCGAGATTTACCACGTCCAAAACAGGTTGGTGGTTATGCGTCCAAATAATGAATACAAAAGATTTTTTCATTTCTTTATTTATGGTTGGTGAAATGTTGATATAAAGCCTTCTAAGGACGTCAACCTCTTTCACCATCTAGGAGGGCACTACTTTTTTTTCTGGGGACAGGCTCCCACAGGCTTAGAGCACATAGATCTGTGGTATGGAGAAACCCCCAACATTTATTTCATTTGCCTAAGGCATTAAACATCATTTAACAAGGCAAAAACTGCAGTAGCACTGAAGTGGAAAGAAACTTTAGCAGATAAAGTATCAGTGTGCACAGATAAGGTGAATAATTTTACACAAGAAAAACAGAATCCTTAGAACTGAACCATGTCTCTGGGGATAGCACTAGTACTCAGGGAAATATGATACGAAAGAAAGCAGGGCAAAAGTTACCATAATCAGTTGATGGAGCCGGAAAGGAAACACCTTACAAGAAAGAAGAACCAGTTGCAGTAAGAAGTAGTCCAAATTATAAGCAGGCTGCAAAACAATCAGCAGGTGGAATACGGCGGTCAACAAGAAGAAAGTATCAGCTACCAAAGGACCAGGATTTTTGGTGGGATCGATGGCTATTCCACAGAAGGAAGCAGTTAAAGTGAGTCAACAAACAGAGCAGGTATGTGACTATCACAATACAGACAATCACAATGTGCCAGGACTAAAGACATTAACAGAGGCTACAATGTCAAAAACAGCGTGGAACATCTCTCAGATGACTAAAGATAGACAAACTTATTACTTTTTTACCAATTAACATATGTTGCATTAGGAATAAGCTACTAGAACTAGAACATTTGTGTAATGTGGAGAATGTAGATCTTATATGTATATCTGAGCACTGGTTAAGCCAAGAGCAAGTAAATGTTTTTGTTCCTCATGGATATGTTGTGGGAGACATAATATGTAGAAAACAAAGAAAGAATGGTGGTGCTGGAATTTTTGTCAAAGAAGGAGTAAAATTTACCAAAATTGATCTATCCTCATATTGTTCTGAACTTGATGGAGAGTTCAGTTGCGTAAAACTATTAAATGAGAATATAGTGGTAGTTAGTCTGTATAGGTCTCCATATGGTGATGTTAATTTGTTTATTGAAAAATGTGAATTAGTAGTTAGAAATATCCTGAAGGGTAAGACTAGAATTGCAATCTGTGATGATTTTAAAATAGAAATGGCAAACACACAAAGACAAGTATCAAGGACATTCATTAATATGCTAAGATCATTAGACCTCTACTGTACAAATAACCGTGCCACACAAAAGAATGCCTTCCCAGACAACATTGTTGTTAACTTTCATAGGAAAGATTTTACAGTCAGACTTGCGGGAGGGGGGCCAGCTGATCATGAGCCAGTACTCCTCACACTCTATAAAAGCAAACCAGTTAGGCCAAATACTGAAGAATCCAAAGTGGTACTTATTAGAGGACAAAAGGAAGAGCACATAAGAATGTTCAGTGAAAAATTAAGTAGTGCGAACTGGGACTTTGTATGTGATTGTCGACCTGGTAAAAGGGGAGCTGAAATGAACTTAGATAACTTCTTTAAAAAGTATATAGATTTATAGTATTCTTGCTCACCAATAAGAAAAATCAAGTATCCACATACACCAAAATATAAAAGGCTGAACTGGTTTACTAAAGAACTAGCAGAAATCAGAAGAAACATGCTCTTGCTATTCAATATGCATAAGAATACCTATCCCCAGAAAACAGAAAATAGTGAGAACATTTACAGGTCATATCTCAAATGCAAAAAAATTTACAAACCTAGGCTTATTCTTGAAAAAAGCTAGCAGTTGAAAACTATTGAAAATGCACCCAATAAATGTAAGGCAGCATGGCAAATAATAAAACAAGAGAACTCACCAAACTACACACAGACACCTCAACTTGACCCTGAAGTATTAAATCATTACTTCTTAAATTCTGTCAAAGAAATAGAAAACAGTATTGAAACTACAAATTCAGTTGCAATGGACATGGTTGGAGCACCACAGTCAGCTGAGCAGGTATTTTATTGGAGTACTATCACGTCTGGTGATACACTGCGCTTGTCCGTCCATTTTTGGAGTATTGCAGCCCAGTGTGGGATCCTTATCAGGTGGGTTTGACGGAGGACATCGAAAGAGTCCAAAGAAGGGCAGCTCGTTTCGTATTGTCACGATACAGGGGAGAAAGCGTTACGGAAATGATACAGGATCTGGGATGGGAATCATTACAACAACGGCGCTTATCGCTGAGGCGTGGGTTACTTGCGAAACTCCAATCGCCAACATTCTCCTCCGAATGCGAAAATATATTGTTGACTCCCACTTACATAGGTAGAAATGATCATCAGAATAAAATAAGAGAAATCAGAGCTCGAACAGAGAGATTCAGGTGTTCTTTCTTCCCACGCGCTATTCGAGAATGGAATGGGAGATAAATAGTATAATTGTGGTTTGATGAACCCTCTGCCAGTCACTTAAATGTGATTTGCAGAGTATCCCATGTAGATGTAGATGTAGATTATAGAAGCTGTATCAAAATTTTCAACCTCTCAAAGTATGGATTGTTATTGGTTAACAAACTACGTAATCAAAAAGACAATACACTCCATCTCTGCTCCATTAGCATTTATTTTTAATAAATGTGTGGAATTTGGTGTTTTCCCAGATACACTTAAGAACTCTAAAGTTGTCCCAGTGTTCAAAAAAGGGGACAAACAACTTCCTCAAAGTTATAGACTAGTGTCAATTGTCCCAGTATTCTCAAAGATATTCGAGGCACTGCTACACACCCAAATAAGCAGCTACTTTGAAAGGTACAGCATCCTATGTGACAGCCAGTTTTGGCTTTCGCAAGGGGAGAAATACAACGGGCGCTGTCTTGGAAATTATTGATCAAACCTTAGCAGCATTTGAAGGCAATAACATGGTATCCCTGGTATTATGTGACCTTAGCAAAGCCTTTGATTGCATCCCAGTCAACATACTGCTAAGGAAACTTGAGTTCTATGGGGTGCGGGGAAGTGCATTAGAGGTTATAAATTCTTACTTCCCCCCCAGGGGGCCCACGGTTCTTTTGTGGGTACGTGTGTGGCGCGCACGGGGCCCCGAGCCGGAGCAGCCTTTCTTCTGCCCCAGGCTGCTTCACTTTCCCTCCCGGTTTATGCCTTCGCCCGGAGACGGGCATATTTCGTGAGATACGGTGGTTCTTGTCGTTTTTCTTCCTTCGTTCCTTCATTTCTTACCCTTTGTTTCTGTCTTTCTCTCCTTGTACTCTCCTAGCCTTCTTCTCCTCCTCATTAGTCTCTGCCTCGGCGTTTGAGACACTGCTTTCCTTCTTTCTCTTCACTTCCTCTATTATTCTTCTTCTTTCCTCCCTGTGCGTGTCTGAAGGCCGACCCACACATTATCATGTGTAGCAGGTGACGGGGTAACGCGTAATTCCCCGCCCCTGGTAGACAAGTAGGGCACGTACGTACCCCCTGGTAAAGGCCAGGCCCAGGGAGGGGTGATTACCCTAGCTGGTACCTTTCGAACGTGCCGATTGGTCCCTCCGTCAGTTCTCGGGAGGTGTGACCTGAGGTGTGAACAATCACCTAAGGCGGGTAAGCCCTCGGAGAGGGCCCCCACTAGGAAGGAGCGCGCCATCGGAGACGCCGGTAATCACGGGGGACACTTCCGCGATGACTTCCTTCTCTTCTTTAGCGACGTTGACCCAGAAACTTAAGTTAGATTCGCCCCAGCAAAAGAAGACTCTGCCTAATTTACCTAAATTTGTTGTTGTGTCTCGCACCGATGGAAAAGACTTTAATTCTGTCAATCCTTTCGTTATACAGAAAGGTGTAGATGCAATTGCTGGCCCTGTTAAAACCTGTTCACGTCAGCGCAATGGCACATTGTTGCTGGAGGTGGACAGTGCCTTCCAAGCTCAGAAACTAATCCGGACTACACTGTTACACACGTTTCCTGTCAAGGTGGAAGCACATCGCACATTCAACTCGTCATGGGGGGTAGTCTTCACGAGATCCCTTGACGGGTTGTCTGATGAAGACATCCAATCCTATATGTCCGACCAGGGTGTGACTGCCATCCATAGGGTCATGAAAAAGGTCGATAACCAGCTGACACTGACTCGTACTGTGTTTTTGACGTTCGACAGAGTTGACCTCCCGTCGAAGGTCAAAGCAGGGTATGAAGTCATCTCCGTCCGCCCTTATGTAACTAATCCAACGCACTGTTTTCAGTGCCACAGGTACAACCATACCCGTGAACATTGCCCAAATGCAGCAAAATGTGTCACTTGTGGTCGGGACCCCCCATGAGGGGGATTGCCCACCTCCGTCCCCTTACTGCCTAAACTGCAACAGTGACCATGCGGCTTCCTCTCATGACTGCCCTGTATACAAGGATGAGAAGGTAATCCAGCAAATTCGGGTTACGGAGAAGGTATCAACATCTGCCGCTCGAAAGTTGTTGGCGAGTCGAAAGCCCACTGTCCTCCCAGCGGGCACATACAGTAAGGTCCTCACCTCCACTCGACCTACTAAGTATTCAAGTACCCAGACCTGTGATTTTACTTTCGCTGACACAGTTGTGCGATCTGCCAGCCCGAAGATTGCCCGTTCCACGTCCCCGCTTCCTCCTGCTGCTTCTAAAGTTCAGTCTTCGTCAACCTCTAGTAAACCGCGGGCACCTAAACAAGATGCCCGGACTTTGAAAAAGGAACCCGTCCGTGAGGATTTTCTGCGTTCTCAGGCTTCCCAACCGTCAACTACCTCTTCCCGCAGTCACTCTTCCAGAAGAGCTGACAAGAAAAAGAGTTCCTCTCCTTCCCCGCCGAGGCATGACCCATCCGTCACGCCGTCCAACAGTTGCCAGCCTCGGCCGTCTTCTGTTTCACCGGGACGCTCCGTCTGCTGGGCACCCGGCCCTTTACCGGCAGTAGAAACTGCCCCTCCTGATCACCTCAGGGCGGTGGCAGGCGCGTCGGTCGAACCTATGGACCATGACCCTTTGCCCCTAGACAGCGATAGCAGTACTCCCTCGAAATCCGGTTCTCAGCGGCCGTCGAGGTGCCCCCGCTTGCTTGTTCGTTTTTATCCCCATTTCTTTTCTCATTTTTTATCATGGCGCTCCTTCAATGGAATATTCGCGGCATTCGTTCCAATCGGGAGGAGCTAAAACTACTTTCGATTGCACTGCTCGCTTCTAGTCTGTCTCCAAGAAACGTTGCATCCAAGTGATCATGCAGACTTTCCCCACTACACCTCTGTGGGTTTCGACCTGCCACCTGTGGAAGGTACCCCAGCCCATGGACGGGTTCTGATGTTCATTCGAGACGACGTCTATTACCATCCCATTACATTGCATACTCACCTTTTCCCTCTGTAATATCTATTCGCCATCGTCATCTGCCCTTACTAGGGCAGATGTGCTACACCTCGTTGACCAGCTCCCTTCACCTTTCGTGTTGGTAGGCGACTTCAATGCCCACCACCCCCTATGGGGCTCTCCGGCACCTTGCCCGAGAGGCTCCCTTTTGGTGGACCTTCTCCAACACCTCGATCTTGTCTGCCTCAACACTGGTGCACCGACCTTCCTTTCTGACACAACCCATTCTTACTGCCACATAGACCTTGCGACATGCACTCCTCAGCTTGCCGGTTGGTTTGAGTGATATGCACTTTCTGACATGTACTCAAGTGACCATTTCCCTTGTATCATCCACTTCCTGCATCATTCCCCATCTCCTCGTCCCACCAGTTGGAACATTTCTAAAGCTGACTGGGGGCTGTATTCTTCCATGGCAGATTTTCACGATCTGAATTTTCCCAACTGTGAAAGTCAGGTCGACTACCTCACAGAGTTTATTCTCACCGCTGCTGAACGTTCCATACCTTGTACATCCTCTTCTCCACGTCGTGTCCAGGTCCCTTGGTGGACTGCAGCCTGCCGGGATGCGCTTAGAGACCGGCGCCGTGCTTTACCTTCCGCCGCCACCCAACTTTGGAGAATTGCATACATTATAAACGTATGAGAGCGGAATGTCGTCGTATCGTAAACGACGGCAAGAAAGCTTGCTGGACTGCTTTTACTAGTTCGTTTACCCTTTTTACTCCCTCCACAGTTGTTTGGGGTGGCCTATGCTGTTTATCCGGTATCAAGGTCCACTTCCCGATTCCTGGCCTGACCATGGAGAACGCAGTCCTCGTGGACCCCTCTGATGTTTCCAACGCATTTGACCGTTTCTTTGCGGAGGTTTTGAGCTCTGACCATTACCACCCTGCCTTTCTCCCTCGCAAACAGGTAGAGGAGGCACGGCCGCCTTCTTTCTACTATTTTAATCGTGAAAATTATGATGTCGCCTTCACCATGCAGGAGCTAGACCGTGCTCTCACCCTGTCCCGATCTTCTGCTCCCGGGCCAGATTCCATTCATATTGAGATGCTGAAGAACCTCTCTCCAGGGACTGATGACCCCGTAGTTAAGTCTCATAAACTTAACAAACATTTGAACATTTGAAACTCTCTCCTGCGGGCTAGTGTTTCCTTCTTAGTACCTACAATCGCATTTTGACTGAAGGTCATGTTCCCACCAGTTGGTGTGAAGCCATTGTTGCCCCCATCCCCAAACCAGGGAAGGACAAACATCTTCCTTCCAGTTATCGCCCCATTTCTCTTACGAGCTGCGTCTGTAAGGTGTTGGAACGCATGGTTATCGCTCGGTTGGTCTGGCTCCTCGAATCTCGCCGCCTCCTAACAAATGTTCAATGCGGTTTTCGTCGACACCGCTCTGCTGCTGATCACCTCGTTATGTTGTCGACCTTCATTATGAATAACTTTCTAAAGAAGCTTTGACTTGGAGAAGGCATACGATACCTGTTGGAGAGCGGGCATTCTCCGCACATTGCACACATGGGGCCTTTAGGGCTGCCTCCCTCTTTTCATTCAAGCGTTTTTGGCGGATCGCAAATTCCGGGTACTGGTGGGATCTGTTTTGTCAGATACCTTTTGTCAGGAGAATGGGGTACCGCAGGGCTCCGTCTTGAGTGTGACTCTCTTTGCCATTGCAATCAATCCGATCGTAGATTGCCTTTCAGCCAACGTTTCCGGGTCCCTTTTTGTTGACGATTTCGCAATTTATTGCAGCACCCAGCGGACGTGTCTCTTGGAGCGTTCTCTTCAACACTGTCTTGACCGTCTATAGTCCTGGAGCATCGCAAACGGCTTCCGATTCTCTACTGAGAAAACGGTGTGTATAAACTTCTGGCGATACAAGGAATTTCTTCCATCTTCTCTACATCTCGGCCCTGTTGCTCTCCCTTTTGTGGAGACTACGATATTCTTGGGACTCATGTTGGATCGTAAACTTTGCTGGTCCACACACGTGTCCTACCTGGCTGCCCGTTGTGCCCGATTTCTTAATGTTCTTCGTGTCCTCAGTGGCACGTCATGGGGAGCGGATGGTACCGTCCTGCTTCACCTTTACCAGGACATTGTTCAGTCGAAGCTCGACTACGGAAGCCTTGTATACTCTTCTGCACGACCGTCGATTCTCCGCCGTCTCAACTCTATTCACCATCGTCTGGCGACCGGTGCATTTTATATCAGCCTTGTTACAAGTCTGTATGCCGAGGCTGCTGTATTACCATTGACCACTCAACATGACATACTCTTGTGTCGGTACGCATGCCACCTGCGGTCTCTGCCCAACCATCCATCTTACCGATTATTTTTTGACGATTCACTCGATCGCCAATATCAGTTGTCTGCGATTGCCTTGCTTCCACCTGGAGTTCGGTTTTGCCGCCTGCTACAGCGGCTCGATTTTACCCTTCCTTCCACCTTTCGGTTGAGCGAAAGCCCATTGCCACCGTGGCATCAGGCCCAGGTTCACACTCACCTTGAACTTAGTTTGCTCCCCAAGGAGAGCACTCTGGATTTGGTATACCGCTTGAGGCTTGTCGAACTCCGTTCGCGGTTCGATAATGCCATATTTATTTACACTGATGGTTCCAAGAGCACTGCCGGTGTCGGATCTGCCTTCGTCGTCGGGGACAACCGTTTCCAATACAAGCTCCCTGACCAGTGTTCGAACTTCTCGGCTAAGCTTTTTGCCCTCCACCAGGCCGTTTTGTATACCTGCCGCCACCGCCAACCTTGCTATGCCATATGTTCGGAATCCCTTAGTGCCCTGCAGGGTCTTATGGACCCTTTCTCGAACCTTCCTCTCGTGTATCGGATCCAACGCTCCCTCCAGTTGCTAGCAGACAACAGCTGTCACGTTTCTTTCCTGTGGGTCCCTGGCCACGTGGGTGTGCCCGGGAATGAGAACGCTGACATAGCAGCCAAGGCCGCAGCTCTTTTGCCTCGCACGGCTACCTTTTGCGTCCCATCGGACGATGTTCAGCGGGCTCTTCGCCGGAGTATCGTCTCGCAATGGCACTGTGCGTGGTTTTCACTGTACAACAATAAATTGAGAACTGTCAAACCGATCCCGACCGCTTGGAGGACTTCCTCATGCCCCTCTCGGCGAGAGGAGGTTATCCTGGCCCGGTTGTGGATCGGTCACTGCCGTTTCAGCCACCGTCATTTGCTAACTGCCGACCCTGCACCGCTGTGCTCCTGCGGTGAACTGCTGACAGTGCGACATGTTTTACTGACTTGTGGTAATCTTAATCATCTCCGTGTAGCCCTTCACTTTCCGTCTACTCTGGAGGAAATTTTAGCTGATGACACCCGAGCAGCTGCTCGAGTTTTGCGTTTTATCAAATTGGCCAACTTATCGAAGGATATTTAACCCTTTTAATTGTCTTTTATCTTTCGTTTTTAGCCTCTTATTGATGTTCTGACAGACACCAATTTTTTTTTTTTTGAGACCTAGCAAATCTATGTTCTTGTCTGGGCGCTAATGACTGTAGAAGTTGTGTGCCCTAAAACCACAAAAAAAAAAAAAAAGAAACCGTTATGAAATTCATATCTAATTGGCCATATATTATATGAAGACAAAATGGATGTTCCGTGTTTGTGTGTTCCTTTTTCTTTGTTAGTGAGAAAACTTCAAATGGAAATTTTGCTTGGTAAAAAGACAATCCATCCAAGTTTCTACTTGATAAAAAGACAGCTTTTATGAGTGCTATAATAATCAACAATTTAACGGCGACTGGTAGAAGTTTTATTTATTCTTTTGCCAATAGTCATTTCCTTGAAGAATCCCAAAGATTGCAGTGATTTGTAAATACTGTGATAGTTTGGGAACATTTTACCTGAAGCAGCAACATAGCTGTGATATCCCTCAGCAACACTTTAACCTGCAAATAAATTTTCCTTTGGTTTTATACCAGTATATTGATACATATTATGCTACATTTACACTACTTGCAGTCCATGTAACGAAAAGAGAAAGAAAAAAGAATTTGTTAATACTAATTCTAGATGAATTCTTTTACACACCTTTTGCTACATTTATTGACATTCTTAATGCCATATCTTCTGCCACAGACACAGCTTCCACTTGTTTTATCAGATGCAGATTTAGACTGCACACTAACTTTTTTCATTATTGAGAAGAATCTTCTCTGAGGAACACTTCTTCGCATAGCACTCACTTCAGATTTACTCCTAATAAAACATCATGAACATTTCGCCGCTGATATAGAGCAGACGAACTAGAAAAATTCTCGTCGCAAACGAAGCACTGAAAACATTTCGAATTTCTCATTTCTTGAAGAAAAGCGAAACGCTAAAATGTACGATATATGGGAAAACAAAAACAACACCGTTATTCACAGTACCGCGCCAAAACAATATTCTGCTCCAAAGAACTTAAGCTGCAGAGACTTCTCTGGTTTCGGTTCCGGCCAAACAGGTTAGACCCTCCTTGCTTCCGGCGGTATACACCAGGCAAGCGTGACATCATTGTGACGCAAAACTGACATAAATCAACTAAATGCGTGGGTATATCGAGTAGTAGCTGAACCTTCGACTGTAGAACCGCGAACTTCAATCGAAAATGGAAACTATAGCAACATTAACCATAATATTTCACCTCTCGAAGCCACGCCCATTTAAGGCCAATTCACACTGTCCGTCACGTCAACGTCACGTCACGGAACCGTCACGTCAAGTTGTATTCACACTGTCCGTCCGTGTCCGTCACGTCAATTCGTCCATCTCAATACGCGATGTTGAAAGTGAGGTTATGAGTGGCGATCTGTTATGTAGAAAGTCATAGTTTAATACTAGAAAAGGGGGACAACAACGCTAAATGTTATTAACGGCCAAAGAAAACTTTACAGTGTATGTTTTTGGCCAACTTACTGGGAACTGAAACAACATTTCAAAACATCGACATCTATTTTCAAGCGAAAAAATAAACATATGAAGACATCAAACCATACTTGTAAGAGCATAAATAGCGCCTGTATACTTTAACCATTACGATTTGCATGCTGACATTGTTAATACGTCGTAAACGACTGAATTTTCGTCTTTCATTAGAACTGACATTTTCATTTAAAGTGTTATTTAATGAAAAATGCGTAATCAAATTACAATCTTATTCAGATAAACAGTTTGCTTCAGTCGTTTCTGTTACATTGTTACGTAACATAAACCATTTTTTGGTTTCAGATATTCGACCTCGATTTTAGGGGTCACTCAATTGACAAAAATATTTAAGTCGCCATGAAACATTTGAGATTTACCCCTAAAACGTGGTACAACAACAACACAAAGATGAATAAGACACATTTGCATATAAACAGTGCAATCGTCGACTGCAACATGTAATTCGCGTGACGAAAATAGGTTAACTTCCGATGTTAGCAGACGGCCGTTCCGTCAAAACATTCTTCTCGAGAAAGCTTGACGGACGTTGACGTGACGTGACGGTCCGGTGACGGACAGTGTGAATGCCGCCATTAGAAATACATTGCGGAATGTTCTGACGGACGGTGACGTGACGTGACGTGACGGAAGGTGTGAATTGGCCTATACTCCCACCGGTTAATGTGCAATTTATGTGGCAGCAGCCAAAGACTTTGCAGCGGCTAGCCGTCACGCTCGCTTGGTTAGGGCCGGCAGAGCAGCCAATCAGGAGTCGAGTGTTGCTGGCCAATAAAATTGCGTGTTTCATTGTGCGTAAATTTGGCGTCAATTTCGAAGTTTATTCGAGGATATCGGTGCGGCGTTTATGTGTTTGTAATTTATTTTCCATTTATAAGAGATTTTTAGATAATTGTCGTATTACGGACATAAGTGACCTATTATTAATACACCACAGCAGTCAAACATAGAGCAGAGAGATTGAATTAATGTGTTGTGGGGGGGGAGAAGGAATTATTTATGTATTTCCAGTCCTTATCTCTCTGGAATGTTATTTGTGTGTGATTTTTATTGAATGTAATTTGTTGCATACTATCTGTTGTGAGCTGTATTTCAATTTTGTGTGTGAATTTTTCTTGACTACCAGCTTTTCTAATTTGTGTACTGTCTACTGTTTTTGTATCATGCCCATTTTCGTGTGTGGCTTGTTTTTTTGTGTTCTTATGTGTAGGCACATTTGGTTAATTGTGTTCTGTTAGTCGGTGTAGTAGAAATCTCAAACTTTCTTTCTTCTGAGTAACGGGATAATTGGATTGGTTATGAATCGCAGTGCTGGTCATTGTAGGCTTCCTTTAAATTGTGAATCCATATTTGTTGTTTCTATTATGTACAGTGAGGTCTAAAATTTAATTTTCTAACTGTTTGTGTTTCAGTAGTGAACTCGGTGTCATTATGAAAATATTTTGTGTGGGAGTGTGGTTTATCTATTAGGCATATAAAATGAAGATGATATATGTACCAATATTTTATCA
The DNA here is from genome assembly GCA_026315105.1 of Locusta migratoria. Classification (NCBI taxonomy): domain Eukaryota; kingdom Metazoa; phylum Arthropoda; class Insecta; order Orthoptera; family Acrididae; genus Locusta; species Locusta migratoria. The sequence goes on from CM048744.1 coordinate 10,246,594, forward strand.
TGTACTGTTTTGGTTTGACAGTTTTGTCAAAGATTGATTTTCTATGTGGTTCAGGAATATGTCAGTAGGAAGCCACTGATTGGGGATCCCTTTCCTGTTGAAGAGTGAAATTTGTTATTGTATGTGAAGTAGGCCTAATTTTGTTTGGTGGTGAGTTTGAATAGGGTAGATATTTCTTCTGTGATTGTTGTGGGTATCCTACCTTGTAGTTGGAGTTTCCTTTCTATGATATTGATTGTTTCTACTCTTCTTTGTATACAATGAAATTATGTCAAATGATATTAATATTGCTGTGTTTTGTATATTTTCATTTACTATTTTTTCTATAGCCTTCTTGAGTTCTCTAGGCTTCTGTTTTCTGTGTATTTGTAGATATTGTGGCATAACTGAAGACAGGGCTACCATATGTCATCCTTGATCCGTGACATCATTGTTGGAAAACCCATACACAGGATAATACATTATTAATACTTACGTATTGTAGATAATAAATAAGCTGTGGTTATGCTTGTAAATTACAGATTACAACAACAGAATGTACCATCAATCACAGTTTTAGCCCGAAAATTCGCACCATCACCTCAGACAACGAAAAAGCCTCTCTGTTAACCTATACCTCACTATCAGAGTCAAGCTACAGGCTACTTTTTAAACACAAAATCCTGCTTGTAAACAAACTATAATCTTTCACTCAGCCAGCACATAATTACTCGCGCTACCTATAAGCACACACACCGATCCTACGGGTCAAAGAATACAAGCAGTATCTCTGTCTTCAGACGAACAGATATTGTTTGTGTGTGTGGGTAGGCTACGCTGGAAAGTCAGGTTTGCGCAGTACGGTATAATGATTTCAGAATTTTTCCATACCATTGTTTTTATCTGCATGTATGTGAAAATTGTTTCTGTCTTTCAGTGTTTCTTCTGTTTTATGGAAGTTTAGTCCTCTGATTATGAGTTTTATTTCTTCATTAACTAATTCTCCTGTTAATTTTGGATTGAATTAAGGTGTAGTAAGCCTTTCAAGCTGTTTTATGATGTGTTGAGCTTCTGTTATAATGTTTTATATTGATCCCTCAGTAAGAAAGTACAGTGTGTTAACTGTTAGATGCAGAGCTCTCCCTAGTCCCGAATCAGAGTGAGTTAGTAGACAGCAGGCTTAGACGGGCAGTCTTTTGTTTTGAGGTTGAATATAACTGAATGTACTGTGTGAGGGATCCATTATTGTTTGCATACCTATTTCATACTGAGTCCCCTTCATTGTTATAAGTGTACTTAATTCTTGAAGTTTGGCTCTTTGTCAGCCATGCCTATGTGTAAGGTGCTTTGTTCATTTACGTTCAACATTTAAAGTGATTTGCCCCACTTGTCCTTCATGGAAGCAAGCTACGTAGCTTCTGGTGCCAGCACTGCAAGACGTACGCATTTCTTGTCTTCCCCACCTCCCCCCACTCCCACAGCTGCCATTGTTCGAGGTGTGCCTTATTACCTCTGCTGCCCCCCATCCCTACAGAACTCTGCCATGTAACAGTTAATACACTGTACATTACTATGCAACAATTCTCTCTTTGACACCATAAACCAGCTACATAAATAATTCCCACCCTTGCACTGCCTTTGATTACAAGTTGCTAGCAAAACAAATTACAAAAACTAAAAGATAACATCAGAAAATGAGATAAAACAACACAAACAAGAGTGAACACCACCACAGCACAAAGATTAAAGTGCAGTTTATGAGTTGACTACTGATGCTTGACGTGTAGATGTTGTCAACAGCTAGAGGAATGAGGGGAGTCGCATTAGAGCGGCCAAAAGAAACAATAAAGTTATTTGTTTTGGAAATAAAACTTTTTCTTGTTGCAGATGACAATTGTAAAACATATTATTGCTTAAGTAAAGCAAATGACTTTGAGGTACATAAAGAAATGTAGGCCTAAAGTGAATTAAGTTAAATATTAATAAAATAAGCTTAAAGTTTTGGTGGACAACTAGTATAGGCGGGAGCCAAACAAATCTCAACTTCCAATAGGGGCGGAGCATTCCCACGGGATACAAGGTCATCTACTATCTCTCTCTCTCACCCTTTCTGTTACGTCACACCTCCAACCAAGAAAACTTCTTTAACACCCAATACATTGAGATGCGAAATAAACGGCTCCATGTCAGCCCCCTCCACACCGTACGAAAATAATGAAAAATAGACAAGAAACATCTTGGAATCAGTAGCTAGAATTATCCAATACTACATGCATAATAGTATTATTAACCCATGAGAACTCGTGCCTTTAAAGTTACACAATCGATTACATGTATAGCGTATTTCTGACAGTCAGAGAAAAGTTTGTAAGGTACTTAATATGTCTAAGTATTTCTAGTTGTGTTTATAAGAAAACACAAATATTTCAGTATTTAAAATTGTTAAAATGCCCATTGTTGCAAAATTACTGTCAGCAAAATGCTCACGCGCGAGTCCTGTGGGTTAAGAATTGGTATCAGTTAATAGATTTGACATATATAGGTCAATTCTAATAACCAATACCAGCCATTCATGGGAAAAAAAACCCACACAGGTCAAGCCTATTTACCAGAACCAAATATTCCCTTGCAAAATACAAAGAGCTCTTATTGATAGTAGGAAATGAGGTGTATATGTCGATTCTACAACGTGGTGGCGTAGTGTTCTGATAATGGCAATGACTGTTAAATGCTCTTTGAAAACCCTGTCACCTAAAATGAGAGGAATAATCTTTTGTGTTAACCACAAAAGAAATGTTTAATGTAGTTTCTGCTCTGTGGATGACAGGTTATAGTATGTACCCTTGCCATATCAGTATATTATCCTGTTTCAAACATTTTCACACTGTGCAGCCTTGCAGAAAGTATAATTTAATCCCTTTTCCAGCAGCAATTATTTTCGGGATTCACACAAATAGGTTATTCAAGGTACCCTTGTTTGTGAAAAATATTTTGCATTTCTTTTACCAAAATGTCAATATTTTCAAAAAATTGGTTAGGAAAAAAAAGTGCAGCTTAAGTTAATGTGCAAATGGAGACACAGTGTGTGATATAACTACTGATATACAATAATATCTGCAGCTTGTAATAATCATGAATATAATCAGCAATGGGTACATTGACATAACACATTATGTACTTGGTAAAAGCCAACATGTGGAATCAGACACTGCATTTGACCTTTTAAAAACCATACTGTTCTCATTGAATTGTTTGAGGTTTTGTATGTAGAGATTTGCAAAATGTCTTTCACTAATTTTCTTCTCTGAATGTAAACATACTTTGTCAGCACCCATCTTCATGGGGAGATATGATCATCATAATAAAATAAGATTGAACATGGAAAGATTTAGGTGTTCCTTTTCCAACATGCCCTTTCACAGAATGGAATGGTAGATATATACCATGAGAACAGTTCGATGAACCCTCTGCCAGGCACTTGATTGTGAGTTGATAATAAATATTCCTTTTTTTCCAAGAGCTATTAGAGAATGGAACTGTAGAGAAAAATCATAAAAGCAGTTTGATGAACCCTGTAGCATGTACTGCAATGTGGCTTGCAGGAATTTATGTAGATGTGTGTAACTTCAGTCCTTTGCTAAAGGTTTAGGAAATATTAACACCAGTAACGCTAAAGACCTACTTGGTTAACCACGCAGTTTAAGGTGTTGCTTACAGGGTGGAATACTGGCCCTCGTTTGAATCCACCCACTGGATTAGCGATGTTGGTCTGAGTGCCAGGTGCCTGTATGTGTTTTTTAAACAGTTTTCCACAAGTGAATACTCGGCTGGTACCAAGTTCAACCTCCTTTACAAGACTTACAAATATTTAGAAAACCTAATTAACTCCAAAAGGAAAGATGCCAAGATCAGAGTACGATTAATTTATTGACAACCGGTTTTGATGTGCTTTACCATCATCTTCTGGTGCTACATTGTTATTAGTCAAAATGTTTTTTTTTTATATTTATACAAAAACAGGAAGTGTAACATTGCGTTTAATCAAAATATAATATTCTGGCTAAGTGCAATGTTGCACTTACTGTTTTTTTTTTTAAACATGTCGACATTGTAAAATATATATGAACAGAAAATATGGCATAGTATATCAAAACTGATCATCAATAAATTAATCATATTGTGGCCTTGGCATTTTTCTTTTTGGAGGTAATTAATCATTGCAGATTGCCTCCATTCTGCAATATCAGGTAATTTCAATTTAAGAAATTCCTAAGGGGGTCATGAAGTGGCAATACGTAGGCCATTCAGCCAGCTCTTAAATTTAATTGCCAACTACGTAGTAAATATTATTTAAGATAGACAGTGTGGCTATCCAGTACTTAGTTCAGTATCGCCAAAAGTCATACAAAGAAAACAAAAATAAAAATTTCCATACAAGGTTTTGGAACATTTTTTTCTTCATCAGGTTGGAAAGAGAAGAAATGGGATAGAAGGGAAGGGTTACTACTCATAACCTAGGCCAGGCATGGCCAACATTTCCACCCAGCTGGCAGAGTACACTGTAATTCCCAGCCACAGCCGCGACCATGTATCACTAGTGTCCCACACGCCGCTGTGCACAGAGCGTGGGGCAGGGGCGTGGTAAAGACTGTCTGTGGGCGGTGCCGCGGGCACGGCAAGGGCACCCACAGGGCGGTGTTTGGCCATGCCTGACCATGGTCATGAGTAAGGATGGTGGGGAAGGGTGATATGTTGCAGTCAGACATTTGATTATTGGTGCTACTGAGCTAAGTACTGGGCAGCCACTGTCTCTCTTTTAAATAATATTGTTGTGTCTCATTGGAGAATATGTCAGACTATCAGATACATAGTAACAATGCCAAACCTGCATCAATATGGGGCAACGACAAATGGAAAAGAAGTAGCTATGCCAGTAACAGTAAGAAGTTACTTCCATAACATTTAACACATAGATTGCCATGAAACCACAGCAGAGCCATTGGGAACTGTACCCCATTTTATAGTATTCCTTAGAAATTTATTAAATGTTTGAAATATTGTCATAAATGCTGTATGTAAATGGCACACATTTCTCTTGTACTGGTACTCAACAGACAGATAGGGTCAATGGAAGACCAAGATACCACCCATCGGCTTTGAGTAATCTGAATCTCACAAGATACTCCACGTAGCTATACCAAGTAGCAAAACAAGAAGTATGACAGACTCCCAAATGTAGTCCCTATGGCCGTTGCGGAAGACCAGCAAGATGTGGCTTCTCTCATACGACAAATCGTGAGAGAAGAATTACAACAGTGCATGGCAGCCGGGACTATTAGACTGAGCGAGCATCAGATTATGGCCATGGATGTGAGCCCTGTAAGTCACGAGGTAGACAACGTCACTGAGGACGAGGTATTTCAAACATTAGCTCCTGTCTGCCCCGTCAATCGCACCAGACATGAAGAATGACGTCGCCCTGCTATGACTTATGCTGCAGCCGCCAAATGGCAGCCCATGAACCCACCGACGCGACCACAGCCAACTCCTCCGGTAACTGACGCCCCGCAGAAGAACAGACGTCTGGAGGACAGAAAACAACACACCACTGTGTTTCCACTGTGGACGCCCTAGACATGTCGTACGCTATTGCAGAGAGGAGGCGAGTATTCGATTATTATTTTGCCGCAAGACGTCGGTCGTCGGAGCAGTTCTATCCAAGGCAGTCACCTGCTGATGAGTTCAGTCGACCTATGGGAAGAAGCCCATCACCGTACCCTAGACGAGGTCACTCCCCGACGCGCCGCAGCCGTTCACCGTCGCCGTACAGAGGTACCAGCCGCTCCCCTAGCCGCCGCGCTCAGGAAAACTAAGCGAGGCGACCATCTACGGAGGTGAGGCCACCGCAGATGAAAATCCTCCATGGACGACAGTCGCCAAGATGTCGGGAAATCTCATCGACGTCATAATCGACGGCCAACCTGTCCGGGCACTTGTTGATTCAGGAGCCTCTTTTTCTGTATTATCTGATAATTACTGCCGCACACTAAAGAAGACAATGTTCTGTGATACGAGAGCAACTGTGCTGAAGGTTGCGAATGGAAAGTACGTCCATCCAGCAGGAACTTGTGTCGCAAGAATAACCATCAACAATAGGACGCAGCCGTTTGAATTTGTCGTGTTAACAGAATGTAGTCACAATGTCATCCTCAGATGGGACTTCCTTCAGGCATCCAAAGCTATGATTGACTGTGGAAGATATGAGCTGCAAATTGAAGAAGTTGTTCCGCCAGATGCACGTAATACAGAATTTTTGGGGAAGTTATTTGTCGTTGACAATGTGATGATACCGCCGTTGACAATGAGAAGAGTTGCAGTCAGAAACACAGATGACTGGTTAAACTGTGAAGTTCTTGTTGATAGTAAAAAGTTTATTAGGCTCACAAAAGAAATTTACATACCAGCGGCTGTCATAAGCATTACCGGTGGTCAAGGAGAGATTTGGATCACAAATTGTCATGAGCAGTCACAACTTATCCCCAAGGGAATGTGTATCGGGACAGCTGAACCAATCCAGGATGGTGAGCTCAACGTCATCAATGAAGACCCATGCCCTGCTATTAGTACAGACAACACGCTGGGAGAAACAAACGTGGAACTGCCAATAGGGCCTGGACTGACCAAGGAACAACGCCAGTGGGTGTTAGGTATACTACACCAATTTTCGGGTGCATTCACACCTCAGCCGGGGAAAAGTCAGACGAAACGGCCCACGATAAAGCACCGTATCAATACTGGGGACCATCCGCCAATTAGCCAGCGTTCGTATAGAGTGTCGCCAGCTGAAAGACGGATAATTCGGTAGGAAGTGGAGAAGATGTTGCGAGAAGACATTATTCAACCTTCAGAGAGTCCTTGGTCGTCTCCGGTGGTCCTCGTAAAGAAGAAGGATGGCACGTGGCGATTCTGTGTCGACTATCGGCGGCTGAACAGTATCACAAAGAAAGATGTGTACCCATTGCCGCGTATTGATGACACCTTAGACTGCTTCAAAGGAGCTACATACTTCTCAACTATGGACATGCAGACGTGTTACTGGCAAATCGAGGTTGACGAAGCTGACAGGGAGAAGACGGCTTTTATTACACCTGACGGCCTCTATGAATTTAAAGTAATGCCATTTGGATTATGTAATGCTCCAGCCACATTCGAACGCATGATGGACAACTTGCTTCGACGCCTTAAGTGGACGACGTGTCTCTGCTATTTAGATGACATTGTCGTTTTCTCGAAAACGTTTGAAGAACATCTGAGTCGCCTGTTAACAGTGTTGAAGTGTGTTCAGGCTGCAGGTCTCCGCCTCAATCCGAAGAAGTGCCTCTTCGTCGCCAAAGAGATAAAAATTCTGGGGCACCTAGTCAACGGAGATGGTGTCCGTCCTGATCCAGATAAAGTAAGGGCAGTCACAGAATTTCCAACTCCTCAGCACATTCGTGATGTGAGAAGTTTTCTCGGGCTGTGATCATACTACCGACGTTTCATAAAAGGATTTTGTAACAAGGCACGTCCATTACAAGACCTTCTGCAGAGAGACGCCAAATTTTACTGGGATGAGACAAAAGAAAGAGCTTTCCGAGCACTCTTAACTTCCGCACCAGTGCTAGCCTTGTACGATGAGAATGCAGAAACGGAACTTCACACACGCCAGTGGCTATGGGATTGGTGCAGTGCTTGTACAAGTTCAGGAAGGTGCTGAAAAAGTGATAGCCTATGCGTCAAGAGTACTCTCAAAGTACGAGATAAAATACTCTACAACTGAAAAAGAATGTCTCGCGGTTATCTGGGCTATCAACAAATTCCGGCTGTATTTATTCGGCAAACCATTCACCGTCGTGACAGACTACCATTCTTTGTGTTGGCTGACAAGCTTGAAGGATCCATCAGGTCGACTAGCAAGACGGGCACTAAGACTCCAAGTGTACGATGTTACAGTGGTATTCAAGAACGGCGCAAACAGAAGGATGCCGACTGCCTTTCGAGGAATCCATTAGTGGAACACAACAGCATTAATGAAATTTCAGCATCTCACTGAATTAGATGACGTTACAGCTGAACAGAGGGAAGATCCAACATTATTAAAAATGATAGAGGCCTTGGAGAAAGGAGAACCGACCAATGGAGAGTTCCAACTTATAAACAGAACATTGTACAATAGCAACTACGATCCACGGGGCCCCAAATGGCTACTCGTTGTTCCAGCTCATCTCCAGCCAGCTATTCTCAAATATTTCCATGATGCTCCAATATCCGGTCATCTGGGATTCGTGAAGACCCTAGACAGAATCAGACGCAGGTATTATTGGAAAGGTCTCTACCGATCTGTCAAGCACTATGTGAGTCACTGTAAAGAGTGCCAGCGACGGAAGCATGTGCCGCAATTACCTCCAGGACATCTCATACCGATTCCGCCGGCAGCAGCTCCATTCCACCGAGTTGGGATCGATCTTCTAGGAAGGTACCTGAAGTCGACAACCGGTAACCGTTGGATAATAGTCTGCACTGACTACCTCACATGCTACGCTGTCACCAAACCTGTGCTGACTGCAGAAGCTCCAGAGATCGCAAAATTCCTTGTAGAAGACATTCTTTTAAAGCATGGAGCACCACATGTCATGATATCTGATCGTGCAAAAGTATTCCAGTCAAAACTAGTATCAGAGGTAATGTCACGGTGCTACATTATCCACATAATGACAACTGCATACCATCGTCAGACAAATGGTCTTACGGAACATTTTAACAAAACGTTAGCCGACATGCTGTCGATGTACGTCGATGTTGAGCAGAAGGATTGGGATACAATTCTGCCAGTCGTGACATTTGCTTACAATACTGCAAGACAAGACGCCACAGGCTTCACTCCGTTTTTCCTGCTCCTGCCGTGAAGCTGAGACGACAATGGATACACTGTTCCCGTTCCAACCGGACGACACTCAGGATGACTATGTTAAACAGCTCATCACCAGGGTCGAAGAAGCAAGACAGCTGGCTCGAATACGGACACTGGACGCCCAGGAGAAGGACCGTCAGCGGTATAACGAGAAGCACCGACCTGTTGTGTACAGCCCAGGAGATCTGGTATGGATTTTCACCCCTGTACGGAAGGTTGGAGTGTCAGAAAAGTTATTGAAACGATACTTTGGTCCGTATCGTGTCATACGCCGCCTGTCAGACGTCACATACGAAGTTGAGGATTATGGGCCGTCGTCGAAACGTCAAAAACGAAGAGACATTGTTCAAGTCCTGCGCATGAAGCCTTACTACGATCCTGAAGAGCAGGTAGACGACAATGGCTTCCTGTTCAAGGACTTTAAGGACGGTAACGTTCCTGATGAAGCCACGATGGGAACGTCTCTCGTTGATAATCGCGGAGAAGGGAAGGATTCTCTTGAACTGTCATACAGAGGACCCATGACACGGTCAAGATCCAGGACATTGCAGCTGGCTCCACAGGGATCATAACAGCGCATCGCTGTTTCTCCAGGAGAGGAAGCAATGCCGCGCGAGACCATGAACACCAACTGCCGGCGTGGCGCAGGGGATAGCATCACGGACTGCGGAGCAGAAGATCGCCAGTTCAATCCCGCCCACCGGCAATAATTTATTTCCTTGTAATTTACAATTCCAGAAGGTTCTTATGTTCACTTGTAAATTCTACTTGTTTCTTATGTTAACTGTTCTTCTAATTTCTGGTAAATTCTGTCTCTGTATAAATAGCAGAGCACTCTGCCTGAGAGGCAGTCAGTGCGGCATGTATGTTGAGTTTGTAATAAACGTGCTTTCAGTATAAGTGCTGTGTTTAGTTGCCTTCGAAGTCAAGCCCACTTCCATTGCAACGTGACAATATTTTGTATTTAAAAAGTGATCTGTAGCGTCTCTCTGATGGTTAGGTGTGGGTTAACCGAGAGATTCTTTATTTGGAATTTGAGCGCCGAAGGCGCGAATTTTTGGACTAAGACCTGTGATCAATGGTACATTCTGTTATTTATAATAACTACCGATTATTTGTATCTACAATACAGAAGTATTAAGATATCCCATATACTGGTTTTCCGACATCTTGACGACGTCATGGGTCAAAGCAGACGGGTGGTATCCCAGTCTATAGTTGTGACACAAACTATCGTCTTTAACTCAGATATGACATCATTGGTTAAAGCAGATGGACCGTATTGTGGTCTTCAATTGACACGACACCATATATAAGTCACAGTCAAGTTCACAGAATTAATTTGCAAATACAAATTACTATTAGATCACATAAAGAACCACTCACTGCAAGGGTATGAAGTTTGCTTTAGGTAATGTAAATAGACTGCATTTATTCAGTGTTAACTCCCATACCTATGACACCATTGGCCAAAGCTGACATATGATATCCCTGTCTTCAATTATGCCGAAAGACATAATTTCTAAGCTCTGTAACAATCACATTATTTTTGCAATAGAAACTGATCACATCTTTTTGGCTGTGTGTTGTTTATATAACAGGTGGTATCCCTTCCTCAAGTATGCCGAAAGTCATAATTCCTATGTTCTGCAACACTCATATTTCTGTGTGTTCTCTCCAGTCTAAGTTGTTCGTTATTGTAACACCCAAATATTTGGTAAAATTTACTACCTTAAGGTTTGACTGATTTATCGCGTAATTGAAGTTCAGCAGATTTCTCTTAGTGGTCATGTGTATTACTTCACATTTTTCATTATTTAGTGTTACTTGCCAATTTTCGCACCATGTAGAAATTTTGTCTAAATTGCTTTGCAATTTATCAGTTGCATTACAAATGGGTAATTTAAACCCAGTTCATATATTACTTTCGAATAATAGGCCTAAGTTAAAACGTTAACAGATTTTAATCAGTTTGAGGACAAAATGATAACAATTAGAGGAAACAAGGAAGAAAGTTAATCACAAATTAAGTGCCCAGCAATCCAAATAAATTATGATCAAGTGTTTGTAACTTTTATCACAAGAATAAATTATAGCGACAAGGCGAGTTTTGGATGTATTTTCGACAGATGTCACAACGTAGCTGGACGAGCGAAAGTTTGATACCAGTTACTGGAAAGTATCACGATTGTACTTCTTCATTAATTAGTTCCCACTGTTGTAAGGTGTGGTGGTGAAAAAATGTAAAATGGATAGGAATGATTCTGGCTGGACAATGTTAATGTGGGTTAATACAATAGGAAGACAGGAGTAGCTGTCCCTGAATTAATTACTGATATTTAACATCACATCAAATAATTTGCATGATTTGCCCTGTTTCAGTTCTAATTGCAATGAGACTCTTCCACTTCCTATAAGTGGCATAAAATATAATTAATAATTTGTCCCCACCAAAAATCTAATGAATTAACTGGGATCTGACAACTAATAGTGTTGAAAAGACATCTTTCAAATCCAGCAATATTCATTACACCTTTTTTAAGCAGGATAAAACACACAATGATAAATCCAATACTAAAATCATAAACAACAAGAATACATTTATAACCAAATAAGAAAGAACAATCTAATGCATATGAAGTTATTCAAATTATTACGAAACTGGAAATTAGTAATGACTGGCAAGTCAGAAACCCCTATCGTGAAATAATATAATGTTCTTAGTGGGATAATCGAGTCGGAATACCAGTGCAGGGTTGACTTTCCAAACTACACAATCCCCACTATAAGGCAGAACCTGATGTATCGATTATATGTTGCTGGCGAGCGCTTTGCCATACATTACCAAACTGACGACTTGCGTGTGAAGGTGCTGCGCTGCAGTGGCGTTGGGGCAGGGAGACTGTGAGCTGAAAATTTCGTGACCACGAAATAAAAAAGAAAACTCGCTCCGTTGCTCGGAATCTGTACTCCCTGCTATCAGCCTCTGTGCGCTCGGCAGTACACAGTGCCTACTATCTCAAACAATTCTGCCAAGTCAGGACCATTTTAGTGAGCGTAGACAAGTACGCACGAGTACTGAAGGTCTAAATGACTCCAGAAGTTGAGTATATCGCAACTAGTGCTTCGGTGCACTAGTATTGGGTGGCTGACCTTATTGAGACCGAAAACAAGAACAATCCGCTCAAGGATAAATCTCAAGAGTGTACCCTGAAACTTATACAAGTTCACTCGTCCAGGTATCGGCTCAATAACCAAAATCTCCAATTCCGCACACTGGGAGGACAGGAAGCCACCAGACGCGTCCGTACCCCAGCGCTACGAAACAAGAAGTCCCCTTCTATCACCGCGTCTCTGCGTAAGACCCCCCCCCCCCCCCCCGACAAACGCCGTTTTTATGTAAAGCCAATCAGCGTCCAGTTCTCGAACCCCAGCCAGTAAAATCTCACAAGACAACCGCTGATTTCGAAAAACTGGCGCTTTGAACATCAGCCAATCAAAGACGCCATCCCTTCCAAACACACTTTTGGCATGGCTCTAACCGTCGCCCGCGGGATCGGCTGCCTAGCCTCCAGCACAGACAAATATATACAGACGGGAAACCTCCGTAAGAGCCCGGTCCTACGCTCAGGGGTGCGGGGAGGGAGGGTTTCCAGCAGTTTCGTAAGATGTCCCATGATGGCGCTGCTGTCAGAAGCAGCTCTTTAAACTGGCCAGTGCAGGCGGAAGGTAGCGGCTGTCCCCACCGCCCCCTACCCTCAAACGGCAGCAAGCCGGACACAGCCGTGGCCTTGTGGCAGGCGGCATGAGCTCTCCCCTCAGCCTCCCCTCCATGCTACCCTACTACCCGTACTAAGCCAGGGAACTGCCTGACACCTGCTAGCATCTTATGGAACTACGAGGGGAGCGTAGGACAGTGGTTTAGGGGGGGCTACTCCTCTTCTAAAAAGTGCAGACGGGCCTCTCCTTCTCAGTTTGGGACATAAGGCTACATTTATACGACCTACTGCCCTGCCATCCAAGGACAGCGCGCCCGGCCCCCTACGGCGCCGCAGGGCGCAGGTAGGAAGGAATTCGCCCCCTCAGGGCCAAGTAAGCTCTGCATCTCACATCAGCAAAAATCTTTCCTGCATGGTATTCCCGACAGCAATAGAAAATTGTATGTACATGACTCATTAACACAATATGTCAACAATAAACATCGATAATAAAGATGAGAGATGGGCTGCTATCTCTCACTGTTACACATACAAATACGCCAAAAGGTAGTTTAGTTCGAGTTTTAGAGTTCGTTTTATTATGAAAATCCATAGATCATTGAAAACGCTAAGACAGATACTTGTGATAGTATCAGTGGCGGCGCTAGACGAAAACTGGGCGTCGGCGAACTCGTATTTGCGAGGCCCCTTTCATTTTTCTAGTAAGGAGGAAAATGTTAAATAAAATGAGCTGAATTATACTCCAATAATCATTATACTATAATATACAAGTATTATTGGAATCGAAAAAATTACAATAAACAAACACGAAATATAAAAACATTTCGGCTATTCGCCTCACAGAATTTTTTTAAGATCACATCTTAATTGATACTAGCCGCTATTTCGGCTTCAGTTCATAGTACTGACAACGCAGATAGTCTTTCTTGGCTCATTGCGCTTCTCAAGTAAGTCTTAATCACTTTTAACTTTGTGAAGTTTCTCTCGGCTGAAGCTGTACTGACTGGAACTGTGAGCATTCTGATTGTTATATAAAGATTAGGATATACTTCTTCTAGATTGTTTTCTAAAATGTACTGAAGAAGTTGTTTTGTAAGTATTTAACTAAAAATTGCATAATTGCTGCACTCATACGAAAATAAATACGGAGAACTAAATAGCTGCCGACTGGGAATGGCTCAAACATTAAAATGTTTGTAAATCTATCGGACCAAACTGCGTGGTCATCAGTCCGTAGCTTACAAAGTACGTAAACCTAGGTAAACTAACCTAAGGACAACACACACACCCATGCCCCAGGGAGGACTCGAACCTCCATGGCGTGCAACCGCGCGCTACGCAGCGAGACGCTTTAGAACGCTCGGCTACTTCACCGCGGCCCGGGAATGGCTGAGCGTGCTAAGGTGTCATAACACGGTGAGCGAGATCGCTCTCGTCGGGTGTCGAATCTCACCCTCGAGTACGGATGTTCGTTCTTGGGTTAAGCTAGTATAAGTTAGATGTAGGTCGTCGCTACATAACCTAGCAGTTGCAAAGCGCCGATAAACAACAAATATTAAAAAAAACCTAATATTTTAACGATGTTTTGCGAGGCTCCAACAGGCGCGAGGCCGTCGGCGGTTGCCGACGTCGCCGACGCCTAGCGCCGCCACTGGATAGTGTGATAGTACCAACGAAAGTTATTAGATCGCAGATCGATCAAAAGATCGAAGAGATTCCCAGATTTCCCGAATTGTAACAAAATTTTGAAACAGTTCGCGTTGCATTCAAATCCAGCCTAAACGTCTTCGCATATTAATACGAAAGATGGTTGTGCACCTTTCAAGATCTTCTGTTCCTACTTTGTTGCGACTCGAAAGGAAATGGACTAACTTGTGGTCACTGATTTCGAAGGAATTTCGCGTAGACGTTCTATCTAGATTACGAAGGGAACGTGTTTCGGTTTTATGCTCGAGACTCAGTAGTTTTTGAAAAATTCAAGGTGAAAGTTGATGATGGAAAATGTTAATTACTCGAACGTCATGAACTTTTGACCCCATATATATTATGTACGCATGCATTTTTTCGCGGCAATATCCAGTAATGAAATCTTATCGGGTTACAAGCCCATAAAGTGGCTTGTAACCCAAATATATTAATAAAAAAGTGCTTATCGTCAGACGATCTTTCGATGTGTAGCGTGAAAACGCGATTATCGATCATAAACTTTGACCTTGATTTATTCCATAACTACTGAGTGTCTGGCAAAAAGCCGAAACACATGTCTCTTAATATTCAATATAGAACGACCACGAAAAATTTGACCGAAATCGGTGACCCAAATGTTGTACCTCTTCCTCGTCCATATATTTCGCATTTTCGTATATTGAATATTTGGGTATTTTCTTTCTGCAGTAAGGAAATTTTTTATAGAAATAAATATCTCGAGAAACCACTTAAGAAACCATACGCAGAAAACCACACAAGAATTCTCGAATAATGCAAACATTATTTGCAGTGGGGAAAAATTGTTATAAGGTTCAATTAATTTTCTTGCTACAGCGAGATCTATCATTTCATTTGAATGAGAAAAGCAAATAACTCAGCAACAAACAGAAAAGTAATAACACAACTCATCGTTCTGTACTATCAAAACTACCGCACCTCTTGCATCAATAAGAAATAGAAAGATAACTTGAAGTCTGTGGGTGTGATTATTGGTGAGAAGTAAAAAACATGTACCGGTGGAAAGTCTGTGACGATCTTTAGCAAACATTAAGCTATTTTCCCCATAAATACAATTTACCAGCTTTTCATTTTATTCGATAGTGGTCCTCTATGTCATATCAGGGGATAACTTAAAATTATTCATTAATTAGTAATTAGAATTTTGTGATGGTTTACTCTCTCTCTCTCTCTCTCTCTCTCTCTCTCTTACACACAAACACACACACACACACACACACACACACACACACACACCTCTGGTAGGCATATGATAGGCAAATGACACTATCAACTACATCCTCATCGTATGATTACCCATTAATTAAAATTATGAAGAATCCATTGAGACAAATACCAACAGAGTAGGTACTAGTGGGAAATATGATCTGCACTTCTACTGTAGCATAGATGTATGTGAAATACACAGTAATTAACCCATTTCTTCCCAGTGTTGTGTACACGCAACACAAAATTTAGCCTTACAAAATGCAGTCGAAATGGACTTACTAAACAAAACTCACCACACATGTGTTAAAAGGCCTTCACTGCTCTCTCTCTGTACATGTGTTAAAGTTTCACAATTACCTTAACACTTCGTAAAAAGGTGCAAGATGTACAAACGTCAGACGATCTACATTCACAAGAAATGTCAAGTTCAGCTTCACACAGAATGTTTTTCAATATTTCATGAGTGATACCATCAATGTAAGTCAGAGTTATCATATAATAGACACTATTGCAGAGTTTGAACAAATAGAAGAATGTGATCACAAAAACTAATTTCTACATCTACATAGATACTCTGCTAATCACATTTAAGTGCCTGGCAGAGGGTTCATTAACCACATTCACTTTCATAACTTTTCTCTACCGTTCCATTCTCTAATAGCACGCGGGAAGAAAGAACACCTAAATCGTTCCGTTTTCGATCTGATTTCTCTTATTTTATTGGGATGGTCATGTCTCCCTAAGTAGGTGGGTGCTAGCAAAATATTTTCACATTCATAAGTAAAAGTCGGTGATTGAAACTTCGCAAACAGATCACGCCGCAATGGATAACGTCTTTCTTTTAATGATTTCCACCCCAATTCGTGCAACATTTCCGTGACTTGAACCTTCTCAATATCTTCCGTCAGTCCCACCTGGTGAGGGTCCCACAAGGGGCAACAGTACTCCAGGAGAGGACGCACAAGTGTTATGTAGGCAGTCTCTTTGGTGAAGCTGGTGCATCTTCGAAGCGTTCTGCCAATGAAACGTAACCTTTGATTCGCCTTCCCCACAATATTTTCTATGTGTTCTCTCCAGTCAAAGTTGTTCGTAATTGTAACTGCTAGGTATTTGGTAGAATTTACGACCTTAAGGTTTGACTGATTTATCGCATAATTGAAGTTCAGTGGATTTCGTTTAGTGGTCATGTGTATTACTTCACACTTTTCTTTATTTAGTGTCAATTGCCAATTTTCGCACCAAGTAGAAATTTTGTCTAAATCGCTTTGCAGTTGCTTTTGATCCTCTGTTGACTTCACTAACCGATAAGCGACAGCATCATCCGCGAACAGTCTAAGGGAGCTATTCAGATTGTCTCCTAAATCGTTTATAAACACGAGGAAGAGTAGGGGACCTATAACGCTTCCCTGTGGAACGCCAGATATCACTTCTGTTTTACTCGATGACTTACCGTCAATTACAACGAACTGTGTCCTTTCTGATAGGAAATCTTGAATCCAATCGCACAATTGGGAAGATATTCCATAAGCACGCAATGTCATTAGAAGCCTCTTGTCGGGTACAGTATCCTTCCGGAAATCCAGAAATATGGAATCGATTTGAGATCCTTTGTCGATGGCACTTCATGTGAGTAAAGGGCAAGCTGTGTTTTGCAAGAGCGATACTTTCTGAATCCGTGTTGACTATTGGTTAATAGGTCGTTCTCTTCGAGGTAGTTCATAATATTCGAACAAAGTATATGTTCCAAATATTCTATTTTTACTAGGAAATAGCACAACATTATGGTTGGTGCAAATTACGACACATACTTCTAGTTTGTAATATTTGTAATGTTATTTCAATTATTTTAAAGAGAATCTGATCACTAAATATAACACTTTTTCACAATTTCTATATTTGGGAAGAAATGGGTTAACATTTCTTTAATTTGCATGTGGAATTACAATGCTCGAAACAGAGGTGTTTCCATAAGTAGATGAAATTTGTTTCTTTCTAAGAAAGTAAACATAAAAATATATTTTTTGATTTGTGCGTGTCTTCTTTCCTTCAATTGACACATTTAACAGTCAACTAATTACAGTCGACTGGGGTAACATTGGTCGACTTATTTCCATTGTGTTTCAAACACAAAATAAAAATATTCCCAACAACAGGCGTTGTAACATTTTCCACACCTAGTTTCTTGTTTTGATTAGTGAAACTGTCTAGGACTGCTGCTGCATTGCACTAGCAATATTTTTCAAAAATGCATTTGCCCTATATCTAATCCTCTGACTAAATTTAGAGAAAGCCAAATGGCGATCAGCTGCTGATAAATAAAAAGACAGTGTATGTTTTAGAATTGCAGGTGTACTTTGAAACATCCTTTTGACTTGACACTGTAATAAAATTGGTACTTTTAGTACAAAAATAATGCAAGTGTCCAGAACACCAGCCATTTAAAACAAAAGCAGCAAGTTGTAGATGGTACAAACATATCATGTTTGCTTAAATGTTACCCTGATCGACTGTAACTGAAGCACAAGCAATTGCATTATTATTCTGGAATGCTCAACAGTTGACATAATGTGCTATTAATTAAACTGATGAGACAGGTCCTATACAAATAAATGTAAGGTGTTTTTCTGGTTTGTTTGCAGCTTGCAGCCAGAATGATTAAAGAATCAATGGACAAGAAATTTCAACCATCCTGGAACGCTGTGGTGGGTGAAGCATTCGGATTTGAAATAGATTATTTATGTTCAACTCTTTTATTCATGTTTTATGGGGGGAATACGGGGATAGTCACTTGGAAATGTTCATAAATAAAATAATGGCCCTGCCATAAAATTCCAGTAACAGATTGTTTCCATTTATAATTGCTTCAGTCGAAGGAAAACACAGGTACAGTACATTTGTGAGTTTCAGAAAGTAGTCTAAAGCGCATTTTGTTTGAGATAAAATCGACTGTTCTTCATTCATGAACCTATGCTAAGCAATAAAATAGCTTCCTGCAAACAATTGTTGATTATGAGTGTTAAATAGTACGCTGATAATTTTAAAATACTTTACATGATGATCTTATCTTTACTTTTGTGAAACATCAATTTTATATCGTTAATTAATGATTCATACACCAAGTCCAATAACATAATTTTTACTATTGATCCATACTCTCCCTTATATAAGATTGAAGAGAAGCTAGAATTCATGTTGTTAGGGGCAGATCTATTGAAAATTTCTTGATGTCTTCAAGTCAAAGAAGAATTTTCTAAAGTACATGGTTTTGCAAAAGCCTCGGTTAACAGTGAGTGTAAATGAACAAAAATTATATTTAAAAATTTACTAACTTTTTATGTGTTCCCCACAAACGAAATTGAGGACGACCCGCCAATGCTGTTTGTCGTGAAACTAGATCATTTTCAGCTCACAATCAATCAATGAAATCATGTAGGGGAGAGTGGGGCTAGAGTGGACACGGGGTAAGAGTGGACTTACAATTATTTCAAGGATATAATCTTTGGATATTTTTATTTTCATGTTGGTAGTACCACAGACTGTACTAAACAATTAAACGAAATTTGGCGCCAGTCTGGTGATTTTTGTAGGCAACAGAAGTGAAAATAAAATTTCAGTACTTTTGTATTCGATTTTTGTGATAAACAAATTTCCAGATAAGTGCAAAAGGGTAGTACTGAGAATATTAAAAGTTGTGGTATATGATTCTATGAAAAGTGACCTATCTTTCTCTTGTATAATATTTCATAGAAGTAAAATATGTTCGCTAGAGTTTGGTTTCATTTCCAAAATGGCCCCTTGGGGTAAGTGTGGACAGTGTCCACTCTTACCCCACTTATGAGTGTGACCAAAGGTCACTTATCAGCCTTGTATTTTTACCATTACTTTAAGAGCATTATCTATACTATAGATGGTGAGGAAATACATACGCAAAACCGACAGAGCTAATTTTGAGGAAGGAAATGTTCAAAGAGCTGTAAAAGAAGTTCTGTTCAAAAAGGGGAGTATTCGATGAACTGCAGAGAAATATAGATTGAAGAAGTCTATGCTGCAGAAACGCATTGCTACAGCAAAGAAATATAGAGCTGAAAGTATTCAGATCTGTCAACGTAAGTTTCCAAACACAATACTATAGTTTTCACAAACAAATTATCTTAGCCAAATAAGTTGTATTTGTGCAGTTTAAAAAAATCCTGTTTTATCATTTTTTCCTGATTTGTTATACAGCATTCAGTTACTTTTTTCCAGATCCATTTGACGAAAGTGATTCTGGAAATTCAGACGAAGAAGAAATACAGACACTGAATACAACACAATCCAAATACAAAGTTAGAAAGGTCTTTACAGATCATGAAGAGAAATTATTAGCTCAGTGCTTCATGAAGGCCTCCAATTTACATTATGGACTCACGTATAACAAAGGACGTGAACTGGCATAGATGTATGCTAAAAAACTAAACAAAAAGAACTACCCAAGGAGCTGGGATGAACGTCACATGGCAGGAAAGGACTGGATGTATGGATTTTTGCAGAGGCAACAGGAGCTATCCCTTCGTAGACCTGAAAATACAAGCTTGGCAAGGGATCAGCATTTAATAAAGTAAATGTTAACCTTTTCTTTGACAACCTTTTGAATATTTTGGACAACTTTAAGTTCATTCCAGACAGGATAATGAACTTGGATGAGTGTGGCATTCCTACCGTAATGCAGCCTCCTAAAGTTATCGCGGAACATGGCAAGAAGCAAGTAGGAATGGTCGCATCACAAGAAAGGGGGGAAATGTCACCATGTGTGCTTTCTGCTCAGCTTCAGGGATCGCCATACCACCAGTTTTCATTGTTCCACGAGTCCATATGAAGGACAAATTTCTGGATGGTGCACCAAATGGAAGTATTGAATTGGCTAACAAATCTGGATATATGACAAGTGAATTGTTCCTTGCAGTTTTGAAGCATGTAGCAAAGCATAAGTGTTGTTCAAAATATAATCGCCTACTCATGCTTGAACCATGCAAGTCACATCAGCATTGATGCTATCAATATGGCAAGGGATTCTGGAATCAGTCTACTGACATTCCCACCACATTGTTCCCACAGGATGCAACCACTAGATATCACAGTGTTTGTATCATTTAAGGGATACCTAAAAGTAGCAATGGATGACAGGATGAGAATGGATCATGGTCGCCCAGTCACTATTTCAGAGATTGCTGTGTTTTCTGGAATAGCATTTCCACTTTCCTTTACTCAAAAAAATATCACATCTGGCTTCAAGGTGGCTGGGTTGTGGCCACTTAATAGATTGGCATGCAACGAAGAAGATTTTAGGCCATCGGAGATAACTGAGTAGCCAGCAGCCTCTACATCAAGTTGTGATACACCTTTCACCTAGAGAACCTGCAACTATGTGTGATGCTTCACCTTCCACTTCAGGTACAGCCCTAACTGAAATACCAACTCCTGAAGAATGTAGACCCTTCCCAAAAGTTGCGAGGCAAGAAGCAAAATCAAGGCAAAAGAAATCAGCAGTTTATACAAGCACTCCAGTCAAAGATGAGCTGGAAGCAGCAGCAGTGGATAAAATGAGACCATCTTTAAAGAAAACATTATTCCAGGACAAGAGGGAACTGAAGATACCAGGAAAAAATAAAATCTATGACGATCCAGACTCTGAATCAGAAAGCCTTCCATTGAGTGTGCTGGAATCTGAGGATGAAGGATGCTGTGAAACAGAAGATGATGAAGCCCAAATCTTGCAAAAGTTAACAGATGATGAAGAACTGAGGTCTGGTGAATTTTCTTTGGTTCGTTTCACCACAAAGAAGACTTTTAAATATTATGTAGGCCTTGTTAAGAGTACAGATGGGAAATCGGAAGTGTGTTTCGTTTTTGAGAAGAAAAAAAAAAAAGGATCTGGATTTGTGTTCCCTGTTGTCCCAAACGAGTCAGTAGTGGAGAGGTCTGACATTATGTGTCTCTTGCCTTCTGCGAAAACAACTGAGACCCAAAGACAAGGAAGGATGTTCCAGTTCAATGTCAATTTGGAAATGTACAATATTTGTTAAAGAAAAACCAACAAAAAATTCTTTATGTTAATTTTGATATGTATAACATTCATTAAGGTGTAAATACAACTTTTTTGGGAAATATACCCCACCACGGGGTACATGTGGACAGATTGCAGACATATAATTTTTTTGATTTAGTGGTCAGAATATTGGAGATACAAAGAGTTACTTCACTGATTCTTTTAGGGTAGATTGTGTTTAATACTAAGACAGTTAATATCAAAAAGCTGCATTAAATATGTTCAAGATAAAACATGAAACATAAAAATTGTCCACACTAGTCCCACTATCCCTTAACTGTCATTTATTGGACATATTTACAAGGCTGTAATGATGCTTTTATCCTGCCATAAAGAGCTACAGATGTCCTGTAACTGCACGCTTGTGCAAACATCCTCACTTGCACAATTACCAGGTTCCTTTGCACTGCTCAAGCATGCTTGCGATTGTTAACTAAAAAATTTCGAGCTCAGACGTAGATGAAGTGACTGTGGCAGTCTTTTTGACTATGTCACGAAAAAAGAGGAAACGTGATACGTGGAGTAGAGAGTTGTTAAATAATAGAAAATATTCTTTTCCCACACGCTTCAGACTATCACAATTTTGTTGATTTCCATGGCATAAGTAATGAAACGCTAGATGCATATTTTTTTCATTCTTATCTTGAACCGTTTGTTTATTCTTACTGTCTAGTGCTAATACTTAATTATGTACTTTGTGTAATGTTTGTTAGTGAGATGTTCTGCTTCTCTTAGCCTGTATTTCAAGTTATACAGCAATCGGAGAAAATTAATCTTCTGGAGGATGGACAGTACCTGGAAACAGGCAGACAAAAATACTACATTGCTCATTACTTTTACTCATGTTATTATATAAAAAAAGGTGTGCCTCGTTCGATTGCAGCGAGTGACAGTTGCTTGGAGCCCCGGGCACTGTAGGCAGTGGGCAGGGCAGGGAACACCGGCCTGTCCATCGCAGGCAGCTTCGGTGTCGCTCGTCGTCGAGTTGTCAGAGCGCGCGGGGAAATGGAACTGACCGACAGGACAAGTGCGAACAATGTGCTGTCTTCACAACAACAGACTATACGGCGAAATGTTGAACAGGGGGCTTTTCTTCTATTTTGGCGAAAGCAACAAAATTTTAAAATCGTGTCTATTATCTAAAGAGGTAGCAACACCCAAGGTTTTAAGTCCATAACTTCATAGGTTTTCGAGTTCTGAATTTTTAATTTGCTTTAATGGCGTTCTAGAAAGTCAACTTTTGGTGCTTTCGAATGACAGATTTTGTAGGTACATTCACAAGTCATAGTTCTACAGTTCTGTGCATTCATATTATGAGAGATATTGATCGTATCTTTGCAGTGTTTATTTGAAATTTCAACCTTAAATTTTCAAATGTTTTTAAATCTATGAGACTTAACTACTGAGGTTATTAGTCCTTAGGCTTAGAAACTACTTAAACTAAAACTAACCTAAGGACAAAACACACACCCATGCCGAAGGGAGAACTCGAACCTCTGACAGGGAACAGCTGTGTGATCTGCAGCAATGCGGCATACAGTGCCAGGCCATTCCACTGTAGCACTTTAATTATTTTCAAAAATTATTGGTACTTAAATGTGATC
Organism: Locusta migratoria; assembly: GCA_026315105.1. NCBI lineage: Eukaryota > Metazoa > Arthropoda > Insecta > Orthoptera > Acrididae > Locusta > Locusta migratoria. The sequence goes on from CM048744.1 coordinate 10,269,865, forward strand.
ATCAAATAAACAAATGTTTGAAATGTTCAAATGTTTGTATAGCTTATGGGACTTAACTACAGGGTCATGAGTCCCTAAACTTACAAACTACTTACGAACTAGCTAACACTAAGGACGGCACAAATATCCATGCCTGAGGGGGGATTCGAACCCCCGACCGTAGTGGCTGTGCAGACCGTGACTGGAGCGCCTCAGTCCTCTCGGCCACCGCGGCCGGCATCATATAATCAAGTTATATGTTCAATAATATTAACGAATAGATGAATGCAAACACATCGAGCCTAGTTCCTGCAAAAATTTCGTAGAGATTAGTTAATAATGATGATAAAAAGTTTACGGCGAGTTAGAAAATACATTGCTAGTAAAATGGATTTTAACTTTTTATGTAAAATAAAACCGTTCAATTTTACCAGCCATAACTTTACCTCTTCCCACAAGATTGGGCCCACTGAGTGAACAACGCTCAGTACAGCTCACCAGTTATTCATATTTTGAAGTTGTTCCTTCGCAGTGCTGCTGTTGTTAATCTCTGAAAATAACGTGTAGAGGGTCTCTAAACGGTGTTAAGCTTTCTCTTTCGCAGTCTTTCCTGTGAAGGTCTGAAATAACAGTGAAACGACCAGGAGGTGCAGCGGTTCTGCCGTCAATGGCGCAAGCGGCCGCGCCGGCGACGTCGGCGGCCTCGTCCGCACCCAGCTGACGAAATGTTGAAACGTTTATGGAAACCACCTTGTACTGAAAACATGCTCGTGACGGCCGCGCTCCGGCGTGCACACACTCCGGACCCGGTCGTGCCAGCCGTCCGAGATGACGAGCTAGTCGAAATAATCTAAGAGAGTTTGGTGTACCGGAAGAGCGTCGTGAAAATGGTGTTCGTGAAAAAGTTCCAAGAAAATTTAGACGTTCACGTCTCTGAACTTGATAGAGCAGGGCGAAGGACACCAGGATCCAGTAAACCCAGGCCCATCATAATAAAATTCGTGAGCTACCACAATCGTTCCGAAATTTTTGATGCTAAGAAGAAATTTGCAAGTAAGGAATCACCTTCTGTGAAGACCTTACATCCGAAAGGATGAAGGTACTGAACACTGTGATTTCACAGAACGGACTGCACAATGTTTGGACCAGGCATGGCAGGATAATCGCAAAGACTGGTGGAGAAAAGCACTCAGTGAGCAACGACACGGATGCGAGATGTGCGAACCCCAAATGATAGTTTAGAAAGGATTATTCTTTTGCTCTTGTTATTTTGTCTGTTTATACTTATTCTTAGAACAAGTATTAGTTACTTCCACAAAAACTTCTTATTTTATTGTGTATTCTATTAAATCAGTGTCCTCACATCTTCTTCTCCCTATTTAGCTTTAATCTTAGTGCAAGCTATTTTTGTAAAGAAACATTTATATTGAAGTACCCTCTTTGGTAAGAGTTGTCTGTTCGTCTTTTTTCTGGTCAGGTCTCCCTTACAATTAAATTAAATAATTTGTAAATATTTCAGACGGCCATATGTTGTAATATCATTAAGCTTACAGGGCTTACATTGGAAGTAAATGCATCAGTAAAAAAACTTACTTGAAAAACCGTTTCCGATTAAAACTTTTCAAGAAAATTGGAAGTAGTGAGGACTGAGAAAAGGTAGGCCGAATCCAACATTACCTTACCTAGTAACAGAGCATAAGGGCATAAACGACTGTTATATTAGATTATTTCTGTTTTCCAATATGACAGCGTTGAGTGGTTGACAGGCTGCCCTGATTCAAATAAACTTTTCTCTTGGCCATGTTTGTTGTTTTCCAGAGAAAAATCGTCATGGAATAAAGACGTTTTTTCAGACTTAAATCACCTATCAGTTGGGCAACGAAGACATTCAAAATCACACAGTCACTTTTAAAGTTAAAAATGTTTGGGAAGGATAAGAGTTGATATTAAGCGAGCAGCACCAAGCTTATGTAAGCCAGCACAATGAACAAGTTACGAGGCACAGTGAAATTTTGAAAAGACTCATTGATGCAGTGTGGGTTTTAGCTAAACAAGAGCTCCCGAGGGCATAATGAATCAGATACTTTTGTTAACAAAAGAAATTACTTGGAATTGCTAAGTCTGTTGAAAAACTATGGTCCATTGTTAGAGGCACACTTAAATACATCCACTGTGTTTTGAGGGACTTCCACAACTATACAAAATGACCTTATTGAAGCAGTTTCTGAAGTAGTCAAGGAATCACTTAAACAGGAAATAAAATCAGTAGACTTCGTAGCCATAATGCTTCACGAAACTTCAAACATATCGTGCAAATCGCAACTGCTAACAGTTTTACGTTCACGGAGGCAATGTATATAAAAGATTCGTTGGTTTAGTTGATGTAAGTGCAGACAGAACCGCTAATGGTTTGTTTCCTCACACTGCACACATAGTTAGTGAATTTGCCCTTGGGGAGACGTTGGTTGGCCAGACGTACGATGGAGCATCAGTAATGACCCTTTTAACTCACTGCTACGCCCATATATTAAATTTGGTCCTGCAACAAAGGATCTTTAACGTAAAAGCTTGCAAAATATTTTTTCAAACTCTAAGTGGTCTTTCTTAATTTTCCCCAAGTCTTCTAAAAGAATGTGCATTACAGGAAATTGTTGAAAGAACGTTGCCATCTCTTGCCCCCAATAGGTGGAATTTCTCATCCAGATTGGTCCTCACAGTTACAGAACACAGAGTATAATTGTTTCAGTTCTTTGACAGTGTTCTGGATAACACTAATAATTGGGACAGCTATACAATGGTAAAATCGCAGGATTTTCTGGCTTTTCTGAACAATTTTCTTGTTGGAAATATTTTCTAAGCTGTTCAGTTACACAGATGTATTTATAACCTACTGCAAACGAAAACCTATGATGTAGTTTATTGGAGAGAGAAGATTAAGGAGGTTTCAGAACAACTCCAATTTTACAGAGCACACAGTTCGATATTTTTTTGGAAATCGTCTGTGCCTCAAAACTGTGATACATATTGTAAACAGGAAATGAAGAGACACCTATCAGATGAAACAGAAATGGACATTTATTGTCGTTTATATTTTGACATATTTGGCCACATTCTTGCGAAATAGAACAAAGGTTCTCTTCTTTCTATAAGCTGGATTTATTCCACCTCCTTTACTCTCAACACTACGAAAATTTCCTGACCATCCAGTATATTAACTGTTGGCAATTTAGGGATCAGTCTTAGAATATGATGCCTAAAAAGTGAACTCATTGTGCTATAGAGTTCACCTGTGCTCGTCTAAAAGTATGTACGAGGTAGTTACATTTATGAACGAGCATTGCTTGATTTAAGGGTTCAGTGAAGTGTATAAATTAGAAACTCTGTTACTAACCATTCTATGTAGTAAAGCTTCAGTGGAAAGATCTTTTTCGGCTCTTAGAACAATCAACTCGTATCTACGAAGCACACAGACTTTGCATAGAGACGCAAACTCTTAACATTCTGAAGAGCAAGCCCTGTTTCTACGACAACATAGAGAAATTCTTGTGTTTGTACCAGGACAGACGAATTGAGCTGATGTACAAGTGTCGTTTTTCTAAGAAAATGTGTTTATATATATTTTTTAAATCAATTCTATTTAAAAAAACGAGACTGAGATGTCATTTCTGTTGAGAGTATTTAAAAAACTCTTGAATGGTTCACGGGAGTACCGTCGGATACTATTGTAATAATCGCACAATATTTCTGCGAGACAGCTGCTCGCCATCTTCAGGTGAACTGCCGCTGTTGCTTTGTTCGAAGGCAGGCTGGCAGCAGCCAATGATGCTGCTCTACAGCCGAGCGAATGTAAACAATGGACAAAACAGAAAATAAAATGAAAGGTGATAAAGGGCGCTTTTACAATATCAAGAAGAAAAATTGGGAGAAAGTTAAAAGACTATGACAGCGGGCAGAAACATACATGATTGTTAAAACAAGACATTGCCACGGTGGCTAAAAAACACTCACTGCAGACGAGCCGCTGTTGCTTCTCTGCTCGCAATATATATGGTTGCTCGTTACCACGGCGCAGGCGCCGCTGCTGTGACGTCATGGCAGACCAGAGCGTCGACGGCGTGAACATGGAGAGCCCCCTACCGGAGGGCCGTTGAGCGGGCCGCTGGTGGTCTGCGCAGGCGTGGCGCGGGCAAGAGCGGCCGCTGGCGGTGGACCCCTTGTGCGCGCGCTAACCGGAGGAAAAAGTGCGTGTTTTACGAGTCTTGACTTCGATGACCCATCTGCGGCTGATGTTGTCTCAGTACTGCCAAGGCCGGTTCCCATGCATTACTAAGTTAGAATCCCGTGTCTCTATTAATTAAATTTTTTGCAATGCGTATTTCGACGGCCTCTTTAATTATTGAGTCCCAGTAGGTGGAAGCGGAAGAAATGATCTTGGTGTCTTCGTAATTCATGCAGTGTCCTGAATCAAGACTGTGTTCAGCTACAGACGATTTTTGTGGTTGACACAATCTTGTGTGGCGTTTATGTTCGTCGCATCTGTCTTTCACAGTGCGACACGTCTGTCCAATATAAGACATTCCACACTGGCACGGGATTTTGTATATTCCCGGTCTCCTGAGGCCGAGGTTGTCTTTAACGGCGCCCAGCATTGTCTGCACTCTCGCTGGAGGGCGGAAGACACACTTTATATTATGTTTTTTAAACAGTCTGCCAATCTTGAAGGACACACCACCGACGTAGGGAAGAAAAACCATCTTGGTGGAGCTCTCCGTTTCTTGTAGTTCCTCTACAGGTTTCGAGCGAGCTGATCGAAATGCAGCACGAATCTGTTTCTCAGTGTAGCCGTTCTGGGCAAACGCAGAGCGAAGATGGTTGAGTTCTGCTTGTATACAATCTGCATCTGAGATCGCTCTTGCTCTGTGTACGAGTGTCCGTAGTACACCGCTGCGTTGAGATGGATGATGACAGCTCGTAGCTTTCAGATAAAGGTCGGTGTGTGTAGGTTTACGAAACACATCATGGCCCAAAGAACCGTCTTCATTTCGGCGAACCATGACGTCTAGAAACGGTAGCTTACCATTTTCTTCCAATTCCATGGTAAAACAGATGTTCGGGTGGAGTGAGTTGAGATGGTCTAGGAACGAAGGCAGTGTGGCAGACCCATGTGGCCATACGACGAAGGTATCGTCCACATAACTCCAAAAACATTTAGGTTTCAATGGCGCCGTCTGAAGGGCTTTATCCTTGAAATCTTCCATAAAAAGATTAGCTAATATGGGAGACAGAGGGCTGCCCATAGTCAGTGGCGTAGCTACTACACCAAGGGCCCCGGGGCAAAAATGACGTTGGGGCCCTCTCTGAACTAAAACTATACCACGGGCGCCGACTTTCGGAAATCTTGGGGTAGGCTCAGTGGCGTTTCCAATAGGGGGGAGGTGGTTGCCGGCCTGCAGCTGCCCCCCCCCCTCCCGACAGGTATTGCTATTAAAAAAAAAAATCTTTATTATATTTTTCCAATTCCAGGTACAAAGGTAAAGTAATAATTTTGTTTTATTTTCGTAGTATTTCTTCTTTTTTGCTTCATCTGGTGTTAATTTAGGACTATTTTAATCTCTGAAAGGAGAAAAGTAATTTTTTAACATACAGTAAAGAAATTAACAGCTATTAATTTCAATTTCACGTTTCAGAACTACTGGGCGGCTTTTGCGAACATTTGTACCTGTTTTCCCGTTGTAGTAAATACAGAAATCATTTTCAGAGATTTCGTCTTCTTAGACATGCATATCAGATAATGATGTGACTGTATTGTGAATACTGTGTTCATTATCGCAAAACCTAACATCGGATGGTCTTCCTGCCTTCTTTATTCTGCAGATTTATTTTCTACACAGTATTACGAAAATAGCCCATAACCACTTCTGCTGTCATACTTTGTCTGTCGATACCAATAGATTTATAACCTATTGCTACATCACACACCAATTCAGTAAACAGGATTAAAAATGTCATGACTTAACACTAACACGATTCCTTGAAGACAATTGACTTCTAAGAGAATACATAAACGTTAAATTAGTAGTATACACATTTTCATCGTATCGTACCAAACACACCTCATTTCTAGTTATTTAATACAACAATTAAAGGTTACCGCCTTCAGTTTACGAAATTGAACTTACAAGCAGCATTCCATTAACATTCGGACTATTTAGAAAATGATCACTTCACTCATATTTCAACATGAATTTTAATGCCTACGAATTTGATTACCTGTTTGTTTTAGATAATCTTTTTACAGCGGTGTATTAAAAAGCCTGCCCCCCATCAATGGAATGAGAGAGTCGAATTTAATTAGGGCCTACAATTAAGAAATATAACGTAAAGAAAAATATAACACCAAAATTGTCAGTGGGGTATGCCGAGCATACCCAATCAAATTTTGGGCTATGCTTGAGCGACCGAGCATACCCGTAATCGGCGCCTATGAACTATACAGATGCAATACTACTTCATCAGGTCCTTACCTCTTACTGGAAGACATAATAAGGCAAACCTAAATACTCTTAAGTAAATTACTGTGTGTCACGCAGCAGATAATATTTAATCGTACTCTCTAATATAATTATAACTGTGAAAGTTAATTATGTTTTCAAGCAGAAACTACTGGGTGGATTTGAATGAAATTTTGGAGAGGGATAGAGTTGGACCTGGGTAGGACATACAGATAAAACTGCCATGGAATAGTTTTCGAAGTTGCTCCATACTAGATGAATGAAGTCGCAGGCAGAAGCTAGTAAAAATCAACAATGAAGTTTTAGTCAACCACGAAAATATGGCCCCCTGCCGCGAATCAAACCATGAACTGTATTGTCACACACTGCTAGAAATTCAGCAGGTGGCAGGGTGCACGTCTTAGCGGACAAGCAATACATTTTTACGTTTATATTCTGAGATCGAAATAATTTTTGGAATTCACTTCGTGCGTTTGAAGTTTGTTGGCAGTGTTCAAAAAGTTAAAAGTCGAAAATCCTTCATTCAGCTAAAACATTATATACAGTAGAACGTCGATTATCCGAAGTGTAATTGGGAGACATGGATGTTCGGAAAACCCATTATTCGTATAATCGAACTGTAGACTTCTACTTGCCAATAAGAAGTATTCAACATTAAATGTATTTTTACAATATTTGGAGGAGCGCGATCCTTCACATTGCGCCGAGCGGCACTTCGCAACACTTGGAAGGTGCAGCTGTTGATGTGCACAGCTTTGATGCTGCCGCTACTTCTGCCGACTGGAGTGTGCCGACTGTTGTACTCAGCGACTGTCGGCTTGGCCTGTCAGCAGGCCCCACTAGAAGCAATGTTCCGTCACCCTGTGGCCCAGGAAGCTTAGTTTGACGGGAGGGGGAATTGATGGACGGTAGGATGGGAAGGTAAATAAATAAATAAAAATAAAAAAACGACGCTGTACTGTAACTTTTTCCGAACTTCGCTCACGGAGGCCGAGGGGCCCCTTGATCTCGGGGGCCCCGGGGCACTGCCCCGCCTAGCCCTATGATAGCTACGCCACTGCCCATAGCAACACCGTCAGTCTGCTCAAAATATTCGTTGTTAAATAAAAAGTAGGTCGAGGTGAGCACATGTTTAAAAAGATGTAAAATGTCCTCCTCCAGCGCGGCCCCAATGAGTTGTAAGGAGTCCATTAGAGGCACCCTTGTGAACAGGGAGACCACGTCGAAGCTCACCAATAGGTCTGTAGGTTCCAGGCGTAGGTTCTTGAGACGCCGCATAAAATATAAAATCTTCCGAGTTACGAATGTGGTGTTCACATTTTCCGACCAAAGGGCTGAGGAGAGATGCCAGATGCTTAGCCAGATGATAGGTTGGGGCTCCAATATTGCTTACAATCGGTCTTAGCGGAACTCCACTTTTGTGCACCTTTGGTAAACCGTAAAGGCGAGGTGGGACAGGCGCTCGTTTTCTTAAACTCTTCTTCAGATATTCCGGAAAGTCGCTGGAATTGAGGAGGGCGGATGTCTTCCGTTGTACTGCATCCGTCGGATCTTTCTGGAGGCGACGATACGCTGAGTCCTGTAGTAAGTTCATCATCTTGTCAGTGTAAGACGTCGCAGGCAGGAGAACAGTAGCGTTGCCCTTGTCAGCTGGTAAAATCACGATCTCTGTGTCTTCTCTTAAAGAACGGAGTGCTTTTCTTTCTTCAAAGCTGATGTTTTGCTTGGGTGCGGGCATCCTTGTTATGGCCCTGCAGGCTTCTCGCCTTATTTCTTCAGCAGTATCAGTCGGAAGTTTAGAGACACCTTGCTCAACCGCACTGATGAAGTTCTTGATAGGTAAGGTTTTCGGAGTGGGCGCAAAATTAAGTCCCTTTCCCAACACTGACATCGCGGGTTCGCTCAGTGGTTTATCTGTGAAATTCAACACAGTCCGTCCATTAAATGTGTTTTCTTGCGATGATCGACGTGTAAGAAGCTGGAACTTGGAAGTTTGACGCGCCGTGGTTTGCTGCCGCGTCCAGTCAGAAAGCGCCCGTGAAGCGGTGTCCACCCACTCCCAGGAATCCACAGACAGACAAGACGAGATCTTCAAATGGAGTGAAAGCAGATTTTTGGAGACACTGTCTAATTCACGCCTGGTGTAACGGATTCTTTCTCTCACCAGTGCCTTGCTAGCACGTTGTTTAATCCTCTTGGCAGCCGTCGAGTCGACATAGTGAGTGAACTTAGCAAATGTCGGGATAATTTGCTGGTCCCAACATCTCAATAAGAATGCGAGAGAGCACAACAATCGGTTCTTCTTGTTTCAAAGTTTATCGAACTCACGTATACTTCTGACCATCTCCTACCCGTAGAGGTACCAGATGTGCTGTTTCAGGCTTTCCCGACGTAACATATTCTTGAATGGTTCACGGGAGTACCGTCGGATACTATTGTAATAATCGCACAATATTTCTGCGAGACAGCTGCTCGCCATCTTCAGGTGAATTGCCGCTGTTGCTTCTCTGCTCGCAATATATATATGGTTGCTCGTTACCACGGCGCAGGCGCCGCTGCTGTGACGTCACGGCAGACGAGAGCGTCGACGGCGTGAACATGGGGAGCCTCCTGTCCTACCGGAGGGCCGTTGAGCGGGCCGCTGGTGGTCTGCGCAGGCGCGGCGCGGGCAAGAGCGGCCGCTGGCGGTGGACCCCTTGTGCGCGCCAATTAATAGAGACACGGGATTCCAACTTAGTAATGCATGGGAGCCGGCCTTGGCAGTACTGAGACAACATCAGCCGCAGACAGACGATGGTCACCAATCGACGCAGATGGGTCATCGAAGTCAAGACTCGTAAAACACGCACTTTTTCCTCCGGTTGGCGCGCGCACAAGGGGTCCACCGCCAGCGGCCGCTCTTGCCCGCGCCGCGCCTGCGCAGACCACCAGCGGCCCGCTCAACGGCCCTCCGGTAGGACAGGAGGCTCCCCATGTTCACGCCGTCGACGCTCTCGTCTGCCGTGACGTCACAGCAGCGGCGCCTGCGCCGTGGTAACGAGCAACCATATATACTGCGAGCAGAGAAGCAACAGCGGCAGTTCACCTGAAGATGGCGAGCAGCTGTCTCGCAGAAATATTGTGCGATTATTACAATAGTATCCGACGGTACTCCCGTGAACCATTCAAGAATATGTTACGTCGGGAAAGCCTGAAACAGCACATTTAAAAAAAACTGCTGTTTTTATTCGCAACCTGGGCATCATTCCTCAATTTCAGTTGCTGCTTGTGACGATCTCCACAGTATTACCATAGCAGCCACAGGTGCGCCTCTCACTGACTTGGACCGATACTCTTAAAGCCAGCTGCCACCGATCTAGCACGATCCTCGTACAAACAGAACGTTATCACTGCCTGCCTGTCGCAGATAGCAAGCGACCGCTACTGCCCTTACTTCCCGACTCGATCCTCGCAGAGGTTTTCTCTCTCCCTTGCCACCTGCCTCGGTACTTTTTTCCGTCTGCCCGTAAAACCGCTGCCTTTCGCTCGTTTTTCTCCCACTATCTATCCTGCCCACATGTACCAACATCACAGACCCACGATCTGTGATCTCGACTGAATTACTAACAATCGCACAGTTGCTAGTGCGGGCAAGTAGGGGCCCCACTCTTTCTTTAGAAAATAAAAATGAGCTCCAGATTCTACTCCTAATACATTCAATAATTTTAAAAGGTACGACTAAGACTGCCCAAAGGGAGTCAAAATAATATAGACGTAAGATTGTAGTTTTTTCACTCTTCGTGTGTAGTTTCAATTAAAGTCGTATTCACGACTTGTTAATACCTCGGAAATTCTACGATCCGGTACTGCTATGTCAATGGCTCATAATTAAATTGCACTTCTCTTAACATACGTGAGAAATGTGTGCGTCGCTTCTTGACGCTCCACTTGCACTGGATCCTGCCACCAGGCTGTTCCAGCAGGCGGTGGGGGAAGCTGACGTCACGCACGCTAGTGCCGAGGCCGAGGCGGGCAATGCGTAGTTGTGACCACAACAAAAATGTCCAATCGCGAAAGCCCAGCGTCTGCTAGTTTAGAAGATATACATCTCTTCACTGACAGAGACGGACGTCCACAATATCTAGTGTGTCAGAAAACTATTGTCTGCGCAAAAACGTTCCATGAACAGCGGCAATACGAGCGTCCACACGTGGTAAGATTATGATCGAGTAGAGGTACGTATCGCTGCAACAATCGAGATAACACCTGATATCTGTTCACTTATGTCGCAAAAAAGTGTTAAAAGACAAAAAGTCAATAAATCGTTTGTTAGTTGCACTCATATTGTAAAACTAGGTCGGAAATGAATCAGGTTGGGAGATTGGAGAGGTTTTGGGATGTGGGAGATAGGGAGGACAAGGGTGAGGATGGATTGACAGAACGCTCCTAACAATAAGTAAATTGTGCCCTAAAGCAATCTGGTGATATTAAATACCCACCAAAATACTGATGAACTATAGGGGAATCTAACTACCAAATCAGATGCAGGGTTCAATTAAAAATGCCCTAATTTATTTAATAAAGAGCAAGTAACAGGATGAAATCGATAGATTTACAAAAATGGGAACAATGCTTGTGACTTGCAAATGTCAATAATATCAAATTAAAGGACATGAATAATTAAAAAAATTACACTTATAAATGACAGGAAAGTCCTATGATTAGTGTTGTTTTGGAGACCACAAGGAAGCGTGCTACAATTACGAGCGCTTTCTAAGTAATAATGAAATTCAAGAAAATCATTTAAAAGGAAGATCTCTAACTCTCTCCTAGATTAACAGTGGCAAGCGATACTTATACTCGGGCCGCTGAAACTGTGCACTTACGTTTACAAATAACAAGTGAAGAGCAAGAAGCGTGAGGCGCTAGTCGCTAGGAACGATCCAATCACAGCGCCCTAAACACTTCCGGTGGTCACGTGCCGTCACATAATAGGGAGCATACAGAAGGGGGCGGCGCCTTTGATCTGTATGTTACCAAGCGTTGCGCTCGACGCCATATTGAAAAGCAGTAAATGCGGAACTATAGCCACTTAGTACTTTGGCTGGAAATTGACTTTTTACGAACTGCAGCTGATCTCACCAACTTTTACGAAAGGAAACGGCTTTTCATTATGCTCTCCCCTATTTTGCGCCCTGTTCTTGCACCTAACTGTAATCCAACGCAAAAAAAGGAGGCCTAAATTTTAATACAACTACGAAAATGTACGATGGAATCAATGATCGTTTTATTTGGTGTTTATCTATAGCAAAATCCCAAGTAATGCGAAGTTATGTTTGGGAAATTAGTTATAAACAAGAAAGTGACTTTACAACTGTTAGGTTTTATTTGACACAAATAAATTTGCACAAAATATTGAGTCAGACTTGGCAGTACAACTTGATTCCACAGAACTAATGACGTCTGGGCATATATAATTACACACAAATGAAGGACAGGTAGTGGAAACATAAAACTACATAACAAAATTACTCTCTACTTGGCATATTGTGGCACACATTGTTTCAGTTATAGCAAAGGAAAAAGTGTTCATTTTCCTCTTGGTCTTCCTTGTCAATATGCATTCACTAGAACATTACACACCATTTGTACCTCACAGAGCTATTACTTTCAGTGGGTGGTAATGAATTTCGCTTTACGTATATATTCTGAATTAGCACCACAAAACATACGTTATATGTATCAGATTTACCTGTATGTCAGACTTAGCCTTCTTAGGGCCTGGACGTATTTCACTGGTCCTTTCCTTAGGTGATATCCTTTTTAGTGATACTGACTTTGGTGAATTCGGTATATTGAACAATGTTGGAATAGCATCGGGTTTTAATCGGTTTTTCAAAAAGTTAGCAAACATGATTTCTTCAAAGTGCACACTAGATATTCTGCAATTTTTATTTAAGTATTTTGCCTTCCTTTTTTTGCAAATCAGCTCTCCTTGAATTCACAGTCCATTTCTTAGCACTGGAAATAAATATTGCCTTTAAGACATACCTATATTTTACTTATGGCACTGATGTAGTTGTGTTTTAATGTTGAAAAAGTTGTATTTGCTTTAGGAGGATAATTAATTTACTGATCGGAGAAGGGCATATAGAAGAATCTGTCAACCATAGAGCAGGAACAGCATAAAATAATTATTCCCCTTAATCTATTTGTTTGAGTACCGTATCCTAAGAGCATTCGTTGCCAACATTAGCACACTACGCCTCCACTGCCGTAAGTATAATTTTACCTGCCTAAGCAGCGTAGAGCTAGAGGAGGAGGCAAGATGAGTGTCATCGATTTAACTGGTTCAGTTTTACTTACGGCAGTGGAGGAATAATGTTTCTCTGTGAGGACAATTACTTTACCGACCTGAGAAAGGTAGTTACAAGAAACTGCCAACCTAAGAGCAAGAACAGCAAGATTAGTCCCCTTATTCCATTTGTTTGAATATCCTAAGAAGGGGAGGTCGGCAATCGGAACCCGCCGATTTCGCCCAAGTTACGTGTGTAGAAGGAGGTGGATCTTCACATAACGAGCTTGAAATATTTCGCCTGAGTGGGCCTTAGGAAAGGAGGAAACGCTCTCGAAAATTTTTCCGATAGCACTGTACATGTTATTTGTTATTCAGCGCTCTGTTCTTCAATTAAAGACGTAGCATAAAAAAAAAACAAAAAAAAAGAAAATTAGGAAGCTCCTGGATTGATCCCAGGGCGCCTGCTGTGCAAGTAATGCGCTTGACCATTACGCTACGCCTTTAGTCACGAACAGATCAAATGTTTGTAATTCTATAGGACTCAACTGCTTGGCTATTGGTCCCTAGCTTACAAACTACTTAATCTAAGGTAAACTAACATAAGGACAACACAAACACCCATGCCCGAGGGGGGATTCGAACCCCCGACGGCGGACGGCCACGCGCACCGAAACACGGCGCTCCACGAACATATCGCTAAATAAGATGTAAAGTACTATTTGAAAAACTTTCGAGAGCGTTTTCACCTTTCCTAAGGCCCACTCAGGCGAAATATGTCAGGCACGTTATATGGAGACCAATCTCCTACAGACGCAAATTGGGCGAAATCGCCGGGTCCCCATTGCCGACCTCCCCTTTTAAGAGGTAAGTCTTAGCTAGTTCATAAGTAGTTTGTAAGTTTAGGGACTGATGACCCCGTAGTTAAGTCCCATAAGCTTAACAAACATTTGAAGTAAAATTTTACCGTTTGCATCAAATTATGTGAAGGTGAGCAGGTAGATGACCCTTAAAAATTCCTGAAATATCTCGCCTATGTGGGCAACAAGAAAAGGGAACACACGCGCAAAATGTTGGAGTCCCGCTACTTACGCACTATTCTTTGTCTTTCATTTTATTTTATTCCCTGAGACGTTAAACTTATAATTATAAATATAAATGTACTTCAATATTTCGATGCTGTTGAACTACAACAGCAACAGCGAGAGTTGTCGTCAAGAGAAGAAGGCAGCTCTTAATAATTATGCACTTAATGCTCTCATTCGAAACTGATAACATTTAACTTTTACTACGCATATAGCAACGTTCACTTACCGTTCAACATTTTTTGGGAAGGGAAGAAGCTTATATCCTTATTTACATTCGAATTATTGCGACAATTAGGTGTTGAACACCATCGGCCGCCCTTTCTTTTATTGCTGCTCATAATAAAAACGGAACAGCTCCAACTACTGACACACAGTTCTTTCTTTTTACTGCACCAAATACTTGTTTACTTTTATGCTATCCACGCAGTTAAAATACACAATTAACAAACAAAGACGGCGCATTACCACACTACAGAGTAGGGAGTGACCACGCATTTACTTCTTTTCAAGATGGCCGATTCCGCGTATGCGCACTAAATTTTGGACGACAGACTGCAGCGGGAGTTTCCTTTCTGTATACTCCTTATTCTGTGGTGCCGTGACGTCACAGTTCCCGCTAAGGCTCCTATAAGTACGAGCTGACGCATCCGCCATTTTCATTCTCGTGGCTCGTCACTTAAACACACTGCGGTGCTATAGGATTTGCTTCACGGCACTTTAGGACGACATTACGGGTGGTTGTATTGCAATAAAATGCTCAAATCAACCCAGAGGTGGTTACAGAATTTTTAGTTTCCCGAATGATTCAAAGAGAAGATAAAATGGATCATTAAATGTCGGCGCAAAAACTGTGAACCCGGACAGAGTCCACAGTTATGTATTACAAGTAAATAGTTATTATTATGTCTTGAAGCAATATTTGATAGTAAAAATCGTCTGTGCTATTTAAAATTAGTTTTTGTTTAGCTCTTCTGAAAGTACTACCTCTTAACAGAGAAGCTGCCTGTAGGGAATTAGCAGCCGCAAATCATCCCAGAACATACTGTTTTTAGAGCACAATATGTGTGCTTATATAGTATATTGAGAAATACATCTCATCAGAAAGCTTTGTACTGACATTGCACAAATTGTTGAAGATACTTCTGTTACGTTATTGTGAGGAAGTATTACAAACACTAAAACGGAAAATATAAATCTACTGGGCAAAAAGTTTCGTTACGGCTGTGTCAACGTACTGTGCTGATACAGGCAACTACCGTTGAATGCTATTTGTGGTATTTCGAAGTTTTAGCGTCATAACTTGTAGTATGCAATTTGAAAGAATAGTACGGTACCTGATGTTTTATCACAAAATACACCCTCAATTCAATTTCTTATTAGTAAGTGCTAATATTGACGGATATCTTTAAGAGGCTGTGACGTAACTGGCAAAGAATACTGGCTGCGGCGGTGTAGTGTGCTAATCTTGGCAACGAAATGTTTGCTTTATAAGGATTATTAAATTATTGAGAAGACAAGGACACTGTTACATACGAAAACCTGTCATCCTTAGAGAAGGAACAGAATTGTTTATTTATTTCATGGTCAACACATTGTATACGATTAGGTTTTCAAATAGCATTGAAAGGTTGTTGCCAACATCGGCACCGTGTGCCTCTACAACCGTAAACTTTAGATCCAGTACACTAATATTCTTTTTAGTTTTAGTGTTTGTAATAGGCCTACATTCTGAAACTTTCTCAGTAACATAATAGAAGTACTTTCCGCAATTTGAGTACAAAAATTCGATGTGGTGAATTTGTCACAGGAGACAACAAACACTTACTGCAAGACGACAAATAGAAGCCAAGATCGCTTAAAAATTTTATCTGGATGACCAGTTTCGGCAGCATTAAACGTAGTACGCGACTTTTATCACAGAAATATATTTCTTGCTCTTTTTTCTGTATTTGGACAGAAGCGGCAACAAGTAAAGAAAACGCGAGATTTTTGTGTCTAATCCGCGTATCGATGTAAACAAGAGCGGAATGCAAGCTCAAAGTAGCACGATCTAAGGCTATATATCGGGCACTAGTAAAAAATTTCGCTAAACTTAAATAAAACAACTCTATTCGTATAAGCTGCGTGCTGTGTTTAGCATTCGCAGGAATGAAAATGGCGGACGCGCCAGCCTTTGTTTTTAGGAGCTCTAGTTCTCGCGTTGCCGGCTTTGTTCAGTGCTACCGTAAACATCGTTGTGTACACTACTGTCTACCGCGTGTTTCCGTTGTGTGTGGTTTTTTCGCTGCGGTTTGTGTTTACTCTGAGTGGTTTAACTCGAATTTCAGTGTTCATCTAAATGGATAATGTTACCGAAAAGACGTTTGTCTAGTGACAATCATCTGCGTCGAGGTGTGCCGCTTAACAGCCAAGCACTAGAATTGCTGCGGCGAACTCGTGACTTTTACCAGCAGGAGAAGACGTTTGTGAATATTCATGGACGGCCATCCATTCCTGCGGATAAAGTTATTCAACGAACAGCCAAAACTCTTGGACTTAGTGCAAGAACAGTGGTGAGTAAGGGAGTGTTGTTGCAAAACTTGCATGATGCAGATGAGAACCTCGACGATCCCGAGCTGTCTGGATCACAGGACATATTTTTAGGGACACCAGGAAAGAAGAAGAAGCAGTCTCGCCCTGTATCGCAGTTGGATAATTTCCAGACAGATGCTATACGTAGGCATATTTATGCATACTACAGCAGGAAGGAATACCCTACTGTAGCAAAGTTGTTAATTTCACTTAAAGAAAGCGAACTTTTCATGGGTGGAAAAGCTTCACTTAAAGTTGTGCTTAAAAGTATCGGTTTCCGATACAAAAAACTAGATGGACGCAAAGTCCTGTTTGAAAAGGCGAATATTGTTACGACTCGAAGCCTTTTCTTGCATAAAATATTGCGAAAAGATATTCATTCCGTAGTAGGGTTAGACGAGATGTTAATGACGGGGAAGCCGTGTAGAAATGCTGGTCGGATGACACTCCTAGCAGTGGTGGTCATCAGCCGACGGGAAGAGGGGCTAGATTAATTGTGGTCCATGCAGGCTCATCTAGTGGTTTTATCCCGAATGCACTTCTTGTTTTCCGATCGAAAAAGATATGAAGACATGGACCACACACGATTTGTTGAGTGGTTCAGGAACGTCTTAAAAGAATTTACATTCCCTACCACGAATGTATCATCAGTGATATTGAACAAGGCCCCGACTCCAAACGATCGGAAAGAAGTTATGGTGCAGTGGCTACAACAACGAAATACTGAAGCAGATATGTCAATGACGAAATTTCTTTTATATTCGCTCGTAAAACAAAATAAGCCTGTTACACCCAAGTATGTAGTTGACGAAATAGCAAAGGAGCAGGCCCACAATGTAACAAGGCTTCCCCCATATCACTGCCATTTTAACCCCATAGAATTAGTGTGGAGTGACGTAAAGAATTATATCAGGAACAATAATAAGTGCTTCACGATAACAGAGGTGGAAAGACTGTTGCGTGAAGCAATTGCCAATGTGGATGCTGTATCTTGGGAAAACAGGCCGGGCACGTAGAAAAACTGATTCGGGCACCGCAGACAATGGAAGGAATTATCAGTGAACATGAACAACTAATGATTTGTCTTGGCGATGACGACGATGAAGACGATTTTGGCAGTGACGACGACAGTGAAGATGGGGAGCTGGATGGAATTGCACCATTGTCGCCGTAAATTGCGCAGTAGTGCGCAGTAGTGCCTGCATTGCTGCTGCAGGATCTGCATCCATGCAGCTCTTCGAACGAACCTCATACGTCATTTTGACGTCACTGCAAAGGCCAACGCCATGAAAGTATGGAGACCCGTCTTGATCGTTAGCTAGTTCAAAAGACAAAAAGCAAGATAGACGGACAATATGGAAGTGATAAATGAGCTCTGATGTTTACTAAAACGAAAAATTTATCTGCCTTGTAACGACACTTCTATGAATGACTTACAGCGATAAATGAGCTCTGATGTTTACTAAGCCGGCCGCGGTGGCCGAGGTGACTGAGGCGCTCCAGTCACGGTCAGCACGGCCACTACGGTCGGGGGTTCGAATCCCCCCTCGGGCATGGATATTTGTGCCGTCCTAGTTCGTAAGTAGTTCCTAAGTAGTTTGTAAGTTTAGGGACTGATGACCCCGTAGTTAAGTCCCATAAGCTTAACAAACATTTGAACATTTGATTTGATGTTTACTAAAACGAAAAATTTATCCGCCTTGTAACGACACTTCTATGAAAGACTTACTGAAATCTTAATAAATAAATAAATAAATAAAATTGGACTGTATAACCGACAATAATTACGTTTTGTACGCAATGTCAGTTTCAAAAATTCTTACAGTACTACATATTTGTCTCTGGGGTGCAAAAGGCACACTGCATTTATTATTTAGGTGTATAAATTTATACAAGCTTACGTAAAGTAAACTCTATGCAACATATATGTTACTTCAGTACACAAACAGATCAATCAAATCAAATGTTCAAATGTTTGTATAGTCTATGGGACTTAACTACGGGGTAATCAGTCCCTAAACTTACAAACTACTTATGAACTACTTACGAACTAGGACGGCACAAATATCCATGCCCGAGGGGGGATTCGAACCTCCGACCGTAGTGTCCGTGCAGACAGATCAATCCAACCGGGCAAAGAAACAAGTAAAAATTGAATAACTACACCAGCTACTATGACTAACACCTGGTTTGCACTGCACTCAGAGTCTCCGCTCGTTTTGCAAGTCTTTCCTAATAATAACACACTTACGAATGCCTACTACTGTCAGTGTATGAGTGTAGTGACAAGCAAGCATTTCGCACTCCCCACAGCTTACTCGAATCGACCACAGAAACTCAACAGCAGTCGATAGGTATTCGACTTTGACTCTATAGGTTCGTTCGAAGAGCTGCATTCATGCTGCAGCGCATGCGCAGTACGAAAAGTCGTGTTTGAAGAGCTGCAGGCGCCGCTCCTGCAGTCTGCTGGCTGTTCGAAGAGCTGCAGGCCTGCAGCTCATGCAGGCAGGAGCTGCAGGAGGAAATTTTAGGTTCGTTTGAAGAGCTGCATTCATGCTGCAGCGCATGCGCAGTACGAAAAGTTGTGTTTGAAGAGCCGCAGGCGCTGGTCCTGCAGCCTGCCTGCGGTCTGCCGGCTGTTCGAAGAGCTGCAGCTCATGCAGGCAGGAGCTGCAGGAGGAAATTTTCCCTGCAGCTCATGCAGCCAGACTCGCGCATGCGCATAACTCTCAGGCTTGTAGTGGGGGTACAAGAAGCGCCTTTGTTCAAAGTTTTCGGAAGTTCACAGCGTTTTAGTATATAAGTGTACTACATGTTACTTCTGTCCTTCTGCGTTTCTTCTACTGTTTGTAAAGGAAATCGTTATTTGTTTGTGTATACTGATGTATTAGTATTTTATTTCATAAGTATTATATTTGTTTGTATGAAATCACCTCTAAAAATTAGAAGGGCAAAATTGTCTATAATAGGTAATTCGTCTTATGCAGACTGAAATTAAAGACATTTGTTTTACACCAGACGCGTTTCTCTTTTTATTTTAAAAGCATCTTCAGTGGGCTGTAAATGATATAAAGGTTTCACTGTAGGTTGTACAGCTTGCTTTGTATACATAGATTAAAAACAGTTTTAAAAACAACTTTGTTCACGTTAGTCCTATGCGTTTTTAAATTGATATTCGATCTACTCAAGGTGTTGTCTCTTCTTTACAGCTCACTACTGTTTTACGTCTTGTTGTCTGATGTTTGGTTCCTCACGTGCATTTTCAGGTAGTGTACGGAACTTTTCGCCTGTTTGAACTGAAATGATAGTAAATGAAACGGAAGAAATGCCACAAAAACAGGCGAAAAGTGACATAAAAACCGAAAAACACACGTCAGGAACCAACCAACCCAGCCAACAAGTCGGAAAAACAGTAGTGAGATGTAAAGAAGAGACAACACCGTGAGTAGACAGTATATAAATTTAAAAAAAAAAAAAAAAAAAAAAAAAAAAAAAAAAAAAAAAAAAAAAAAAAAAACCAATAGGACTAATGTGCATAAAGTTTTTTAAAAACTGTTTCCAATCTATGAATATAAAACAAACCTTTACATCATTTACAGACCACAGAAGATGCTTTTAAAATAAAAAGCGAAACGCGTCTAGTGTAAAACAAATGTCTTTAATTGCAGTCAGAATAAGATGGATTACGTAATATACTCGATTTTAATAGCTGCTGCGGAAGATGGCCACACAACCAAATATATTTACAAGAGCATTTTCCAATTCCATTTGTTCCAAATGTTGAGCGATTCAGATTTTGTGTCCAGTGATGACGTTTCGATGAAATTTTGCGCCGATATAAAAGGCAGAAAAGGTTCCACAATATTCGGAAGATGGATCTGTAGAACATTTTCAGGCGTTTCTTTACACTTCAATTCCTTAAACGGAAGAAATTAATTTACTTTTAGACGCTGGCACAATAAATCGCTCTCTTATGCTACACAGAACAAGTGAGCACACACGTGACACGCAAACTGCAGGGTGCAGGTTAGTGTTCGAAGAGCTCCGGCAGCATGCACGGCACGTGACGTCATCTTCGCAGCGCATGCGCAGTAGTGCCTGCATTGCTGCTGCAGGATCTTCATCCTTGCAGCTCTTCGAAAGAACCTTATACATCATTTTGACGTCACTGCGAACGCCAACGAGGCATATGGGAAAGACAGGCCCCAGCGCAGTCGTCATGCCACGTAAGCAATGTAGTTCCGAGCCAGCGCGATCGCTAGCCGATTGACCGGCCGCTGCGTTATAGTGGGCAGCCACTGAGCTAGCGATGGCGCCGGCTCGGATCTATCTTGCTTTCGTGGCATGAGGACTGCGCTGGGGCCTGTCTTTCTCGTAGGCCACCGAAGGCCAACGCCGTGAACGTAGGGAGACTCTAGATTCGTTTAAGCAGCTGCCAGAAAGCTTCTTTCAAGTGCGAGAAAATAGGTGTTACTGCACACATGCGCAGCTTCGATGACGTATTTCGCGCTTGCACTGCTCGAACGCTTTTCGTCTCAATTCCGGTACTGAAGGTTGGTCATGCGTAGCCATGGAATAGGTGAACTGCAACGTCATTATTTTGGTATTCCTATATAATGCCGAGCAATTATGCAGAACAACAATGGTTTATTTTTCGGTTTTATTAGTGGGACTTAATGAAACCATGATGAGTACAAAGTAACGAAAATGTGTACAATGATAAAACACTGAACGATTTGTTGGCAGTGTTTTCCAGTAACTTGACAAGGAATTTCAGTTTATAAATTTAAAACATAAAAAAAATCAAATTAAGACATAAATTGAAGCCTACAGAATGTACCACAGATATATGAACCATTGTTTCGTGGATAGTGGGTGCCTAAATGAAAGCATTTTTCATTAAGCTGACAATATAGGTATTTATTTTATTTTCAATTACTGATCAAATCGCCTGCGTATTAACTTTCAAGTAAACATTTACTGATATTCGTACGTACAGCATTAACAGATCCTACAATATTTCACAAAACAAACAACAAGCGTTCAAACAGTATGCATTTGTTGAGTCGTCTGCTTCACATGTCTACTCGTTTGTTGTCAACTTACAGCAACAGACTCGTCGCTTTAACATCACTTTTCGAAACTGTATTATATATTGTGATTAAAACATTTATTTGTGTTTTAGGCTGCCACTGTGAACCTGTATTTAATTGTTTTCGTGCAGTTCATGTGTAACTACGTCGCTAACATGTGTTAACGTCATCATTATAAAATGCGATTACATACTTCCAGCCCCTGCGGTTTGTGGCGCCTATGTATGTGATGAACAAGCTCAGGTGTCTATACATAGACCTTTCACTTTGATTAAGCTACAAATAGTGCTCACCGAAAATAAATATTTCATCTGTTAACTACAGCATGTTTCAGGAGAAATAGCAAATATTTTAGAAGATGGTAATAAAGACGATTTGCAGTTAAAATTTCATAATTTTTTTTAATGTCTTCTCAGAAGTGCTGCCTTCTTTGAAAGCTGGACTTCATGTATGCCAAGTCAACTGATCATTTTAACAGCAGTTCTACGTTGGCAGGACTTTTGAGCAGTCGCTCTTTTGCCCTACTCAGATGGTGGTCACCTTTATTATCGGAGGTCCCGCACCTTCTATTATGGTGGATCGTCAATAATTGCACGTGGAACTCTCACACGATGCCATCTCGCGGGGTGTACTGTGCCCGTATATTCTAGGTGCCTGGTGGTCGGTCGCAGGATTTCTACTTTGCTTAGTAAGTTCCTTGTGTGCTTGATTATAAAGTCTTGTATAGTGTCCATTGTGATATTCCTGGCCTGTGGCCACTTCATATTTCTGGCCGCTGGCCGTTTCTTTGCTAACATTGTACGTGCCTTACGCGAAAGAACGACAGCAGTGCAGCATATGTTGAAATGTGGGGTGGGGAGCAGTAGCATATGGCACAGTAGGTGCTGGTTCCCGTGGGAAAGCCCGCCTGTGTTACTGGTGCTCTCCTCGCATTGGCTGCTGCATTTCACGTCACGTGATTTCTTTTGAAATTACTTTTGTTAATTATAAACTAAATATTAATTATTCAGAGCTGAGAATTTATTATAAATATCTCTCAAGGACAGGCTAGATTTGGACAGTTTAAAAAGTTTTAAGTTGCCTTCTCTTATTGTAACAAGAGAAGAGCGATTTTGCAGAAGGCGCGCGACGGCCCTGTTTTGGCGCGAAATAGAGCGTCAGGTGCCCTCTACCTCTAGTCTCGCAACGCGCCGCAGTTCCAGTCTCGAGCTGACCACCATACGCGCCGGACCGCTCCGGTCATGAGTTAAGATTTTTGTAATAGTGATGACAGTCGAGGTCTCAACATGAACTATGGGCAGCATAGGCCGTATCATATTAACAATAGTTGCTAATTTTTTTATTATTTATTTAGTAAATGGCATCCCTGACAATTAAAAATCTAGCGAGTCGCTTATTATGCTTCCATCATAAAGAACTTTAGCCTCACTTGTATGCTGTAGAAGAACCAACGACCTGTGTGCTGTCTTCTGCGCTGGGGACACAACTATAGAAGACAACAGGTTAGTCAGAACTCTATGCTGTCCATAAAGTCTTGGACAGCAACTACAGCACCTCGTGCGTACTGTAGGGCGGCACAAACGCACACTGCTACGCAACAGCATCCGCAAGGATGTGGAGGTTTTTGGGGACTTGTGGGAGGAAGCAGTATTAACTTCTCCGTCCGCAAATAAAACCCTAGGAAGCTTGTACCACATGTAGCTCGTCATGCAACTCTCTCGTTCTGGCCCATCTAGGGGCTCGTAGAATGAGTCGGAGGCACTTGTTTTGCAGTACTTGTAACATTTTTATATTGGTGGGACATGCCGTTCCCCAAGACGAGCATCCGTGTGCCATGGCAGGGAGGACCGAGGATTTGTATAAACGAACTTTGGTCTGTGTGGCCATCTGGGTACTATAAATAATGGAAACAGGTTATGGATTAATGTAACCATTTTTTTCTTTCTTAAGTAAAATGTGTTGTTTAAATGTTAACTTATTATCGAGTTGCACTCCGAGATATCGAACTTGCGGAGACAAAGGAATATTTGTATGTTTATGTGGAGATTATCGCGTAGATCAGGTCGTCGCCTGGTGAACAGTACTGCCTTGGTTTTATCGGCATTTATCTTGATCATATTTTGATGGGCCCAACTTTCAGTAAGCGTAAGCTGACGCTGGAGTCTGATGATGGCGGCGGTCAGACGCCGACTGCTAGCCAAGAACGCAGTGTCATCTGCGAACTGAGCAACTGTAACTCGGCGGACCGTCGGTAGATCGTAAACATATAGGATAAACAGTGTCGGCGATAAAACAGAACCTTGTGGTATGCCTTCCTGGAGTGTTCGAATACCAGATCGTTGATTTTCCAGCCGTACAAAGAATCGTCTGTCTGTCCACTAGTTTGATCAGGTGTAGTGGAATTAATCCAATATTATGAATTTTAACTATTAAGTTAGCCCTCCAGACTTTGTCATACGCAGTCTCGATGTCTAAAAACGCTGCAGCTGTGTAATACGCCCGGTTCATATTATACGCCAGAAACTCCATAACTCGCAACAGTTGGAGTTCGACTGAAAGATGAGGTTGGAAAGCGTATTGATCAGGTCTTATTACATCATGTTCTTGTAAAGCAATTCTGAGTCGGTGAAGGATGATCCTCTCAAAGATCTTGGACATAGTCGGTAACAAGCTTATGGGTATATGATTGCCAGGTTGTCGTGGGTCCTTTTCAGGTTTTGGTATAGGCGCAATTCGTGACGTCTTCTAGTCAGTGGGGAAATAAGACAGTAACAGACAGCTGTTTAGGATTCTTGTTAAAAGAACAAGTGGCTTCCTAGGAAGGTGTTTCAAGTGGACGTTGGATATGCCATCTGGTCCTGGAGCCGAATGAGTTCCCAAATTTCTGATAATTGTACGGATTTCTGTCGGTGTTGTCAATTGTGGTTGCGTGTCATCTCTTGCTCGTCGTATGACCTGAAGTTGCCGTTCTACGTCTCGAATGTGTCGACGTGTTATATCGAAGTCATCAACCCGTATTTTGGTGCTCATAGGTTTCTGCAAACAGTTGTGCCTTGAGAAAGGGATCGAAGACTAATCCTGCTGGTCCAAGTAAAGCTGTTTTTGGCGCGTTGGGGGTTTTCATCGCTTTAAGGAGGTTCCAGTCCTTCCGATCATGGAGCAAAAAAGCCTCCATTCGATCTTCCCACATTTCTTGTCGCCACTCTACGGCCTTCCTATGTAGTTCCCGGGTAAGTCTACGCAGTTCGCGTTTGTCTTCCGGATTTCTGAATCTTGTCCACCTCTTTCTAACCCTAGTTTTCAGCGATTTTAGATCTTGGATGAGAGGAGAAAATTCATCCGTGGGCCTCCTTTCAAACTTGATCGAGACTGTAGCATGTTTATATGCGTCTTTTATGTGCCTGGACAATTCATTTATAGAGTTATCAATAAAAGCGGTGGATGAGACATCGGCTGTGGGGCGTATATGTCTCTGTAAGTAATGTGCATATTGGTCCCAGTTCGTGATGTACTTCAAGGGAGGTCTCGGAGGTTCAATGGCCCTGTTTAAGTGACCAATCACAGGGTTATGATCTGAGGTGAGATCATTTATCGTGACTGCGTTCGGATTAAACCTCAAATTCTTAAGTATAGTGATGTCCAGCACATCCGGTCTGTGGTTCCGGTTCCTTGGAATTGTGTAACATCGACGGGTCCGTAGGTTATTGCTTGTAAACGCTCTTCTAAACTGTAGAGTTGTTGGCCCTTAGGATTATTTGCGCGAGAATTCCACGCAAAAATACTTTGCATTGAGATCCCCGCATAAAATAATTTTGTCAAAACTATCGAAAATGGTGAGAAGATCATCTTTGTCCATAGGATCAGCTGGACAAATGTAACCAGCCACCAGTGTGACATTTCCATACTGCGTGTTTATGGTGACTGCAGTGGCTTCGAGTGTGTTCAGCGGCGGTAAAGTTTCGACTGAATGTGGAATGAAGTCACGTAAATATATAGCGGTGCCTCCCCCTCGCCTTCCCTGTCGGTCTGTCCGATACCCCACCATGTTCGGAATTTTGAAGGTCTGTGTTCTTCGTAAATGTGTTTCTGTCAGAAATAAGATGTCCATTTTGTGGCGGGTTAGAAGTCACAGAGTTCTGTTTTCTTATTTTTGACTCCTTCGGCGTTAAAATTACAAAATGTTAAGTCGCATAAAATTTCATATAATGTGTGTCCAATTTTTACTGGGTACAGAGATGCAACTTTTGGTAAGTACAAACTAATTTGGATATTTTGACTGATTCTTTCGTCGGTTCTTGGTAGATCACCATATTGACTTTTATTTTAATAACCGGTTTTCGACGTAGTTTAAAGATTTAATATGTCCTAGGAAGCAGAATACCGGGTAACTACGTGGAAATGAACGTGTAGAACATACACAAAATTCTACTTTTAAGTAAGTGTGATGTTGTACTACCAAGAACCGAAGGATAAATCAGTGAAAATATCTTGATTTAAGGCAAATTCACACTGTCCGTCACGTCACCGTCCGTCAAAACATTCCACAATGTATTTATAATGGTAGCATTCACACTGTATGTCACCGGACTGTCACATCACGTCAACGTCACGTCAAGCTTCCTTGAGAAGAATGTTTTGAGCAAACGGCCGTCTGCTAACATCAAAAGTTAACCTGTTTTCGTCACGCGAACTACATGTTGCAGTCAACGATTGCACTGTTTATATGGAAATGTGTGTTATTCATAGTAGTATAATGATGGGCATTGAACGCTACTGAGATTCTACCCATGATGCATTGTGTGAGTACCGCTACCCCCACCCCTCCTACTTCGGCCAATTGCCGGACCGCAGATCAAAGGATGCCGCCACAGGATGATTGATAGGGCTTCCCGGAAGGACAGTATGATTACATTTAGGTCCTTGTGATTGGCTACTCGTCCGACCGCTAATCAAAGGACGCCGCCACAGGATGATTGACAGGTTGCAACACCTCCCTCGGCCACACACGACGCCCCCCCTCCACCCCTCGGCTTTGCCGCCAGACAGGCAGCACCTCCCACAGGTCCAGACCTGTCTACCCCTCGACATGTCTGTACTCGCACCCCCGCCAGACACCTGGCCGAAACCGCGACCCCTACCCGCTCGGCCGATTGCCAGAACGTTTCTCAAAAGACGCCGCCTCCGCCGCCCCCGACAGATGCTACCCCCCTCCTCCTCCACGCTCGCGACCGCTTCTCAAAGGACGCCGCCACCCGCCCTACCAGCAAGAACAAACAATACCGCGACGATTGTCTTGACGGCATCGACATCTCTAAACAACACCGCCCTCGCCGGCCGACCCCTGCTCCCAGGGCAGGGTCGTACTGCACTCTTTTTTACGGCGACCGCGCGCGCCCCGCCAGGTCAGCAGCCAATTAAATTGCATATTTATTATAAAGCGCGCAGCAGCCATCCGTACGCCAGATCTCGATTTATGTAACAACAATTTCCGCCGTTGATATATTCTCGGAAAAAATAAAGCTACCATAGTGTTCTTCGTATGTATTTTTAACAAGAATTTCGGTGTAAAGTTATTTGCAAGTAAGAATTTACACTCCAATCTCTCTCCATGATCTTCGCATAGACTACAGCCGACAGACGTGTTTAATACTAATAGCGCAGGTTACGGTAACGAACGCCACAAACTTACGTATCCATCTTAACATATACTATTTCGATATACAAAAACAATTCTAACCATAGCCAACTAACCAAAAGAGAAGAAATGGTCCGTTTCGGAACTCGACCGCAACCTTAGATCTATAAATGTATCTCTTCGTTTAGATGATGCAAGTAACAGCCATCAAACGGAATGTAACTTGTATGCCAACCACTCTTTCGATAAAACAGCAACGACAGCAGCAGCAGCAGAAGACGGCATATTGTTTACACAAAAAATTCCAAATAACGAAAATCGGCAATGACATCTAACACAACGTCTCTAAATATACATCTGCAAGCACCGTTAACAATCGTCCAGAACGCAGAGTGCTCTCTCGGCAAGCTACATAAAAGAAACATATGCTAAGTGTTTAAACAAAAGCACCTTTTTACATTTTTTTTTGTTACTGTACAACTGAGTACATGCAACTTAATGTTCGCAAACACTTATATCGCAACCAACGCCCGCATATATCGATCATAATCTGCTCTCTAAGGAATGGATGCGAGTCACACACAGTACAAACACGTTTGTCGTTTGTTCCGCAAATTTCGGTCAATACAACGATTCGAGACCAACCCCCCCCCCCGGCTTTTTAGTGTAAAAGCAAATATTTCTCCCCACTCTATCTGTTTAAACCGGGCTTGCACATATGCAATAGCATCCTTTTAAAAGCCTAACCCAGTTTTCGTTTACCCTTCTTCTTAGGACTTGTGGAATAACGTACACGATATCTACGTCTGTGGATAATAAAGTCCTGGAATTCTAAAAAAATATAGCTCCTTGCTCGACTCTACACGTAATTTACAGTTGAAACTAAAAAAAAAAAAAAAAAAAAAAAAAAAAAAAAAAAAAAAAAAAAACAATAATGTCCGAGAGAGCGGTTAATTTTCGGGTACTCTTAATACCCAAGTAATCGAATCAAAAAGTGTATATAAACCGGGAGCGACGCACAGTACAACGGCGTACTTGTCTTATCCTCGCCCGCAACCACATGGATGATGCTCCTTCCATCCGAAAGTCATGCTCGGTTAAAGAAAAAATCCCTTCGAAATCTTGCGTGTTGTCCAAAAATCCAGGAGATAGAAGCCATCTACATGAAGATGCTGCTGTAGTATAGATGGGAGCGCCTCCATTAAAAAACATCGATTAGTTGCAGTTTATAAGATATATACCCACATGACGAACATATTTCCCCCATCTATTCCAGAAATGGTAACTTATCTCCAGCGTTTGCAGTATCGAAGTTGCTGAATTTATTACACACACACGCACTCCATTGGCTACAACTAGCGCACATTAAGTTACCAAAATGTAGGAGTTTTATAAAACACGTTGATTTTCAACGAAAGAATTATGATGGATTCACATTTTTCCCCTTTGAATGTTAGCCGTCAGTAATGAGTTGCAGTAGTTCTGTTCTAGTAGCAGATATTTTGTTTATCAATGGATCATATCTTGCATTGAGACCAGACACGTCACGTATGCTTTGTTTTAAACAAAATATACAGTTTTTCAAACTGTTGCCCTTCTTTTACTTTACATGTACTTGTAATTCCTTGAAATTAGTTCTGAGCAAAGTGATAGACCGCTAACTTCAAAATTTCCCGCGTATCGTTGGCAGATAAGCAGCGCCAGTCATTTTTTATCTGAGACTTCGAACAGTTCGATACTGTATCGAGTTCTCTGCTGTATCTGGAAATCCCGAACATGTTCGAATGCGAGTACCATTTGTCTAGCCCTACTGTACGCGAATGGCGTGACCAGTACGGCCGGCCGCGGTGGGCGAGTGGACTGAGGCGCTCCAGTCACGGTCTGCACGGCCACTACGGTCGGGGTTTCGAGTCCCCCCTCGCGCATGGATATTTGTGCCGTCCTAGTTCGTAAGTAATTCATAAGTAGTTTGCCGGGCGCCGTGGCTCAGCGCGCCTGGTCAGAGGGCTCAACGCTCTCTGTAATAAAAAAGCTGAGCCAACAACACAACGAACAAAAACGATCAGAGTCCGCAACAAAGAGAACTACCCATAGATAAAAAAAAAAAAAGAAAAAAGAAAAAAAGAAAGGGGACTGAGGCGCTCCAGTCACGGTCTGCACGGCCACTACGGTCGGGGGTTCGAGTCCCCCCTCGGGCATGGTTATTTGTGCCGTCCTAGTTCGTAAGTAATTCATAAGTAGTTTGTAAGTTTAGGGACTGATGACCCCGTAGTTAAGTCCCATAGACTGTACAAACATTTGAATTTTTTTGACCAGTACATCATGGGTAATCTCATAAGCTCTCACTTCCCGTGTAGAAAGGGCTTTACTCAAACCACTATTCCCCTTTAACAGTATATCAACATGTCCAGATTAACGTAGGTGTACCTGATATTAAGGTATTCTTTGTGGTTTTCAGAATGCCAATTTCCTTTAAGTATACCCTCATGTTTAGTTCTTTACTATAGCAGAGTAAGAAATCTGTTAACACTATATGCATTATAAGATAAAATGCGAGCTCTTTAAAACACAGCGAACAGTTTAAACAAGGCAACCGTCTGGAATATTGTTTCTTTCTGTTGAAAATATGACCAATATCTTTACGGTGCTTTGTTAATTATTCTTTGATGATAATAAATGTTCCTTGATGTTAAGTTATTTTTTTCTATATCTGTTAATTGTGTCCTGTATTATATGTGTGAATGCTGTACAAAAGAAAAAAATATAGAAAAAACAGAATTTATCCCGAATTATTTATTTTGCTACGCTAGTTTTTCAACAGGTTATGGGCCCAGTATGGAATAATAATCGGGAAAATTACGATAAAGCGTGAAGCTGAAATTGTTCGATGAAAATAGTGTGAACGTGAAAAAACATGGGTACTGCACAAATACCACAAATTGACAGACTTGTAGGTCGTGAAAGTTATGAGACCTAGAAATTTGCGGTGGAAGCGCTATTTACGATTAGATGATTTATGGGACATAGTAGATGGTACATTACAGTCTACCGATTCGCATTTTGCAGACAAAGATAGGAAAGCCAAATTAAAATTAATGCTGTTAGTTCATCCGATAAATTAGGTGCATATTGAAAACACTGTAAATGCAAAAGAGGTATGGAATAAGTTACGGAGAGCCTTTGAAGATGGAGGTTTGGCTAGGAGGGTAGGATTGCTCCGTGAATTAATAACTACCCGAATGTATCAGTGTAAAAATGTGCAAGATTACTTTAATAAAATAATTTCTAAATCTAATAGTCGAAGAAATATAGGTTTTCAGATTGCTGATGAGTGGGTTGGTAATTTCTTTCTTTCTGGATTACCAGAAAAATATACGCCCATGATAATGGGGTTAGGGAGTACTGGTATTTCCATAACAGGAGATAGTATCAAAGTTAAAGTACTACAATATGTGAGAGGTGAAATCGTATTCCAAAAATAAAAGGAAGACACAAATGCAGTGTTACAGACGCCAGGAGATGGGACATTTTGCTTCACAGTGCAAGGAAAAAACAAGTACTAATGTTAAAAGGTATGTTTTCAATAACCATGAGAAGGAAGTCTTCAAACCAAGGTAAGGTTCTTTCAATGCATTATTCTATAAAAAAAAAAAAAAGGGGACAATGAAGAAACAGAATGGATATTGGAGGTCACAGAACCGATAACATATATATATATATATATATATATATATATATATATATATATATAAGATTGTAAAATAAACTATAATAAATACAGTTTCCAAGATTTTAAATTGGCATTTAAAATCAGTGTGCCTATTTAGACGGAATTTGGAAAAAAGTTGTTAAATATCCATCTGTTGCGAGGCTGTGCGACAAGCATGGGGCCTACAGGAACAAGTTTATAAAATATTGGTCGTGTGGATACCTCGCAAATTGTAGCAACTGCAAGTAATGAAAAAGGAATTTTAAATTAGACACTGGTAAGAATGTTAATAGTAATGAAAGTTATTCAGTGTACAGTGCCAAAAGTGTTCTATGGCATAGGCGACTTGGTCATTTAAACAGAAAAGGTATGTAATTACTAAAAGAAATTGCAACAGGCTTAGAAGACTATGGTATGTGTAAGGATCCATGTGAGGTATGTATAGTGGGAAAACAGGCCAGAATTCCATTTAAACACAGTCACAGTAAAACTCAAGAAGTATTACAAAAAGTTCATATGGATGAGTGTGGCCCATTGGAGAGCGAATCTTTTGGTGGAAGTAATTATTTCATTATATTTATTAATGATTATTCTAGGTATATTCATGTTTATTTTATGAATTATAAGGAACAAGTGGCTGATATTTTTGAAGAATTTCGTATTTTGGTGGAAAAAGAAAGGAAAGAAAATAAAGATTGTCAGATAAGATAATACATAAATCCCAAATTTGAAATTTGAAGTAAGTTGGTATAAGATATCACACCAGTATATGATATAGTCCAGCACAAAATGGCGTTGCAGAACGAGCAAATAGAACAATAGTTGAAAAAGCGAGGAGTATGTTAAGTGATGCTGATTTGCCAAAAAAAAAATTTGGGCAGAAGCAGTATCAACAGCAGTATATCTGATCAATCATTCACCTACCACTGATGTGAAAGGTAAAACACCATATGAGGTGTAGGCAGGAAGAAAACCAGATTAAAGTCATTTGAGAATTTTTAGCTGCAAAGCTATGGTACAAATTCTTAACAATTAAGAAAAAATGTGGTAATTTCCTAGACCCCTTGTACATCGATGGAAACGGCATTGCCATCGATATATATATATATCGAATGTTCGATATAGTGTTTCTGAACTGGAGATAGCGGAGCTACGCGCCCTCACCTAATAAAAAGAACTTCTTGTTTAACCTATACCTAACTTAACTTTGATTTAATAAAAGTGAGCTGTAGCATAGCCTTAAGAAGGTTAGGTATAGGTTAAACAAGAAGTTTTTTCTTTTAGTTCGTGAGGAAGCGTAGCGCCCGAATCTTCGGTTCAGAAACACTAAATCGTCAATGGTAACGAAGCGAGAGTCAAACGTTTGATATATATATATATCGATGGCAATGTCGTTTCCATCTATGTACACGGGGTCTAGGAAATTACCGAAAATGGGATATATATCCAGTAAATATATTTTTGTAGGCTATTGATAAAAAAGTTATCGTTTTTTGAATTCTACAAATAATAAGCTACTAATCACTAGAGATGTATTTCTTGAAAATTTTGTATATAGAACCAAATAATGTACAACAATTTCTGGAAATAAAAATTTTATTTATTATTCGTGTCAAAAGCTTTGCATACAGAGGTCAAAGACAAGAGTACAACTATGATACAAAACAAAAGAGATTATATATAAACAAATTACAAAACCACTAAATATAATTAGACCAAAAATTAGCAAGCTCAGCAGCATTCTCCTTGGCCTGCAATAGGTCCTCCAGTGTGCAGGATACTGGGCACTGAGGACAACTGTACAGGTGCTTCGTAGTTTGTTCAGATGCACATTCACAAAGTGTTGATTCATCCCCGAGGTAGTTCCATCTGGCCATGTTGTCCTTTGTTCTACCCACCCCTGCCTCTCAGTCTGTTGAGGGACTTCCACATTTTGCATGCTAGATTCTCGCCTGGGGGCAGGACCTCCAGAGATGGAATCTATGTTGCAATATCAGCATTTCTGGTCGTCCACAGATTTTGTCGTGCCATTGAAGGTGATATGCCACAGTTGACAGTAGTTTTCATACAACTCTTCCTGGACTTCAGCCTGCTTGCGGGAGTTTGGTGTCCATGTGTTGGGTGAGCAACGTTTTGTTCTACTTTACGCTCTCTATATATGTGGCAACTTCCCGTCTTATATCTGGTGGGGCTATCCCCATGAGGTTGTATAGTTTGTAAGTAGGCGTTGCCCTCAGGCATCCTGTTATTATTCTACAGGTCTCGTTGAGGGCAACATCCACATGCCTTGCATGGACAGATGTATACCAAACAGGGCAGGCGTATTCAGCAGCAGAGTAACATAGTGGAATTGCCGTTGTTCTGAGTACTGTCAGTTGGGCCCCCCATCGGCTGTTTGTGAGTTTTCTGATGATGTTATTGTGTGCGGATACATTTTGTTTTATGTTTAGGCAGTGCTTCCTAAATGTCAACGCACGTTGCAGTATGACCTCCAGGCATTTTGGGTTATGCCAGTGCTCCAGCTCTGTGCAATTCCATATGACTTTCAATTTTTTGTTGGCGTCTTTGTTTCGTAGGTGAAAAGCACATACTTGAGTTTTATCTGGATTGAGCTTCAAGTGGTTCTTTTCATAGTGTGCTTAAATAGTTTTAAGCCCGTATGTTAGATGTCTCTTTACAGTTTTGAAATCTTTGGCTTGAGATACTAGTGCCAAATCATCAGCGTAGATGAAGCTTTTGTGTTAGGAGGTTGTGGCTGGTCGTTGCTATAGATGTCAAACAAGGTTGGTGCTAGGACGCTGCCTTGGGACAGAACACTTTCCTGTATTCTCCATCTGCTTTTCTTGCCATCTAGTTCAACATAGAATTTACTATTCTGGTGTGAAGTGCGTATGAAGCTGGTAAAATCTCAGTAGCTGATATAGTTTGTGCAACATAATTCTGTGCTACACAGTGTCATAGGCTGCGGAGAGATCCACAAATACTGCTCTTGTAATCAAACCCTGCTCAAAGCCATCCTCGATATTTTGTGTCAGATTGAGCATTTGTGCTGTACTCTGTTTCTTTGGTCTAAATCAAGCTTGTTGTGGTGTCAGTTGTGGCTCGATGACAGTGCTGAGACGACTGAGCAGCATTCTTTCAAGGGCTTTATAGAGATGGCACACAAAAGATATAGGTCAGCAGTTCTTGGCATGAGAAGCTGGCTTGCTGGGTTTCAGGATGGCGATGATCCTGGTCCTCCTCCAGATTTTGGGAATATGCCTTTGTGTTAGGCATATATAAAAACAGCAGCATTCGAGAATAGACAGAAATGGAAGAAGAAACTCATCAAGGGCCAACAGAGACAATCTATGAGGAGGAAGAAAAAACAGAAAGTGATGAAGATAAAGCAGGTAGTTATGAAGATAAACCAGGAAATAAAAATATAATGTAAGACGTTCCTCTCGTACAAGAAAACCAAAGCAGTTTCTTGATTATGAAATGTATCTTGCTCAGTGTTTCAATGATCAACCAGAAACTGTTGAAGAAGCAAATGAGAAAGAATTGCAGTCTCTAAATCAAAATGAGACATATGAATGGGTAAATATGCCACTGAAGAAAAAACTCTTGAATACAAGATGGATATTTAGGGACCTAGTATAAAAAAAACCTGAAAGTGCAATAAGCAAGTACAAAGCAGGATTAGTGGTTGAGTTGTTCTGACGGTGTCTACTGTTTAATTATTTTAACCAACCGTGCATGTTGGGAACAATCTCATTAGCACTTCTTTATGCACTTCATTCGTTAAATGTGTGTAATAAGAATGTAGTTGCCAAATATGAGAGGATCAGCTAGTCCGTGCCTCCTAACATAGCAACATATCTTGATAGGTCTTCTTGGGTGTTAACTCTTTTCCAACCATCACAAGAGTACCCAAAATAGCAAAACACTTCTCATTAAAACCACTTTCAATTCAAGCAAGCAGTGTATTACGTACTTGAACAAGTACAGTGATTATTTTACCACTTAAGTTCATACATACAAAGGATTATTATCTGCCTTGTTTCTCCAAAAACATCCAGACAAAGAATAATTATAACATAGTAAAAGCTACGGAATATACATACAGTCCATAGGTTTAATTTATCTCGGAATAATGGCTTGCACAGTGAATTCTTCGCCGATTCTTTTTCTTCTGCACAAAACCTGTACAGAGAAAAACTGGAGCCAGAAAATATTGTCTTACTTTGCTAAATTAAATACGACGCATTAAATAATTATACTCGACTTTCTTGAGCCTCTAGCAGGAAACATGTAGTGTAAGCTGTTACACTAAATATTCCCCCCCTCAAACTCAAGAAATCGAGTTGAATTTAGACGTTTAATTATAGATACATATATATCAAGTAATTAAAATTGACAGTTAGCATTTCCCTAATATCTGGGTTTTAATCCTTTTGGAGTGTTCATGCTTTACAATACTGCCTATTCAATTGACCTGTAACCTCCCTTTAAGTAATTTACTGTTTGGGAAAACCAATTTATCTTTGGTCGGAGGTAAACTTCTCACCCAAAAATCATAATCAGGGTATGGGTTATTCAATAAATAAAATCGAACAGTGAGATAATTTAAAAAATATATATGTAGGTTGAGTCCTCTTTCTTGGGTACCACAACCAGGTAGGTCCTCTTTTAGGGTACCTAACAAGAGATGACAGCCATTCTGTAGTTCTGCCACTGCAAACAATATCAATTCTCTACATGTTCCATAATAAAAACTATTTTCACCCTATCCCTGGTTTACAACAGAAAGAAGAAAATTACACCTCTATTCCCACACTTTACCAAGGTCTTGCATTTCAGACTGCGCTGGTGAACACTCATTTCTCTAGCAATTATCTCTTATTATTCCCTCCCCGGAAAAATGATTGTGCTATAAGAGCAGGAGAAATGCAGAACTTCATCTATTCGTTTTTTGTAGTAAAGCACTATTCTAACATCATTACGAAATTGTATATAGGCTCTATGTCATTGTGCATTAAGTGAAATTGTCTATGACCTGTATATTCCATAACAAACAACAACAACAACGAAAATAGTTACTTAACCTAATTAGAAAATACTTACTCTAAACCCCCTTAAAAATAATGTGTGTGTGTATATCATGTTTGTGTTGTTTCATTTTGTGTAATTTATGTGGAAGTGTTAATGTCTTAACATACCACAGTTGGTAACACTGGCTGTCAAAATACATATGTTTGTGTAGCGGCTATGAGTGTTGTAATGTAATGTTAACGTCAGTCTCGGACTTACTAGGAGCAGCTTAACTCTCGAGACACATATGGCTTCGATTGGATGTACATATGTTTGTATGTGTACAACAGAATTATTTAATTATTTCACTGAAATTCTGGGAAGGCCGGACGAGATGCCGTTAGCGTTATGGAAACATAGCATAGTACCTTACATGAAGGAAGTAAGAAAGGAAAAGAAAGATGGGAAACTTGGAGCCGAAGAAGGAAAGAAGATGGAAACATAGCATAGTACCTTACATGAAGGAAGTAAGAAAGGAAAAGAAAGATGGGAAACTTGGAGCCGAAGAAGGAAAGAAGATAGACTGGAAACCCTTCCCACCCCCCAAGGGACTCGAGAGTCCTCCTCCTATTCATCAAGTCACTGGATGATTTTGATGAGCTGTTGTTCGCTGACATCCTCCACCAACGGTGAAATATGACTTTCAGAGTTGGAACTCCCCTGAAAGGTAGCTCCAAAATAACCTATTGTCAAATCCATCACCTGGCTACTCCTAGTGACGTGTGTTTGTGCGGTGTAAATGTGTCTGCAATCATGTAAGTGTAACTGTATGTGTGTAAATGTGTGTAATAAACCAACCACTATTACAAAATATATAAACCTCCCCATAATAATAATAATAATTTGTTAAACACAGCCTGATATGTCTTCCTATTTTCAAAACTTTGGTCAAGTGGTTCTTTATTTATGTAGGCTCCTAACCAAAATAAAGTAGCTAGGCCTATTTGGGCTGAAGTGCAGTTTATGAGTCTGTGAGTGGCGTTTCATGTTTGGGGGTTGGCAATGGCGCCAGATCCAATCAGCAGTCGTGTTCGGGCATAGTGGATGTAAAGATCTTGAGATTAAAATATTGAATTTCAATAAATGTGGGATTTATGGAGATTGAGCGTACTGGCTACACTATGTAGTCAAAATTTTTCTCACCATTGATTATAGTTGTGGTGATTACATGACTTTCATTTAAAAAAGTGATCTGTAGCGTAGCCTTAAAATGGTTAGGTATAGGTTAAACAAGAAATTCTTTATTTTAGTATGTGAGGGCTCGTAGTTCCCGAATCTCCGGTTCAGAACCGAAACCTCGAGATACACGGATTCTTCCAAATTAACAACGTCTGTTTTTTTTTCTTAGGGAAGAGAACACTAATTTTAATAACGTTCATTATTCACATATTTCAATTCAATGAAAAAATTGTCAGTCGTATTACCTGATAGAGAAACATTTAATTGAATGTACACTGCAAGAAATTATTAAATCAGTACGAAAAGGCATGTGAAGGAAGGCAAAATTCACAACACATGAAATGCGGACTCTGATTGGCTGCCTTCACCTGCATCATTCATCATGTCGTTACGAACGTCTAGGCATGAACCGCAACTTGCGGACTCATAAACTGCACTTTTAAACCTATTTGTGTTGTACTATTTATTTATTTTGCCAACCAGTAGCATGTGTGTTGACACATACCACATTTTGCATACATACTACTCAAACAGTATTATGTTAAGTAAATTGAAGAAGCCAATTAGTAGTTTGTAGAAAAGACATTTTTTAAAATATGTACCAAAGCTGCTTTTATTTGAAATGCTGACGACTAGTTTCGGACTTTGCCCATTTTCTAAGTCACCTATTACAGAGAACAAAGTGTGTTTTACATGAAAATACATTAATATGGTAATGTTATATTGACTGTACAATTTGTAATTACTTACATTCATATATATATATTTATATTGGTTACTGTTTAGGTCACGCTGTTTGTTGCAATTTCTTTTTGTGTAATTTACAGAGCTGTTGATCCAAAGATGTTTTTATTAAATATTCTTTGCTTAATTTTGTTTGTAATGATATCATTGGTTATATGCAGTGTGACATAAACAGTACCATTACAAATATCGTACAATAAATTTTAGATTTCATTCCAAACTATTTTAAGTGTAATAAATTGATTTGTGTCCTTTATTGTAATATAGGGATAATATTGCGCAATATTGGTGTTGGTGTTGAGTCATGTGGAATGGTCACCTGCGAGTCCGGAGTAACTTCTTCTAGGCCAATTGTATCTTCGTATGACCGATAATTTATGGTTTCTTCCAGTCCGTGTCCTTCTGTGCTGTTTGTCTGGTCATCTGACATTGGTTCTGGCATCACCCAAGCTGGTTTCAGTCTTTCCACTGACACTTTACTGTTCTTCCCATTCTGAAGGATCTCAAATGTGTGTTGACCTCGTTTTAAAACTTGGTAGGGGCCTGTATATGGAGGTTGAAGAGGTGTCCGTGCAGAATCAGTGCGCAGCATTACATGTGTGCAGTCTGCCAGTGCCTTGTGTACAAAAACAGGGTGTGAACCATGATGTATAGCTGGTGTTTGCCGAATCTTAGCCACATGATCTCGAATCCTCTGTACCAATAATGGTAATTCTGTCTGGTCTGGAAGTGGGGCAGCAGAAAGGAATTCAGATGGGATTCTTAAAGGTTCTCCATACACCATCTCAGCTACTGATGCGCCAATATCAGCTTTGTATGCTGTCCGTAATCCCAAAAGTACCAACGGAAGTGCTTCAGTCCAACTTTCTTGATGGCACATAAGTGAAGCCTTCAGAGTTCGATGCCATCTTTCCACCATTCCATTGCTGGAAGGGTGGTAACTGTTAGTGTGGTGGTGCCGAAAACCACACAGTTTAGCCAGCTCGCTGAACAGAGTGGATTCGAATTGTCTTCCTTGGTCTGTTATTATGTGCAAGGGACAACTGAAACGTGACAACCAGTGTGCGACGAACGCCTTTGCAACAGTCTCAGCTGATATGTCTGGCAGTGGTATGGCTTCAGACCATCTTGTGCATCTATCCACCAATGTGAGTAAATATTGGAAACCTTCAGAGACTGGTAGAGGACCTACGATATCGAGATGAATATGACTGAATCTTGGTGGTAGGCCTGAAAACTGTCCCACCTCAGGATGTACATGACGTCCCACCTTACACCGCTGACAGTGAAGGCAAGTGCGGGACCAACTACGGATGTCTTTCTTAATTGATGGCCAGACAAAACGTTCTGTTATCATTTTCACTGTGGTGTTTGCCCCTGGATGTGCGAGATTGTGCACACTGTCAATCACTACCTTACGAAATTGTGGTGGGACATAGGGGCGCGGCAGCTTTTGAGAAATATCACACCATAACTTAACACCACCACCTGGAACCTCTACTTGTTGCAATTGCAGACTTAATGACCTATCCCTCAGTAATTCTTGAAGCTGATGATCTGTCTTCTGAGCTTTGGTGAGGTCTTCATACTTAAATATTGTAACTGCCTCACATGCACGGGAGAAGTAGTCAGCCACTATGTTTTCTGCACCACGAATATGTCGCACATCTTTAGTAAATTGGCAAACAAACTCAATGTATCTCAACTGACGAGGTGAGCACTTATCACTTGCATTTTGGAAGGCTGGCACAATTGGTTTGTGATCTGTATATATCGTTACTGGATGAGCTTCGACATGAGGACGGAAGTGTTTCACACTCTCATAAATGGCCAACAGCTCCCTATCGTAGGCACTCCAGTTTGTTTGTCGTGGCAGTAGTTTTTTCGAAAAGAAGCCTAGTGGCTGCCAACAATCGTTCACTTTCTGATGTAATGCTGCCCCGATCGCTGTTTGGCTTGCATCAACTGCCATTACTAATTGCGCATCCGATACTGGGTGTGCAAGTGACATTGCTTGTTTCAAACTGTCCTTCGAAGCTCAGAAAGCATTGTCCATTTCGGGTGTCCACTTAAGCAAACGTTTTCCGTTTGTGTAGCATCTGGCGAGTGCATCTGTAAGCGGAGCTTGGATAGCTGCTGTTCCTGGTAAATGCCGACGATAAAAATTTATCATTCCTAACAAACGTCGAAGTTGTCGGTAAGTCTTTGGACGTGACAGTACCTGCAATGCAGCCAATTTTTCTGGCAAGGGAGAGATTCCATCACGTGACACCTTATATCCGAGGAAAGCCACTTCACTTTTACCTAAAATGCACTTTTCTTCATTAAGCACCACACCAACGTCTTCTAATCTTTGTCGCACTTCAGCTACATGTTTGGTATGTGATTGTGCATCGCCAGAGAACACTAAAATGTCGTCCAGATACGCAAAGACGAAAGGCAATCCCTGCAACACTTCATTGATAAATCGTTGCCAGGTCTGGGCTGCATTTTTGAGCCCAAAAGGCATCCACAAGTACTCGAAAAGACCAAACGGCGTGATAACTGCTGTTTTAGGTATGTCCATTGGTGCTACAGGAATCTGATTATATGCTTTCCGGCAATCCAAGACTGTAAAAATTGTTGCCCTTGCCAATGCATATGTGAAATCATGAATATGAGGGATAGGATATTTGTCAGGAATTGTTCTTGCATTTAACCCACGATAATCCCTGCAAGGGCGCCATGAACCATCTTTTTTCCTCACCAAATAGAGTGGAGCTGCCCAGGCACTGTCAGATCGTCGAATGATACCAGCGTTCAGCATTTCTTTGAAAACTGTCTTAATTTGCAAAAGCTTATCTGGTGAAATTCTACGGACACGACTCGCAACCGGAGGTCCTGTACTTGTACGTATATAATGCAGTGTCTTATGTTTCACACTGTGTAAGATTGGCTGTTGCTGCAAATTGCTGATATGACATATTGTCCCGTCTGCGTCACTGCCTACTACTCCGTTATCTCCATTACTATAGTCTTTGCATATAAGACGGCCTGAAGACACGTCCACCAACAGTGCAAAATGAGCCAGAAAATCTGCTCCTTGGTGTGGAAATGTCTGCAACTACAAAAGTCCACTTGAAATCAGTTTCAAAACCAATGATGATTATCAATTCCTTGTGGCCTAGTGTCTTGATTCTAGAATAATTGACAGCTAGCAGTTGTAAGGGCTCTATTGCTGACGTGTCAGGTGTAAAATATGTCGGAAGAGTGCTAACTTCTGAACCAGTATCCACCAGAAAGACTAAACCTGACCGTTTGTCAGTTATATACAATCTATGCGATTTACTAACACATTTCTGTTCAAGCGCTCGTTCAAACTGAGGATCACAAGATTTAGCATTTACTGCGGGTACATTACCATCGTGCCGGGTTCTGACAACAGCTGCTAAGCGACGTTTCCTGCGTCGTCGGTGCCTTTTGAAGATGACGCGACCCATGGCGCCTATTGTGGGCCGCCCTTGCCATTTGGGTAACTACACGGTTTCGTGCACTTCGTAGCCTGTGGTCCGAAACGCCTATGGTACCAGTAGATGCCGGGATTGTCCTCTTGAGCGTCAGTGTGTTTCTCAGTCGATAGATTAGCGGAACGCTGTGCCTGCGGCCATCTGTTTGTCTCCATCCGACGTTCTAATGCTTGCAATCGGTCGGCCAAATTTTCCAGCGTCGTTTGTAAATCTAGTTGCGCTCCTGATAAATTTGGAGTTCGTCGACTGGATCCTGCGACGTAAAGTTGCGTATGTTTATCTGTCACCTCTAAAACCTGGTTACTTTGTGCGTTCTCAGTATTTGTTGGTGTTAAAGACGCTACTGCTGCTGAGCCTACAGTGTCGTATGCGCGATCAGCTACACGTATCAGTTTATCTAAACACTGACCTTCATGTGCCATTAGCGTTAATTGCACTTCCAAAGGCAGCTGTCGTTGCCAGATGTGGAGCAACAACTCGTTTGAAACTACATTAACCTCCACCATAGACCGTAAGTGTCTCCAGTACTTTGATGGTGTTCTGTCGCATCTTCTCTCATAATATAACAACTGTGTGATCTTCTGTGCAGGTGTCTTGGTACTACGAGTGATCAATGCTGTCTTGAGAGCGTGGTAGGCGCGATAGCGTGGAGGTTGTTGAATTATATCAGAGACTACGGCTGTAGCCCTCTGATCCAAATTGCTGATGGCTAACGTAAACTGTTCTTGGTCGTCTGTAATTTTCTGCTGTGTGAAAATATTCTCTAAAATTGCGAACCATATTTCCGGTTGTGCTGGCGAAAATTGAGGGGCTCGTAACTGTAACTGCGTTGCGGACGGCGCTAATGTCATATTTTGTGTGTGGCCTTCCACTCTTGCATGCGTTTGCGGCATAGAAGATATAGCCGGAATTGGTAAATTCATTGTGGCTGAGCTCTCATCACTTCTTGGCGTAGAAACTTCCAGAACCTCTAGCTGCCGCTGTAGTTGTTGAATCTCTTCTTGAATTGCGAGAATCGATTTCTCCGCGTCTTCCATTGCTATTAACACACTCTAAACAAGACTGTGATTATTGTGCGTGGACTATTTTCGTCGTGAGGTCACCAATTATGTAGAGGAATTCTTCATCTACACTTTTCTTTATTAAGAAAATCAAACTTCCACTTAAATAAACAAGAACAAACTAAACTAAAGCAAGGAACAAATATCAATAAGCGAACACTTTCACACCAAAGAGTATATTTAAACACAGCTGGGAATTAACTTATTCCCACAGGTGACTTAGAAAGTGGGCAAAGCCCGAAACTAGTCGTCAGCATTTCAAATAAAGCAGCTTTGGTACATATTTTAAAAAATGTCTTTTCTACAATATTTAAGAGCTGCAAAACACGACATATCAAAAACATTTAATTAGTAGTTTATTTTTTCTCTCGGGGAAAAAGGTACACTAGTTGTATTACCTACTTCAGATGTTAAGTAACTGGAAAAACTCACTCTTTCAGATCATTAATTTACTTTGCAACAAAAGGTTTATGTCAAATTCTGCTACTGTGATTCAATAAATAAGAGTCTGATCCAATTGCTTAAAACACATTCACAGGGTTAACAAGTCTCATAACCTATTACCACTTGTACACACAAAATTAAACTTTTGTTTGGAGAATTTTGCAAACATCACAGTGAAATATTTTTCTTAAGGACATGTGGGTGAGAATGAATGAAACTAACATGTTATTCACACATTTATTTACTAGAAATTAACAGTACAACTGTTACTGTACCATTGCCTTCTTACATTTAGTAATAAACTGGCGGAATATTTATCATATGAAACTTTAACTAATTTGTCATCTGTTGAAAAACAAATCTATTGTTTCAGGTAGAGAAGAAACTATTGACACAACATATTCAAATATATGAACAAGTGTGACTGGCAGTTTATAATGGCAAATTTATACTTGTTTAAGAGGGCACTGTCAACAGTTAAATAAATGCAGGGGATAAATTTAGGTAAATATTACATCACATTTATCGATGAAACACTGCAGTACTATTTGTTTAGTTATAGCAATCGGCTCTTCATAATAGTTCACAACACTTTTTCTTTGTTCAAAATTATCACTTTCTGAATGCTGTACTGGCTGCTGTCATATATAGTCGAAACTTATGGAAAATCGATGAAACCATAACTGGTACCAGTTTCGCATAACGTCTTAAAAAGGTGTCTACTTCTCCACTGACGTTAAACTAAGCTGGTTTACTATGCTCTCTTCAATAAACTGCATTGTATTGCAGGTTTCAGCTAGTGTGTGGTTTTCCCATTCACTTTGCCTTAGTTCTTCATCACACAACACCACATCGAAATTTTTAGTATCTGAAACAAACGTTCAATATTGCTGTTACAATGCAAATATACACAATTTATGAATATTTGTTTATATTTCAATATCGGTAACTTCTGACATAAACTTATACTTGATAATACTAATTGATTGTTAAAAAATTACTGCAACCACTTTTACTAAATGTTTGGTATTACTTACCACTAAGATAATTCCTACTGTTTAGCTTTCACTTTATTCTTCGAAATCAAAATAACAAATTAACTGGTTTTTTGACGAAGCACTGTCCGTGCGGGTGGAGAGGCTTGTGTATCCGCGTGAAGCTGAGGGCTATACCGAAGGTAGAGAACCTACTGCCGGAAAGGCCTCAGCTGATGGATCTGACTAAGCGTGTCTCACAATGTCCCGTCTTCTTTATCCTCTCCCAGTCCTTTCCCAATTCCTTTCCCAACCCAAGGTGTGATGCGATCCGTGCCGAGGGGTGCATGGCACATGGGTGGATGTGTCTCGAACGGAGCCTCAGGGATACCGGGCGACCTCCCTCAGTAAGTAGACTTGCACCACGTGGGGTTATCGTGGTGTGGACCATATAAATCCCCAAATCTCGTGGGACTAAGATGAACACAGAGAAAGAAAGTATTTTAAAAGAATCTGAGGGGTACTCTGAGACCTCAGATACTCAGACATCAGGATCAGGACCGATGGAGTGCA
Source organism: Locusta migratoria (assembly GCA_026315105.1). NCBI lineage: Eukaryota > Metazoa > Arthropoda > Insecta > Orthoptera > Acrididae > Locusta > Locusta migratoria. Next base: position 10,314,280 of record CM048744.1, read on the forward strand.
CTCCTACTTCTGAATCAGGGTCTAGACCTGAGCAAGAAGTGGGAACTGTAACAGAGAAGTTGGACCAGATTAGGATTAAGGTCTTGTCTGGGGCTCATAAGAGGAAACTTCTCAAGGAACAGAAGCAAAAGAAAGGAAAAGAATGGCTTCCTAAGCATAAGTGGAGGGAATCAAAAGGGCTTGAGCCCAAGACTCCCAAAAAGAAACTGCCACAGGTCAAAGGGGATACACAGACCCCCTCGACGTCAAAGACAGGTGGCAAGAGGGTTAGGGAGGAATCTAAGACTCCCTCATCTCTGGACAAGCGTGATCCTAATAGGCTGAGGCAGGAAATAGGAAAACAGACCTATAGTACAGCAGTCTCGGTCTTTAGAATGGCGGTTGTCCAAGAAGGATACTGGTGAGCATCACCTCGCAGCAGGAGGAGCTCGTGCAGATGGCCCTGTTTGAAGAGATTGGGGGGGACGCTGGTCCAGGACCCAAATTCAGGAGGGTCTATCTAGATCGCGGTGCCCTCATTTTTGTCTGCGAGGGGGGCCACTCAGCAGTGTGGCTTAAGGACAAGGTGCCCATGATATCCCCGTGGGAGGATGCGAAGCTGCTGGTCAAGACAGCAACCGAACTCCTGAAGACCGCAAAGGTATCAATATGGGTACCAAAGATCCTTAAGGAGTCCCTCCAAAGACTCTGTTCGAGAAAATAAAGGTTCAGAACCCAAAAGTCTCGGCAGAGGATTGGAGGGCAGTTAACCAAAAAGTCGTTCCGGAAGGACAAATCCTGGTGGTGGAGGTCGGAGAGAAGTCCCTGAAGGCAATGCGAGAGCAAGGCCTGAAACTGTTTTTAGGGTTCTCGCAGGTCGCCGTCAGGGTAATCAAAGACCTTAAAGGCAATAATGGCAGCAAGATGGGGACTGGAAGTGCTGCAGATAAACCTGCAGCACAGTAAAGGGGCCACTGCTGCCCTGAGCCGGTGCCTGGGGAGACAGGAGGTGGATGTGGCCCTGATACAATAACCCTATTTATACAAAGGGGGTGTATCGGGCCTCGGTGGTACTGGAGGTAAACTGATTTATGCTAGAAACCTAAAATCTCCAGAACATGCATTTATGTTAGAAATGGAATTCCTTTCATACCAATGATGGATTTTTGTTCCAGGGACCTGGTGACTATCAGGATGCAGCAATGTGAGGAAGGTATCAGGTGGGAAATTGTTCTGGTCTCAGCATACCTTCCTTACGAAGACAGCTCTCCTCCTCCTTTGGAAGTGAGGAGACTGACGGAAACCTGCCATCGGCAAGGTGATGAACTGTTTGTGGGCATTGGCATCACATCCCACCATCTATCGCGGGGCAGCAAGGAAACCAACAGTAGAGGTGAGCACCATATTGAATTTCTCCTATCTAACAACTTGGAGATCCTGAATAGGGGTGATGAACCTACATTCAGGAACAGTAGAAAGGAAGAAGTAATTGACATAACTTTTGGTTCCATGATGGGAAGGTACATCAAACAGTGGCATGTGGTCCTGGAGCCATCCTCATCAGATCACATGTATATTAAATTCAAGGTTGAAATGGGAACCAGGCAGACCATGGCCTATAGGAATCCCAGGAAAACGGACTGGGAGACATATAGGAGAGACCTTGACTTCAGCCTATCGGAAATTAAAACTTCGATAAGGTATCCAGCAGAGTTTTGAGGAAGTAGCAGAGGCCATAACCTCTGCTATAGTGACCTCATACCAGGACAACTGCTCAATCACCAAGAAGTGCACAAATAGGAGTGTGCCTTGGTGGAATAATAACCTGGAAATGCAAAGGAAACAGGTATGAAGACTGTTTAACCTTGCAAGGCGCAAAGGACAATGGGCAAAGTATCGTGAGGCCCTTGTCAATTACAACCTTGCCATCAGACGGGCAAAGGAGGCATCTTGGAAGGTATTCTGTGAGGAAGTGGAGGGCACGGCTGCTCAAGCGAGACTTCATAAAATCCTCACTAGGGCACCAACTAATCCAGGAGGAACATTGAGGAAGGAGGATGGGGAGTATACAAAGACAGCACATGAAACGCTGGAACTGCTCCTCAAGATTCACTTTCCTCAGTATACTCTGGGCGATAACTCAGATGCGATTCCTGAGAGACAACGGTTCTCAGGTATTCGCAAAGAGGACTGGGATCTGGCCAAGGAGTGTGTCGATTTTAGTAAGTCCGGTGGGCGGTGGGAACATTTCAACCGTTCAAGCCACCTGGCCCCGATGGAATCTTTCCAGCTCTCCCGCAACAAGCGGGAGAAAATCTTATTAGATTCCTATGCAGGTTATTCAGGGTTAGCCTAGCAGCAGGAATCATTCCCAATGCCTGGAGGGCAGTGAAGGTTGTCTTCATCCAAAGCCAGGGAGAACTGATCATACCAAGGCCAAGGATATGAGACCAATCAGCCTGTCCTCCTTCATTCTTAAGACATTGAAAAAGCTGGTTAATGTGCATGTTGGAGAAAGGAGGTTAAGTAGGGCTCCTCTACATTCAAACCAACATGCATATCAGCCAGGTAAATCATGTGAGACAGCTCTCCACCAACTCGGGAAGGTGGAGAAAGCACTACACTTTCAGGAAATAGCCCTCTGTATCTTCCTGGACATCGAGGGGGCCTTTAGCAACACGACCTTCGATTCCATGGTGAGGGCAGCAGAGGTGGATGACCTAGGGACCACTATATGTAGGTGGACTAGGGCCATGCTCAGTGGAAGAAAGGTAGAAGCTACCATGATGAATGAAAAAATGGTAATCAACACCACTAGGGGTTTCCCGCAAGGAGGAGTTCTTTCTGCTTTATTGTGGAATCTAGTGGTGAATGATCTCATTGGAGAATTAAACTCTAGGCAGTACTTTTTCCAAAGATACGCAGATGATCTTGTCATAATAATACTTGGCAAATTTGCTGACACGGTAAAGAATATGGCACAAGGTGCGTTGAACATTGTGCAAGACTGGTGCAGAAAACTGGATCTGGGGGTTAGTCCTAAGAAGACTGTTGTTTTACCATTCACAAAGAAGCATATACAACATTCAAGTTGGAATCTAAAGCTTTTAAATGAACCTCTACCTGTGAAGGGGCAGTGAAATGTCTAGGAGTTACCCTAGATGAGAAACTGACATGTACCCCTCACATCAGGAATATTTGCTCCAAGGCAAAAGGTATTCTTGTGAGTACCAGGAGAGCTTGTGGCAAAAATTGGGGCCTGAGCCCCAAGGGTATGCACTGGATATACACCACAGTCATTAGACCCAGGATCACCTATGGGGCGGTCGTGTGGCAGAAGAAGGTAGAACAGCAGGTTGCTGCTAAGGAGCTGGGTAAGGTGCAGAGATTAGCCTGCTTAGCCATAACAGGCGGAATTAGCAGCACACCAACTGCTGGCATGGAAACCATGCTGGATATGCCCCCATTACACCTTTGGGTCAAGATGGAGGCAAAGGCTGGTGCATACAGACTCAAATCTGGCAAAAACTGGAACTCTTTGTGATATCCAGAATTACACACTAAAATAGTGAGTGAGGTAAATATAGGAAAGGTTGGGGAAATGCCAGCCGACTATATTATAACCCCATACTGCTTCAACAAGCCTTTCAATATAACAATTTGAAGTAGGGAGCAGTGGGAGAACATAGTTCGACACCGTACGGGAGATATTGTCTGGTTCACTGACAGTTCAAAATCAGACCAAGGTGTTGGGGCCGGGGTATATGGGGTGCAGCCAAGACTGGAGGGCGTCATCTCTCTAGGAAAACTGACCTCAGTATTCCAAGCGGAAATCACTACCATCAGGGCATGTGTGGAGAAGAATTTGCGCAGGTGCTACAAAGATTGTAGCAGAATGTCTCAGGGTTCTAGTGGAGCTACGGGAAAGCAATAGAGTAAACCTATTGTGGGTCCCTGGCCACTCGGGGATCAGTGGCAACGAATATGCCGACAGATTAGCCAGGATGGGGGCAGAGACTCCATTTATTGGACCGGAACCTGTCCTGACAATCACCAAGACAATGATCAAATTGGAGGTACGTAACTGGCTCAGAAGACAGCACGTAGAATATTGGACCAAAGTCCATCAACAAAAACATGGCAAGGTAATGATGCCAAAGCCATGTTTTAAAAGAAGCTCTGCAATCCTGGGTCTGAACGGGAGAGAGATTAGACTCATGGTTGGGTTGCTGACAGGCCATGGGAATTTCAAAAAACACCTACATACAATGGGAATAACAGAAGAGGGCTCTAAATGTAGGATCTGTGATGACAGTGATGAAACTGCATCACATCTAATCTTCGAATGCATTGCATTGGAGAGTAAAAGGCACAGAACTTTGGGACAACCAGACCAAAAGAAATTGTGTCTAATAAAGAACTGGTAAAGGGACTCCTTGCACTGTTCAAGGGCATTGTTTGGCTTTACTAGACATACAGGGAGCGATACCGCACAATAAACTCAGTTTCGGTGCGGTCAGTGGCGGGTTGGACCAACACTGATTTGGCTTCCCTGAAAAAATCAAATCAAATCAAATCAATGCTCTCTTCAATAAACTGCATTGTATTGCAGGTTTCAGCTATTGTGTGGTTTTCCCATTCACTTTGCCTTAGTTCTTCATCACACAACACCACATCGAAATTTTTAGTACCTGAAGCAAACGTTCAATATTGCTGTAACAATGCAAATATACACAATTTATGAATATTTGTTTATATTTCAATATCGGTAACTTCAGACATAACCTAACTTATACTTGATAATACTAATCGATTGTTAAAAAATTACTGCAACCACTTTTACTAAATGTTTGGTATTACTTACCAGTACCAGAATTGGGACGAATGCATTCATGCCATGCAAGCTCCAAATACGTCATCGTAGCTGCGCATGCGCAGTATTGCCTACTTTCTCACGCTTGAAAGTAGGTTTCTGCTTAAGGCGCGTTCACACGAATCAAGTTTAGTTGAACGAGTTTACTTGATCAACAAAAGCTGAAAGCGACTTTAATCAGTTTTCGTTCACACATTTCTACTGAAATAGATCGAAATGGCTGAAATTATTGGTGTGCGATGTCGTTTTTTGGTGCGTCAGTGGATATTAAGAATTAACAGACTGGGAGCGTCGGAGGCTTTGTTGAAGTGGTCTATCATTAGGGGACATGGAAGATTATCGAAACCATTTGAGAATGTCAGAAGAAAAATATGTAACACCATTCAGAAACATATATGCTCTTTTATACCAGAACAGTTTGGACACATACAATTCCTCTGTTCCCACTCCGCTCTTTTTATTTAGACACTAATGAATATTCTTTTTTGTATGTTTGATTGTTTTTATTTTGTTTTTTACGTAGTCAGTCGTTAAACCGGTAATGTCCATTTCTTTCACGATACCTCGCAAAGCATTTTCCCGCACATCTTTGTTTGTTTTCGTAAGTATCCATACGACGATTCCACAGACACTAGTGCATATGGTACAGTTCTTAAAAATAAATAAATAAATCATCTTCACACTTTCTGACCGCTTGACACTCATTCTGTGAGATATTTGAAAATGCAACACTTTAACAATACGGAAATCACCGGCACTATATCCACAATGAAGTTTTAAAACAGCTAGTGGGTTTACACATGTAATTATGTGGTTCAACTTAAAGTTGAATCGTCACTTGAACGGAAAAGTTTGACTCGGTCAACCTTTTCTTGATCTACTGAAAAGTTGATCAACTCAGTTGAAGCGAAGGTTCACACGAGGTTTTTCATTCAGCATTTATTAATTTAAGTAAACTCGTTCAACTAAACTTGACCCGTGTGAACGCGCCTTTAAACGAACCTACTAGGTTCTTCGAGTGGAAACTGGAAAGACTGTGGCTAGACTGTGCTGTGGCTTCAGGCTTGTGTATTGCTTGGTGGCATGAAGGGCATTCCAGCGGAAGTGGAACTTCAGTAGGTGGCAGGACACCTGTGGCAGACACAAATGGCATGTTGTGGTTCAGCTGTGTTATATCAAGAAATAAAACACCTGTCTAGTGATATTCGTTTCGCAAGTGCAGTTGCCGTGAAAAAGGGGTAAATTAATAATTTCTGCCATTTATTAAAAATTTAATTGTAGCACCAACATGTATGTCTTACTTTTTATAGGTTTATTTATTTTCAGATATGTATGTTAAATTTACCATAAAACCTGCCCACCGTAGCAGCAGTCATTAGTAATTTTTATAGTATTACTCCGGTTTAATTACCTACTGCATGTTGTGAAAAAATACAACTGTTATAATGATCTACATATTCTTGGTACTCGTATAATTATTTTGTTTTATTTGTGTAGTGTAGTTTCATTGCTCCATTATAGATGAAACACAAATGTTATTGTTTGACGGTTTACAGAAGACCGATTGATGCTTAGCTACAACAAAACAGTATTTTGCAAGCAGTGGAAGATGAGGAAATTATAACCAACGTCGAACATTCAGAAAGGACGAAAAGTTTTGCTGAGATTATTGCTTTCAGAATATTGTGCAGAAGAAGTACTATAACTGGAATACAGTAGCAAATTTATTGTGCACAAATTCACACTACCATATCCTGTATTGATGAATTTGGAGAAATATTGCCTTTATACATAGCCTGTTGTCCATAGTCAACAAAAGGGTAGTCACAATCCATGATTTATGAGCTTTGTGCAGGTTGTTGTCCAAACTTAGTCATTCTTATTCTGCCTCAACTGCTCCTTATGGGATTTGTGGTTAGTATAAGGTTCTCGCATTTTTAATGAAATTCAGGACATTTTCAGAACAATGAACAAAAATTCAGGACAAATTATAAAGAATGTCAATATAGCCTACCCAAAATAATTTATTTTCACATAATCTACCATATCACTGATGGTAGAGTAACAGAAGTGATACATATGCAGTTTAGATGTATTGTAAGAAACCACACAAATTGCACATAGTTTTCACAGATGTTGATACTATACTCACTGGTGCTTTAGAAGTAGTTTTTTAGTGTCTGTGTACTTGATCTACAAGTTTACTTTCGTTAATGATCAAATTGTAGAAGCCCACACAAAGAAGGCTAACAAACATGGTTTTTATCACTGTCAGAGCTTATACTGTTTCTAAGCTGCATCTGTTTTTTAATCTCCACAAAGACATAATGACCGAGAACGCTCTTTCAATAAATGCATTAGAATCTGCAAAAGAAAGACCAAATCATGTAAAAACTGTTTCATTGTATTAATAAAACATTTCTGATTTTCTGGTTTCTTAGTTTGTTAAGGAAATTATTTATTTTGTTAGCAAATTCAATTATAGTTTCACTTTATTTTTACAATGCATAGAATACAATAGGAGAATATACTTCGGCCTAGCTGGCTTAAAAAAAAAAAAAAAAGAACCCCCTGTTACCTTGCCATCAGAGGGAAGCTGCTGATCACTTTTTAAACACCAAATATTAATCTGTTATGTTTGAAAACAAACTGTCGTCTTTAACTCAGCCACCACATAATTACTCACGCCTTCTACAAACACGCACACACTTCAAAGCTTACGTGCTGCAATGACGGTACGGGTCAAAGCTGATGGTTGAAATCGCATCCTATAAAGGCCAATTCACACTGTCCGTCATGTCAACGTCACGTCAAGTTGTATTCACACTGTCCGTCCGTGTCCGTCACATCAATTCGTCCATCTCAATACGCGATGTTGAAAGTGAGGTTATGAGTGGCGATCTGTTATGTAGAAACACATAGTTTAATACTAGAAAGGGGGAACAACAACGCTAAATGTTATTAACGGCCAAAGAAAACTTTTCAGTGTATGTTTTTTGTTGATTAAACATCAAATGCAATTTTCTTGAAGAAAATAAACATTTATTAAAATTCCGCTAAAGAACGATAATTAAGATACTTCTAGCAATCACCAAGACAACTAAACAACTGCACATCTAATTAAAAAAGAGTTCATGGAATCTTCAGTTGTCACCTTCAAAGAGTAAGAACACACACACACACACACACACACACACACACACACACACACACACACACACACACAATAATAGTACATATATATAAAACATTGAATAAATAAATCATATACTTTGACACTCTCCCGCAATGTTTTCATATATATTGTGAAGTAGACACCATACCAGCAAATTCCTTCATCAATTTTAACTTTATAAATGGTAGACCTTTTGTCAAAATATCAGCTGCCTGTCTATTAGTTGGTATGTAACTCACATTGACCTTATTCTCTTTAACCAGTTGACGAATATAATGGTATCTTGTTTCTATATGTTTTGAACGTTCATAAAACCCTGAACCGTTAATGAATTTGATAGCACTTTGGTTATCTATTTGTAAAACAGGAACTGAAGTTTCATTAACGGCTCCAATTTCGTTCAGAAGTTGATTCAACCACACAAGTGATTTACAGGCTTCACTTGCAGCCACATATTCTGCTTCAATTGAAGAAAGAGCAACACACTTTTGTAATTTACTCTTCCACATGGAACTTGAGTAGAATGCCACTTGTTGACCGCCTAGTCCCTCTGTCCCCACCATGATCTGCATCACTGTAAGCTTCAATGTTACAGTTGTCACCTTTTATGAACTGAATACCATCTGTTATTGTTGACTTTAGATACCTAAGTATCCGTTTGAGCAATGCAAAATGTGCCTGTGTTGGTGAGTCTTGAACTCTTGATGCAACATTAACAGCATATGATAAATCCGGCCTTGTAGCTTGTGTTTATACATTAAACTTCCAACCATTTCTCGATATAGCTTAGTATAATTAAAAGGCGGTGATTCACCTGATATCCATCCTGGTTCAATGGGTAAAGATAATGGTTTTGCATCCAACATACCATATTTCTCTAAAATTCTTTTCACATATGCTGACTGGTTTATTTGAATGCAGTTGTCAAACTTCTTAATCTGTAAACCTAAGAAGTAATCAACCTTTTCCACAGTAATCTGAAAACGTTTACCCAACAGTTCTATAAACTTGGATGTTGCATCAGTGGAACCCATAGCCAGTCCATCATCAACATAAAACAATAGTACTAGGTTTTCACCATAGAACATACATGGATCTGAATGACTCTCCCGTAAATTACATTCAATAAGAAACTTTACAAGACATTCATACCAACATTTTGAAGCTTGCTTTAAACCATATAGACTCTTCAGTAATTTGCATACACGTCCTGTACCATTGTCAAAACCCTCTGGTTGATACATGTATATTTCTTCCTTCAAAATACCATTAAGAAATGCTGTCCTCACATCAAATTGCCTTATACACCAATCACGTTGAACTGCAACACTCAACAGGCATCTCATTGTCTCAAATCTTGCAACAGGGCTAAAAGTGTCAACATAATCTATTCCAAAGCGCTGAGTGTATCCTTTTGCCACCAGGCGAGCCTTATACCTAACCACTTCATTATTTGCATTTAATTTTGTAGCAAAGACCCACTTATTTTCAATTAGCTTGTTCGGTTTCTTTTTGTACACTAGTTCCCATGTTTCATTTTTCTGCAGAGCATTTATTTCTTCCTCCATTGCTTTCTTCCATGCTTCAGAATTTTCTGACTGCATTGCTTCTTTATAGTTCCTTGGTGTTTCACAAAGCAACATCATTTAGGTTTATGGTCTGAATCTTCACAGTAGCAAGAAGGTTTCTTCAAATTACGTGGTTCACGTAAATTGTGGCTTCCTTTCCCTTCATGTCTTGCCTCCAAGTTACTTTCACCTTGTTCCTCAGTGCCATTGAAATCATTGCTAACCCTTTCATCACTTACAGTTACATCTTGGTTAACAGTATCAATTTGACTGTCCTCTTCAAAATCAAAATTTTTATATTCATATTCTGCAGCATCTTCATCTATATCTGACACATCAACAACATGTTTAGTCTTATGAGCATATGATTTCTGTAACTGTTTGACTGCAAACTTTACATCTCTACAAACACACACACATCCTTTTTCAGGAAAATAAATACGGTACCCACAATCATCATAACCAACCACATATCCTTTAGAAGATTTAGCATCAAACTTCTTCCGTTTTTGTGTAGGAATCCATGCATAACATTCTGTTCCAAAAATCACTAAATTATCAAAACGACCTTTCTTCTTCATAAATATTTCAATTGGAGTTTTACCTTTCATTTTTGTGGGACCAGTTCGGTTCAGAGTGTATGTAGCAGCCAGAATAGCCTCACCCCACAATGCTTTTGGCAAATATTCAGCTGAGCAAAGCCAAGAACGTGCCATCTCACAAAGAATCCTGTTTTCCCGCTCGGCAACTCCATTCTGCTGAGGAGTATATGGTGCAGTTATTGAATGTTTCAGCCCAAATGAGTCAGCAATCTTCTGTACATCTTTGTTGTGGAATTCCTTGCCACCGTCTGTACGTAATTCTCTTACAGTAACATCTGCCTGAGTGTTCATCATCTTAATGAATACTGGTAATTTTTCTTTGATTTCATCTTTGCGATGCAGAAGGTATGTTACTCTAAAACTGGAAAAATCGTCCTTAAAAACAGCAAAGTATCTATGACCCTGCAAATCCGTTTCCTCCATTGGTCCACATACATCTACATAAAATAATTCTCCAGGTTTTGTTGGTTTCTCCACTCTTTCACCAAATGCCAGGCGATTATGTTTACCATAGACACACCCTTCACAAAGGCTATTATCAAACATTGTCTCTATACCATGATCCTTCAAGAACTGGTGCACATGGCGCTTATTTTGATGACCCATTCTTTCGTGCCAACTCTGTAAAGTGTCATCAGTTTCAGCAACAACACAGGACTTTACTTTACGAACAACTTTCACAGCTAAACGATAAAGTTCATTTTCAGCAATGGATGTAGCAACAGCAATCGGAATATCATTTTTGAAAAATACCCATGATTTTCCATCATTTTCGATTACTTGATTTATTCCCTTTTGTGCAGCCTTCTTAACAGAAAATAAGTTGCAGGATCCATCAGGACAAAACCGAACATCTTCAAAATATCGTTCTGTCCACTTCTGTCCATTAAAAACTTTTACATCAATACGACCTGTGCCAAGTGCTTCAATTTGCACACCATTCTTAGCACTATCCATCTTCCTTGCAGTCTTAAAAGGTTGATAGGTAGTGTACCAGTCACGCCGATTTGTTACGTGATGCGTCGCACCACTGTCAATGTACCACTCATCACAATCAAGCGTATTTACATCTACTGAAAAATTACTGTTGCGTTTCAGCATTAAAACTTTACTTAACATAGCACAGTCTTCATTTTTATTCACACAAATACTCGCACATTCATTTGAGCGATGGCCTTTTTTCTTACATTTGAAACACACTACACCTGTTTTGCACTGTTTTGATAAGTGACCTACTTTACTGCAAGAAAAACATTTTCTATCTTCAGTTCTTTTGTGATTAGACGTTTTTAATGCGTCTGTTTCGGTAGTTTGTTTGCGCCTTTGTCGCTCTTTATTAATCTTCATTTTCGACATCATTGCTGAAGCAACACTTTCTTCATCACGATCTGTAATTCTCAATTCATAATTTAAACACCGTTTTTGCAGTTTATTCCACGTCTTCTCTTCAGCAGGTAAATCGTGCCATGTTATATATATATGTAGTCACATTCTTTCGGCAAAGTTTGCAAAAATCGCGCACAAAGATCACCATCGTCGATCGGCTTGTCTAGCAAAGCAAGTTGAGTTTTTATTTCATCAAATTTCGCAAAATGGGCTTGTATACCACCAGATGCTTCCCACACAATGTTGTGAAATTTATGTCGAAGCAGATCAATATTTTCGGCTGAGTGAACATCGTAAATCTTGTGTAGCTTATCCCAAATCTCTTTAGCAGTCTTACATTCACCAACACGAAGTAAAGGCTTAGTATCAAGCGAAAAAATTAGCCGTTTCCTTGCTTTTGTATTTGCCTTCGTCCATTTCTTAATATCAGATTCATAATTTTGTCCGCCTTCTCTTCTGGTTTAAGCAGCGCGCCATTTACGACGTCAAAGATTTCGTCACATTCCAAAATAGTTCTCATTACGATTCTCCAAGTCGCCCAATTTTCTTCGCCTGTGGGTTTCTCAATTTGTTGTCTTTCTTCGGCCATGGTTTCGTCTTTCACTTTTAGTATCTTAAACTCGACCAAAACTATCGTTCTTCATAAAAACGTAATTATCAACAACCACACACATCTGCTACCATGTTGATTAAACATCAAATGCAATTTTCTTGAAGAAAATAAACATTTATTACAATTCCGCTAAAGAACGATAATTAAGATACTTCTAGCAATCACCAAGACAACTGAACAACTGCACATCTAATTAAAAAAGAGTTCATGGAATCTTCAATTGTCACCTTCAAAGAGTAAGAACACACACACACACACACACACACACACACACACACACACAAATAATAGTACATATATATAAAACATTGAATAAATAAATCATATACTTTGACATTTTTGGCCAACTTACTGGGAACTGAAACAACATTTCAAAACATCGACATCTATTTTCAAGCGCAAAAATAAACATATGAAGACATCAAACCATACTTGTAAGAGCATAAATAGCGCCTGAATACTTTAACCATTACGATTTGCTCGCTGACATTGTTAATACCGTCGTAAACAACTGAATTTTGTCTTTCATTAGAACTGACATTTTCATTTAAAGTGTTATTTAATGACAAATGCGTAATCAAATTACAATCTTATTCAAATAAACAGTTTGCTTCAGTCGTTTCTGTTACACTATTACGTAACATAAAACATTTTTTGGTTTCAGATATCGTACCTCGATTTTAAGGGGACACTCAGTTGACAAAAATGTTAAAGTCGTCATGAAACATTTGAGATTTACCCCTAAAACGAGGTATAACAACAACACAAAGATGAATAAGACACATTTGCATATAAACAGTGCAATAGTAGACTGCAACATGTAATTTGTGTGACGAAAATAAGTTAACTTCCGATGTTAGCAGACGGCCGTTCCGTCAAAACATTCTTATTGAGAAAGCTTGACGGACCTTGAAGTGACGTGACGGTCCGGTGACGGACAGTGTGAATGCTGCCATTAGGCCGGTATTACACTATCAAATTATTGGACAAAGAATTGGACGAAAAAATTGGATGAAATATTGGTCATATTTTTTGACAAAGAAATTGGATGAAACGCAAAAGGGGGTATAAAGGCCAATTCACACTGTCCGTCACGTCAACGTCACGTCACGGAACCGTCACGTCAAGTTGTATTCACACTGTCCGTCCGTGTCCGTCACATCAATTCGTCCATCTCAATACGCGATGTTGAAAGTGAGGTTATGAGTGGCGATCTGTTATGTAGAAAGTCGTAGTTTAATACTAGAAAGGGGGAACAACAATGCTAAATGTTATTATCGACCAAAGAAAACTTTACAGTGTATGTTTTTGGCCAACTTACTGGGAACTGAAATAACATTTCAAAACATCGACATCTATTTTCAAGCGAAAAAATAAAAAACATGAAGACATCAAACCATACTTTAACAGCTTAAATAGCGCCTGTATACTTTAACCATTACGATTTGCATGCTGACATTGTTAATACCGTCGTAAACAACTGAATTTTTGTCTTTCATTAGAACTGACATTTTCATTTAAAGTGTTATTTAATGAAAAATGCGTAATCAAATTACAATCTTATTCAAACAAACAGTTTGCTTCAGTCGTTTCTGTTACAATGTTACATAACATAAACCATTTTTTGGTTTCAGATATCTGACCTCGATTTTAGGGGGACACTCAATAGACAAAAATATTTAAGTCGTCATGAAACATTTGAGATTTACCCCTAAAACGAGGTATAACAACAACACCAAGATGAATAAGACACATTTGCATATAAACAGTGCAATCGTCGACTGCAACACGTAATTCGCATGACAAAAATAGGTTAACTTCCAATGTTAGCATACGGCCGTTCCGTCAAAACATTCTTCTCGAGAAAGCTTGACGGACATTGACGTGACGGTCCGGTGACGGACAGTGTGAATGCCGCCATTAGAAATACATTGCGGAATGTTCTGGCGGACGGTGACGTGACGTGACGGACAGTGTGAATTGGCCTTTACACTATCATCCAATATTTTGTCAAATTTTCTTCAAAATGGTGGTGTAATGCTCAGCTATTGTTTATACTACAGTTGTGTTATGTCTGCATTAAGAAGAGAAGGAGGGAAAAAATTAAAGGAAACGCACTTGGATGAAACCGTGGGTGTCAGAGCGAGATATATAAAATTTGTTACGGGACCAGGAGGATTTTCCTTTTTTATGCCGTCGGCATAACAGCCAGGCCGTTCACTGCTAGTTATTTTGTCGCTCTTCATCCTTCACAGTTTGGAATAGAGTAACAAAAAGGCTGACTCAAACAGTGTATACGAATAAGATTGTTAAGTTGATAAAGCAAGTTTCATTAAATAACGTTTTAAATGTGAGCACTGACAAAGAGGATAATCTAAATTGTTTATGATGTTATAACAATGTAAGGGGGAAACATTGCTGATAAAGTAAATAGGCTCTCTTTATTTCCTTACAAAAATTGTCTGACGTATTTATATGTACATAGATTCGCTTGCAAACAGATGTCGATGTTTTGAAAGTTGTTTCATTTCCCAGAACTTAGCACACTACCAAAATCATACATTCTAAACATTCTAAAACCTGCTTCAGCCGTATTAAGGTTTAGGGGTATTACTTCTTCAATTCCGATAGTATATGACTTTTTTACATCACGGATTGTAACTCAACCTCACTTTTGCCACAGGGTATTGGGATACGCGAATTGACGTGACAGTGTGAATTGGCCTTGTTACCTGTTATACAACACCCCATCTGATTTTTGTAAAAATTTTGTTGTTGCTAGAAAACACTACACAAACATTCCACTACTAGCCATGTTTACGAATACGAACGTTATGTCCAAGTAATGTCAGATATTTAACCTCCAAATAAAACAGCTGTAGTGGCAAGGAAGCTGTAACTACTAGCGCTCCAAGCGGTCACATTTCTCACTGCAGGAAACAGAAGACGAGCGATTTCTTTGATCAAATCTAGGCCGAGGCCTTAGATTGAATGAAATATTGGACGATGTTCCCATTACACTACGTCCAATTTTTCTTTGTCCAATTCTTTGACAAATAATTTGATAGTGTAATACCGGCCTTAGAAATACATTGCGGAATGTTCTGACGGACGGTGACGTGACGTCATATGACGGACAGAGTGAATTGCCTTAAATGACCCAAAAAACTGAACGGATGGGAACCCTAGATTAATAACATGGGCTCACTCAAAAGGAATTACTTCATTCGAATTCATTCACTGAGCACAAAATGGAAATCCTACTCACAGTTAGGTACGGAAAATGCATCTAATCTTAAGGAGAGTTGATACGATCATGTTTACGTGTGCCAATGGACTTCAACTTGCGCAAGTGGTCGTTCACATGCCCGCGTAAGTTTTCAGTCCAAGCAAGTCCAGTGTAGCTTTTCAAAATGGCGCCAAATGATTTGATACGTGCGAGCATCTGCGTTGTTTCCTTAATTGCAATACAAAAAATCACCGAATGCCTAGATCGGAAGAAGAGAAGTCGCAGATATTGGGTGCGAAAGTGGATCGCGAGGAGAAATGAGTTGGGAGCTTCCACGTTCTTATTAGGGAGTTAGAAAATGAGGACGAAGCTTCATTCGAACATAAGCTTAGAATGAACTTGATCAAGTTTCAGCATTTATTGAGTCTGGTGGGCCCAACTATTCAGAGGAAAAATTGTTTCTCTTGCCACCTCAATATTATTTAAACACCGATCAGCAATGTTTAACCACAGCAATGTAGGTACGCAAATTTCACTTTTTGATGAGCTACTTTCATAGAATTTCTAACTTTGTTCTTCTCTATGAGGTAAGTGTTCCTTAAACTCCTTAGTTTTGGCTTCGGCGCATTCTCATCTATCTGTGGCACGTTTTCCCGCATTCCGTTTATGATTGATTTTATTGCGTCGTCTTTCATGTTTCCATCTTTATAAATTGGAAGATGAATGTTCCATAAACACGGACGTTCTTCGTAGAGCTTCAGAAACTGGATTGTTAAGTGCAGCGGACACTTTCTTGTAACTGACATTGCGTTTCAAAAAAAAAAAAAAAAAAAAAAAAAATAATAATAAATAAATAATTAAAAAAAATATGGAGATCAAAACCAACACGCGAACGTAAAAACAGAGATTACAGATGTTATTCGACACCAGTGGCCATCTTGCGGAAACGACGAAATACTAGTGGGGGAAAGCAAACTTGCGCAAGTAAGTTGACTCGACCTCAACTTTCATTTTCACTTCCGCAGGTTGCGAGTTTGGGTGTTAACACGTACATTTCGACGTGCGCAAGTCAACGTGCGCCAACGATACATGTCCGTATCAACCCCCCTTTAGGTACGTCAACACAGTTGTAGCACATACAACTTAATTTTTTATAGTTTCCTGTTTCTAGGATCTACGCTTTTTATTTTAAGGTAATTTGGTAGAATCCGCGCACATCGAAAGAAAAGGCATTGCGATCGATATATACTCAACGTTCGATTCTTGCTCCACATTCGATGTGACAAACGCGAAGCGGTTGATTTAAATTGTATTTTTGATTGCGTTGAATCTGTGCTTTTTTATTTTTATTTTATTTATTAATTTTTTTTACGACTCAATATGTGGCTGCCATTTGAAATACCGAAAGAAGTAACAGTAATTTTCAAGAATGGTATATATCGAACGTGCAACTGTAAACGATATAGTGTTTCTGAACCGGAGATTCGGGCGCTACGCGCCCTCACATACTAAAAATAAAATAAAAAAGTTCTTGTTTAGCTTATACCCAACCTTCTACGCTGCATATCACATTTTTTTTTTTTTTTTTAAAAAAAGTGAAAGTTAGGTTAGGTATAGGTTAAACAAGAATTTTTTTCTTAGTACGTGAGGGCGCGTAGTGCCCGAATCTTCGGTTAAGAAACACTCAGTCGATTTACAGTTGTACATTACTTATATATCATTTCAGGCCGAGGTCCTTCGATTGCAAGCATTCTTGGAAATTTCCGAAATATCGGCATAACTGAAAACAGGGATACCATCCGTCAGCAAAACCCATGATGTAATCACAAACTCGAAAACCACTTATACGAGATAATATCTTAATACTTACGTTTTGCAGATAATAAATAATCTGTGGTTATCCTCATTACATATTGGAACAGAATGCACCATACATAACATACCATCGTCTACAACTCGACCACAACATAATTACTCACGCCACCTACAGATACGGACGTACACGACAATATGCCAATGCCACGAGACACATAACGGGTAACATCCAAGTCTTCAGATAAAACAAAATCTCATAAAATCATCACGTCAAAAAACAACACCGTAATTAGCTATATAAATCAGCTGTTCCGCCATGTCAATTTCCGTCATTGGTATGCAAAGCGAGATGCGAACGTTCGATATATATCGATCGTAATGCCGTTTCCTTCGATGTACACGGGTTCTACCAAATTACCTATTTTAAAATTTTGTTAAGTTTGCTGTAAATTTTCATATGACGTATTTTGTAAAAATGTTGCTTTGTCTCACATACCCTCGCAGATTCTATAAATTAAAGTCCTGGTGGCTACAAGCGTATTCAGATCATTTATAGGATGCGATTCCACCCATCAGCTTTGACCCGTGACATTGGCGTGCTGTGTACGACTTGATCGCTGCACAATAGTTTTGTGATGCGTTGCGTGTGTATTTGTAGGTGATATTAGTAATTATGTAGTGGCTAAGTTGAGGACAATAGTTTGTTTACAACCAGAACATAATTATAGGTTAAAGTTCTTGTGTTTAAAAAAGTGATCTGTAGCTTCACAGTGATAGTAAGGTATAGGGCACTAGATCGGTGGCATTTTCTTTTCTTTTGCAAGTGAGTGCCAAATGCGTGAATGTTTGGGACGAGACTTCAGAGTCTGTTGCCCACGCTCTGCAAATGTTGGCAACACCACAGCAGTCAACCATAGAGTAGGTATTTTTTATTTATTTTGGAGGTTAAACAAGAAGTTTCTTTTAGCATGTGAGGGAGCATAGCACCCGAATATCCGGCCCAGAAACAATCTATTTACAATTGCCAATATACGCGCCATGCTAAAAACACGGGCAACAGACTCAGCAGTTTTACCCCTGTGATGTGTAGTAGGGCCTACATTCTGTTGTAATTTATGAAGATAAGCATGGATTATTTATTATCTACAATACACGAGTATTAAGATAGTATCCCGTATACCGGTATGGGTTTTACAACATGTTGATGACTTAATGCGTCAAAGCAGATGGGTGGAATCACATTTTAAAATAATGCCCTAACCACACTAATTTTTTCTCCTTTTTTGTTTTACAGTAATCGGTCAATCCATATGAAGTACAGGGATGGTTCCTTGACCATTTTTAAATATTTTAATTTTTTTATATGTGATTGCCCTATATTTGAGAAGTCCAAAACAGTTTTTTAAAGTAATTTATCTTGCAGCTTTACTGGATGGCGGCCATTTTTATTTGACGATTTTTCAGTCTGGAGACATTGGCGAAAATTTGAATATCTCTGCACTGGGTTAAGTTACAGCATTGCAACTGACATGATTGTTTTTAAAAAATTGTCCTCTACTACATTGTCTATTACACAAAATACCCTAAATTCAAAAATAACCAGTCAAAATGACCTCCAAAATTTGGTATGTTTCCTTAATTTTGTATGAATTTTTGAAATTTGAAAATTTTCATTTCTTGTAAAGTTTGAGGCTGGTTATCTCAGATGGGACTGCATATAAAAATATGATTTTTGCACAGTTTGTACACCTATATGATAGCAACATGCTGCAAAAATTTCAACATTTATATCTGAGTGTGAACAAAGATATGAATTTTTGAAAATGAGGAAATAATTCACATTACTATACAACTGATCTTATGGCTGTTACCTATTCATGTGTGATATTGGTGGAATATAATAAATTATTATTGAAGCAAGGTACTGAATTATATACAAAAAGTGGAAACATTACTGAAATTAACATTTATGGTATTTTGACATACGGTATTTAAAATAAATATTCTCAATTAACATCCTTCGATATGCGACTATTGCTGAACCTGAAGGTGAATGTTAAGAACACTTATTTCTTCTGACAGCTTCTGTGATATAGACTAAGACCCCCCCAGTTGCTGTGGTAAGTTCAAGCACTGAAAGTTTCCTTAAAACATTTTTCATTGGTATCCAAACTTTGTCACTATTAGATTTCTTAAATGATGTTCTTGGGCCAGTGGGGTGGTAAAATACACAAAAATGTGCTGTGATCCACTTAAAGTTCATAAAAAGCCTATTACAAAAGGTTTGAGGGAAATAAAACTTGGACATTTGTCCTGGTTATGTGAGACTGAAACATCTTCTGAAGTGAAACTTAATGTGATTCCTGGAAATTCCCTGTGCCCAAATTCTTACTCAAAAATTTTTGTTGTGAATTCAGAACCAGGATCATGTAACCTTGTTAATGACATTTATATTCCTAACACTCCGTATGTGTTTGTTTATATCATCAAAATGTCAAACTGATGATTGTGGGTGCAAAACTTAGTGATCTTAACTACAAAGAGTTACTAGATTTAATGGTTTGTGACACTAACAGTTATGACTGCATGATGAGTTTGTGTAATAAATGCCCTGGTAAGGAAACTGTTCATGAATTGTTTCACAAATATTATGAGGAAATGCCAGACAGTATTACCTTCAAACAGTGGGTCACAACTGACAGGGCAGAAATGATAACAGTGGATAAAGCTCAGGGAGAGTACTTGGAATCTTTAATTGATAACTTACAAAAACTCAAGTCATCACTATGTTTCTAAAATCCAAAGTCAGTTTTTGAAGAACAAAAAAGCAAGATGAAACTGAATGCATAGTGCTAGCTGATTTTGCAGAAAATTTTACATTTGTGATTCAGTATGCAATACAAGGGTACCACTGCATCAATGACCAGGCAACAGTGCTTCATTTATTCTCTACTTTAAAAATGACAAAGATGAAGTATGCAGTTCTTCAATTTGCATTCGAAGTGACTACTTGTAGCACAAACTTTGGCTGTACATGTGTATCGAAAGTATGCAGTAAATTACACAAAATAAAACTTTCCCAAGGTTGAGAAGCTGATATATAGTTTTCAGATAGAAGTTGTAGTCAGTATAAGAATAAAAAGAATTTTTCAAATCTGTGCAATCACAAAGTGGACTTTGGGTTGGAGGCTGCATGGCACTTTTTTGCATCTTGCCGTGGTAAAAATGCATACGATGGTGTAGGAGGTACAACAAAATGTGACGTAAGTAAAGCCAGCCTACAAAGACCAATCACAGACCAACTTTTCACAGTACAAGACATGTATGCCTTTTGCAAGGATAATATTAAAGGCATTACCTACCTATTTTCTGATCAAGATAGAAGTGGTTCTGCATACAATGAAAACAACACTTCAAACCAGATTTGAGACCTGTATAGCAATAAAAGGAACAAGGCATTTCCACAAATTTCTTGCCATTACAGAAAACTTAGTTCAATGCTATGTAACATCAGAAACGGATATTTATGAGGATCATTCTGTCAGTAAAATTACATCTCTCTCTTTAACGTGGAATGACATAGTAGCATGTGTGTATGATGGACAGTGGTGGCTTTCCGAGGTTGAAACAATAAGTTTGGAAAACAATGACGTTTTTGTGTATTTTTACCACCCTGCTGGCCCAAGAACATCATTCAAGAAATCTAATAGTGACAAAGTTTGGATACCAATGAAAAATGTTTTAAGGAAACTTTCAGTGCTTGAACTTACCACAGCAACTGGGGGGTCTTAGTCTATATCATAGAAGCTGTCAGAATAAATAAGTGTTCTTAACATTCACCTCCAGGTTCAGCAATAGTCACATATTGAAGGATGTGAATTGAGAATATTTATTTTAAATACCGTATGTCAAAATACCATAAATGTTAATTTCAGTAATGTTTCCACTTTTTGTATATAATTCAGTACCTTGCTTCAATAATAATTGATTATATTCCACCAATATCACACATGAATAGGTAACAGCCATAAGATCAGTTGTATAGTAATGTGAATTATTTCCTCATTTTCAAAAATTCATATGTTTGTTCACACTCAGATATCAATGTTGAAATTTTTACAGCATGTTGCTATCATATAGGTGTACAAACTGTGCAAAAATCATATTTTTATATTCAGTCCCATCTGAGATAACCAGCCTGAAACCTTATAAAAATGAAAATTTTCAAATTTCAGAAATTCATAAAAAATTAAGGAAATATTTGTAAATGTTCTTGCTTTATATGAGGCTAGTAGTGTATGATATCTAACTACAGGAAAAAAATAGACTCTCATAACTCACTCCTTGTTTGTTATTTTTGGGCCTAAAAAGTGGGTTTTTGAAAATTTGGGTACCAAATTTTGGAGGTCATTTTGACTGATTATTTTTGAATTTAGGGTATTTTGTGTAATAGACAATGTTGTAGAGGACACTTTTCTAAAAACAATCATGTCAATTGCGATGTTGTAACTTAACCCAGTGCAGAGATATTCAAATTTTCGCTAATGTCTCCAGAATAAAAAATCGTTGCGCACAGACTAATAAAAATGGCCGCCATTCAGTAAAGGTGCAAGATAAATGACTTCAAAACAGTTTTTAAACTTCTCAAATATAGGGCAATCAGATATAAAAAAATTAAAATATTTAAAAATGGTCAAGCAACAAACTTAATTTTTATTGTACCACTTCATTTGGATTGACCCTAATAGATTATATGGAAGTCCTGTTACTCTCTTATTAGACAAGTAGAAGACATTATAGTAATGTTTTTGTAATCTGGAGCCATTCACAAACGAATATCGAAAATTGCCGACAGTGCTACTTTTGATTTTTTACTGATACCTTTTTTTAATTTGCTTCGTTGCTGTGTTGTGACCTTGCTAATTCATAGTAGTATGTTTTACAAATAAAAAGAAAATACTTTTAAAATGATTGATATGTAGGCTGCATTTACAATTAAAATTATAAAACTTCTAGACACATAGTCCTCGGATGAGGCAGAAGGTACTGTTGTCCAATTAAGTGAGGTCTATTTGAATAAGAATAAGAATCTTTATTTGCTGTTCAGTATTTTCTCATACAATGCGCTTTGTCAAAAAGTTGAGTTACAATTTCACACACATTTGTAATATTAAATAGTGTTAATTTCACAATTAAAAAATACTTTTACAAATTTATATTATACAGTTGGTATAATTATGTTAAAACAACAAATCTGCCATATTACACTCATTATATTCATTGATTGAGTAAAATGCTTTACCTTTGAGCCACTGCCTTAGGGTTGTCTTAATCCTATTTATAGATACTGTTTGTGCAGTCTTAGGGAGCATATTGAACAATTCAAGGCCTACATATTTATGGCTGTTGTGAATCTTGAATAGTCTAGAGTATGGCAGATCAATTGTGTGGTTTCGTCTCGTATTATGGGAGTGGACAGGTGACCTTAGGGGATATTGAGCAATGTTTTCTTTAACATGTAATAGGCAGCAGTAAATGCACAAACCAGGAACTGTCATTATGTTGAGTTTTCTGAAATATTCCTTGCATGTGTCCTAGGAGATAACCCCACTATACATCGAACAGCTTTTTTTTTTTTTTTTTTTTCCATCTAAAGACTGATGCTGAATTTGGAGAATTTCCCCAGAGGAGAATGCCATATGAAAGATGGGGGTGGAAATAGGCAAAGTAAGAATGCATCAGTAAATTTTGGCTGACTTTGTTCCTCAGCTTGTGCAGTAGGAAAATAATTTGTGCAAGTTTGGAACAGACACATGTGATGTGTTGATCCCAGCTGAGTTTCTGGTCGATCATCATTCCTAACAGTTTAACAGATTTATTTTCCTTATTTGACACTTTCAAATTAAAGATTATTTCCTCAGTTTTTGTTTCATTTATGTGTAGGGTGTTTGCACTAAGCCAGTGAGCAGATTTTTCAAGTATTATGTTTTTTTTTTCTTGTACGGAGTCTAGAGCATGTCCCGAGTTGATAAAGGTTGTATCGTCTGCATAGAGAACTGATTTACAGGGTAATTATTCTGGCATATCATTAATGTATACTACAGACAGAAAGGGCCCAAGTATGGAACCTTGTGGCACACCTCTTTTTATTGATTGTGGGTTTGATAATTGCCCATTTACACTAACAAGTTGTACTCTGTTGCTTAGGTAGGATTCTAATAATTTCACTGCACCCTCTTCCATGCCGTAGTACCTCAATTTCATAATCAGAGTACTATGAGACACAGTGTCAAAAGCTTTGCTCAGGTCTAGGAGAGTAGCACAAGAGATTAATCTTTTTTCAAAGCCATCATATATAACACTAACAATATTTTCAACCACATTAACTGTAGATAGCTTTGATCTGAACCCATACTGTGTGTTAATTATCAAGTTATTCCTCTCAAAATAGATTCATTTGTTGGTGAACACAGTACTCAATTATTTTAGAAACTATTGGGATCAACGAGATGGGGCGATAGTTACCTGGTTTTAATTTATCTCCTTTCTTAAATATCGGGATAGTTACTGCTATTTTCAGGCAGTCGGGGAAGGTTCCTTTTTGTAACATTCGGTTTATGAGAAAGGTTAGAGAGGACTGAATATCACTTGCTATCTTCTTCATGACAAAATTCGACAGACCATAGAGGTCTTCTGCTTTGGAGTTACTTAGTTTTCCTATTGCTTTGCTAACATCATCTTCAGTGACTGTTGACCAGCAGAATTTATGAATAACATTTTTATTTAAACCTAGAAGAGTTCTGGCAACATGCATAGTTTTTGGGGGAGAAGAATCCTCTTGTAGACTGAAGTTAACAAAGTGTGAGTTTAGAATATCTGGAGCTATGGGGATGGATGGTTGGGTTGTTGGTCTGTTTAGTTCACTTCTAATAACTTCCTAGGCAGCTTTACAGCTATTTCTTGAATTGAGAATATAGTTATCGTTCGCCCTTCACTTTGCCAAGCTTATTTCAGATCTATACATTTTTCTTATTCTAATGTACATCTCTTGATACTTGCTACTGTTATGAGACCTGGCCTTGAACATAAGAAGCATGATCCTGATGCTGTTGAGGTATGATGTATACCAATTTTTTAGTGTCTGTGGTTTATGACCATGATTGTTATTCTGCTATTTTACTAATCTGAGACAACACTCATTGAAAATTCTTGCAATATCCTCTACAAATAATTTACTTGTGTTATTCACACATGTGACTCTGCATAAGATGTCAGTCCAATTAACTGACCTTAATCCATTTCTAAGCTCTCCTATGTTATTGTCATTCAGTGGTCTAACAGTTCTATGTTGTTCATCTGGCATGTTGACTGGGACTGTAATCCACAGGCCATCATGGTCAGATATACCTAACTTGACTACTCCAATTTCAACATTATTTTCATGGATATTACTTATTATATTGTCTAAGCATGCAATATATCTAGTGGGCTTATCATTTAGACAAAAACAATCAAAAGATCTTAAACTGTCCAAGAATTCCATTATGGTATGACTCTGTACTCTGATATCCATATTAATATCACAAAAAATTAGGATTCTTTGGTTTTTGTACTTAGGCTTAGTAACTAAGACTAACATTTTTTAAGATTTACTATGAACTCATCTTCACTAGAAGATGGTGTGCGATATACAGATGCTACAATAATATTGTATTTAGGTATATGAACAGCTGCAGCCTCAAAGACAGTATCTATACACAGATCTGTGACATCAGTAGTGAAGTATTGTAAGTTTAGGTAATTTTTAATATAAATTGCAACACGTCCATATCCAATTGTTGATCTGCAGTAACCACTCGCTAGGGAATAACCAAATGGAATATTTAGGTCAATTTCTGATGTAGGTAGCCAGTGTTCATTTACACTAAGTATACCACAGTTTGAGGTTTCCAACCAGAACTGCAATTCTTCCAGCTTACTTCCTAATGACTGTATATTAATATGTAGGAACAGGAAACTATTTTTACTACCCCTGGGCAGTGAAGGAGGAGGTTCAAATTTTCTTCTTAAGGGCGCTGCTATGCCCCTGATATCTTGATGTTTGTAAGTCCACTGCTGGTAGCAGAGCCCCATTTTGACAATGTTCGAATACATCATGTTACTGAGCACAGGGCGAATGGTTTGAGGACTATTTAGACCCTGCTGGAGCAAATCTGTTGGTATTTTCAGTCTGGCCAGCAGGCTTTACAAGTATCCTTGGTCCAGCAGTATTACTGTAAAGGTGGCCGCTTCTTTGCTCACAGTTTTGGTGATCAGTTCCGAGATCAATCTTCTTCCTTGGTTGTTGAGGTGGAATCCGTGTCCTGTGTAGCACTCCCTGTCAAACTCGCTAGCTTTAATGACAGTGGTATTTTTGAATTTCGAGCACAGGTGATGTAGCCGATTGTTTACTTCCAAAACCTCGTGATTTTCGCGGTATCAATTTGCAAGGTCATATCTAAATGGAACGTCAGCAAAGAACACTTTTTTCGATGTAGTACTTGGTAATGTGCTTCTTAAACCTTTTGTTAAGTTTGCACTGTTGTATTTTGCTGCGTCGTTTGTACCAGTGATAATCACGATAGTGTCAGCGTCAGAAGTTTTTTTCTGAAAGTTTTGTAAGATATCCTTGGCTTCTGCTGAAGGGTATACATAACACAGACACTCAATATTTGAATTTTCGTTAAGATAGCTTGAAACATTACGACCTTGGCTATCACTCAGTATGGTAACTTTACAGGTTTTACGTACTGATTTTTGACCATCACATCCATTGGCTCTTGTAAGAATTTCATTTTTACATTTATTAGCTTTATTATGTTTCGCTATGATTGTATCTTGTCCGCCGCTTTGTTTTCGAAATTTGCTAACATTCACACTACAGCTATTTACGTCGTTTTCAGCACTGGACTGTTTCACTGCTAATGTTTCTTGTCCGCCACTAGGTTTACGCGACTTGCTAACATTTACACTACAGTTACTACCAGTGATTTTGGCCTGACAAAGCTGAGAGGACTGGTTTTCGTCGGTGGACCTCATTCTACTTGGTGGTTTATTTCTGAGCTGTTGTGGTTAAACGAGAATGTTTCTCGGCCGCCACTTCGTTCACAAAACTTGCGTACATTCGTACTGCAGGCATTTACACTGTCTTCTGCCGGACATAGCGGAGAATATTTGTGTTCAACTCATGGTATCATTAGCATTGTAGATAGCTGAACAAGATTTTACCACTGTTGTCAATATAGTATGTTTCTTTTCTGCATTTTGGTTTCTCTGACTTGATGAGTATTCAATGGGCTTTTGTTCATTGAGTGAGAGATTATTTTTGCTTTCATTTACTGGCTGTTTCTTCGGCAATATTAAATGTCCCAATACTACCTATCCGCTTTGACCCAGACAGCAAATCCATATTTCAAATGTAGGCCTATTCTATTTCGCGATCATATCGCAAAAAGCATAGGCGAATGCATATATGGAACATATGAGGAAAATCCCGAAAAACAAAAAAATGAAACAAATGGGACAACAAGAATTAGCGATTTTAGGTGGGAACATGCAGAATGATAAAAAACACGCCAAAAACTTCACAGGACACAGAAGCACACAAAAAGATGAAATCACTACTATTGGTACCTAATACACCAATTAATCTACAATAGACCTAAATGAAGAAAAAGATTGCACTATAATACACCTCAAATAAAGGAAACAATATCCCCCCTCCAACCCCCCCCCCCCCACACACACACACAAAAGAAATGGGTTCAACAACTGTAATGAATCTATAATTCACCTCAAATAATTTATATCAACCCACTCAAGCATCAGACACTTTCTTAAACAACATTGTCCCTCCCCAAACACCCACACAGAGGGACAAAAAACATATTTAGAGAGAGAAACACAAAAATTACCAAACAGACAATTCAACTCCACACCTTTGGCCTATTGCTCATGAAAGTTGCACATACAATTGCAAACCAAAAGTGGCCATTTGGTTAATTCCCCCCCCCCCCCCCCCCAGGGGGCCCACAGTTCTTTTGTGGGTACGTGTGTGGCGCGCACGGGGCCCCGAGCCGGAGCAGCCTTTCTTCTGCCCCAGGCTGCTTCACTTTCCCTCCCGGTTTATGCCTTCGTCCGGAGACGGGCGTCTTTCACGAGTTCAGGTTTCTTGTTGTTGTTTCTCTTATTCCTTGGTTCCTTCCTTTCCTACCCTTTGTTTCTGTCTTCCTCTCCTTGCTGTACTCTCCTAGCCTTCTTCTTCTCCTCATTAGTCTCCGCCTTGGCCTTTGAGACACTTATTTCCTTCTTTCTCTTCACTTCCTCTATTCTTCTTCTTTCCTCCCTGTGCGTGTCTGAAGACCGCCCCACGCATTTTCATGTGTAGCAAGTGACGGGGTAACGCGTAATTCCCCGCCCCGGGTAGACAAGTAGGGCATGTACGTACCCCCTGGTAAAGGCCAGGCCCAGGGAGGGGTGATTACCCAAGCTGGTACCTTCCGCACATGCCGGTTGGTCCCTCCGTCAGTTCTCGGGAGGTGTGACCTGAGGTGTGAACAATCACCTAAGGCGGGTAAGCAATCGGAGAGGGCCCCCACTGGGAAGGAGTGCGCCATCGGAGACACCGGTAATCACGAGGGACACTTCCGCCATGACTTCCTTCTCTTCTTCTGTGATGTTGACCCAGAAACGAAAGATTGATTCGCATCAGCAAAAGAAGACTCTGCCTAATCTACCGAAATTTCTTGTTGTGTCTCGCACCGACGGTAAAGATTTCAATTCAGTAAAACCTTTCATTCAGAAAGCTGTTGATGCAATTGCTGGCCCTGTTAAAACCTGTACCCGTCAGCGCAATGGCACATTGTTGCTAGAAGCGGACAGTGACTTCCAGGCCCAAAAACTGATACGAACAACATTGTTACACACGTTTCCAGTCAAGTTAGAAGCGCACCGCACACTCAACTCGTTACGGGGGGTAGTTCTTACGAGATTGCTTGACGGGTTGTCTGACGAAGACATACGAAACTATAAGTCCGATCAGGGTGTAACAGCTGTCCACAGGGTGCTGAAAAAGGTAGATAACCAGCTGACACCGGCTCGTACTGTGGTTTTGACGTTCTACAGAGTTGAACTCCCGTCGAAGGTCAAAGCAGGGTATGAAGTCGTCTCCGTCCGCCCTTATGTACCTAACCCAACACGTTGTTTTCAATGCCACAGGTACAACCACACCCGTCAATCTTGCCCTAACGCAGCAAAATGTGTCACTTGTTGTAGGGACGCCCATGAGGGGGATTGCCCACCTCCGTCCCCTCACTGCCTTAACTGCAACGGTGACCATGCAGCTTCCTCTCGGGACTGCCCTGTATATAAGGATGAAAAGGTCATCCAGCAAATTCGGGTTACGGAAAAGGTATCAACATCTGCCGCTCGAAAGTTGTTAGCGAGTTGAAAGCCCACTGTCCTCCCAGCGGGCACATACAGTAAGGTCCTCACCTCCACTCGACCTACTAAGGATTCAAGTACCCAGACCTGTGATTTTACTTTTGCTGACACAGTTGTGCGATCCGCCAGCCCGAAGATTGCCCGTTCCACGTCCCCGTCTCCTCCTGCTGCTTCTAAAGTTCGTCAACCTCTAGTAAACCGCGGGCACCTAAACAAGATGCCCGGACTTTGAAAAAGGAACCCGTCCGTGAGGATTTTCTGCGTTCTCAGGCTTCCCAACCGTCAACTGCCTCTTCTCACCATCACTCTTCCAGAAGAGCCAACAAGAAAGAGTTCATCACCTTCCCCGCCGAGGCGTGACCCATCCGTCACGCTGCCCAACAGTTGCCGGTTTCAGCCATCTTCTGTTTCACCGGGACGCTCCGTCTGCCGGGCACTCGGCCCTTTACCGGCGGTGGAAACTGCCCCTCCTGATCAACTCGGGGAGGTGGCAGGCACGTCGGTCGAACCTATGGGCCACGACCCTTTGCCCCTAGACAGCGATAGCAGTGCTCCCTCGAAATCCAGTCCTCAGGGGCCATCGAGGTGACCCCGCTTGCTTGTTCGTTTTTATCCTCATTTCTTATCTCATTTTTTATCATGGCCCTCTTCAGTGGAATATTCCCGCCATTCGTTCCAATCGGGAGGAGTTAAAACTACTCCTTCGATTGCACTGCCCGCTTCTAGTCTGTCTCCAAGAAACTAAGTTGCGTCCACGTGATCGTGCAGACTTTCCCCACTACACCTCTGTGCGTTTCGACCTGCCACCTGTGGAAGGTACCCCAGCCCATGGAGGGGTTCTGATGTTCATTCAAGATGACGTCTAATACCATCCCATTACATTGCATAATCACCTACAGGCAGTTTCCGTCCGCATCACTCTATCCACATTTACCTTTTCCCTCTGTAATATCTATTCGCCTTCGTCATCCGCCCTTACTAGGGCAGATGTGCTACACCTCGTTGACCAGCTCCCTTCACCTTTCGTGTTGGTAGGCGACTTCAATGCCCACCACCCCCTATGGGGCTCTCCGGCACCTTGTCCAAGAGGCTTCCTTTTGGTGGACCTTCTCCAACACCTCAATCTTTTCTGCCTCAGCACTGGTACACCGTCCTTCCTTTGTGACACAACCCATACTTACTCCCACTTAGACCTTGCGATATGCACTCCTCAGCTTGCTGGTTGGTTTGAGTGGTATGCAATTTCTGACACGTACTCGAGTGACCATTTCCCTTGTATCATCCACTTCCTGCATCATTCCCCATCTCCTCGTCCCACCAGTTAGAACATTTCTAAAGCCGACTGGGGGCTTTATTCTTCCATGGTTGTTTTTCACGATCAGAATTTTCCCAACTGTGACAGTCAGGTTGACTACCTCACAGAGGTTATTCCCACCGCTGCCGAACATTGCATACGTGCTTAGAGCCCGGCGCCGTGCTTTACGCACCTTCCGCCGCCACCCAACTTTGGAGAATTGCATAAATTACAAACGTATGAGAGCGCAATGTCATCGTATCATAAACGACAGCAAAAAAGCTTGTTGGACTGCTTTTACTAGTTTTGTAATCGTTTTACTCCCTCCACAGTTGTTTGGGGTAGCCTGCGCCATTTATCCAGCATCAAGGTCCACTCCCCGATTCCTGGCCTGACTGTGGAGAACGCAGTCCTCGTGGACCCCGCTGATGTTTCCAACGCTTTGGGCCATTTCTTTGCGGAGGTTTCGAGCTCTGCCCATTACCACACTGCCTTTCTCCTTCGCAAACAGGTAGAGAAGGCACGGCCGCCTTCTTTCCACTCTTTTAATCGTGAAAATTATAATGTCTCCTTCACCATGCAGGAGCTAGACCGTGCTCTTGCCCTGTCCCGATCTTCTGCTCCCGGTCCCGATTCCATTCATACTGAGATGCTGAAGAACCTCTCTCCTGCAGGCAAGTGTTTTCTTCTTAGTACCTACAATCGCATATGGACTGAAGGTCATATTCACACAAGTTGTTGTGAAGCCACTGTTGTCCCCATCCCCAAACCAGGGAAGGACAAACATCTTCCTTCCAGTTATCGCCCCATTTCTCAGATGAGCTGCGTCTGTAAGGTGATGGAACACATGGTTAACGCTCGGTTGGTCT
The DNA here is from genome assembly GCA_026315105.1 of Locusta migratoria. Lineage (NCBI taxonomy): Eukaryota > Metazoa > Arthropoda > Insecta > Orthoptera > Acrididae > Locusta > Locusta migratoria. Next base: position 10,345,164 of record CM048744.1, read on the forward strand.
GGCTCCTCGAATCTTGCAGCCTCCTAACAAATGTCCAATGCGGTTTTCGTCAACACCGCTCTGCTGCTGAACACCTCGTTACGTTGTCGACCTTCATTATGAATAACTTTCTAAAGAAGTGTCCAACAGTAGCAGTGTTCTTCGACTTGGAGAAGGTATACGATACCTGTTGGAGAGCGGGCATTCTCCGCACATTGCACACATGGGGCCTTCGGGGCCGCCTCCCTCTCTTTATTCAAGCGTTTTTGGCGGATCGCAAGTTCTGGGTACGGGTGGGCTCTTTTTTGTCAGACACCTTTCGCCAGGAGAATGGGGTACTGCAGGGCTCTGTCTTGAGTGTGGCTCTCTTTCCCATTGCAATCAATCCGATCGTAGATTGCCTTTCAGCCGACATTTCCGGATTCCTTTTTGTAGACGATTTCGCAATTTATTGCAGCACCCAGCGGTCGTGCCTCTTGGAGCGTTGTCTTCAACGCTGTCTTGACCATCTATATTCCTGGAGCATCGCAAACGGCTTCCGATTCTCCACAGAGAAAACGGTGTGTATAAACTTCTGGAGATACAAGGAATTTCTCCCACCTTCTCTACGTCTCGGCCCTGTTGCTCTCCCTTTCGTGGAGACTACGAAATTCTTTGGACTCTTTGGATCGTAAACTTTGCTGGTCCACACACGTGTCCTACCTGGCTGCCCGTTGTGCCCGATCCCTTAATGTTCTTCGTGTCCTCAGTGGCACGTCATGGGTAGCGGATGGTACCGTCCTGCTTCACCTTTACCAGGCCATTGTTCAGTCGAAGCTCGACTACGGAAGCCTTGTATACTCTTCTGCACGGCCGTCGATTCTCCGCCGTCTCAACTCTATTCACCATTGGGGATTACGTCTGGTGACCGGTGCATTTTATACCAGCCCTGTTGAAAGTCTGTATGCTAGCAGATGACAGCTGTCACGTTTCTTTTCTGTGGGTCCCTGGCCATGTGGATGTGCCCGAGAATGAGACAGCCGACATAGCAGCCAAGGCCGCAGCTCTTTTGCCTTGCATGGCTACCTTTTGCGTCCCATCGGACGGTGTTCAACGGGTTCTTCTCCGGAGTATTGTGTCGTCATGGCACAGTGCGTGGTTTTCACTGTACAACAATAAATTGAGAACTGTAAAACCGATCCCGACCGCTTGGAGGACCTCCTCCTGCCCCTCTCGGCGAGAGGTGGTCATCCTGGCCTGGTTGCAGATCGGTCACTGCCGTTTCAGCCACCATCATTTGCTATCTGCCAACCCTGCACCGCTGTGCTCCTGCGGTGAACCGCTGACAGTGCGACATGTTTTACTGTCTTGTGTTAATTTTAATCATCTCCATGTAGCCCTTCACTTTCCGTCTACTCTGGAGGAACTTTTAGCTGATGACATACGAGCAGCTGCTAGAGTTTTATCAACTTGACCAACTTATCAAAGGATATTTAACCCTTTTAATTGTCTTTTATCTTTCGTTTTTAGCCTCTTCTTTATGTTCTGACTGGCAGTTACCAATTGTTTTAGATCTAGCTAATCTCTGTTCTTGTGTGGGCACTAATGACTTGGTTGTCAAATTATGAAACTTTTTAAACTGTCAGTAGATGTCTCGTTATGAATAAAAATTTTTGTCTCTGAGGATATTAAAGAGCTTCATGGGTCATAATTAATAGGCCTACAATCTTGTGCTAAGTGTGTATCTACATTTTATTTATTCAGTGAATCCCAAAATGCTCTTTTCATGGTCAAGATTTCTATGGCAAAATAATCCAGAGAATGTCCTGTGGAAATAGAATGTTTGGCTACAGCCTACTTTCTGGGCTGTGAAAGACTGGTGAGACGATTATGGTCCAGCCACATCGTCTGACCAGTGTAGGCAGGGTACTTTGTAGTTGGGTCTGCTGCAATCCCAAAGTAATCTTCGCAGAAGGCCGAAACATTGGTTTTAACTTGATTTTTTCTTAGGTTTCTGCCTAATTTTGATGAGACGTTACCAATACGTGCGAGGAATGCCGTGGACCTAAAAAGCTCGTTAACCTCTTCATGCTCTGGGCGGTTATGTTTATTCCTCATTTATGCTGTGCTAATCTGACATGAAGAATTTCCATTGTGTTTGAACACGGACTGTATATGTTCCAACGCCTTAGCAAGGTTTTCTCCACCAGGCACAGGATGTGCCCAATGCATCAGCTGGTATTTTCTGTAGAGTGCTTACAGCTCAATGATTGCAGAAAAGATAGTGAGAATAATGAAAAATGTGAACAATAAAAATTCCTGCGAACTGATTTTTAAAGAACTTAGGATTCTACCACTACCATATATCTATATACTTGAAGCGGTCATGTATGTGAAAAAGAGCTAACTAAAGAAAAAGGTGTATTTATTCAAAATGAAACTATAGATGACCATCATACGAGATCAAGTAGTGACATACACAGATGCCATTGTCATACCACCCTGTGCAAGAAAGGCGCATATCACTCAGGATTGCCCAGACACTTAAGTTATAAACAAAGTACACATCTTTAAAAAAACTGTAACATCATATCTTTTGGAAAACTGCTTTTACTCAGTATCACAGTATTTTAAAAACTAAGTCTTGTAAATATTCGGAACATCTCCAAAATAATAAATATATTAAAAAACTGTTAAAATGAGAGTGAAAGAATGCCTGATGTATGTAAAGCATGTAACAAATGTAAAAGTGCCCAATTCCATCAAGTTTATTGTATTGTGTGTGTTAAGTGTGTAAAATTGTATTTGTGTGTCTATTGTATTGTATGCTAAGCACGTAAAAGTTAGTGTTAAAGTACCAAATTATAGTAAGTTTATAGTGCTGCATTGTATGGTATCACATGTCAAGAAACAAAGATCAAATCTGTAAAAGCATGTCCAACATTTATGGTTTAAGATATGTACCTCAAAGTTTGAGGAAGTAAATAAATAACAACGTCCCACATGTGTGGGCTTCCTGTAAACGGAATGGCCCAATGAATCCTAACTGAAACGTTCAGGATGGGTAAGCACCCAGTACTGTCTATTTCCGTTGTAAATATGATATTATTGTGGATCAAATTTAGATGTTGCGAATTACTGACATTTTTTTTTTTTCCCCATATGCAGTGGTGGCGGCGCTAGACAAAAACAGGACGTATGTGACAATTCATCTTTTCGAGGCTCCTTTCAATTTTTGGTCAGGAAGAAAACGTTAAAATCAGTGAGCTGAATTACAGTGATTTTGTTAGTATTTTAACAATGGAAAATCCAATTGTAATGTCAATAATTGAGGATAGATAACAACTTACTGGGTAATTACATGTCAAATCAACACACCTGTTTTACCACACCCTTTCAGGTATTCACCACCCAGCCTGTGAGATCCGGGCTTTCACAGAGGGTAGGTTTGCTTTCAGTTGGGAGCTCCAGCGTTAGGCAGGTGATGGACCCCTTAGAGAGATGGCTGCCAAGGAGGGGAAGTAGGCCAACATGCCCTCTGTGTGCATACCAGGTGGAGTCATTCCACATGTGGAATGAGTCCTTCCGGATGCCATTAAGGGTACGGGGTGCAGCCAACTGCAGGTGGTGGCTCACGTTGGTACCAATGATGTGTGTCGCTTTGGTTCTGAAGAGATTCCCTCAGGTTTTGAGCGGCTATCTGAAGTGGTAAAGACTGCCAGTCTTGCTTGTAAAATGAAAGCAGAGCTCACCATCTGCAGCATAGTTGACAGTACCGACTGTGGACCTCTGGTACAGAGCCGAGTGGAGGATCTGAATCAGAGGCTCAGAACTGCGACCGTGTAGGCTGCAGATTTCTTGACTTGCGCCATCGGGTGGTGGGTTTCCGGGTTCCGCTGAATAGGTTAGGAGTGACTATATGCAGGAAGCGGCTACACAGGTAGCGGGGGCTGTGTGGCGTGGACTGGGGAGTTTTTTTAGGATAAAGAGCTTCGGGGAACAACAAAATGGGCAATCTCAAAGGGTGCAGGTGGATAACAGGAGAAATGTAGATCTAGGAACTATCGGTATAACAGTAGTAAATAGTCGTAGCTGTGTCGGGAAAGTACCAGAACTCCAAGCATTAATAGAAAGCACCAAAACACACATCATTATAGGCAGTGAAAGTTGGCTCAACCTGGAAATAAGTCCAGAAGTAGTATTTGTAAAAGATCTAATTGTGTTCAGAAAGGATAGATTAAACAAAATAGGTGGAGGTGTATTTGTCGCCATCAGTAGTAGTATTTCGTGTAGCGAAGTTGAAGTTGATAGTTCCTGTGAGCTATTATGGGTAGAGGTTGAACCCGACAATCGTTAGAAGTTAATAATTGGTTCCTTTTACCAGCCTTCCGACTCTGATGATACAATAGCAGAAAGGTTCAGAGAAAACGTGAGTGTAATTACAAAAATGTACCCGACTTACACAATAATAGTAGGCGGTGATTTTAATTTACCCTCAAGCTGTTGGCGAAATTATATTTTCAAATCAGGAGGTAGGCATAAAACATCGTGCAGAATTGTACTCGACGCATTCTCTGAGAATTACTTCGAACAATTAGTTCATGAGCCAACTAGAATTGTAAATGGATGTGAAAACACACTCGATCTCTTAGCAACAAATAATCCTGAGCTCATAACGTGCATCAAAACGGATACAGGTATTATTGAACACAGAGCTATTGTAGCGAAATTGAATATCGAAAGTCCCCAAATTACCAAAAATAACGAAAAGTATATTTGTTCAGGAAAGCAGATAGAAACAAAATAGATTGCGTCTTGAAAGACAGCTTCCACTCGTTTCTAACACTAAACGTAGGTGTAGACCAGATGTGGCTCAAAGTCAGAGAAGTGGTATCGACAGCAATTGACAGTTTTATACCAAATAAATTAATAAGGTACACAAAACAGTTCAGGATACTGTTCCAAAAGCAAAGGAAAAGGCATACTAAATTTAAACAAACACAAAATCCCCAGGATTGGCAATCATACTCAGAAGCTCAAAATTTAGCGAGGATTTCAATGCGAGATGCCTACAATACTTATCACAATGAAACTCTTTCTCGAAATTTGACTGAAAACACAGAGATTTTGGTCATATGTCAAATATACTAGGGACAAAACACAAACAATACCCTCCTTACGTGATAGTAAAGGCGATCCTGCCAATGACAGCGCTATTAAAGCAAAGTTACTGAACATAGCTTTTAGAAACTCATTCACCAAAGAAGATGAAACCAATATTCCAGATTTCGAATTACAAACAGATGCCGTAATGAGTAACGTAGAAGTAGATATCATCGGGGTAGTGCAGCAACTAAAATCACTTTACAAGAACAAGTCTTCTGGGCCAGATTGTATACCCATTAGATTTCTATCTGATTATGCTGAAGCGATAGCCCCTTACTTAACAGCCATATACAACTGCACTTCCTCTCAAAGAAGGATCTGTACCAAAAGATTGGAAAGTTGCACAGGTCACACCTATATTCAAGAAAGGCAATAGGAGTAACCCACTAAACTACAGGCCTTTTCATTGATGTCAATTTGCAGCAGAGTTTCTGGAACATATCCTGTATTCAAATATTATGAATTATCTCGAACAGAACGATCTATTGACCCAAGGACCACACGAATTTAGAAAATATTGTTCATGCGAAACACAACTAGCTCTTTATTCACATGAAGTGATGGGTGCTATCGACAAGGGTTCGCAAATCGATTCCGTATTTCTTGATTTCCAGAAAGCTTTTGACACCATACCTCACAAACGGCTTTTAATCAAATTGTGTGGTTATGATATATTGCCGCAAATTTGCGATTGGATAGGGGATTTCTTGTCAGAGAGGACACAGTTCATAGTAATCGATGGTAAGGCATGGACTGAAACAGAGGTGATATCAGGCGTTCCACAGGGTAGTGTTATTGGCCCTCTGCTGTTTCTTGTTTACATAAACGATTTAGGGGAAAATCTAAGTAGCTCTCTTAGGTTGTTTGCAGATGACACCGTCATTTACCGTCTAGTAAAATCATCTGAAGATCAAAACCAACTGCAGAATGATCTGAATAAGATATCACTATGGTGTGAAAATTGACAATTGACTCTAAAGAATGAGAAGTGTGAAGTCGTCCACATGAGTACGAAAAGAAATCCGTTAAACTTTGTTTACAAGATAAATCAATCAAAAGTGAATGCTGTAAACTCCATAAAATACCTAGGAATTACTATTACTTCAGACTTAAATTGGAAAGAACATGTAGATAATATCGTGGGAAAGGCGAACCAGAGACTGTGTTTTATTGGCAGAACCCTTAAAACATGCAACAGAACTACAAAAGAAATTGCATACACTACGCTTGTCCGTCCATTTTTGGAGTATTGCAGCCCAATGTGGGATGCTTATCAGATGGGTTTGGCGGAGGACATCAAAAGAGTACAAAGAAAGGCAGCTCATTTCGTATTGTCACGATACAGGGTAGACAGCGTTACGGAAATGATACAGGATCTGGGATGGGAATCATTACAACAATGGCGCTTATCACTGCAGTGTGAGCTACTTACGAAAATCCAATCGCCAACATTCTCCTCTGAATGCAGAAATATAATGTGTACTCCCACTTACATTGGTCGAAATGATCATCAGAATAAAATAAGAGAAATCAGAGATCATACAGAGAGATTCAGGTGTTCTTTCTTTCCGTGCACTATTCGAGAATGGAATGGGAGATAAATAGTATAAAGGTGGTTCGATGAACCCTCTGCCAGGCACTTAAATGTGATTTGCAGAGTATCCCATGTAGAAGTAGAATAAAATTTGGTACACTGGATATAGGGGTTCACAGTAGGAAAAACACAAAATTTCAAAATTTTATCTCACAGTTTTGAAAATACGGCTGCGTTAAGTTTTCAAAAAATGGTCAAAATCAAGCTAAAGCAAAACATTACAATGGTCATAACTCCTCCTATTTACCTTTGAAGCATGGGAAAGGTGTCATTTTGTAGCATTTTTAATGGCCTTTCCAGTGATATATAACAAATTATAGGTTATGACAACATTATTATTTTTAAAATTGAAATTAAATATTTTTTAACACACATTTTTTTAAAAATTCAAAAAATATATAACATAGGTCATATTATCACTAATTTATATGCCAAATTTGATTATCGACTTGCAATGGGTTCATAGTCAAAATAATTTAAGACTGAAGGGTGCTTTTGGACTAAATTGGTATTTTTGTACATAGCTTTTTTATGCTTAATTGTATGAAATGAAACCCAACAGTGGCAATAAAATCTCAAACACATTGTAATTTCATTATCTTAATGACAAAGTGTAATTAAAAAAAAGTATTTGTTATACTTAGTTCAATTTTGATATTTTAAAATAAATCATACTGTACTGAAAATATTTTATGTGAATAGGAACTATACAAAACAATTAAATATTATCAATTTGTTATATTTATGAACTTTAAATAATAGCAAAAACTGTACAGTGAAACTTTTAACTTACTGCAAAGGTCTACATGTGTTGGAACAACTGTGGTAACATTTCGTTGCTTCTTAAAATATCAGATAGTACATAAAACCTTCCTGTTGGAGTTGTTGGATTCACTACACATAATACATCCGTAAATGGTAGCCATAATATATCTTTTTGGGTAACTAAATGATGGAGAAGGTCCTTTGGGATGAAGGAAGGTAACTTTTACTTGATCTTGGTCTTCATTTTTGTCCAATATATAAGCAAGCCACCAGTCACCTGAGTCATAAATAATTGTTGTATAACCATTACAGTCAGCAAAGAACATTTTATTTGTTAACCTTGATACTGATGCTTGAGAAGAAGTTGTCGATTCTGAAAAGATTTTTCACAGATAACTTATTTAAGTTTGAGGCAACAGGTATAAAGGTGTGGTATTGTTGAGTCCCTTTTCTTGTGAATGCTTGACTAAACCGATCTTTCAGAAACATTTCTGCTGACACATAATCTTCTTGCATTCCACAATCGAAACTAATCCTATGAATATTATTAACTGACCATTCGTAAAAATCACGTACAGTCAAGATTTGATTTTCAAAGGGTCGTTGCAAACTAGCTTTTGCAGCTAATCTTTTAACCGTACCACCAATTCTGTCACTTGGTACTTTACCATGGGCAGTAGCAAACAAATGCCCTTCAGCTTGGATGCCAAAGTCTTCATTATGGTGACAAAGGTTTATGAAATTTTTCTTGTTCCTATACTGCGCTGCACACCCATCAGAAAAATATATGATCTTTTGTGGTACTTCTTGAAATTTCATGGTAAAAAAATGAACAAGTTTCTTTTGAAAACTATATATGGCTACTGTGTTACGTTCAAGACATTCTGAGATTATTACATAGTTTAAATGTTGTTTTTCCTCTACTTTTTAATATAGTACAAAGGGATGAACTGTAACCTGGACACTAGCCCAGTGATAACTTTGGGCTTCATTTTGCGCAACCATGTTATAGTTTATTGCAAAGTCTAGTATCACGGTGAATTCGGATGCACTTAAGTTTTCCTTTACTTTATTCAGATATGAAGTTTGTTGTTTTGCAACAAAGGCATGTCTAATGAAAACCTCCAACTTACTGCAAAACGTATCAATGAATTCATGTGACGGTTTCTGTAAAGTTTATAAAGAACATCGATCAACTGAAATCCAATTCAAATGATTTTTCTATTTTATTGAACTCCTGGGCATGATGAACATTGATTCATTAAGCAGTCTAGTGATTGTGGATTACATAACATTTTTGCCATGCAGTGCTTGTACGTTGGTTACTGTCCCCAATTTTGCATTTTCAATCATTAATTTGACATCTTGATGTGTTGTACATACACACACTTTATAGGTGCCAGTTGACACAGTGCTTGGGTCGCAGCTCAGCAAATTTAGAGAAACCTATCTTGGTAAAAGGAAATTCACTTTTAAATAAAGCATACACATTTTTACGCCTCAATACAAAAGCAGTTGGTGGTAATGCAGGAGTAAGTCTGATAATGAATAAGAAAATAGGAATGCGGGTAAGTTACTATGAATAGCATAGTGAACGTATTATCGTACTAAAGATAGACACGAAGCCAACACTGACCACAGTAGTGCAAGTTCATATGGCAACTAGCACAGCCGATGATGAGGATATTGAAGAAATGATGAGGAGATAAAAGAAATCATTCAGAAAGTTAAGGGAGTTGAAAACTTGATTGTGATGGGGGACAGGAACTCGGTAGTAGGAAAGGGAAGAGAAGGAAATGTAGTAGGTGAATATGAATTGGGAAAAAAGAATGAAAGAGGAGATCGCTTGGTAGAATTTTGCACAGAGCACAATTTAATGATCATAACACTTGGTTTTATCATCATGAAAGAAGGCTGTATATGTGGAAGAGACCAGGAGACACTGGAAGGTACCAGATTGACTTTATAATGGTAAGGAATAGATTTAGAAGCCAGGTTCTAAACTGTAAAGACATATCTAGGGGCAGATAAAGACTCTGACCACAACTTACAGGTTATGAACTGCAGATTAAACTTAAGAGACTGCAGAAAGATAGAAAGGTTAGGAGATGGAACCTGGACAAATTGAAGGAACCAGAGGTGGTTGAGAGTTTGAGGGAGCATTAGGTAAGGATTGGCTGAAACGGGGGAAAGTAATACAGTAGAAGAAGAATGGGTAGCTCTGAGAGATAGGGTAGTGAAGGCTGCAGAGGACCATATATGCAGAAGGACAAGACCTAATAGAAATCCCTGGATAACACAGGATATACTCCCCCCAGGGGGCCCACAGTTCTTTTGTGGGTACGTGTGTGGCGCGCACGGGGCCCCGAGCCGGAGCAGCCTTCCTTCTGCCCCAGGCTGCTTCACTGTCCCTCCCGGTTTATGCCTTCGCCCGGAGACGGGCATGTTTCGTGAGCTACTGTGGTTCTTGTTGTGGTTTTTCTTCCTTCGTTCCTTCCTTTCTTACCCTTTGTTTTCTGTCTTTCTCTCCTTGTACTCTCCTAGCTTTCTTCTCCTCATTAGTCTCCGCTTCGGCGTTTGAGACATTTCTTCCTTCTTTCTCTTCATTTCCTATCCTCGTCTTCTTTCCTCCCTGTGCGTGTCTGAAGGCCGACCCACGCATTATCGTGCGTAGCAGGTGACGGGGTAACGCGTAATTCCCCGCCCCGGGTAGACAAGTAGGGCACGTACGTACCCCCTGGTAAAGGCCAGGCCCAGGGAGGGGTGATTACCCGAGCTGGTACCTTCCGAACGTGCCGATTGGTCCCTCCGTCAGTTCTCGGGAGGTGTAACCTGAGGTGTGAACAATCACCTAAGGTGGGTAAGCCCTCGGAGAGGGCCCCCACTAGGAAGGAGCGCGCCATCAGAGTCGCCGGTAATCACGGGGGACACTTCCGCGATGATTTCCTTCTCTTCTTCACTGACGTTGACCCAGAAACGTAAGATAGATTCGCCTCAGCAAAAGAAGACTCTGCCTAATTTGCCGAAATTTCTTGTTGTGTCTCGCACGAATGGATAAGATTTCAATTCTGTCAATCCTTTCGTTATACAGAAAGGTGTAGATGCAATTGCTGGCCCTGTTAAAACCTGTTCACGTCAGCGCAATGGCACATTGTTGCTGGAAGTGGAAAGTGCCTTCCAAGCCCAAAAACTTATACGTACTACGTTGTTGCACACGTTTCCAGTTAAGGTAGAAGCACACCGCACACTCAACTCGTCAAGGGGGGTAGTTTTTACGAGATCCCTTGACGGGTTGTCTGATGAAGACATCCAATCGTATATGTCCGATCAGGGTGTGACAGCCGTCCACAGGGTGATGAAAAAGGTCGATAACCAATTGACACCGACTCGTACTGTGTTTTTGACGTTCGACAGAGTTGACCTCCCGTCGAAGGTCAAAGCAGGGTATGAAGTCATCTCTGTCCGACCTTATGTGCCTAACCCAACGCGCTGTTTTCAATGCCACAGGTACAATCATACCCGTGATCATTGCCCAAATGCAGCAAAGTGTGTCACTTGTGGTAGGGACGCCCATGAGGGGGATTGCCCACCTCCGTCCCCTCACTGCCTAAACTGCAACGGTGACCATGCGGCTTCCTCTCGCGACTGCCCTGTATACAAGAATGAGAAGGTAATCCAGCAAATTCGGGTTACGGAGAAGGTATCAACATCTGCCGCTCGTAAGTTGTTGGCGAGTCGAAAGCCCACTGTCCTCCCAGCGGGTACATACAGTAAGGTACTCACCTCAACTCGACCTACCAAGGATTCCAGTACACAGACATGTGACTTCACTTTCGCTGACACAGTTGTGCGATCCGCCAGCCCGAAGATTGCCCGTTCCACGTCCCCGCTTCCTCCTGCTGCTTCTAGGGTACAGTCTTCGTCAAACTCTAGTAAACCGCGGGCACCTAAACAAGATGCCCGGACCTTAAAAAAGGAACCCGTCCGTGAGGATTTTCTGCGTTCTCAGGCTTCCCAACCGTCAACTGCCTCTTCCCGCCGTCACTCTTCCAGAAGAGCTGACAAGAAAAAGAGTTCCTCTCCTTCCCCGCCGAGGCGTGACCCATCTGTCGCGCCGTCCAACAGTTGCCGGCCTCGGCCGTCTTCTGTTTCACCGGGACGCTCCGTTTGCCGGGCGCCCGGCCCTTTACCGGCGGTGGAAACTGCCCCTCCTGATCAACTCAGGGAGGTGGCAGGCGCGTCGGTCGAACCAATGGAACATGACCCTTTGCCCCCAGACAGCGATAGCAGTGCTCCCTCGAAATCCGGTCCTCAGCGGCCGTCGAGGTGACCCCGCTCGCTAATTGGTTTTTATCCTTATTTCTTCTCTCATTTTTATCATGGCGCTCCTTCAATGGAACATTCGCGGCATTCGTTCTAATCGGGAGGAGTTAAAACTACTCCTTCGATTGCACTGCCCGCTTCTAGTCTGCCTCCAGGAAACTAAGTTGCGTCCACGTGATCGTGCAGACTTTCCACACTACACCTCTGTGCGGTTCGACCTGCCACCCGTGGAAGGTGTCCCAGCCCATGGAGGGGTTCTGATGCTCCTTCACGACGACGTCTATTTCCATCCCATTTCCTTGCACACTCACCTACAGGCAGTGGCCGTCCGCATCACCTTATCCACATTTACCTTCTCCTTCTGTAATATATATTCGCCATCGTCATCTGCCCTTACAAGGGCAGATGTGCTAAACCTTGTTGACCAGCTCCCTTCACCTTTCGTGTTGGTAGGAGACTTTAATGCCCACCACCCCCTATGGGGCTCTCCGGCACCTTGTCCGAGAGGGTCCCTTTTGGTGGCCCTTCTCCACCACCTCGATCTTGTCTGCCTCAACACCGGTGCACCGACCTTCCTTTCTGACACAACACACACTTATTCCCATATAGACCTCGCAATATGCACTCCTCAGCTTGCCGGTCGGTTTGAGTGGTATGCACTTTCTGACACGTACTCGAGTGACCATTTCCCTTGTATCATCCACTTCCTACATCACTCCCCATCTCCACGTCCCACCAGTTGGAACATTTCTAAAGCCGACTGGGGGCTTTATTCTTCCATGGCTGTTTTTCACAATCAGCATTTTCCCAACTGTGACAGTCAGGTCGACTACCTCACAGAGGTTATTCTCACCACTGCTGAACGTTCCATACCTCGTACATCCTCTTCTCCACGTCGTGTCCAGGTCCCTTGGTGGACTTCAGCCTGCCGGGATGCGCTTAGAGCCCGACGCCGTGCCTTACGCACCTTCCGCCGCCACCCAACTTTGGAGAATTGCATCAATTATAAACGTATGAGAGCGCAGTGCCGTCGTATCATAAACGACAGCAAGAAAGCTTGCTGGACAGCTTTTACTAGTTCTTTTAACCGTTTTACTCCCTCCACGGTTGTCTGGGGTGGCCTACGCCGTTTGTCCGGCATCAAGGTCCACTCCCCGATTCCTGGCCTGACCGTGGAGAACGCGGTCCTCGTGGACCCAGCTGATGTTTCAAACGCTTTGGGTCGTTTCTTTGCGGAGGTTTCGAGCTCTGCCCATTACCACCCTGCCTTTCTCCCTCGCAAACAGGTAGAGGAGGCACGGCCACCTTCTTTCCGCTCTTTTAATCATGAAAATTATAACGTCGCCTTCACCATGCAGGAGCTAGATCGTGCTCTCGCCCTGTCCCAGTCTTCTGCTCCCGGGCCCGATTCCATTCATATTGAGATGCTGAAGAACCTCTCTCCTGCGGGCAAGTGCTTTCTTCTTAGTACCTACAATCGCATATGGACTGAAGGTCATGTTCCCACAAGTTGGCGTGAAGCCATTGTTGTCCCCATCCCCAAACCAGGGAAGGACAAACACCTTCCTTCCAGTTATCGTCCCATTTCTCTGACGAGCTGCGTCTGTAAGGTGATGGAACGCATGGTTAACGCTCGGTTGGTCTGGCTCCTCGAATCTCGCCACCTCCTGACTAATATCCAATGCGGTTTTCGTCGACACCGCTCTGCTGCTGACCACCTCGTTACGTTGTCGACCTTCATTATGAACAACTTTCTAAGGAAGCGTCAAACAGTAGCAGTGTTCTTCGACTTGGAGAAGGCATATGATACCTGTTGGAGAGCGGGCATTCTCCGCACATTGCACAAATGGGGCCTTCGGGGCCGCCTTCCTCTTTTCATTCAAGCGTTTTTGGCGGATCGCAAGTTCCGGGTACGGGTGGGCTCTGTTTTGTCAGATACCTTTTGTCAGGAGAATGGGGTACCACAGGGCTCCGTCTTGAGTGTGGCGCTCTTTGCCATTGCAATCAATCCGATCGTGGACTGCCTTTCAGCCGACTTCTCCGGATCTCTTTTTGTTGACGATTTTGCAATTTATTGTAGCGCCCAGCGGACGTGTCTCTTGGAGCGTTCTCTCCAACGCTGTCTTGACCGTCTATATTCCTGGAGCATCGCAAACGGCTTCCGATTCTCCACTGAGAAAACTGTGTGTATCAATTTTTGGAGATACAAGGAATTTCTTCCGCCTTCTCTACGTCTCGGCCCTGTTGCTCTCCCTTTCGTGGAGACTACGAAATTCTTGGGACTCATGTTGGATCGGAAACTTTGCTGGTCCACACACTTGTCCTACCTGGCTGCCCGTTGTGCCCGATCCCTTAACGTTCTTCGTGTCCTCAGTGGCACGTCATGGGGAGCGGATCGTACCGTCCTGCTTCACCTTTACCAGGCCATTGTTCAGTCGAAGCTCGACTATGGAAGCCTTGTATACTCTTCAGCACGGCCGTCGATTCTCCGCCGTCTCAACTCTATCCACCATCGTGGATTACGTCTGGCGACCGGTGCATTTTATACCAGCCCTGTTGAAAGTCTGTATGCCGAGGCTGCTGTATTACCCTTGACCAATCGACGTGACATACTCTTGTGTCGGTACGCATGCCGCCTACGGTCGATGCCCAACCATCCATCTTACAGATTATTTTTTGACGACTCACTCGATCGCCTATATCAGTTGTCTGCGATTGCCTTGCTTCCACCGGGAGTTCGGTTTCGCCGCCTGCTACAGCGGCTCGATTTTACCCTTCCTTCCACCCTTCGGTTGAGCGAAAGCCCATTGCCACCGTGGCATCAGGCCCAGGTTCACACACACCTCGAACTTATTTCGCTCCCCAAGGAGAGCACTCCGGATTTGGTATTCCGCTCGAGGCCTGTCGAACTCCGTTCGCAGTTCGATAATGCCGTATTTATTTACACTGATGGTTCCAAGAGCACTGCCGGTGTCGGATCTGCCTTCGTCGTCGGGGACAACAGTTTCCAATACAAGCTCCCTGACCGGTGCTCAAACTTCACGGCTGAGCTTTTCACCCTCCACCAGGCCGTTTTGTATACCTGCCGCCACCGCCAACCTTTCTATGCCATATGTTCTGACTCCCTTAGTGCCCTGCAGAGTCTTAAGGACCCTTTCTCGAACCATCCTCTCGTGTATCGGATCCAACGCTCCCTCCAGTTGCTGGCGGATGACAGCTGTCACATTTCTTGCCTGTGGGTCCCTGGCCATGTGGGTGTGCCCGGGAATGAGGCCGCCGACACAGCAGCCAAGGCAGCAGCTCTTTTGCCTCGCGTGGCTACCTTATGCGTCCCATCGGACGATGTTCAACGGGCTCTTCGCCGGAGTATCGTGTCGCAATGGCACAGTGTGTGGCTTTCACTGTACAACAATAAATTGCGAACTGTCAAACCGATCCCGACCGCTTGGAGGACATCCTCACGCCCCTCTCGGCGGGAGGAGGTCATCCTGGCTCGTTTGCGGATCGGTCATTGCCGTTTCAGCCACCGTCACTTGCTATCCGCCGAACCTGCACCGCTATGCTCCTGCGGTGAACTGCTGACAGTGCGACATGTTTTACTGACTTGTGTTAATTTTAATCATCTCCGTGTAGCCCTTCACTTTCCGTCTACTCTGGAGGAAATTTTAGCTGATGACACACGAGCAGCTGCTCGAGTTTTGCGTTTTATCAACTTGGCCAACTTATCCAAGGATATTTAACTCTTTTAATTGTCTTTTATCTTTTGTTTTTAGCCTCTTGTTGCTGTTCTGACAGTCTACATTTTTTTTAGATCATAGCGAATCTATGTTCTTGGCTGGGCGCTAATGACCATAGAAGTTGTCCGCCCTAAAACCACAAAAAAAAAAAAAAAAAAAAAAAAAACCACAGGATATACTGAACTCAATTGATGAGAGGAGAAAATATGAAAATTCAGCAAGTGAAACAGGCAGAAATGGAGTACAAATATATCAAAAATGAGATTGACAGGATGTGCAGATTGGCTAAGTAGGAGTGGCCAGAGGACAAATGCAGAACTGTAGAAGAATGCATAACTAGGGGAAAGATAAGATACCGCCTATTGGACAATAAGAGGTATTTGGAGACAAGAAAAGCAGCTGTATGAATATCAAGAACTCAGACAGAATACCAGTACTGGGCAAAGAGGGGAAAGCTGAACTGTGGAAAGAATATATAGAGGGCCTATACAAATGAAATAAACTTGAAGGCAGTGTTCTAGAAATGGAAGATGAAGTGGAGGAAGATGAGATAGGAGATACAATACTGTGAGAAGCATTTGAGAGAGAGCTGAAGGACTTAGTCGAAACAAAGACCCTGGAGTAGATGATATTCCTTCTGAACTGCTGATGTTGTTAGGAGAACCAGTTGTGAAAAATTGTATCACCTGGTATGCAAGATGTATGAGACAGGGGAAATACCCTCCGATTTAAAGAATATTGTAATTCCAATTCCAAAGAAAGCATGTGCCGACAAGTGTGAAAATTACAGAACTATCAGTTAATTAATAAGTCATGGTTGCAAAATACTAACATGAATTATCTACAGACGAATGAAAAAACTTATTGAATCTGACCTCGAGGAAGATCAGTTTGGATATAGGAGAAATGTAGGAACACGGGAGGCAATACTCACATTATGACTTATCTTAGAAGATAGGCTAAGGAAAGGGAAACATAAGATTTGGAGAAAGCTTTTGACAATGTCGACTGGAATACACTCATCCAAATTCTGAAGGTATCGGGGGTAAAATATAGGGAGCGAAGAGTTATTCAACCTATACAGAAACCAGACAGCTTTTATTAGAGTCGAAGGGCAAGAAAGGGACGCAGAGGTTGGGAAGGAAGTAAGATAGGCTTGTAGCCTTTCCTCAATGTTGTTCAATCTGTACATGAGCAGGCAGCGAAGGAATGGAAGGAGAAATTTGGAGAGGGTATTAAAGTGCAGGGAGAAGAAATGAAAACATTGCGGTTTGCCGATGACGTAGTTATTATGTCAAAGACCACAAAAGATCTGGAAGAGTAATTGAATGGGATGGACAGTGTCTTGAAAGGAAGATATAAGATGAACATTAACAAGAGTAAAACGAAGGTAATCGGGTGATGCTGAAGGAATTAGATTAGGTAATGAGACTATAAAAGTAGTAGATGAATTTCGTTATTTGTGTTCAAGATAACTTCTGATGGCCGAAGTAAAGAAGATATAAAATGCAGAATGGCTATGGGAAGAATAGTGTTTCTAAAGAAGCGAAACTTGTTAACATCCAATATTAATTTAAATGTTAGGAAGTCCTTTCTGAAAGCATTTGTCTGGAATATAGCATTGTATGGGAGTGAAACTTGGACAATTAGGAATTCAGATGAAAAGGATGATAGAAGCTTTTGAAATGTGGTACTACAAACGAATGATGAAAATTAGATGGTAGATCATATAACTAATGAGGAAGTGCTCAACCCAATCGGGGAGAAAAGGAGATTCTGGTGTATCCTAACTAAGAGAAGGGATAGATTGCTTGCACACATTCTGAGACATAAAGTAATTGTCAACTTAGCATTAGAAGGAAGCGTGTGGGGCAAAAATCGTAGAGGGAGACCAAGGGACGAATATAGTAAGCAGATCCAAAAGGATGTAGGTTGCCGAACATATTCTCAGATGAAGAGACTCGCACAGGACAAGGTAGCGTGTAGAGCTACATCAAACCAGTCTACAGACTGAAGACAAACAACACGCCTCTTTCAAATTGCATGAAATAAGTCTTTTTGAAACTTTGGTCTTGTTTCTACTTTGGTCAACTATTGTCGTGACACAGTCCTTGATTCCTGGCATAGCTCTACTAAGCTCATCATTTTCATAAAAGTCACGAACATTTTTAACAGTTTAAGTTGGCAAACTTTTACCAGGTATAGGATTTGGGCTTTCTAAAATTCCTTTTTCTGCAAGTATTGCTTCTTTTTTTTGTGTTTTTTTGTTTTTTTTTTTTTAGATTGACGCACCATGTAGTTGGGTGCATTAAACTTGCACATAATTTTTCTGATGCTCCAAGTTTTTGGCACACAAGTTAAAATCATCAACTTTTTGTTGCTACTAGTTGCATTAGAAAACTGGGTCTTGTGATTTTGTAAAACAGAATGCTTTAAATCTTCCTTGTAGTCATCATCTGACTCTGAATCTTTTACTGACTTTTTGTAAATAGCAGAATTTATCTTTTTAATCTTATCAGTTGAATAGGTTTTTAATTAAAATTTTTATCATCAGTAGGTGACTCGCCTAGCTCTTTCAGAGAAGAATGAGTGTCTCAATCATGAGTGACAATTCCTCAAAACTGAAGTCTTCATCTGAATCAAAAGGGTAGTCATTGTTCCTTAGTTAATTTGATTCTCCTTGAACATCCAAATCTAGTGAATTGTCTTCTGTTTGTTGGACCTTGTAGGAAGCAATTGTTTTCCTGCGTGTAACACAAATCTTTGATATCTTCAAAATTTCTGAATACAAACTACACATCCAATTCGTGAAAGTTCTTAATTTTCTTTTGTCCCTGACATAGTGATTATTTTGTTTTAAAAGATTGCAACATTGAGCATTAGAAAATTTGCTGTTGTATGCCATTTTTTTCCACACTTACACAATGCACACTAATTAAGAATTAATATATACACCAATTATTCACCCTTCATTAATAAACTTTTAATGAAAAACTACAAAGTTTGTATTAAAACTCTAAACAGAAAAAGTAATCTAATGTATATGTGCACTCTGCTGACTTCGATTGCAGACTGAACAAAGCTGGCACAGGAGATGCAATAACAATGCAAAAGGAGAACTCCATTGTTGAAACTACCTACAAAAATGTACTCCAGAAAAAGTCACTTCTGCCGTCTATGCTGGAGGAAATTAGCTGATGACACACGAGCAGCTGCTAGAGTTTTGCGTTTTATCAAGTTGGCTAATTCATCAAAGGATATTTAACCTTCTATTTGTTATATATTACTGACAATGTAGTCTTTATCTTTGTTATATATTGTTTCATCAGAATACAACCCACTGTTTGATACATATGTATGAAAATAGCTCCATTTTTATTTTGTCTATGAACCCATTGCAATCCCAGAAACAAACTTAGTATACAAATTAGTGATGGTATGACCTATGTTATACATTTTTTGAAAAATTTTAAAAATGTGTTTTTAAAAATATTTAAATTTCAAAATTTAAATTCGGTTTTGAAAAGAAATTTTTTATCATAACCTATAATGTGTTGCATATCATTGGAAAGGCCATTAAAAATGCTACAAAATGACACCTTTCCATGTTTCTAATGTAAATAGGAGTGGAGTTATGACCGTTGTAATCTTTTGCCTTAGTGTGAATTTGAGCATTTTTTGAGAACTTTACATAGCTGTATTTTCAGAACCATTTGAGATAAAAATTTGAAATTTGGTATTTTTCCTGCTGTCAACCCCTACTTTGAGTGTACCAAGTTTCATAACTTCTGAGACATTAAGGAAAATTTTTAATTTAAAGTGTGTTTATTTGACACGGAATTGCCCTACTGTAAAGAGGCTCGCTGAGTTGCTGAAGGCACGAAAAATAAACGAGCACAGTCACACGACTTCAATTTTTGGCCAAGACCTTCATCAGAAAAAGAAACACATATATTCACGCAATCACTTGGACAACTATACATACTCGCAGAGAGTGATAAGTTGACCATCTCGGAATTTGATCATATTTGGTACATTGTTACCTACAAGTCTTAATAGAAAAACTATCAAATATCACTGTTCTGTGTCTAACCATTTTTGAGAAAATTATATTTGAGGTCTGTTTGTTGTTGTTGTTGTTGTTGTGGTCTTCAGTCCGCAGACTGGTTTGATGCAGCTCTCCACGCTACCCTGTCCTGTACAAGTCTCTCCATCTGAAAATATGTTCGGCTACCTGCATCCTTTTGAATCTGCTTACTTTATTCGTCCCTAAGTCTTCCTCTATGATTTTTAACTCACACGCTTCCTTCTAATGCTAAGTTGACAATTCCTTGATGTCTCAGAATTTGTCCCACCAATTTATCCCTTCTCTTCATCAGGGTATGCCAGAAACTCCTATTCTCCCCAATTCAGTTAAGCACCTTCTCATTAGTTACATGATCTACCCAGCTAATTTTCATCATTCGTCTGTTACAACACATTTCAAAAGCTTCTATAATCTTTTTGTTTAAACTCCTTATTGTCCACATTTCACTCCCGTACAATGCTACATTCCAGACAAATGCTTACAGGAAGGACATTCTAACATTTAAATTAATATTAGATGTTCACAAGTTTCGCTTCTTTAGAAACACTTTTCTTTTTCTAGAATTTTTGAGATTCCCCTTTCTGAAGCTTCCGTCAATAAAGAACTTAACAATCTTGAATACATCATGGAAATGAATGGTTACAACCCGGTCCTGGTTCACAGTAAGTACAAGATGCCCCACAACTCCAATCAGTACCACCTGACAAAGTTAAACATTTCCCCATTCCTTTCCTGGGACATTTTTCTTATGACCTGGCTAAACTCTTTCGTGGCACAAATGTACAAATTGTATTTAGCAGTCCTTTGAGCATCCAAAAAATTCTCCTACACAATGAACAAGCCAATAAGGACAGATACCTTTCCTCAGGAGTCTATAAACTACGATGTCCCGAATGTCCAGCTGAATATATAGTACAGACAGACCGGACTTTCAAAGTAAGTTTTACTGAGCATCTTCTTACGAAGAAGGCCAACTCAAAAAACATTCCCCTTTTGCGGAACATACTAAAGCATTGAAACATCAACAGCCTACCACTGACACCATGAAAATTTTACATATTGCACTGAAAGGGCAGAAACTAAATCTACTGGAAGAGTTTGAGATAACTAAGTGCACTTAATTGGGACATCCACACCTCCTAAATGATCAGTTGGCATGCAAAGATAAACCTTTTTTTAGATATTATGATGTCTCGGTTCAAATAAAGTACTGTAATCCCTTTTATTTATGACGACATTAACCATTAACTTCTGTTCTGCTAAATAACCTCCCTTTTGTTAAAATTTGTATTCAAATAGCTAGATTCAATCCGTCTAGTCTCGTACACTGGCGTCCTATGTCACCCGCTACCCACAATCTCTTAGTTACTCTGTACAAGTTGGTGGTGCAGCAAACCAGGCCCGCCCACCTCCCGTGATCGCAATTCTAAACATCAGGGACTACAGCTTCTATTAAGGTAGTACTAAAAATTGGTTAATGCTTCTTCAAATCTTTACCGAGTATGTTCCAACTCTAATTTGTTATTACCCAATCATTTGTAGGGCTACAACAAAATCCACAATCCCAAAATATAGAAACATCACCAAACAACTTACGGTGTCACACCACAGAGAGCACATTGTAAGCTTTGTTTACCATTTATATTGTCTTAGCACAAAATAAGCCCATGACCCATTATCCCAGTTTTATAGTTCCGCCTGTAATTTTGTGTAAATTCTGTTACACAGATAATCTGAGGATGCCCTGCTAAAGGGCAAAATGTATCATTAATTAAAGAATAAAACAATCTGCAATCAAGACGGGTTTTTACTGAAGGAATATTTCTCACTGATTGCTGTACACCATGGACTGGAAATCATTTTAACCCCTTCAGTCCTGAATTATTTAAAAAATGTTATAAAACATATGCTTGCACTTTCCATGTCTATAAGACCCCATTTATTGTATATTTGAGTGATATTAAAATTTTTCATACTTGCTTTCCAAAACAAAAATATGTCAAATAAATTAGACACCGAGCCTGGATGGCAGTTAAGGACATGAAATAAGATTTTAACAGTTATATATGTAACTCCATACTGGTTGTGGAACTTATGTCACAAAGTGGAATTAGTGCAAAATTTAAAAATTAATATATAAAATACTTTAAACTATTGGTGTCAAGTCAGACGCACTTCGCAAGGGGTCTGCCAAGTTCACTGTTTTTTTTTTTTTATTGTAGCACGCCATTCTGTTGACAGATGGCAGCAAGAAGCAAGAAACTAAAAGCGACAGATGTCCACTGAACAGGCCATTGGGTCTCAATGTGAAGCGAAATCGAATAGCGTTCTAAAATTAATAAAAATTCGGTGTCCAATATATTGGATGCCAGGTCTGAAAGGGTTAAATAACTATGTCGTCGGCAAACCACAAAGATTTTATTTTTTCTCTTTGAACTTTAATTCTCTCTCCAAATTTATCCTTGCATTCCTTCACTGCTTGCTCAATGTACAGATTGAACAACATTGGGGAAAGGCTACAACCCTGTCTTACTCCCTTCCCAACCTCTGTGTCCCTTTCTTGTCCTTCGACTCTAATAACCACTGTCTGGTTTTTGTGTAGGTTGAATCTAACTCTTCGCTCCCTATATTTTACCCCTGTTACTTACAGAATTTGGAAGAGTGTATTCCAGTCGACATTCTAAAAAGCTTTCTCCAAATCTACAAACGCTGAAAAGGTAGGTTTGCCTTTCCTTAGTTTATCTTCTAAGATAAGTTGTAATGTATTTCCTCACGTGTTCCTACACTTCTCCTAAATCCAAACTGATCTTACTTGAGGTTGGATTCCACAAGTCTTTCCATTCGTCTGTAAATAATTTGCGTTAGTATTTTGCAACCGTGACTTATTAAATTGACAGATCTGTAATTTTCACATTTGTGTATACTTGCTTTATTTGGAATTGGAATTATGATATTCTTCTTGAAGTCGGAGGTTATCATCCCTGTCTCGTACATCTTGCATACTAGGTGGAACAATTTTTTCATGACTGACTCTCCTAACGATATCAGCAGTTCAGATGAATATCATCTACTCCAAGGACGTGTTTTGACTAAAGTCCTTCAGCGCTCTGTCAAATATCATATCTCTTATCTCATCTTCCTTCACTTTGTCTTCCATTTCTAGAATACTGCATTCAAGTTATTCCTTTGTATAGGCCCTCTATATATTCCTTACATGGTTCAGCTTTCCTTACTTTGCTTAGTACTGGTTTTCCATCTGAGTTGTTGATATTCATACAGCTGCTTTTCTTGTTTCCAAATATCTCTTGTAGTTTCCCATAGGTGGTATCTATCTTTCTCCTGGTTATAAGCTACATTCTTCTATGGTTCTGCATTTTTCCTCTAGCTACTCCTGCTTAGCCCGTCTGCACTTCCTATCAATCTCATTTTTCTGACTATGTAATCCCTTTTGCCTGCTTCACTTTATGCATTTTTATATTTTCTCCTCGCATCAATTAAGACCTGTATATCTTGCATTATCCAGGGTTTTCTATTAGGCCTTGTCCTTCTGCCTACATGATCACCTGCTGCCTTCAGTATCCTATCTCTCAGAGCTACCCATTCTTCTTCTACTGTATTACTTTCCCTGTTTTCAGCCAATCCTCACCTAATGCTCCCTCTGAAATTGCCAACACCTCTGGTTCCTTCAATTTGTCCAGGTTCCATCTCCTACCTTTTTGCAGTCTCTTGAGATTTAATCTGCAGTTCATAACCAATAAGTTATGGTCAGAGTCAATATTTGCCCACAGTTTAAAACCTGGTTTCTAAATCTCTTACCGTAATCTGGTACCTTTCAGTGTCTCCTGAACTCTTCCGCATATATAGTCTTCTCTCATGATGATTAAACCAAGTGTTGGTGACCATTAAATTGAGCTCTGCACAAAATTCTACCAAGCGATCTTCTCAGTCGGAATTCTTTTTTTCCAAATCGATATTCACCTACTACATTTCCTTCTCTTCCCTTTCCTACTACTGAGTTCCAGTCCCCCATCACAATCAAGTTTTCGTTTCCCTTAACTTTCTGAATGATTTCTTTTATCTCCTCATACATTTCTTTGATATTCTCATTATCGGCCTTGCTAGTTGGCATATAAACTTGCACTACTGTGGTCGGTGTTGGTTTTGTGCCCTATCTTTGCTATGGTAATTTATACTCTTGCTGTTCGTAATAACTTACTTGCATTTCTATTTCCTTATTCATTATCAGACCTACTCTTGCATTACTACCAACTGATTTTCTATTTATTTCTGGCCAGAAATCCTGTTCATCCTGCACTGCACTTCAGTAATCCCTACCATATATATTTTTAACCTATTCATTTCTCTTTTCAAATTATGTAACTTACCTACGTGATTAAGGGTTAGAACATGCCATGCTCAGACCTGTAGAATGCCTGTTTTGTTTTTCTTTATGACGACATCCTCTTGAGTAGTCCCCACCCGAAGATCTGAATGGGGGACTATTTTATCTCTGGAATATTTTACCCAAGAAGATGTCGTCATCACATATTCATACAGTTGAGCTGCATGTTCTCGGGATAAGTAACAACTGTAGTTTCCCCTTGCTTTCAGCCGTTCGCAGTGACTGAGTGGCAGATCCACATTAGCTGATGTTACAAAGCCAGCTCAGTCAATCATCAGACTGTTGCCCCTGTAACTACTGAAAAGGCTGCTGCCCCTCTTCAGGAACCACCAGTTTGTCTGGTCTCTCCACAGATCCCCTCGGCTGTGGTTGCACCTAAGGTACAGCTATCTGCATCGTTGAGGCACGGAAGCCACCCCACCTCTGCAATGTCTATGGTATATACACATCATTCATAATCAGCACTACTGCCTATTACAAAATTAAAACCATGGGTGTGCCTTGAAACTTTGCATGGTTGACATGAAGGACAGAACCTTTTACAAGTGGGAGCTAGAAACAATTATTAATATGTATGCGATACTAACATCTGAAACTGTATGATGAATGTGTATATCTGATGCCCAGGAAAGGATACTGTACATAAATTTACTGCACAGAAATTTGAAATGGATTTGAAAGATCATGATATCAGTGTTTGTAAGTGGATGCTTACAGACAGGACCCACCATAGTTACACTCCCACTGCCTGTAAGTGAATTCTGCAAAGATCTAGCCGAGGTGGTTGACGATCTGTGGCAGCATCATTACAAAGCAAAAGTGCAAGCTTCATACTTACAGTATTGCAAGGAAAATTTGGCCTATTATGAAATCCTAGTTATTTTAGACTTTGTGGAAAACTATAGTTTCTTGGTACAAGATGAAATGCAGGCATATCACTGCGATAATTCTCAGTCAACCCTACACCCATTAGTAGTATACTCCAAATTCATTGAGTCACTAAAATCTCTGTGCATGTGCTGCATATCTGATCACCTGCAGCACAATACCACAGCTGTAAAAGTTTTTCTGAGACATTTTATCGACAAAATCAAACTGCTGTGATGGTATTGGAGGGACTGTAAAATGCCTATCTAGAAGAGCCAGCCTGCATGCTACATCTCCATCCAATTATATCTTGACACCAAAAAACCTGTATACCTGGTTGCTCAACAAAATCCAGGGCATTAATATGTTCTTTGTGTCTTCACAGGAGATAGTCATATGAAGGTTTTTTGGAAGGCAAATACAGTGGTGTGAAGACTGTTCCAGGAACATGGCCCCACCAAGCAATTCTAGTCATTGCTACTAACACCATTCTAATGAACAGGCTTTCAACAGATGCAAATGGGACAATTGTGCTATGGGAACTCCAGAAATTCTTCATTTGAACAGTTGCACGTGGGGCACTATATTGGCTCTCAAATATGATGGAAAATTGGTACACAGGTAACATTTCCCATGAATTTAAAGATGTTGATATTATCTGTGGCCCCCAGGGGGCCCACAGCTCTTTTGTGGTGCGCACGGGTCCCCGAGCAATTGCGGCCTTCCTTCCTGTTTCCCAGGCCGCTTTTCCTCACCCCGGTTCCCTCCCCTCCCCAATCCTTCTTCCCACCCTACCCTTCTTCAACCCCGTCTCTAGGTGTGCTCGTGATGATGGCCCGGCTATTTTCACGGTACTGCTGGTTTTGCAATTGTGTCTTTGTTTGCCGTGTTCACTGATTTTGGCCCAGTTAGGTCCCCATTGTGGTTTGACCTCCATTAAATTTCCAAGTAAGTGTGAGCCATTTGGGGAAGAACTCCCGACCTAGCCCCTACGGCGCGGATTCCTACCCTTTCCTTCCAAATTCCCTCCCTCGCTGTAGCTCCCTGCCCCGCTAGGTCACCAGCACGGTAGCCAGTCCGTGTGGTGGGGCTGTTATGTGCCCTAATGGTTGAGCACCCTGAATTGCACAGGGATCACACTGCCGATGCCTGAGCTGTGACCTCCTCATGAATGCCAAAGAGTCGATGCTTGTCTTTGCGAGGCATCAGGACTCCCAGCAACGGTCATCCTGCCAGGTGGCGTTGCTGTGGCTGGGTGGCGCCCTTGAGGAGAGCCCCTGTTTCGGAGTGGGTGGCATCAGGGCAGACATTCCGCAATGAAGAGGAAACAAGCCTCTGTAAATCCTGGCTCTAAGTCAGGTGTCTCTAAGTGAGGAAGATTTAATTTCAATAGATACGACCCCAAATCGTTTCCTTCCCTAACTCCTTCATGGGGGGAACGTAGGCCCACAAAGCAGACTGAGCCATATTCACCAAGATACTTAGTATGTACCTGGCAGGATGGGGAATCTTTCCAGGCAACTAAGCCGTCATTCTTCATCGAACACCTCGAAGAAAGGTTCGGAGAAGTTGCCGGCATGTCGAAACTGTGCGACGGTTCGGTCCTGATACAGGCGGAGACCCCTGCTCAGCTATGAAACCTCCTAACGTGCGACTATTTAGGCGACATTCCTGTCTTAATAACGCCCCACAAATGCTTAAATAAGGTATAGGGGGTCATTTATCACAGAGACCTCTTGTTGCAGACAGATGAGGGGTTACGTGACCATTTACGACGACGCAGAGTCCGTTTTGTCCGGCGGGTATTTAGAGGACCCAAAGACAATAGGGTGGCCACTGGCACATTTGTCTTGGCCTTTGAGGGTGACAATCTACCCAAAAATGGGGTCAATGTCATGATGTATTGCTGTGACGTTCCAGCCATACATCCCCCCTCCAATGCGATGTTTCAAATGTTGGCGTTTTGGGTACATGTCCTCTAGTTGCACCACTGCTGCAACCTGTCGGGACTGTGGCTGTCCCTTACATCCGGACACTGCCTGTGCTCCTCCTCCTTATTGTGTCAATTGGGTGGTCACCACTCTCCCTGTTCGCAGGACTGTCCCGCTCTACATAAAGAGTGGAAGATAGTCGAGTATAAGACTTTGGACCGACTAACATATTCTGAGGCACAAAAGAAATATGAAAAGCTACATCCTGTCTCATTACTAACTTCATACGCTGCAGCTACAATGATGGCGCCACCACCGGTGGCCACTTCTCGACCTGTTGTACCTCCCTCTGTGGGCCTTATGGGCAGCCCATCTACCTCGGCCTCCCAGACATCTGGGGGCATACCGTCTTCTGCGGGGCCTGTACTGCCCCCCACATCGGGAGTGGTTAACCCCGCTCCCCAGCCAGAAAAGGGTTCCCCTTCTCTGGCTTCTTCTTCTGGGAAGGGAACCTGTTCCTCCCTTCCGAACTCACCATCCAAGAAATTGGATACCAGCCAGCGGCTGAAGGACCCTTGGGCAGAAAGCCCTTTGGCTCCTCAGTCTTCCCACACTCCTCAAGCCCCGCCGTTGAAACACCCTTCCTCCGGTAGGCCTAAGGAACGATGGGAAGACAAGAAAGAAAAGACGGTAAAGTGCAAGGAGACACTGGCGGCCTCGGTGCCCCCAGCCCTTGCACCTGACGTGCCTGAGGATGATGTCATCCTCACGACGCCAGAAGATTTAGCCTTTGCCGATCTCGGGGATGCCATGGACACGGAGGATCAGACTCCATAGCCAGGGACGAGTGCTCATGCCATTCCTCTTCCATCTTCATCTTTATACACTCTTTGTGTTGCTCTCCAGGAAACCTGGTTTCTTGGTGATCGGACCCCCACCCTTCGGGGCTACCGAGGGTACTACAATAACCGCATGGTCTACAATAGTGTCGGGTGGGGTATGTCTGTATGTACATACCTCTGTCTACAGTTCCCCCGTGCCACTTCAAACAACCCTGGAGGCTGTCGCTGTCAGGGTTTGGGCATCATGGGATATTACTTTCTGTTTCCTTTATCCCCCTCCTGATGCCGATGTGACACCAGCTGGCCTAGCAGCTCAGATTGCTCAACTTCCTTCACCATTTCTTCTTTTAGGAGATTTTAAGGCTCATCACCCCATGTGGGGGAGCAACGTGTCTACATGACGTGGTTGAGACTTTGAACTGCTTTTTAACCAGCTTGACCTTTGTATTCTTAATACAGGAGCTCCTACCCATTTTAGTGTGGCCCATGGCACCTTTTCCGCCATAGACCTTTCTGTGTGTATTCCGGGCTTACGTCCACTCCTTAACTGGTGGGTCCATGATGACCTTTGTGGAAGCGACCACTTTCACATCTTTCCTTCGTTTCCCCACCACCAACGCCATGCACGTCTACCCCGCTGGTCCTTCCACAGGGCCGACTGGACAGCATACACTTCAGCTGCAACGTTGGATACCCCTCTCCCTGCTGATGCGACAATGGCAGTAGACCAAATTATTTCCATTGTCATGTCTGCCACTGAGTCCGCGGCCTTACCTCGGCGAAGACCAGTGCCCTGGTGGTCACCGGAGATAGCAGCAGCAGCAGCAGCAGCTGCAGCTATCCGCCATCCCACCCTTGACCACCTGGTTGCATTTAAGCGTCTTCGGGCCCAGACACGCCGGCTTATCCGGCAGCACAAGAAGGCATGCTGGGAAGAATACGTTTCCACACTTAGACCCCGTGTCTCCTCCGGCCAGATGTATACGAAGATTCGCCGTATATCAGGCTACCGTCCACCGGCAGGGATCGCGGGTCTCACTATCCATGGAACTATTCATACCGACCCGGCCATCATTGCCGAGTATTTTGCAGCGCACTTTGCTTTTAATTCGGCATCCACTGCCTGCAGCCAAGGTTTTTGTACCTTAAAAGAGCGGGCTGAGCGAAAGCAGTTGGTATTTCGCACAAACCGCCAGGAGCCGTACAGTGCGCCATTTACCGAGTGGGAATTTCAAAGAATTCTTGCCAGTTGCCCCAATACATCTCCAGGACCGGACCGAATCCACTGTCAAATGCTGAAACATCTTTCTGCACACTCGCAACGCCATCTTTTGGACTTCTTCAACCGTCTCTGGATCGAGGGAGCATACCCGTTCCAATGGCAGGAGAGTACCGTTATCCCTCTGTTGAAACCAGGTGCGGATCCATTGAACATTGACAGTTACCGTCCCATAAGTCTCACAAACGTTCTTTGTAAGCTTTTTGAATGTTTGATGAGCCAGCGATTTCTGTGGGTTCTTGAGTATCGGGGTCTGCTCGCCCCACAACTAGGTGTTTTCCGGCAGCGTCGCTCTGTCATTGATAACCTCCTCTCTTTGGAGTCGGCGATCCGTACTGCTTTCGCCCAACGTCACCACCTCGTCGCCATCTTTTTTGACCACCGGAAAGCATATGACATGGCATGACATCATCACATCCTTGCCACGCTACATGGGTGAGTCTCCATGGCTCTCTCCCAATTTTTATTCAGAATTTTTTTACTTTCGCGCCGCTTCAGAGTTCGCGTTGGCACCTCCTTCAGTTCCCCCCATATCCAAGAGAATGGGGTGCCACAAGGGTCTGTCCTAAGTGTACCCCTCTTCTTAGTGGCCATTAATGGCCTAGTGGCTGCACTGGGGCCGTCAGTTTCTTGCTGTATGTATGCGGATGACTTTTACCTGTACTACTCTACCGCTAGTACAACTGTAGCTGAACGACGACTGCAGGCAGCCATTCATTGGGTGCAGAATTGGGCTTCTGCCCATGGTTTTACATTTTCCCCTGCAAAAACCAGGGTGATGCACTTTTGTCGCCAACGCACGGTACATCCGCATCCGGAGCTCTACCTTGATGGTGAGCTCCTTCAGGTTGTGGACACACACCGCTTCCTGGGTCTCCTTTTTGATTTGCGTTTGACATGGCTCCCTCATCTGCGCTAGCTTAAGCAACGGTGTTCATGACATTTGGTCAGCCTTCGTTGCCTCAGCCATACTGTCTGGGGGGGGGCAGCACATCCTATCCTCCTGCGGCTCTACAACGCTTTGGTGCAGTCACGTCTGGTCTATGGCTCAACCTCTCCATCTGCACTGCGAGTTCTCGACCCAGTGCACCATACCGGCATCCATCTGGCTACTGGAGCCTTTCGTACAAACCCTGTCACAAGTCTTTTGGCAGAGGCTGGAGTCGCCCCATTGCAATACCGGCGCCAACAATAGTCGCCCAGTATGCTGCCAGAGTACACTGTACCCCTCGGCATCCGAATAACAGACTCCTCTTTCCGGGGGAGGTCACTTGTTTGCTGCAGAGGCGACCTCGGTCGGGACTTCAGATAGCAGCGTGTGTCCAATCGCTTCGTTCGACCCTTGACTCCTTTCCTCTTAACCGTCCCTTCCGCTCAACTTTCCATGCTCCTCCCTGGACCGTTCCTCGGCCGCGGATTCGGTTGGATCTTTCCCCTCTACTTCTCCTCTGGTCCTATGGCATCAGTTTTCTGCCCTGCTTCGTGAGTTCTGTAACCTGGAGGTCATTTATACAGACGGTTCTTCAGATGGTGACCAGACCGGATATGCCTACATGCATGGCGCTTATGTTGAGCAGCGCTCTTTGCCACCCGGCAGCACCATCTTCAGTGCAGAACTGGTGGCTATATACCGCGCCCTTAAACACATCCACACGTGCCCCGGGACCTCCTTCCTGATCTGCAGCGACTCGCTGAGCGGTTTCCAGGCCCTTGTTCAGTGTTACCCTCGTCATACATTGGTCAGGGCCATTCAGTAGTCGATACTGGCTCTTGGTGACTGGTCGCTCTGTTACATTCGTTTGGACCCCGGGCCTTGTAGGCATTCTGAGCAACGAGAGCGTCGACCTGCTAGCCAAACAGGCTACCACTTGCCGCACTCTGGCGATCGGCCTCCCAGAAGCAGACTTCCGTCCAATGCTTCGCAATAAAGTATGTGAACAGTGGAACGCTGAATGGTCCGCTCTGGACGTGCCCAGTAAGGTGTGGACGATAAAGGGTACAACATCTGTCTGGAAGTCCTCGCAGCTGGGGTCCCGTAGGGACTCCATGGTTCTCTGCCGTCTCCGCATTGGTCACACTCATCTGACGCATGTTCACCTCCTCCGTCGAGAGGACCCGCCCGTGTGCCAATGTGGTGCTCCATTGACTGTGGTCCATCTCCTACTCCAATGTCCCATTTTAGCTCCGCTGCGGCATTCTTTTACCCTCCCGAACACTCTCTCTTTGGTGCTCGGCGATGATGCCTCTGTGGCTAATTTGGTTTTATGATTTCTTCGTGTGGGGGGAAGTACCAGTTGCTGAGAGTCCTCTGGGTGGTTCCACTTGACATGTGTTTAGACTACAGTTTTTATTTTTTACACTATGTGGTTGGCTTTTCCCTTTTTACACTCATGGTCGGTCAACCACATTCATTGGCTCTGTCATTTTTGTTTCGTATTTGTTACTGTGTGTCTGGCGTCTTTCGTATTGTCTCTTGTTGACTCTGTCAATATTTCATTGACGGTGCATTCTTTTATTCTGCGCTGTTTTAAATTTTGCTCAGGCGATGATTGTTTTTCTGCGTGTCGCCTAGCTATGAAGCGGGGGACTGATGGACATAGTAGTCTAGTCCCCCTAAAACCCCCATACCAACAACATCAACAACAAATTATCTGTGTGTGTCCTAAGTCAGGGCCTAGTAGGAAAAACATAGTTTTGGTCTCCTTCTCCAGTGTTACATGCAAAGTCAGTGTCCCATCATTACAAAGCCATAGTGCTCGGTTATATAAGCTAAATGATAAGTGTTATGAAAAGATCTTGTCTCTCGCCTTTAGGTAACCTTTTTGTGGTTTGAGGCAATTATATTAGAAAATACAAGGTAAGTCCATATTAAAGATGTTTCTTTTTGTATCTTCAAATTTGCTTTTATGAGTGTTCTTCGTAAAGTATTTGCATATTATATGTTGGTATAGGTTATATATATATATTTCTTTATGAATTTCGTTATTGCTTTAATTCTCAATTTCATGGCCTTGTCATTTTATAGAGTAAGGATACCCTATATGGGTGATTATTAGATAACGGGTCAAACCGTGTTGGAGTAAAATTTTGGAAAAAGTTGTAATATTTTCCTATATTCATGTTTGTATTAAATGTAATAGGTTTGTCAAAATCCGTACAAAAAATAAATAAATAAATAAATAAATAAATCCAAGGTGATCTTCTATTTACGAATTTTGAAATGCTAAATTATTATTTCTGTACTGTTGGGAAGTACATTACTTAGTGTATGTAAAAGTATAAAGCATTGTTATTTGTCTTATTTATTATGTTTTGTATGACATTCTTGCACTAAAAGTATGAAATAGAAATACAAAATACAGCACATATCATTATAGGGATCGAATTGGCAAAGTTTCCATGTAAATTGTTGTCTGCGACTTAACGCCTCATTTCCTATAACGCCAAACAAAACCTACACGTTTTATGACAACAATGAAAGAAATTTCACTGGCGATCGAATTGTTGTTGTTGTTGTTGTTGTTGTTGTTGTTGTTGTTGTTGTTGTTGTTATGGTCTTCGGTGCGGAGACTGGTTTGATGCAGCTCTCCACCCTACTCTATCGTGAGCAAGCCTTTTCATCTCCTCATAAGAACGGCAACCAACATCCACTTGAATCTGCTTACTATATGCGTCTCTTGGTCTCCCTCTGCGATTTTTACCCCACACACTTCCCTCGAATGCTAAATTTATGTTTCCTCGATGTCTAAGAATGTGTCCTACCAAGCGATCCCTTCTTTTAGTCAGGGTATGCCAAAAATTCCTTTTCTCACCAATTCTGTTCAGTACCTCTTTCATTAGTTATGCGAACTACCCACCTAATCTTCAGCATTCTTCTGTAGCACCACATTTCAAAAGCCTCTATTCTTTTCCTATCTGCACTGCTTATAGTCCATGTTTCACACCCGCACAAGGCAACACTACACACAAATGCCTTCAGAAAAGACTTTCTTACACTTAAGTTATTATTCAATGTTAGCAAATTTCTCTTTCTCAAAAATGCTTTTCCTCCCATTGCCACTCTGCATTTTATCTCCTCTGTACTGCGACCATTGCATGTTATTTTACTACCCAAGTAACAAAACTCATCTACCACCTTCATTGTTTCGTTACCTAATCTAATTCCTTCAGCATCACCTGATTTTCTAAGACTGCTTTCCATTTTTTTTTTTTTTTCGTTCTTGTTAATGATCATTTTATAGGCTCTCTTCAACACACTGTCCATTCCATTCAACTGCTCTTCCAGGTCCTTTGCTGTCTCTGACAGAATTACAATGTCATCAGCAAAATGCAATGTTTTTATTTCTTCGCCCTGAACTTTAATCCCTATTCCAAATTTTTCCTTGCTTTCCTTCACCGCCTGCTCGATGTACAAATTGAATAACATCGGAGAAAGGCTACAACCCTGTCTTACTCCCTTCCCAACTGATGCTTCCCTTTCTTGCCCTTCGAGTGTAATAACTGCGGTCTGGCTTTTGTACAAGATGTAAATAACCTTATGCTCCCTATATTTTACTCCTTCTTGCTTCAGAACTTGAAAAAGTTTATTCCAAACAACATTGTCAAACGCTTTCTCCAAATCTACAAAAGTTAAAAATGTCGGTTTGCCTTTCCTTAATCTATCTTCTAAGATAAGACGTAAAGTGAGTACTGCCTCCCGGTTTCCTACGTTCCTCCAGAATCCAAATTGATCTTTCCCGAGGACAGCTTCTACTAGCTTTTCAATTCTCCTGTAGATAATTCGTGTTAAAATTTTGCAACTATGACTTATCAAACTGATGGTTCTGTAATTTTCACTCTTATCTGCGCCTGATATCTTTGGATTGGGGATTATCACATTTTTATTAAAGTCTGAGGGTATTTTGCCTGTCTCATACATTCTACCCACCAGTTCAAATAGTTTTGGCATGACTGGCTCTCCCAGAAACTTTAGTAGCTCTGAGGGTATGTTATCTGCTCCTGGGGCCTTGTTCCGACCTAGGTCTTTCAGGGCTATGTCAAATTCATGTATCAGTATAGTATCTCCTATTTCGACTTGATCTACTTCCTCTTTCCTTCCTACAACATCGTCACTAAGTTTATTTGCTTTTTAGAGCTGCTCTATGTACTCTTTCCACCTTTCAGCTTTCCCTTCTTTGCTGAGAACTGGTTTCCCATCTGAGTTCTTGATATTAGTAGAGTTGCTTTTCTTGTCCCCAAATGTCTCTTTTATTTTCCTGTAGGCGGTATCTACTTTCCCCCTTGCTATACATTCTTCTACAGATTTGCATTTGGCTTCAAGCCACTCCTACTTAGCCATTTTGCACTTCCTGTCAATCTCATTTCGTAGTCGTCTGTACTCCATTTTGCCTGTTTCATTTACTGCATTTTTATATTTTCTCCTTTCATCAATTAAATAGAGTATTTCCTGTGATATCCAAGGATTTTTTGTAGATCTTGCCTTTCTACCTATTTATTCCTCTGCTGCCTTCACTATTTCATCTCTCAGTGCTACCCATTCCTCTTCTACTGTTTTATTTCCCCCTGTTTCTGTCAATTGTTGCCTAAATCTCCCTCTGAAATTCTCCAGAACTTCACATTCTTTCAATTTATCTAAGCCCCATCTCCTTATATTCCTACCTTCCTGCAGTTTTTTCAGTTTCAGCCTACAGCTCATAACTAACAAGTTATGGTCAGAGTCTATATCTGCCCCTGGGTATGTCTTACAGTTTCTAACCTGGTTCCGGAATCTATGTCTTACCATTATAAAATCCATCTGATACCTTCTGGTGTCTCCTGGTCTTTTCCACGTATACATCCTTCTTTTGTGATTCTTAAACCACGTGTTTGTTACGATTAAATCATGTTCCGTGCAAAATTCTACCAGGTGACTTCCTCTTTCATCCCTTCTGCCCAGTCCATATTCACCTACTATTTTTCCTTCTCTTCCTTGTCCTACTACCGAATTCCAGTCTCCCATAACAATTAAGTTTTCCTCTCCCCTAATTGTCTGAATAATTTCCTTTAGCTCCTCATATATTTCTTCGATCTCCTCATCATCGGCAGAGCTAGTTGACATATAAACCTGTACTACTGTTGTCGCTGTTAGCTTCGTATCTATCTTGACAATGGTAATGCGATCACTGTGCTGCTCATAGTAGTTTACCCGCATTCCTATTTTCTTATTCATTACTAGTCCTACTCCTGTGATACCCCCAACTGATTTTGTATTTATAATCCTATATCTAACTTTAACCTACCCATTTCCCTGTTTAAATTTTCTAATTTTCCTACCCGATTAAGGGATCTAACATTCCACGCTCCGATCCTTAGAATGCCAGTATTGTCTCCTCTGATGACATCATCCTCCTAAGTAGTCCCCGCCTGGAGATTCGAATGGGGGGACTATTTTATCTCCGGAATATTTTACCCGAGAGGATGCCACCATCATATTTCCATACAGTAGAGCTGCATGTCCTCAGGAAAAGTAACGGCTGTAGTTTCCCCTTGCTTTCAACAGTTCGCAGTAACTGAGTGGCAGATCCACATTAGCTGATGTTACAAGGCTAGCTCAGTCAATCATCAGACTGTTGCCCCTGTAACTACTGAAAAGGCTGCTGCCCCTCTTCAGGAACCACCCGTTTATCTGGCCTCTCCACAGATACCCCTCCGCTGTGGTTGCACCTACGGTACGGCAATCTGCATCGTTGAGGCACGCAAGCCACCCAACCTCGGCAATGTCTGTGGTTCATGGGAGTGGGCCGATCGAATTACTATTTGCAATAGCGGATGTTATGTGATTTGCTGAAATCTGTTGAGATCGCGGATCTAATATACAAAACCTATTGCAGGAAGTTTGACGTTACTATTGTGTGTGATTTATTTGTCTCATTTCTGTAATGTTTTATAAACAAAGTAACAGCGGTCGTAACTGGATTCAATTATTATGTATCACATACTCTCGTCACCTGTCTCCTTTAAAACAGTTACTTTGATTTAGCATGTGAGTGTTGAAAAAATGAACATCTAAAGCTGATTTCTCATTTTTGTTACGTCTCATTACTGTTATGCCTTAGAAGGTGTGCATTTCTGGGGTGATAAAATACATAACAGTAAGAATAATAGATACAAATTCTGAAGGTTCATTATTTTTGTTAAATAAGTAAATGCACATACTATATAGCTGTGAAAAAAAAATCTAGGTACAAACATTTGCAGAAAGAAATGGGCCCCGCCTAAAAAGACCATCCATGAAACTGTTTGAGTACAGATTATCAGCCTTTACTCTCTATCCTGTCAAGTTACAGGATTGTGTTAAGACAGCGTATCAAATAGACTTAAACATGATAGTGAAAAGGCTTTTGCTCTGAATGATCACAAGAAGCTGGATAAAGAATGAAGAAGAAAGGCGATGGGGAACTACTAAAAATTTCAAAAGCAAAAGTCAACCCTGTTAATAAAACTGAAAACAATGAAAGTTCTTTGTCACCACAGTCGACCCTTCAAAAGAAAATTTGCTGCTAGTTACACTGAGCATAAAAAATAGAATCAGAATTTTGTGAACCTTTAAAAAAACAAATTTCATACTACCGTAAGTTTCTAGTTTGATTAAATACACAATTTTCTTCAACTCATTTATATATTGTTTACGTAAACTGTGATTACATTCCTCATGCTGACTTTCATTTCTGTGATGCTGTTTTTCATTCCTGTTATGTCTGCATCTGCATACATACTCCGCAATCCACCGTAAGGTGTGTGGCTGAGGGTACATTGTATGCTTATGCTTAAAGATAGGGCTATAATGAGTGCATTAAAAATTATTACTTAGTTATATTGTGATTTGGAGAATCTTTTGGGTGCAAACTGTCATTTACAGTAAAATAGTTCCCATTATTTTCACCTCTGGTTTATCGGTATGTACTGTAAACCAAGTTTACTGTAATTGGCCCTCAAATTTTCACATTTTTTGGGTAAATATTCACTAGACAGTTTCAGTACTTCACTTTTATGTCCAGAATATGAAAATGTACTGAAAATAAGTGTCATATATATGTTTAGTATGTTAACTATTGGTACCACAACTAATTTTATGCACATTATGTAAATAAGAATTTTTTACATATTTGTTAAGGAAACATCAATTTTTAAGGAAACTGGTTACTTTCCAGCTTGCATGTTTTTCTTAATACAAGAGAACATTCTAATGAACAATTTTCATCAGAAATTAATTGAAAAGGAGCATAACTCTGAAGAAAGAAAAAAAAATCATGAATTCAGAATCTTGTTTTGGCCTGTTATAAGAAAATTTCTGATATATTGTTTTATTTGTGGACTTGAGCTGATATATATATATATATATATATATATATATATATATATATATATATATGAAACGATTATTAAGACGAAAAATTCCTAGCAGGAAATATAAAATATAAAAAATAGACGAAGATTACTCACCAGGCGAAGGAGCACAGGTGTGACAGCATCACAAATAAATAAATGAATACACACACACACACAATCGCAAGCTTTCGCAACCCAGTAGCGTCTTCAGGCAGTAGGGAAGGAGAGGGAAAAGGAAATGATGAGGGTTTTAAGGAAGGGGGTAAGGAGCCATTCCAATCCCGGGAGATTCCTCTTCCGGGATTGGAATGGCTCCTTACCCCCTTCCTTAAAACCCTCATCATTTCCTTTTCCCTCTCCTTCCCTACTGCCTGAAGACGCAACTGGGTTGCGAAAGCTTGCGATTGTGTGTGTGTGTGTATTCATTTATTTATTTGTGATGCTGTCACACCTGTGCTCCTTCGCCTGGTGAGTAATCTTCGTCTATTTTTTATATTTTATATTTTATATATATATATATATATATATATATATATATATATATATATATATATATATATATATATATATATATATATATATATATATATATAATATTATAGAAGGAGACCTTCCAGGTAGGAAAATGGTATAAAATAAAGATTTTTGACTTACCTAAAGTACAGGCTGGTCGATAGGAACACTAAACACACACAAAAACACACAACCATTCGAGCTTTCGCCACCAGTGGTGGCTTCTTCAGGAAAAAGAGGGAGGAAGGAGAGGAGAAAGGGAAGGATACGGGTTTTAAGGAAGTGGAAAAGGAGCCATTCCAATCCCAGGAGTGGAAGGACTTACCTTAGGGGACAAAAAGGAAGGTAAACAAATACACACACACTCACACATATCCACATCCAAACACACTTAGGCAGACATGTCTGCCTAAGTGTGTTTGGATGTGGATATGTGTGAGTGTGTGTGTATTTGTTTACCTTCCTTTTTGTCCCCTAAGGTAAGTCCTTCCACTCCTGGAATTGGAATGGCTCCTTTTCTACTTCCTTAAAACCCGTATCCTTCCCTTTCTCCTCTCCTTCCTCCCTCTTTTTCCCGAAGAAGCCACCACTGGTGGCGAAAGCTCGAATGGTTGTGTGTTTTTGTGTGTGTTTAGTGTTCCTATCGACCAGCCTGTACTTTAGGTAAGTCAAAAATCTTTATTTTATACCATTATATATATATATATATATATATATATATATATATATTATAGAAGGAGACCCATATACAGTTTGAGAACACTCTTTCAAGGAATACCCACGGTTTTAATTTTTTAATACCCAGTGGTGCTGAAAATTAATAATACGTGTATATGGCATTTTCATGTTATTGTTTATCTGTGAAGTAAGTGAGATAAGATATTCTTCTTTGCACCTAAGATTGCTACAAAAAATGTAAACATTTCAATAAAAAAATCAAGTTCTTATTTACCTGTCTTTAAGTACTGTCCCCTCTGGGGCTCAGAATTAATTTGCTGAGTACGGTCTTGGCAAACATGGGATCCCAAGGTGTGGTTGTGTCGTGCCAACAGTCGGCCACATCATAAGGTCTTTGCTCGCTTCAGCGACCACTTTACTGTGCAACATTGTCAGAGCCCAGGGATCTCGACTTAATCGCCAGGGTTTCGAGAGAGGAACAAAACTCAAAAAATGCTCAATCTTTAGTGTGCTATGTGCAAAGGTGATCCACAGCTGTTGAGGTCGAACGGTCGCTAGTGAGCAGCCTCTGGTGAACCTGCCGCACCTCAGTTGTATAAGGCTTACCCAGGCAAGTGGGGCTCTGCCTGGGTGTACTTTTATTTCTCTAGCTTCTCGTGGGACCACCATGAAAAGAACACGAAATGTAGGCGAGGATGGAAGGAAGGCTGCTGTGGCTCAGGGCCTCGTGCGAGCCACACACACACTCACAAAAAAGCTGTGGGCCCTCCTGGGGGGCATGTCGATTGTGTCATCTGGGAGAGGTCCAAAAGTGGCAGCAGGACTGAATTCATCCCATTTGCCTTGTTTAAAGCCCATCGGGGAGGGCGTCCAGGGCATTGACGATATGGTGGTGACAGAAAGATAGGAAAATGGTAACTACCACACAAATCATCATGTGTTCTTCAATGGACAGATAGTAAGAGGCCCGGGCTGCAGACCTACAAGTCAATGGCAGAGAAGGTGACATGTGCCACACTGAAGTGTGCTGAAGCACCGTTGTTTAAAAGGCAGAGATGGAGCTCGGATATTAAGTTCTCGACATCTCTGCCGTGGCCACTGACTATTGCCCCACCCGGGATATCAGTGCAGCCTATATGTTTGGCAAGACCAGGAGATACTGGAAGTTATCAGATAGATTTTATAATGGTAAGATATAGTTTTTGGAACCAGGTTTTAAACTGTAAGACATCCCCAGGGGCAGATATAGATTCTAATCATAAGTTATTGGTCATGAACTGTAGGTTGAAACTGAAAAAACTGCAGAAAAGTAGGAAAATGAGATGGAACCTGGATAAATTGAAGGAACCTGAAGTTCTTGATAATTTCAGAAGGAGCTTTAGGCGACAATTTACAGAAATGGGGGAAAATAAAATAGTATAAGAAGAATGGGTAGCATTGAGAGATGACATAGTGAAGGCAGCAGAGGACAAAATAGGTAGAAAGGCAAAACCTACAAAAATCCTTGGATATCACAGGAAATATTAAATGTAGTTGATGAAAGGAGAAAATATAAAAATGCAGTAGATGGAAACAGGCAAAATGGAGTACAGACAACTAAGAAATGAGATTGACAGGAAGTGCAAAATGGCTAAGCAGGAGTGGATAGAAGCCAAATGTAAATCTGTAGAACAAAATATAACATGGAGAAAAGTAAATACTACCTACAGGAAATTGAGACATTTGGGGACAAGAAAAGCAGCGGTAGGAATATCAAGAACTCGGATGGAAAACCAGTTGTCAGGAAAGCAGGGAAAGCTGAAAGGTGGAAAGAGTATATAGAGGGGCTCTACAAAGTAAATGAACTTAGAGACAATATTGTAGGAAGGGAGCAGGATGTAGATGAGGATGGAATAGGAGATGCTATACCGAGAGAAGAATTTGACAGACCACTGAAAGACCTACGTTGAAACAAGGCCCCTGGAGTGGACGACATTCCCTCAGAACTACTAAAGTCTCTGGAGGAGCCAGCCATGACAAAACTATTTCACCTGGTGTGTAAGATGTATGAGACTGTGGAAATTCACTCAGACTTAGAAAAATGTAATAATTCCCATTCCAAAGAAAGCAGGGGCAGAGAAGTGTGAAAATTATGTAACCATAAGTTTAATAAGTCATGGTTGCAAAATTTTAACACATTTTTTTTTTTTACAGAAGGATGGAAATGATGATAGGTGCTGATCTCAGGGAAGATCAGTTTGGATTCAGGAGAAATGTAGGAACACGGGAGGCAATACTCACCTTATGACTTATCTTAGAAGACAGAATAAGAAAAGGCAAACTTGCATTTCTAGCTTTTGTAGATTTGGAGAAAGCTTTTGAAAATTTTGATTGTAATACACTCTTTCAAATTCTGAAGTCACCAGGGGTGAAATATTGGGAATGGAAGGTTATTTAAAACTTGTACATTAACCAAACAGTTAGTTGTTAGAGGTGAAGGAAATGAAAGGGACACAGTGGTTGGGAAGGGAGTAAGACAGGGTTGTAGCCTTTCTTCAATGTTATTCAATTTCTACATTCAGCAAGCTGTGAAGGAAAGCAAAGAGAAATTTGGAGAAGGCATTAGAGTTCAAAGTATAGAAATAAAAGATTGCATTTTGCCGA
Organism: Locusta migratoria; assembly: GCA_026315105.1. NCBI lineage: Eukaryota > Metazoa > Arthropoda > Insecta > Orthoptera > Acrididae > Locusta > Locusta migratoria. The sequence goes on from CM048744.1 coordinate 10,386,316, forward strand.
TGACATTGCAATTCTGTCAGAGACAGCAAAGGACCTGGAAGAGCAACGGAATGGGACAGTTTGGTGAAAGGAGCTTGAAAGCTGAACAGTAACAAGAGGGAAACACGACTAATGAAATGCAGTCATAGTAAATAGGCCGATGCTGAAGGAATTACATTAGATAATAAAACAATAAGGTGGCAGGTGAGTTATGTTGCTTAGTCAGGAAAATAACATATGATCGTCGCAGTACAGAGGATATAAAATGCTGAATGTCAATTGGAAGAAAAGTGCTTTTGAAAAAGAGAAGTTTGCTAACATTGAATATTAATTTATGTGTAAGGAAGTCTTTTCTAACGGCATTTTTGTGGAATGTTGCCTTGCATGGTAATGAAACATGGACGATAAACAGTGTGGACAGGAAGAGGATAGAAGCTTTTTAAATGTGCTGCTACAGAAGAATGCTGAAGATTAGGTGGGTAGATTGTGTAACTATTGAAGAGGCACTGAACAGAAATTGGGGTGAAAAGGAATTTCTGGTATACCTTGACTAAAACAAGGGATTGATTGGTAGGACACATTCTTAGACATGGCAAAATCGTAAATATTAGCATTGGAGGGTGGGGGAGGGGAGTGAGAGATAATCTCAGAGGGAGACCAAGAGGTGAATATAGTAAGCAGATTCAGTCTCTGGACTGAAGATCACAGAAACAGTAGCAGCAGCTAAATTTCTGTTTTTAAAGTATGCAGTTGCACAAACAACTTCTGGCCAAAATCTCCTATCTACTGTTGCTTCAGCTTACAGGTATATTGAAATATCCCATAATTGGCCTGTTGTATCTTTCAGCTGTACCATGTAATTCACATAAACAGGGAGAACATGCATTTAAGTTGATTCCTTTCTGTGTTATAAGTGATAAATATCTGAATTTAAATACTGCTCCCCATTGTCACGCCTCAGTTTCTTAATAGTTTTACCAGTGAAGCTTTGTTTCATTAACAAATTTCACAAATCAATAGTTAACTATAGTTTTAGACTTGATAGTGTAGACCCTAGCTACTTTGCTATAATCATCAATAAAACTGAGAAAATATCTTTCCCCATGCAAACCATGAGTTGAGCGAGGCCCATTCATATTGGTATGAATACTCTCTAATGTTTCTTTTGCTCTGCTTCTATTGTTTTCAGAAGTCAAATTGTGTATTTTATTTTTGATACAAATTTTACTTTTCATAGTCTCTGACTTTGTATTTGTTGGCAGTCCATCTGCTAACTGATTACACCACCATTAAAATTTAGAACTCCCAGTGTTCAAGCTACCCTTGCTACTTTGATTCGAAGTGCGGCAGCCGGAGGTGATGGTTGTATGACTGTGTTGTGTGCCTGTGTAATTGCGTGAGTGTTCTGTTTTCTGAAGAAGGCCATGACCAATAGCTAAAAGTGTTGTATGTGTGTGTTTTTTGTATGTGTGTGCCTGTCACAGCTCGTCGCCATGTCTTTGCAGTGAGTTGTAAACTGTCCATGCTATATTATTAATTCCAACCTGAACTTTCCATTATTATACTAATTATATTTCCTACTTTTGTAGCATTCAAAACTTCAACATCAACAATTTTTACATTCACAGGTTCTTTTAAAGTTATGAACTCTGAAAACTGTCATTATTAACAACATGATCTGTTGTAACGTTTCCTCTCCTTTATTTGCCAATCTACTCCCCACTTGTCCTGTACATATACATAGTTTTGGGCAACTCAAAAGTTTATGTTGTTGGCTTGTGGAAGAAGAGCCCACAAAAATAAACAAAAGTGAAACTATAAAAGCACATTAATATACACTCATCTTGTTTTTTGGTGGTCTCTTCTTTGTTGTTATTCTGCCTATTCTGGCCTTGCATTGTGAGTTCTTCTAGAGCTAAAACTTGTCGTAAATTTGCAGGAACTCTATCTACTGTGGATTCTTTTCTTGAAGTAATACAGTTCACTTTACACTCTTCAGAATTTTATTTTCTATAACTAGTTTGCTTTTCACAAACATGTTTGGATACAAGTCATTACAAAAGCATCTGTCACTCTCCACATCCAAGCAGACAGTGTCAGTAATGCCAAACCTTGTCTTCCACTCCTCTCTCACCTCTCAATGCAAATTAGTGTTTATTTTATTGACAATTTTTCAAGATTGTTTAACATACAAAGATATATAAATAAAGCTTATAACATTAGTATTTTGTTTTCATATTTTAATTCTGCGTGTGTCGTCTTGAGTAGTCGTAAATGCATTTTGAAAGGTGTTGTTGACATGTGTTTTATTTGGATAAATGGTGTCATTTTGTTTATCAACAGAAATATGTTTTGACACTTTGCGTGACAGTTAAGTGAATTTTGTGCGTCTTATCCAATGGTGTGTTATTTTATTGAGTATATTTTGGTGCAGTTATTTAGTTTGTTTGTGATCAACATTTACCTGGATTTGAAAAGTACCATTATATTTCTTTATTTGGTAATTATTCGTGTGATTAGCTTTAACCCAAATAAGAATGATTTTTTTGGGTAATGTTTTATTTATTTATTGTTTTACAGAAATGTTACACAGGACTCGTGTAATCTACCCAAACTATTTTCAAGCTTAAAAATTAATTACTATGTGGTGTAGGACGTCAGTCTCATAAGTATTCACTTCACCACATATTAATGTTCTGATATTTGTGACACTCGCAGAGTAATTTATGACTTTCCAAAGTTAATTGTAGTTAACAATAGATAAAACACACATTTAAGCAGTCGCTTTGTATGATATGTCATAAATATTTTACATGCAAACCGACGTCACATTTTTCACACCTTGTGGTTTTTGTGTGGCAGAGCCTGCAGCGAGTTTGTCTTTGCCAATCACCCAGTGGTCTATTGTCATACCTGGAGTTTTGATGCTCTGTCCTTGATGGTCTGCCTTTAGACTCGCATGCTTGAGAATTTGTTTTGAGGGTGGAAATTACAATTCAGCGGCGAAATTCAAGATGATCCAGTTTCTCATTACCTTCAAGCCTATGTAATTGTCATACATTGTGTTCAGCTGTGTCAGTGCAGTGAGCTATCGAACTGAAGTACCACTTTTTCCCTTTGATGGATGTCCTGTAGAGACTTGTGTTGTGATTAGCTCTATCAACACCACCCATGTTTTCATTGTAAAGATGAATAATTTGAGGCTGTCTGGTAGTTACGCTTTTCTTCTCTCTCTGTGAAAATTGTTTTATTGTGTGTAGCAGCTTCACAGGTGTAGAGTTGGAAGCTATTGTGACCACACTATTATCATTCCACCTTGCAACTATTATATTGCTATGCTTGTCACATTTTAAATCCATGGTACCCCGAGGGGATTTCTTCATCTTCTTACTGTCCAATAGAGGGCATTTTGAGATTAGATTTTCTCTAATTGTCCCTGTACCTTTATCATGTAATTCAGTAAGGAGTGGAAATGAAGTGGTAATAATAATGAAAAAATAGGTGATAAGAATATTTCCCCAAACTCAATAAAACATCAGCATACTGAAGAATGACACTTACTCCTAGGCACAAGTGTTTGTAGTTCTCTGGTAGTGTAGTGCTCCAGCCTTGGTAAAGATCCATCCACACATTGTATCCAGTCTTCGTTGCTCCAGTCCAAATTTTGTAACCATACTATATTGGTTTTCCTCTCATGAACTGTTAGCTCCCATGTTTGCCGAAGGAAGGCACCATTGTTTCAATGCTAAGTTTTCTTCATGTGGTGCATTTTCTTGGAATCGTGTGTTGAGCATGTCAAATAACTGTCTCACTTTAGCGTACCTGTCTGACTTATTTAGATTGTCATTGTCACACAAGTGCAAGTTGGACACTATGAATTTGAATCTATCTCGGGAAAGCGCTCCAGCTACAAGATTATTATGAGAATATGATCCTGTTTCCCAGTGCATATTCCACCTCGGTACTTCAATATAACCGCTAAGTAAAACGATTGTGATAAATGACCTCATTTCAATTGAAGTCACATCACCCAGTCTATTGTGTTTGGCAGCATATTTGTTTGTGAATGTGACAAATATGTCAATAACATCAATATAGAAAAATGACCAGAATATTTGCGACGAACTTAGTTTGTTTGGAACGTAGTGTTGTTGAGGGCATTCATTATTGTACTCTGCAAGATAACAGTGCTTCCAATGATACGTCTTTTTCCTTTCTGTACCACCATTTTCATCCTGCCTGCCTTCCCCTGCCCCTAACGTTTCTCGTCTTGCTCTCGCTCGTCCAGTAAGTTCACTTTCAATAACTAGTTCTACTTCGGTTTCAGTTCTCAATTGACTTCCTGGTAAGTTATCTAAATCTGCTGCAATATTTTCACTGCTTGAATCCTCATCAATCACATCATCACAAGCATTTGTGGGGGGAAAGGCTGTCAACTATATCTGACTGCTGGCATCCACGATGTCATCATTATCATCATCATTTTCAAGTATTCTCAAAGCTTCATCGAGAATGAAACCCCTATATAAAAGAAATAACAGTAAATTATCATTTGTTCTAAATGAACCCCCCTTATGACTGATGTACTATATGTAGTATGGCAAAATATATCAATCAATCAATAGTGTGTACCATTGTTGATATTACACAGTTTTTACAGCATGGTATAATAAATTACCTTGTTTTTCAGTTGTGGATATAATACATATATATATATATACATATTATAATAAGTATAATATGTATTACACAAACCTTTCGTAGGCAATGCGATATTGTTCTGCCATTTTCTCAAGTACAGGTACAGTAACACAGCTTTCTAGTGACAAATACAAACCAGAACTGCAAGATTTTTGATTGTTGACTTCAATTTAAACTTCCAACAATGGCTTACAGTAGGTACCAACTGCTGATCACATAATCATATCGCACAGTAGAATTCTAAACAAAATTACCTATAGGATCCTACATGTAGGACGTCAGTCTTATCTGGGTTAATTGCATCTGTGAGAGTGATATTTGTTGTCAGTGCTTCTTAATGGTTCTAATGGGATAATATGTTTTGTTGGGTTATTTATAATATTTACTTATTTGCATTGTATGCCAATGACTATTGAATCATTGAATACTACTAAAATTTAATAAACAGGTTTGTGGTGTATGTGCATAGAATGTAAATGGGTTTCAGGATACTATTTTGAAAATTATGTTGTTTATGGTTACTTAAAATTTTTGAGTTTAAAAATATAAATCATTTACATTAGAGTTTTAGTACAGGCACTATAATGAAAAACAGCTGATTAGAACGTTTTATATTGGTATTATTTTTTAATATCACTTTAAACCAAGGGTATAACTTTTTGCGACAGAAATGTATTAAGATTTGGGACTGAAATATTGGGTAGAAATATAGGGTATGCATATATAGAAATGTTACACAGTGCACCCACTATCTAATAACCAATCAATATGCACAGCGTTACCTGACTCAACATTAGTACAGGCCACTATAAGTTCTACCTCTGTTACAAAACCAACCACAAACCACTGGTATTTCTCTTCAATCCCACAGCTTCAATACCTGACAAGGCCACCCACAGTTTCTGTTGATGGGCCATATTCCTATCACACTTAATTACGAAATCCATTTCAGACCTATGGTGCAGCACACCAATGCAGATGTTCTGTCTCACTTCCCCAAGGCCCCCTACCATGTCTTTGATTGGAACGAGCTTCTTTGTTTTCATGTAGATGAGGGGGGAACAACAGGTTGTTGAAGGTTTTCCAATCACAGGTGACCGCATAGCAGCCGCTATGGTGGTTGACCCCATGCTTCGCCAAGTCATACACCACATCATGAATGGCTGACTGGACTGACCCAGGAATGCGTCAGACCCTCTTCAAAATTATTTTTCACTATTATTATGCCTCACGTCTTGGAACGGCGTCTTTCTCCTTTCCACCGACGAGGCGTCACGGATAGTTGTTATTCCCTGAACTCTCCAGAAGGAAGATGTACGGCTCTTCCATCATGTCCACTGGGGCGTCTCCCGCACTGAAATGCCGGCTCGACGTCACATTTACTGGCTGGGCATCAATGCCGACATCGCCTGTACGGTTGCTGCCTGCTGAGCGTGTGCCTCCCGGGCGCCGGCTCCGAAGATGTCTACTCCATCCTGACATACTCCTACACGCCCGTGGGAGTGCATCCACATAGATTTTGCTGGGTGCTTTCTTGGCACATACTGGCTCTTTGTTATTGATTCCTACTCCAACTTCTCCTTTGTTGTCTGGTCTCCTCTCCATTCATGGCGGCCACCGTTGCTGCACTCACTAAAATATTCACTCTGGAAGGACTTCCCTGTACCCTGGTATATGACAGTGGTCCTCAAGTCCTGTCATCTGAATTTTCCACCTTATGTGCCTAGAGTCATCAATCACAGCACGTCTCCTCCATTTCATCTCCAGTCTGATGGGGAAGCTGAACAACTCGTTCGGACCTTTAAGAATTCAATGAAACAACTGCTTACCTCGGCCTACACAGGTGAGGCACTCACATATTTCCTGGCACTGTATTGTTTCACACCTCAGGGCACACTCCTTCACCTAATCTGACCTCCTGCCAGCCACCTGCCTCCTGCCACCGCGAGAAAATTTTCCACGGGTGTTCCTGTATGGGTTCGGGGATACGGCAGATGTCAAAAGTGGATACAGGGCTGCGTACCAGAACCCGGTGGACGGCGCCTCTGCACGGTACGCGCAGCTGCGGGAGACGTAGCATGACACATTGACCGACTGTGGAATTGCATTTCACCATCACTGGCCAAACCCCCCGTCACCGATCCGGGGCCTCTGGACACGGACGTGTACGTTGCGCCACTCTCGGAATGGCAGGCCCCGCCAGCAGCACGAGACACCTCAATGGGTACGGCACCGGTGAGCCTGCCGGCCGTACCTCTTCGCGGAGGGGATGAAATACCTTTGTCACCAGTATTCTCTCCTCTCTCCTCTCCACGAGAATGTCTCTCCTGTCCTCTGATCGAGACCAAGTCGAACCCGAGCTGGACACTTCCGACCTATTTCCGGAGTAGCTTCGAGAGACTTCACTTCGGTCACAGACGTAAGTTCCGTGTAGAAGAGTTCCAAAACAGCACTGCGCAAAGTGCCAAAGTGTAAAGTGACATACCAGTGCAAAAGTTTTTTTTGTGTGCGACTACTTTTTGTTCAAGTAATTGTGAAAAGTAACAAGTGGAATTAGAAGCGCTCTTTTAGTTTATTCCCAGATATCTTAACATCAGTTAATTTGCTTAAACCTAGTGTTCATTGTGATATTTAATTTTCTCTCTTACTGTATTTTTTTGGTACATTGTCTTTAAAAGGGGGGAGAAGTGCTACGGCCGCGCGTCTTGTTCAAAACTGCAAACGCAGGTTCCACCACAAGCGCCACGTAGGCGGACCGGCGGACATGCAGCAGCACGGACGAGACTGCTGGTGGTCTCCGTTGAGCTCTCTCGCCCTCAATTTGCTCAATCCTTATTGTGTACAAATTGTATTCATCCAATAAATGTATTGAAAGTTATAGCATTGACCATACACACATTTTTACATTTCATTATTATGAGGGTGTTTATTAATCAGACTGACCCCTATTGTAGTGTGTTGTGACATGCAGTTACACTTTTAAGACATGTAGAATGCATGATTTCATATTTTTCAGAATTTGAAGTCAGATGCCAGTCTTTGAATTTGTAGTCTTGCTTTACCACTGAGTAAAGGTATCCACTACAAACAAAGGTCTTCCATTTGAGTCTTGCGAGCTACTTTTGGACACATTCTCCGAAAACTGTCTTGAGCAGTTAAACCGGCAACCCACACGCAATGGAAATATTCTAGACCTTATAGCCACAAACAGGCCTGACCTTATTAACGATGTCTGTGTAGAGACAGGAATTAGTGATCACGATATCATCATAGCGTCGATGGTGACCAAAGTTCATAAACCAGTCAAGAAGGCTAGGAGCGTGTTTTTGTTGGGAAAAGCCGACAAGCAAATGTTACGATCGCACTTAGAAAATGAATGGGCATCGTTTAATTCTGGGACTATGGATGTAGAGGACTTGTGGACTAAATTTAAATGCATTGTTAATGAAGGGTTAGAGAAATATGTGCCAGTAAAGACGATTAAGGATGGAAAAGATCCACCGTGGTATAAAAATAATGTTAGAAAGCTGCTGAGAAAGCAAAGGCTGTTGCACTCTCGATTCAAAAAAGAACACGCAAATGATGACAGGCAAAAGTTAGTAGAGATTCGTGCGTCTATAAAAAGATCGATGCGTGAAGCATACAATAATTATCACAGCCATACCTTAGCAAAAGATCTTTCCGAGAACCCGAAAAAATTCTGGTCCTATGTAAAATCGATAAGCGGGTCAAAGCCCACTGTCCAGTCACTAGTTGATCATTCCGGGGCAGTAATAGAAGAAAGCAAACGGAAAGCTGAAGTTCTAAATTTAACCTTTAAGAAATCTTTCACGCAGGAGGACCGCACAAATATACCATCATTTGATCAACGTACTAATTCCGAAATGGGGGACATAACAATAGGTATTTCTGGTGTAGAGAAGCAGCTGAGAGAGCTAAATAAGAAAAAGTCTGCTGGTCCGGATGGAATACCAGTTCGGTTTTACAAAGACTATTCTGCGGCATTGGCCCCCTACTTAGCTTGCATTTATAGCGAGTCTTTAATTCAGCGCAAAGTTCCTAGTGATTGGAAAAAAGCGCAGGTGACTCCCGTGTATAAGAAAGGAAAGAGAACTGACCCATACAATTACAGGCCAATATCGTTGACATCGGTTTCGTGTAGAATTTTGGAGCATATTCTCAGTTCGAATATAGTAAATTTCCTTGAAACGGAAAAGCTGCTTTCCATGAATCAGCACGGGTTTAGGAAACATCGTTCATGTGAAACTCAGCTTGCCCTTTTCTCACATGACATCTTGCGAGCCATGGACGAAGGGCAACAGGCGGATTGTGTTTTTCTCGACTTCAAAAAGGTGTTCGACACGGTGCCACACTGCAGACTGCTAACGAAGGTACGAGCTTATGGAATAGGTTCACAGATTTGTGACTGGCTGGAAGACTTCCTAAGTAATAGAACGCAGTACGTTGTTCTCGACGGCGAGTGTTCATCAGAGACGAGTGTATCGTCAGGCGTGCCCCAGGGGAGTGTGATAGGACCGCTGTTATTTTCTATCTATATAAATGATCTGATGGACAGAGTAAGTTGTAATTTGCGGCTGTTTGCTGATGATGCTGTGGTGTATGGGATGGTGTCGTCTGTAACTGACTGTAATAGCATACAGGTTGACTTAGACAAAATTTCTAGTTGGTGCGAAGAATGGCAGCTAGCTCTCAATGTAGAAAAATGTAAGGTGATGCGCATGAGTAGAAAAAACAATCCTATAATGTTCGAATACAGCATCAGTAGTGAACTTCTTGATGCGGTCGCGTCGTTCAAATATCTAGGCGTAACATTGCAGAGCGATATGAAATGGAACAAGCATGTAAGGACAGTTGTGAGTAAGGCGGACAGCAGACTTCGGTTTATTGGGAGAATTATGGGAAGATGTACTTCACCTGTAAAGGAGACCGCGTATAAAACGCTTGTACGACCACGTCTTGAGTATTGCTCAAGTATTTGGGACCTGCAGCAGATCGGTTTGAAGGAAGACATAGAGGCGGTTCAGAGGCGAGCAGCTAGATATGTTACCGGTAGGTTCGACCAATGCGCGAGTGTCACGGAAATGCTCCGGCAACTCAATTGGGGATCGCTGGAAGAAAGACGACGTTCTTTTCGTGAATTTCTGTTAAGTAAATTTAGAGGGCCGGAATTTGAAGCTGAGTGTAGTACGATCTTGCTGCCGCCTACTTACATTTCGCGTAAAGATCACAAAGACAAGATAAGAGAAATTAGGGCTCGTACGGAGGCATATAGGCAATCTTTTTTTCTTCGTTCAATTTGGGAGTGGAATAGGAAAGGAAATGCCTAGTAGTGGTACAGTGTACCCTCCGCCACGCACCTTACGGTGAATTGCGGAGTATGTATGTAGATGTAGATGTAGATATCTTGTTAATTGTTGGATATTTATATCACTTTTCACTTATTTCATATCTAGTAACATTTCTCTTTGTGAAAAGGTTGAGTACTACTATGGTTTGAAATCCATGTTAAAGTATAGGTCCTTTTATAAATGCTAATCTGCCAACTTGTATGGTTTATCTGTAAAATTTATGGAAATTGTAGCATTTTTCAGTTTTACAGGTGGATGGTGTAATTTACAACTTCCTGGACAAAACATTAACATAATTCCACTTCCATACAATTGATTGTTTGCATGAATTGAAGGCAAGAACTCTGCAGTTGTCAGTTAGAGGCCTCTATGTGTGCTATGCTGCATTGCACATTGACCTGCTGGTATGCCAATAGCAATAGTGCAGTGTTAGTCTGAAGTTGCATTTTGTGATGATATTTGCGTAGTGAAGCATCAGATGGGTTGGCAGTTAGTAATAAATCCTGCTAATGTATCGCCATTGGTTAAGATGAATATATTATTGGTGTAGATGATGATTAATTTACATGTTTTCTGGTATCTATCATAGTGCAAAAATATGAGTATAAGTTGGAAACAGATAATGTTGTAATCCTAACACATAAAGATGATGATAGGATTGATAATGATGAACAACTCATTGTAAGTGGTAGTGCAGCTGGAAGAGGCTATCGAAGCAGTGACACTGAATACCATCCATATCCCAAGAAGGTTAAAGTCGCAATTATCATCACAGCATTTGATGACAACACACTAGAGATCGTGTATGATGATGGTTATTTATGAAGGAGGTTTTGACACATACAACAAACTTCTGAAAATATTTCCTAAACTGAAGTGTAAAAGCAATACGAGAAACATACTGGATTACATGCAAAGAAACGAGAAGGAAATAGTTTTCAAAGGAAATTATATGCTGCTGTTAAAGACCATCAAGGATCATGTAATGGCAAAATTCAATGAAGTGTAATAATGCAGTTCTGTCGTTCATTATCAGCACTTACAAAATTGGGCATCGGATGAAGCCAGAAATCTTGGGTGTACAAACTTTACAGCTTCACTAGGATTTATTATTAATTTGAAAAAGGAGTTTAGGAAAACAACACGCCTTGTCACTATGCTCAAAGTATGAAAAGATCATGATGACAAAGAAGAGAGATTGAAAGAGCTGAAATGTATGTGCTGATGTTGATGAGCATATCGTTACAGGGAAAATCAGTATTAGTTCTGTATGAAACTGTGATCATAGTCGGTTCATAGTTGGACTTTGGTTTGACAGAACACTATAAATGAAAGGGTAGAGAAACACTGTCACAGTGTTGCAATTGGGTAACTGTGAAACACATGTTACTATATTGGTGGATGGACAATTGACACACGGTCTATATTTGCTTCCAAGAACGTGGAAAGTTTGGACCCCGTGTGCCAAGGAAAATATAAATGTTACCCTCCCAATGTCATAGCTGATGCAAGTGTGAGTGGGCAGATGACAAAACACCTGAAGAGGTTTTTTTTCTGTCTGTTTTGAATCCCTATTTGTTGAGAAAGTCATTAGTACTTTGTGACTATTGGCCTGTAAATAAGGATTAATGAGTATTACTGGAAGCATCTGGTGAAAAACATATAGATTTAAAAATCATTCCACCTGAAACTACAAAATATGCACAACTTCTGGATATGTATTACTTCAGCCAATATAAAATAAATGCATAGAGCAACTACATTCCAGTAAATGCAGCCACCCTTGCATGACAGATTCTTTATCATGAATATACATTCTGCCATTTACAGTCAGTTGTCTGTGAAAGTATATGGAACAATGCTTAATTACGCACAGCAAAATGCTGGCGTTCAACACTGATATTGTCGCGTTGAAATGGGAGCAGGCTTGACTTCGAAGGCAACTGAACACAGCACTTATACTCAAAGCAGTTTATTATGAACTCAACATACACGCAGCACTGACTGCCTCTCAGGCAGAGTGCTCTGCTATTTATACACGGACAGAATTTACCAGAAATTAGAACAACAGTTAACATAAGAAACAAGTAGAATTTACAAGTGAACATAAGAAAGATGTAGAACCTTCTGGAATGGTTAATTACAAAGAAATAAATTTTTGCCGGTGGGCGGGATTTAACCGACGACCTTCAGCACCGCAGTCCGTGACGCTATCCCCTGCGCCACGCCGGCAGTCGGTGTTCGTGGTCTCTCGCGGCAATATTGTAGAATGTGCTAATATGCCACGCAGTCAACTTACATTTCTACACTGTGTGTGCTGCTTGGAGCATTTTGTTGACATTCCCCATTTACATGTATTGTTAAGATTTCTGCATTGCATATGCCATTTACAATGATATCTACAGTGCTATCTAGAGCAAAAGTGCAGTGTCTTACCCACCAGCACGTTGAGAGGCACGTGATGGTCCTGTAATCAAATGTTCACATAGATATATTTGTTCGAGCTCAAGTACTTTCCTTGTTAGATGTCAACAGGCTGTGTTCTGCTAATTCTATGTTCCACTCCATTTGCTCGTTGTGATTCAACCCATGTTTGTTTGACCGTCTGAATTCCGTTCTTTGTTCTGACTTTTTAACTCGCTAGGACTTGTGTATGAGCATTTGGTCACAGTGTTTTTCAAACATTCGGCATTTTACCAATTTTAAATAGTTAGATATGTGTGTTTTCTTATAAACACAGCTAGAAACACTTATTTAGACATATTAAGTACATTACAAACTGTTCTTTGACTGTCAGAAAAATGCCATACAAGCGATTGATCACGTAAATTTTAAAGGTGCGAGTTTTCACAGGTTAAAGCAATGACATATTTTAATGAAGTTTTTGTCTTGAGTATTTGTTACAGTTTCATGTGGTATTAAGTAATCCAGTATTTTTATGTCTAGTGACTACGTCACCAAGTTTGCTCTCAGGGATAATGTGTCAAAGCATGCTCAAGTTTTTAGGACGACAAAATTAAAGGTGCGCAGTCGTTTTTTGTCCTTTTGTTTTTCTTTGAAAAGTATCCCATCATGTTGTGCAAGGGAGACAATAAAACTACAGATGAGGTAGGGAATGAGCTTCAGAGGTAGTTCACAGCTCTTCAGGTAGATGACACTTCGGTTGTAAATCGACATGCTGCAAGTGATTCCAATTTGGTACAAATATAAAGAATTTGTGGGGCTGATGGATTTCTTAAATAATTGTGTAGTAATACTCTTTATTCTCACCATACTCAAAAGCAGTGTGGAACATGGACTTGTTTTCAACCTTGTGCAGAAATAGAACAGTGGTCAAGTAATCCATGTACAGCAAATCTCTGGAGTCTTTCTATTTTGAATACTAATAGTTTTGGTACCTGTTACTGCAAAACATTTTTTCACGACTTTTTGCAACAACTATGACTTTAAAGTCAAACTAGCAAGTGCTTTGCAGTGCGCATTATAATATTTCTTGTCTGTGTTTCGTTAAACAAGTTTTGTTGTGTAAAGTGTTTTTCAGCTATCGCATATCTGCTTAATTAATGAAAGTTGTCCCGTCATCGGAATGAAACTTTCACTCTGCAGTGGAGTGTGCATTGGTATGAAACTTCCTGGCAGATTAAAATTGTATGCCGGAATAGGATTTGAACCTGGGACCTTCGACTTTCATGGGCAAGCGCTCTACCGCCAGAGCTATCCCGGTACACTTCAGTCTGTTATTGCCACAGCCGAGTGGCCGAGCACCCTGAGACGCTACGCTCCGATTTACCGTGCCGTTCCCCATTGGGAGTCGAAATCCTCCCTCGGGCATGGATGTTTCTATTGTCTTTAGTGTAAAGTAGTTTATAAATAGTTTGTTAGTTTAGGGACTGATGACCCTGCAGTAAAGTCCCTTAAGCTTAACTCACAACTTTTCTTCTGCCAGTACCTCACCACCTACTTTCCAAACATCACAGAAGTTCTCCTGTGTAACTTGCAGAACTGGCACTCCTGTAAGAAACGATATGGTGGAGACATGGCTTAGCCACAGCCTGAGGGATGTTTCCGGAATGAAACTTTCACACTGCAGCGGAATGTGTGCTGATATGAAACTTAGTTTCATTCTGGGAACATCCCATAGGCTAGGGTGACCAGATTTCCAAAATTAAAATACGGGACGCAAATTAGAAGGTGAAATAAAGTCACATTTTTTGAAACTGTATGATTAAAATAAATTGGAGTTCATATATTTGGTCCATATTAAAGCAACATACGTCACTATACCTGAAAGCCTAAAATATGTTTTGTTACTAATTTTGTAATTATTTAATTGGTGTCACATGCAAACACAATATGCAAATTTTATGTAACGACAACTTTCATAAGGGCTGACAGCTATTATTATGTATGCAGGTTACTGTCTCGACTATATTTTTCAAAAGGCTGCGTGTCATTCAGGAGTATGATAATTGGAAATACTGTTTTCTGAAAATTAAGATATGAAGTGTCCTAAACATGAGTCTTAGTTTGTATCTTTAACACATTCAATACTAAACCTCTTGTTTTCATTGGTCCATAAAGCAATGACTTCAGACAGACACTGTTGCAAAGGTAATTGTGGGATGAAAATTTTTGCCACATATACCATGACCTGAAATAAGTCGAAAGAGATACTTTTCACGAAGACAGTATTTCTAAATTCGTGCTTTAAAGCTTGACATAAATTTTTAACATTTTTCACTTAATGCAATCCTTTGACATGAGTGAACGATATGTTTTGTTTCTTGAAAGCAAGGAAGCAAGAAGCAGAAAAACGCTTACTTCATCATTTATGATGGTGCTACTTGTAAGTTTTTGCAACAAAAGACATCATACTTCATGACCAAGATTTCCTCTAAAGAGCTGGGCCCCGTTTGTCGCAAACGTCAAACAAACCTCCACCATCGACAGAAAAAGTACTTATTTTTCAACATGAAAATAATTTCTCACTTTGCTATTGTAATTTTGAAAACGTAAATTGGCCTTAATTCTGTCAATAACGACAGATGTAATAAGCAGATGTAATGCAGAATTGCCCGACATGTGAAAACATTACATATTGCTGCGAGAGACCATGAACACCAACTGCCGGCGTGGCGCAGGGGATAGCGTCACGGACTGCGGAGCAGGTCGCCGGTTCAAACCCGCCCACCGGCAAAAATTTATTTCTTTGTAATTTACAATTCCAGAAGGTTTTAGATCTTTCGTATGTTCACTTGGAAATTCTACTTGTTTCTTATGTTAACTGTTCTTCTAATTTCTGGTAAATTCTGTCCGTGTATAAATAGCAGAGCACTCTGCCTGAGAGGCAGTCAGTGCTGCGTGTATGTTGAGTTCGTAATAAACGTGCTTTTAGTATAAGTGCTGTGTTTAGTTGCCTTCGAAGTCAAGCCTGCTTCCATTGCAACAACGAAGAATTTCATCAAACAGTGTACTTTGCTCTATTCTTTGGCTAAGATCATTTATCTAGGTCATTATTTTATTATGGTACACATTTGTTAAAATCACAACGTTTCAAAATTACGGGACATCTGGTCACCCTACCCTACGTCTCCACCGTCTTCCAGGGGTGCCAGTTCTGCTAGTTTTACTGGAGAACTTATGTGAAGTTTGGAAAGTAGGAGGCGAGGTACTGGCAGAAATCAAGTCGTGTGCCAGGATAGCACTGTCGGTTGAGTGCTTGCCTGCAAATGGCAAAGGTCCCAGGTTAGAATCCCAGTTCTGGTACACATTTTTTTTTTTTAAATGAATTTAATACAAACAAACAATCCCGGAGACGGATTTTCGTCTCGAATATGTCAAAGACATTATTGATAAATCTGAAGCATTGAATTAAAATTTGTGATGCGGTTAGGAATCAAACCTGGACCTCCATGCTTACTAGGCAGACGTCTTACCATTAGACTACCACACCACTAACGATTAAGGCACCTTGGAATAGCCCAAGTACGATTTCCCTCCACATCACAAACTTTAATGTAATTGTTTATTTGTATTAAATTGATATTTATATCACCTTAACAGGATTGTTCCAATATGTCCATTGTCGAGGTGCTATTCCGCTGCATGGACAGCCTTGGCAGTAGTGGCAATTATCTTTGAAACACAGAAGCTGAATTAAAGTTTGTGACGTGGGGGGGGGGGGGAATCGTACTTGGGCTATTCCAAGGCGCCTTAATCGTTAGTGGTGTGGTAGTCTAACAGTAAGACGTATGCCTAGTAAGCATGGAGGTCCGGGTTCGGTTCCCGGCCACATCACAAGTTTTAATTCAATGCTTCAGATTTATCTTCTTATTTTTTCCTTCCTTAATCTGCCAGGATGTTTCAGTCCTGCCACGTATACTCCAAACCACTGTTCACCATGCCTACTGCTGTTTAACAGGGATTTCATGTCCATCTCCCAGTCAATGGCCTGTGTACAAGTAGATATGATTTCATTCAAGTATACTGTTTAAAGCATGGATTATTATATTTTATATCCCAGAACTATTATTATTTTTGTAAAGCAGGGTATGTTGAAAAAAATTTTTTTCCCCACACATGCACTTTACTGATAGCCTGTTCAATAGTTGGCAGGTATGTAAATCACTGGTTAAGTAATTAAAGTTCAAAGGACCATTCTCACTAAAATGCTATAGTGTTCAAAGCAGTCTTTGTATGAAAACTTTACTTATGGGTACCTAACTAGAGGTTAACACATTCACGACTGGCATAAGTGACCCTGGATGGGGCAGTTTAAACTGCTGTTTTTAATAAGTTTTCGAAAATTAAGCTTTCTCACTACAAATGAAATAATTGAGTTGGCTGTCTCATTTGAAGCAATGAAACCACGTTTATCTATCTGTATAACATGAAGATTACAGAGGAAAAACTCCAAGCAGAACAATTATATATAATAAGTAGATGAGGTTCACTTATCAGGTGAAGGAGTACAGGTATGTGACAGTAATATAAATAAAACACCCACCCACAACTTCTCCACTTTTGAGGGCCAGACATGCCAACAACTAAAAGAAACAGCCACGAGAACCAGGATGGCCCCCTCATATGCCAACTTATTTATGGGGTGCTTAGAGGGAGCCTTCCTGGACACCCAGGCCTGTTAACCCAAAGTTTGGTATATATTTATTGATTATATCTTCATGATCTGGACTCACAGTGAAGAACAACTCCAGAATTTCCTCTCCAACCTAAACTCCTTTGGTTCCATCAGATTCACCTGCTCCTATTCCAAATCCCATACCACTTTCCTTGATGTTGACCTCCATTTATCCAATGGCCAGCTTCACACATCTGTCCACATCAAACCAACCAACAAATAACAGTATCTTCCCTATGACAGCTGCTATCCATTCCATATCAAATGGTCCCCTCCCTACAGCTAAGGTCTTCGTGGCAAATGAGTCTGCTCCAGTCCTGAATCCCTGAACCAGTACGCGAATAACCTGATGACAGCCTTCACGTCCCGCAACTACCCTCCTGATGTGGTACAAAAGCAAATAGCCAGGGCCAAGCAAGGATACGACTTCCTTAAATCCTGTCCAGAAATGAGAGCGATCCTTCATGACATCCTCCCTACTCCACCAAGACTGTCTTTCTGCCGCCCCCCCCCCCTAACCTCTGTAATCTCCTAGTCCACCCCTATGAAATCCCCAAACCACCTTCCCCACCCTCTGGCTCCTACCCATGTAACTGCCCCCAGTGTAAAACCTACCCTATGCATCCTCCCACCACCACTTATACCAGTCCTGTAACCCAGAAGGTGTACACAATTAGGGGCAGAGCCACCTGTGACAGCACCCATGTGATTTACCAGCTGACATGCCTGCACTGTGACACCCCCCCCCACCCCCCCCCCCCCCCGGGGGCCCACAGCTCTTTTGTGGGTATTTGTGGGGCGCGCACAGGTCCCCGAGACATTGCAGCCTTTTTTCCTGCTTTTCTCAGGCTGCATTACCTCTCGTAGTCCCCCCTCCTTCCCATCCCAATCGCTCCCTCCCACCCCATCTCTTGGCGTTTCTCTAGATGATACCGATTGTCCTGCAATTTTGGTTTTGTCTGCTGTTTCCACCGGTTTTCGGCCCAGTTTAGTTCCCCTCGGGGTTTGACCTTTCATAGCAAAATCCTCCGATAACATGTGAGCCAATTGGGGAAGAACTCCCGACCTAGCCCCTACGGTGTGGGTCCCATCCTTTCCTTTAGACTTCCTTTCCTTGCCATAGCCCCCATCCCCCGTTAGGTCTCCAGCACGTGTAGCCAGTCCATGTAGGGGGGCTGTTATGTACCCTTTGGCTGAGCCCCCTGACACTACAAGGATCACACTACTAGTGTCAGAGCTGTGACCTCTCCATGTAAGCCAAGGAGTTGATGCCTGTCCTCGGGAGTATCAGAACTCCCAGCAATGGCCATCGTGCCAGGTGGCCTTTGCTGAGGCTGGGTGGTGCCCATGGAGAGATCCCCTGTTTTGGAGTGGGTGACACCAGGGCGGACGTCTAGCACTATGAAAAGAGTTGGACTTCAAAATGGTCGTGCATCGGCCGTCTCTCAAGACAGGAAGAGATCTTTCAATGCTACTACTGCAGATACGAGCATGTTTCCCTCCCTCGCTACCTCTTGGGAGGAAGGCCAGGCTCGCCAGTTAGGAGCAAAACCCTTTCCTCGCTACCTGGTTTGCACAAGGACTGATGGAGGAACTTTTACTACCACTAAACCACTGTTCTTTGTTGAGACCATAGAGGACAAGTTTGGTGAAGTGGAATCCATGAGTTAACTTTGACTCATTACTCATTAAAACAGTCTCAGCAGCTCAGTCTGAGGCTTTGCTCGCCTGCACCACTCTTGGTGACATCCCAGTAACAATTCTCCCGCACAAATCCTTGAATATGGTACATGGTGTAATATTCCGGGACCTCCTCCTTCAAACTGATGAGGAGCTTAGGATCAACCTCGAGCGACGTGGTATACATTTTGTTCGCCGCGTTCAGAGGTGATATAAAGACAACTGCGTTGATACCAGGGCCTTTATCTTGGCCTTCGAGGGGGGGGGGGACACTCCCATAGAAGGTCAAAATAATGATATATCAATGTGATGTGAAGCCCTACATTCCACCTCCCGTGAGATGTTTTTGATGCATGCTGTTTTGCCATCTGTCCTCTCGCTGTACACCAGTCCCCGTATGTGGTGATTGTGGACGCCCACTACATGAGGGGAGCCCCTGTGTTCCTCCGCCAGTGTGTGTCAACTGTCATCAACACCACTCTTCACGGTCGCCAGATTGCCCTATGTTCAAGAAAGAAAAGAAAACACAAGAGTACAAATCACTGGAGTGTTTAACATACCCTGAGGCCCGCAGTAAGTATGAACGTCTGCATCCTGTGCAGATGGCGACTACCTTCGCTACAACGTTGTCTCCTAACCTTTCACCCTCTTCTTCCTGCTCCCATCTCCCCCCCTACATCCCGTTCCCACCCCTTCCTCACATCTCCCTCTCCTGTAGCTCCCGTAGCCCTCCCTCTGTGTCCCACACCTTTTCAGCCGGAGAAGTGCACCATTTCTCCGGTGCCTGCCAGTGACAGTGACCCATCTAAGCGCGTTCCGTTCCTGGCGTTCTTCAGATCGGAGATCTTCGACCTCCAGTGGGCCATCGGACTCGCAGTCGGTGCGTTCAAAGGTCGCCCGATCTTCGTCAGTACCAGATCTTACTGACAAAAGTTCTCTCTCTGGGACTGGTCCTTCCCGACCCACAAGAGAGAAAGAGAAGGAGAAGAAACCAAAGTTGCATGATAAAGCATCTCGGGTACCACCGGAGGTGCCGACTGTGCTTTCACAACTCGCTCATCCCATTGAGCCTGAGGCTGATTAGCTATTTATGGATGTCGTCCCTTCTTCTTTGGTGATGGACACTGACAAAGCAGTGTGACAGACGTTACCTCATTCGCTTCCTGCCTAGATCCTCGTGACGTGATCATCCGTCATCTCTTGGAGATTAAACAGCTAATCTCTCTTTCTTCTACGGCATGTGTCGTCCTGCAGGATTCGCGGTTTGTGAACTCACATTCACCGACCCTCCGTGGGTTACGTGCCTTTTGTCGGAACTGGGTTGGTCCCCTCCAGGTGTCTGGTGGGGTTTGTACATTGGTCTGGACAGATATTGTCAGTACCTGGATTCCTCTCCAAACTCCATTGGAAGCGGTTGCTGTCCGGGTTCACTTGTACACACCGTTAACCATTTGCAACCTCTACCTTCCCCCTGACAGGCCACCTACACTTGCTGCCCTAGTTGCCCTCCTTCAGCAACTCTCCCCTCCTTATCTCATCCTTGTGGACTTCAATGCCCACCATCCTTTTTGGGGCAGTGCTTATACATCTAGCCGGGGCTGCCTCATAGACCAGTTTCTTGCTGACCATTCCCCAACCCATTTTAGTGCCGCTCACAGCACCTTTTCTGCCATAGACCTCCTCTCACTTTCCTCCTCTCCTCCCTTTATTTCACTGGTCGGCGCACGACGACCTCACTTTCCGTTGATCCTTTTACTTCCCTCACACCTACCACGAGCCAGGGTATCCCGTTGGGTCTTTCCCTCTTGCTAATTGCCGCTATATACATCCCAGGTAGTTTTCCCATCTTCCCCCTCAGGCTGTATTGATGATATTATAAACCAAATGACCAAAATGATTACTCAAGCTGCCAACTCCGCTGTTCCCTGGACGACAGGCCCTCCTACTCGCCGGCCGGTCCCATGGTGGAACGCAATTGTTGCCGCAGCCATTGGTGAGCGCTGTAGGGCCTTGCAACATCTTAAGCCCCACCCATCCAGAGCTCGTTACTTAATCAAACAAAGTAAGTGGGCATGCTGGGAACATTTTGTCTCCTCCTTGGGCTTTTCTGTTCCTCTGACACGAGTTGGGCTATGCTCCGATCTATCCAAGGTAGCTGGCGGCCGTCTTCCATCCCTGGCCTTGCCCTGCCTGATGTGGTCTGTACAGAGCCATCTGTCCTTGCAGAACATCTTGCAACTCACTTCGCCAATGTATCAGCGACAACTTCATATCCGGCGACCTTTCTCCTTAAGAAACACCAGACCGAAACCTAGAAATTAGGTTTTACTTCTCACTAGGTGGAACCATATAACGAACCTTTTACTGACTGGAACTATCGCTGGCCCTCTCATCTTCTCGTGATTCAGCACCTGGCCCTGACGATATCCATAATCAATTGCTGAAACACCTCAACCCTTCACAACGACAATTTCTCCTCAAGTTTATAACCGTATTTGGCATCAAGGGGTCTTCCCCTCCCAGTGGAGAGTATTGTGGTCCCTGCCCTCAAGCCTGGAAAGGACCCATCGTCGCTGGACAATTCTCGGCCAGTAAGCCAGACAAATGTCCCCTGTAAATTACTTGAAAGGATGGTAGCCTGCAGATTATGCTGGCTGCTTGAATCCCGGGGACTTCTCTCACCTTACCAGTGTGGGTTCCGGGAGGGATGATCCCCTATTGACCATTTACTTCAACTGGAGATGGCGATCAGACAGGCCTTCTCTAAACGACATCATCTTGTTGCAGTCTTCTTCGATCTTCATAAGGCATACGACACTGCTTGGCATCATCATATTTTACGTTCTCTTCATAACTGGGGCCTCAGAGGCTCCTTGCCAATTTTTATCCCACCGCCTGTTCCGTGTCAATTGGCTCTTCATTCAGTTCCCCTCGAATACAGGAGAACGGCGTCTCCCAGGGCTCAGTGTTGAGTGTCTCACTCTTTCTAATCGCCATCAATGGGTTGGTGAGCTCTGTTGGGTCGCTGGTGACCCCAGCACTGTATGTCGACGACTTTTGCATATGGTACAACTCCTGCTTAGTAGCTTCTGCTGAACGTCAGCTCCAGAGTACCATTCGGCGGGCTTCAACTTGGGCTACGTCCCATGGTTTCCAGTTTTCCTCGTCAAAAACGAGGGTGATACATTTCTGTCGTCATACTACAGTTCACCTTGATCTAAAACTGTTCTTGGGTACTCAGCGCCTGGAAGTTGTAGCACAGAATCGTTTTCTGGGTCTTCTCTTCGACAAAAAGTTGACTTGGGTGCCCCATATTCATCACTTAAAGATTAGTTGTATGAGGTAACTTAATGCCCTATGTTTCCTTGCTCATTCATCTTGAGGTGCAGACCGAACAACTATCCTTCGTATCTTTCGGGCTCTAATCTTGTCAAGATTGGACTATGGGTGTCAATTGTATGGCTCGGCAGCTCCTTCTGCCCTGAAATTATTAGATCTCGTACACCATTGTGGTGTATGCTTGGCTACAGGTGCGTTTCGGACTAGCCCGGTTGACAGTCTCCTTGTTGAGGTGGGAATTTGCCCTCTTCAGGTAAGGCGGCATCAGCTTCTGGCGTCTTATGCCATCGTCATCAGACAATATCCTGCTCATCCCACTTACCAGGTTCTTTTTGCATATGAAGGGCTCGGACCACCTGATACCCGGTGGTACCGCGACCAATAATTCGGGCGGATCTCTTCCAGGGCCCAAAAGCTTTAATTTCCCCCATGGTCTTTCGGCGTTTGGTGCACCCAGTACCAGAAGAGTTTCAGGGTGCCTCTATTTTCTACACTGATGGCTCGAAAACTGTGGGCCATTCCGGATATGCGTTTACATCTCCCGTTGGGGTGGAATGCCATTCTCTGCCAGAGGCATGCAGTGTGTTCACGGCAGAGCTGATGGCGATTTATAGAGCCCTTTGTTTTATTAAACAGACTGCTGTGGAACGTAGTTTAATCTGTGTTGACTCCGTGAGCAGTCTGCAGGCCATTGATCGATGTTTCCCCTCCCATCCTTTGGTTATTTCCATCCACGATCTCCTTGCTGACCTCTATCGTGCTGCCTGCTCCATTACCTTTCTCTGGGTGCCAAGCCATGTTGGTATTACAGGGAATGAACAGGCTGACTGGTTGGCTCAATCAGCAATTACTCACTGCCCACCTCCCTTTCTAATTCCGGGTGCAGATCTGTGGGTAGAGATCAGGTCTTTGCTTCACTCCTCATGGGATAGCAGCTGGAAAGCTACTGCCCCTTCCAATAAACTCCACACTGTCAAAGATATGGTGACAGTGTGGAGTTCATCTTTACGCCCTTCCCGGAGAGAATCGACTGTCCTCTGTCGCCTTAATATTGGACATTGCAGGCTGACCCATGGATTTCTTTTACGTAATGACAATCCACCACATTGTGATTGTTGAGCTGTACAATCCGTGGCTCATATTCTGGTTGAATGTCCTCTCCATTTGACACTTTGGGGCAACTATGGCCTACCGCCTTTGTTGCCTCTAGTTTTGGTGGATGACCCATCGATGATTGATAGTGTCCTTGCCTTCCTCCGTGAAGGTAGGTTTTATTCTCAGCTCTAGGACTTGCTTGGTTGGGGTGAGTGGGTTTGTGACTCTTTGCCGGGTTTAGAGCCTTCTCTCCCCCCCCCCCCTCCCCGGTCCTCCACTCTTTTACTTTTTAATGTCGTTTTATTTCTCCCTACTCTGAAGCTGTGATCTGTTGACCACTGTGCCGTTAGTAACTTGTGGTTTAGAAGGTTTGTTGTCGCTTCCGGAGCTATGGGAGCGGACACTGTAGCTTTCGCTACTTTAGTTGGTTTTAGTCTTGTCAGTGAGATGATATTAATTCCTAGTGGAATGGTCCTTTAGCTTTCCCGCATTTTTTGTTGGGCTCTGTGGCATGTGCAATTCAGAGTTAAAGGGACTGATGACCTCGTTGTTTGGTCCCTCATTTCCATCCACACACACACACACACACACACACACACACAAATGCACTGTTACACCTTCTATGTGGGTATGACCAGCAAGAAACTGTCCATTCACATGAACGGACACAGGCAGACAGTATTTGTTGGTAATGAAGGCCAAGCATGCCTTAGTACACGGCCAGCACATCTTGGCACAGTGTTACACTGTCCGGGTCATATAGCTACTTCCCACTGACACCAACCTTTCAGTACGCCGGAGATGGGAACTTGCCCTTCAACATATTCTCTCTTCCCATTGCCCACCAGGTCTCAACCTTCGTTAGTTTGAAATTCCAACCCAACATTCTACAACATCTTTGCCTCCAATCTCTGGACAGAACCTCTTCCTCGACTGGCATCTCTGTCCAACCTCTTTGCATTTTACACATGTCTGCCTCGGTGTGTATGTGTGTGTGTTTGTTTACCTATCCTTTTCTCCCATAGATAAGTCTTTCCTCTCCCGGGATTGGAGTGACTCATTACTCGCTCCCTTAAAACCTTCATCCTTTCCTTTTTCCTCTCCTTCCCTGCTGTTTCTGAAGAAGCAACCTTAGGTTGCGAAAGCTCAGTTTGTGTGTGTGTGTGCGTGCGCGTGTGTGTCAATGTATCGGTGCCTTTTCGTCTGTTAAGTCCAACTTTCTTTACTTTTTATAAATATTTTTCCGTACTGGACTCTCTCTCAAAACTCGCATCCTTCCCTTTTTCACCTCCTTCCTTCCTCTTTTCTCAATGAAGCGGCCAACATTTGTGAAAGCTTGATTGATTGTTTGCGTGTGTTATTACTTGTGTTTTTATGTCTATCACACGCACACACGCACACACGCACACACACACACACACACACACACACACACACACACACACACACAGAGAGAGAGAGAGAGAGAGAGAGAGAGAGAGAGAGAGAGAGAGAGAGAGAGAGAGAGAGAGAGAGAGAGAGAGAGATTCACCTATTTCCTTTTCCAGGGCATTGAAGACATTGCTCTTATTTTAATTCACCATATAGAGAATAAGCAATATGTGAGTAATGCAAATAGCACATGAAAGCAGTGAAGGAGTCAACAGAGATCAAGAAATACAAATCTCTTTTGTAGTGTACAAATAGTTTAATCTCCACTCACTATGTGGCAGCAATATGCAGAGAACCTTCCTTGTTAATATTACGTGATTACCAACAAGGGCAGGTTGTGCAGTGGCAGCCAGCAATTTTCCAGCATTGCACGAGTCACTCGGGCATCATCCACTGCTTGAAGAGTCTGGTTTGGTCACTGTGCACAATTTGTTAATGGAGTTTCCTTGCAATAGCACTCCTTGCATATAGAACAACAAAGCCAAATGGGGTTACAACTACTATTGTTCTCTGGTTAACAGAAACACCACCTCTCCTCCAATTACCTCATCTGAGGCAATCTCGTAGGCCAGTTATGTACTTTGGAGATGGTTACTATGAATGTGTTCTTGTAGGATTGCTGTAACACCTTACAATTTATACATGTTGTTTTCTCTCTTTTTCAGGCTAAATTCATCGAGACTAAACTGCCTGAGCACAAAAGAGGAGATTACTGCATTGCTTGAGATCATTAAGAGACAATATTATAAAATTATTTAAAGTGCTTCTAAATTGTGTGAACTATGGCTGTTCCAACGGAAGCTTCTTGCTGCTCAGTACCAAAGCGAATGGTTTTCCATATCTTGGATGCAGTGTTCCTAATTGCTATACTGATTCTTCAAGGAACAATTCTCAACTATTACATTATTAAGCATTCAAAGCATCATGTCACACCGTACTTTTGGTTTCTTGCAGATATTGCTAGTCTCTTTATTTTTGCTGGAACACTAACTGTTTCTTACCAATACCTGACAAAAGTTAAAAGTGATTTTGATACAAATTCTTTCTTCTTGTCACCCAGACGTATTATACACTGTAAGTTTCCTACATCTAAACTTGGTATTATGCCTTTAAGTTATATTTCTTGGATAGTTTATAGCACATTTCACTTCAGTAAAGTAGCTGTAATATTCAAGTCAGGTATACCTGATTATTTGAAAGCAGATGACTTCTTGGGTAACCAAGTATTGCAAATAACAATTGCATTGTCTGGAATAATTTTCATTTTACTTGCGGAAGGGCATAATTGGTCCATGCACCAGTCACCCCGATACCTTTATGTTACTTCTGTTGGATGGAAAACTGGTGTGGAAATACTGGACACCGTTAACCTATTGGCACTGCTGCTGGTAAATGAAACAAAAATGATACTGACTTACACATTGGAAAACTCAGTTCTTACAGTATGTTCATTTAATTTCTTTTTACCTGCTCTTGCTCTTTACAAGTTAAGCTTATCGGATATGAATCACGTACAGTTATTTTTGCCACTAAATGTATTGTACAATATTTTGCATCTTTGTCTAATTGATATACCATTCTTAGCTATACGGATTTACATATGGGTTAATTATAATAAGAATGCATCCATATTTCTTATGAAGAATGTTTTTGGCATTATAATGGTTCTTCGGAGTGCATATCCTGATCTGCATGAACTGTTTCAACGGAGATACGCCTGTAAGTTATCTTCTAATCGAGGACACAACAGAGCAACAAAAGAGGATATTTCATTGCATGAGCTTAATGCTGATGGTAATAACTTACTACATGAGGTGCAAAGTAGATAAAGTATTCTAAATGGGTGTTAAGAGTATTGGCTGTGTAATCTATAATGGCAGTATTGATTTACCATGACATGTACAGATGATGCATTCAGACTGAATAAGTAAGTTAAGAGGCCTCCACAGCATGCATTGACAGTGACTGCATTTTATACTGATATGTTGTTACTATAACAATGGGTGTATTCAGACTCTTCCTGTGGAAGGTAACACTATTTTTATAAAACTTTTGGTGTCTTACCATGAAATGTTGAATGAAGGCATTTACCTGCATAATTTCATTTATATATTTCGATCTAAATTTAAACCCCCCCCCCCCCCCTCTCTCTCTCTCTCTCTCTCTCTCTCTCTCTCTCTCTCTCTCTCTCTGAGTTGTAGTGCTGTTTGTCTCAAGTTTAAAACCAAATAATGCTTTTGGGTTTCGTATTTGTATGGTGCATGTAGCCAAGGCAATTCTGTGCTGGACTGGATCTGAAGAAGAATAGATAAGAGTGTGTGGTCTGGTGGTAGATGCCATTAAAATATAGGCAAATGCAACACACATGTAGTTGACAGTCTTAACATGCAAAAAAAAAAAAAAAAAGAGAGAGAGAGAGAGAGAGAGAGAGAGAGAGAGAGAGAGAGAGAGAGAGAGAGAGAGAGAGAGAGAGAGACAATACTCCAGAGAATGTTTTCTGGGTTACAATAAATAAACTATTTTTGTTCTTCAATTTAAAAAATAAAAAATTCACTTCAACTTCAAACTAGTTTTCAGCTTATTAGTTCATCATTAGAAAACAACAGACTAGTGTTAAAAAGAAGTGCTGGTTCTTTGATTTTCAAACATTTTACTCGAAGATATACATAAACACAAGTTCTTAAATAACAAAATTCGTTGAGGGGTTTTCATTATGGCATCTGCTCTTCATTCTTCAGTACGCTCATTGTAGCCTGATATCATCCAACTTCTTGTACCTTCTTCTGCCCTTCCCTCTCTTTCCCAGAATGAAACCTTCAAGTGCCTCTACTAGAAAGCTATCTTGTCTCAGATTGTGGTCTATCCAATTTAGTTTTCTGTACTTCACTGTCATCAGCATCCTCGTTTCTTCACCAACTCTACTCAGTATTTCTTCATTCCTGCCTTTATCAATCCAGCTGATCTCCAGTCTATGTCTTTTCTGTTTTTGAAATGTATCTTTCACCAGAGGCATTCTCACTTTGATGTCTTGTTGGCAGTCCACATCAGCCTTAATCCAACTTCCCATTTTCTTTTCATTAATCTTCACACCATATGCTGAACAGGCTTAATTCAGGTCATTTTACAGCTGGGGACCATTTGAAGGTCCTCATCAGTGCCTGTGGTGTCTGCAACCATGGAACTGACGATAGGGAAGGAATCACTTGTGCATCCACATCGATCTGCTAACAGAGTAACTCCCAGCATTAAAATTGTGTTCTTGCCAACAGCGTGTTCCAAAATACGATG
Organism: Locusta migratoria; assembly: GCA_026315105.1. Lineage (NCBI taxonomy): Eukaryota > Metazoa > Arthropoda > Insecta > Orthoptera > Acrididae > Locusta > Locusta migratoria. The sequence continues at coordinate 10,414,336 of CM048744.1, forward strand.
GTAGTGAATGGAATAATTGTATCCAGACAGAAACAGTGCCTACCATTGAAAGGATGCGCTGTCGTGTCCGGGATGTTGGATACTGGATTGAATAGTGCAATTAATGGTTTGTGGTCAGTGATTGGTTAGAAACTGATTTCATACAGAGAAACATGGAACTTCTTGAGGGCAGAAATGGTTGCTAAGGCCTCTTTTTCAATTTGCGAATGTCCTCACTGTACCTCTGTCAGAGTTTTGGAGGCATAGGCGGTAGGACACTCGGAACCATTGGGGTATTGACAAGCCAGAATAGCTTCAGTGCCTACATGAATAGCATCAGTTGCAACCACAACCTGCTGGCCTGGCTAGAATCTTGCTAGGCATGGGGCTGTGAGTAGGTGATGTTTTAGAGACTCGGACTGTTCGCAGGCAGGTGAACAGACGAACGGACCATTCTTTCTGCACCGATAAGATGGTATTAACTTCCTGTAATATGCAATTTTTACTAAAAATGAGCGGAACTGTGTTCACGTTGACAGTTATGGAAGCTGAATTACTGCTGCTTACTGCTGTGAAGTGTTTGTTCAAAGGCTGTGTGCCTTCCTGGTAGACACAGTGACCTAAATATTTTATTTCCTGCTAGAAAAAGCAGTATTTCTCTTTGGGGCAGCAGAGAGTTGCATCTTCGTAGCACCTGGAAAGGTTCCACAGGTTGCGTAGGTGGTCCTCGGGGCTCACAATGATGTCATACTTAGATATTTTAATAAATATAATCACCTTTACTGCTGCTTATTCGCTTTATTTAATTGTCCACTACAGCTGTTTCGCCGTATTTGGCGTTGTCAAGTGGTTGTCTATTTGTTGCCAATATACACACAGCATCTGTACCTCTATATGATTTTAATAGGTACTTTCTTAGAAAGTCGTTTTTTAGTAATTTTTAAAATAATGACTTTCTTGTTTGACAATGCTGTGTGTATATTGGCAACAAATAGACAACCACTTGACAATGCCAAATACGGCGAAACAGCTGTAGTGGACAATTAAATAAAGCGAATAAGCAGCAGTAAAGGTGATTATATTTATTAAAATGTCATACTATGATATACTCACTGCTGCAGGCCCATTTATGAAAAAAGACATCTAAGTAGTTGACACAACCTTAGATACTAGTGACTAGTTGTTAGAGGAATCTTTGAAATATTGCATGGAGCACTGCCTGCGGCATTTGAGTCTATACAGTCCGTGTGCTGTGTTTACAACCATAAATTCTATGTCTTATCAAAGGTAATTGTATATATGATTCTGCTAAATTTTTGTTCGAATAATATTGCCCTTTGTGGCATTAGCTTAGTAACTCCGTGCGAGGCAATGGATAGGTGTGGATCTGTGTCTAGGCATTTATGGTCTTTTTGAAATCACCACATAACCAAAGTCTATCAGAAGGTTTTTACGACGACCGAAGGTGTCACGCATGCACCGTGAGAAATCGGATCCAGCACTCGTATGGAAGTGAGGTGGTCTAAAATAGTCCTTCAACATGTGTCACCAGAGGATCAGACGGCATGCAAAAATATCGAGACCGAACATTGTCTTTCAGACTAATGTGCTCCTCAAAGTTCCTTGCTGTTTATAATTCTTGTTTGTAGGTTTCCTTAAAGTCCACTCAAAGGTCATCCAATTCGGCATGACACTCATCAGAAATAAGGTTTTCTGAGTCTTTGATAGGAAACCCAAAGGCACTGACTCCATAAAGGGCAAACAAATTGGCTGTGGAATCACTGTGGGATGATTAAAAATGTCAGCATGCGAGTCACTCGTCAATAAGTTGTTTGCATATCAGCTCGGACCCAAAGAGGAATGTTCAGTTTATTGCAGGCCACAAGTAGCTCGGTCTATTTGTGCAGGAGTGGGGCTTTCAGGCGTGTGTACATCTTAGAATTTAACTAACAAATGGTGGCCCCTATGTCCATTGTAGTTTTATAGGCTGATTGCTAATACTGACTTCTACGGACAATTTATTTCCCAGATCCTGTATTCAGTTGATGTTGCTTCATCGACGGCCATCATCTTTTTCAGGTGCCCAGATGTTTTGGCGCTCTGACACTGCCCTACGGATTGAGGTGAGATGGACATTTGAAGAGCAGTTTGTACAATACGCCTGTCTGTCAGGGCAGTCCTCTTGGTCATGTCATTTGTAGCAATCTGGGCAGGATGGAGGTTTCTCTGGGGATCACTTGTAAAAAGTGTTTGCTGCTGTGCATCGCATCCGAGGTGGGCATCGGATTTGTTGGACAGCATTGATGTCCATGTTGTCTCCTGTACGGAAATGTTGCTGTTCCGTGAGTGTGCATCTGGAACTGGTAATATGTACCACATAATATTGGCTTACATTACCAACCAGTTTTCCTGCGGCACTGGAGACAGCGAAGGTTTGAGCTAATTCCAGGACCTTGCCTAGCATTGGGTTTTTTAGTTCTAATGCAATGTTTGCAATTTCCTTATTGGGGTCCCCACGAATAAACTTGTCTTGTATCATTTCTTCAGCATTTTTCCTTGGAGGAGCAGATGATCAGTTTTGGAACAGGTTTTACAGCACAGAGAAAAGTACTTCCTGCAATCAGAGATATAATGTTTATTAGTGACAGGCTATCAGCTAGTGTTGTCTGGCAGGTGACAAAATGGTATGTGGTAATTATAGAGGGATATTGCTACTACCAGTAAGTTTCAGAATTTTCTCGAATATTCTGCTAAGCCGGCTTGCACCATATGCAGATAAAATTGTGGGGGATGACCAAGCTGGTTTTCGGAGGAACACATCTACTATAGACCAAATATTCAGCCTGCGTCAAATTTTGGAGAAGAAATTGGAATATAGTAAACCGGTTCATAATGTTTTCATAGATTTTACAAAAGCATAAGATTCAGTATTGCGAATAAAATTGTACAGAAGGATGATGGCAGAATACTGTTAGGGCACTTAGAGGGAGAACGTCCTGTCGAGAGACCGAGTCGTGGATGGGAGAACAATGTGAAGGAGACTACATATTGAAGGCAACTGGAAGGAAATAGCATGAGAAAGGCCCAGATGGCAAAAACGTGGTGCTGCAGTAATGACCTTTAAAGTCTGGTATGACCAGTGAGTGAGTAAGTAAATAAGTTGTAAGTCAAAGGAACACCTGTATTGGAGCAAAATTAGGTTGGAGTGAGCAAGAGTAAATATTTTCTCTTAAGTATAAGGTTCAGTTGAATTAAAAATGTTCTTTTTAAAAGTAAGATGTTTTCACGTGTCGACATAGTAAAGCAACAAAACTTGGACTATTTTGGGTATTGAGTACTACATGAAGATAAAACCTCTGATGAATATAGTGTATATAATTTTCACCTTATGAGATCAGTAATTAGCATAAGACTGGTTGAAACTTACTGGTAGATTAAAATTGTGTGCTGAAACCGGGACTCGAACCTGGGACCTTTGCCTTTCGCGGGCAAGCGCACTACCGACTGTGCTACCCCGACACGACTCACGATGCCACCTCACAACTTTACTTCCGCCAGTACCTCGCCTCCTCCTTTCCAAACTTCACAGAAGCTCTCCTGCGAACCATGCAAGACTAGCACAAGTTTGGAAAGTAGGAGGCGAGGTACTGGTGGAAGTAAAGTTGTGAGGCGGCATCGTGAGTCGTGTCGGGATAGCACAGTCGGTAGTGCGCTTGCCTGCGAAAGGCAAAGGTCCCAGTTTCGAGTCCTGGTTCCGGTACACAATTTTAATCTGCCAGTAAGTTTCATATCAGCGCATACTCCGTTGCAGAGTGAAAGTTTCATTCTATAAGACTGGTTGCTAATTGCACCTTGCCCACTGCACTACTTGTACTCTCTTGGTACTCATTAGAAATGAGTAGGTGGAACCTAACCACATTCATGTCTTGTGCAGAAAAGCAACATGTCAGTACCCAATTGAATAGAATGCTCACAGTTGTGCACAACGTATCAGGAATGATGCATGTTACATACACAGTTGTTGTTGTTGTTGTTGTTGTTATTGTTGTGGCCTTAAGTCTGGAGACTTTGATGCAGCCCTCCACCCTACTCTATCCTGAGCAAGTCTTTTCATCTCCACATAAGACTGGCAACCCACATCCATTTGAATCTGCTTACTATAAGCGTCTCTTGGGATCCCTCTGCGATATTTTCCTCACACACTTGCCTCCAATGCCAAATCTATTACTCTTTATTGTCTAAGAATGGGTCCTACCAGTCGATCCCTTCTTTTAGTCAAAATATGCCAAAAATTCCTTTTCTCACCAATTATGTTAAGTATCTTTTCATTAGTAATGCGATGTAGCCACCTTATCTTCAGCACTCTTCTCTACCACCACATTTCAAAAGCGTCTATCCTCTGCCTGTCTTAACTGTTTATCACCCAAGTTTCACTCCCATACAAGGCAACACTTCACACAAATGCCATCAGAAGTTATGTTGCTACCGAAATAACAAAACTCATCTACCACTGGTATTATCTCATTACCTAATCTAACTCCTTCAGCATCGCCTGTTTTCTAAGACTGCCCATACAGAGTATACAAGTGAATATGGACAGTTTACATCTCTCTGCAAAGATGTGACGACGACCTGTGACAGGCATTTAAAAAAGACACAAACATACAACACTTCAGCTATCGGCCATGGCCTTCTTCGGAAAACTGAACATTCATGCAATCACACAGGCGTACAACACATTCACACAACCATCATCTCTGGCTTCCGCACTCCAAATCACGCTTTGTGGTGTGCAAATGAGGGAGGGGAGAGGAGGAGGGATAGGAAGGTTGCGTCATGGTGGTGGAGGATGGGTACAGCACGGCCTTGAAGAGCATGTACGTATTATATTGGAGGAACGAGATGCAACTTAGGAATGGAGTGGGGAGGGGGTGAGGGCACACACACACACACACACACACACACACACACACACACACACACGACACTCAAAATAGGATAGAGAGGTTGGAACAAAGGGAAGTTAATGTAGGTTAAGGCCTGGATAATTTCAGGATCAGACAATGTACCGGTCTGTGCAGTTCAGAAAAGCTGGTGGTGCTTGAGAGGATCCAGATGGCCCAGGTTCTGAAGCAGCCATTGAAATCAACCACCTGCTCCACTGCATGCTGTGCCACAAGGTGGTCCACCTCTTTTTTGGCCACAGCTTGGTGGTGGCCATTCGTACTAACGGACAGCTGGTTAGTGATCATGCCAATGTAGAAAGCTGCACAGTGATTGCAGCGCAGTTGGTATATGACACGGCCGCTTTCACAGCGGGTCCAGTCACTGATAGGGTAGGATAAGCCTGTGCTGGGTGGGTGGATCGGACAGGTCTTGCAGCGGGGTCTTCCACAGGGATACGATCCCTGTGGCAGTGGGCTGGGTTTCAGGGTGACATACAGATGGACTAGGGTGTTGTGGAGATTGGGAAGGTGACAGGACAGCACTTTGGGAAGGGTAGGAAGTATTCTGGGCTGGATGTCTCTCATTTCTGGGCAAGAGGACATAAAATCAAAACCTCCAATCCCTCTGTGGCACCTCCTCTCTGCCACCATTCATCGCGGACTGAAATCCATGTCAGATGCGAGTGCAGCCTTCAGTAAAACCAGAGGGGACTGAGGCAGTAGACACACACGTCTTTGTTTTCTGCTTCTGAAGAGCTAAAAATTTAACCATCTTTTTATTGTATCTGTCTGTGTATCAACATCTATGTATGTTCAGTTATAGCCCATCCTTTTTATATTACCACAGTTACTTAATACATGATGAAACACTGTGGACTGATTGTTGTCTAAAATGGCTTAAAAGTAAGAATTGTACACCATATACCTACTTGAAGTGTTCATAGATATCAGATATGACAACCCAAGAGGAGAAGAAAAGCATTTTAGGTAACTTTCATTGTAATATTTGAATTGCCTTCATTATTATTATTATTATTTTATTATTTTGTACTAATCATACAGAATGGAATAGGAACAAATTATATCATGTTTTGAAATGGAACCACATAACCATGAATATTGTATATACATGGACACACTATTTTATACCACACAAAGTAAATATAATAATTATGATAAATTACTTTTACAAAATGGCAAATAAATAATAGTAAAGCAAATGGATCACCAAAGATTAATTAAAATATGTTTACTCTTCATTACGAACTTATGATTAATGACGATTGTGTTCTGTCTCTTCAAATGCCATGTTGTTGTACTCTGAAGTTGGCCGGAAGCTATCTGGCTTTTTGTAAACTGGCGTTTCAGCTGAAACAATTGTATACAAACAGAACAAAGTCATGGAAAATTGAGAAATAATACATGAACAAATGTTGGCTTAAATTTTGATATATATTATTCAAGAACACCAAAGTGATTAGTTGAACTGTAACTTGTGGGGACAGAGAGGGGGACACTCTTCGTATACCGTGATAATTATCAGTTTTAATAAATTAATATTACCATCTTTTTTTGATAGTGTACTTTACACAAAGAGCCAGAAGTGATTGCTGCTGCCAATTACAGTATAACTTGTTTTTCAACATCCACAAAGACTCTCCTTTATGATGGGATTGATTGATAATGATGTGTAAATCAATGAAAAGTTGCTGGTTGTTGATTCACAGGGTCATAAAGATTTAAAATAGCTTAATTAGGGGACATATTAAACAATTAAACAAGAAAAGGTAATAAATAAGATATTGACTAAACAGGAGACCAGAAACACACAATTACCATGTATGAAAGAACGGTATCTTTTTTTGGAAAGTTGGATGGGTTAAGAGAGAACTACAGAAGAAAATTGTGTAATTTATGAATCCATCCAATGAAGATTATTCTCACACAAAGGGCATCAAGAAAACAAGTGTGACTCAGGGAATAGAGAAAATAGCTAAGTGGATTTTGCCTCCCGTCCCACATCAGAATCAAATCAACTTTTTGGAATGCCTCAAATCGAACCCGATGCCTCTCTCACCTTGTCACCATAGATGCCACATCCCTTTGGACCAGCATCCCCCCTACACGCATTGCCTTTCTGCCCTAGAATACTACCTTTCACGATACCCAGAAACCTTATTCCCTTTCACACTTGCCAATTTTATCTTCACCTACAATTACTGCACCTTAGAGGAGCACCTCCAACAAATTGGGAACAACTACAGAAACTGTTATGGCCACTTCGTCTGCCGCCCTATAATCACAAAATATTTTCCATTTAAGTCCATTTATGGTCATACACGTTTTATCAAAGGTCACTTTCAAATTTCTAGACACTATTTTGCTTAATGCTGACAAATTATGCCTCAATCCAGGTACAGTTACTGCTTCTATAACAATAGTTTTATTCTGACACAAAATTCTCACTTTACCTTTCTCAGTTGCTTCCATAATTTCACCTCATATTCACTTTCCGTTCTTAGCCTTTATTACAATTTGATTTCTTCATCCAAGCCTTGCTTTCACAAAATCGAACTTCACATCAGGCTGGGCTTCTAGAGCTGTTATCACAGTGTCATATTCTTTGCCTAAGTAAGTAAAAGATGTCATACCTTGTCTGATTGATCGATTTTTGAACCTAGGACTACCAATTCTCGTGTGCGTGTGTCAAATTTTAGAAAATGATCCTCTATGCTGTCTCTACTATTACATTTTAAATTCATTAGTTTTCTCCATAGGAAAAGTTTTCCAAAAGCACTTGATCAAACAAAAATTGATTGGAGAGCTGCCAACATTTCTCTTGCTGTCTTTGGATTTTTAATAATGTCTAAATGTTTGTCACTTACACCTTGAATTATTATTGCTTTTTCTTTGGCGTCTCTGATCAGGAACACCTTCTTAGACTAGTCATCTGGTGGGTTACTGTCCAGGACGCTGTCTAGCTGCTCCTTCTGCAAAAGTGGACGAATTCTAAATTTCCAATTGTCAAAACGTGTTCCAGTTAATACAGACACTGTGATACCTACTCCCGACAGTTTGGACTGGTTTAAAATGTAGTTCAGTCCAACCACATTTTCATAACTTTTGAACTTGGTGTGTTTCAACACTATTCGAATTCACTTTGGCATGGTAAACTGGGCCCATAACCTTTTATAGGTATTTATTTGTTACTTGATTGAGCAATGAGCATTCACAAACTGAAGACACATGAAAAAACAGACACAGAAGATATTTTCCAACGATATGTACATAACAATAATCAATAAATCAATACCTATAACAAAGAGTATCACAGAAATGAAGCACAAGTTGGGATGGAAATGATTTTTTTAAAGGTGTTATTTGTTGTGGCGAGATCTATTTGACAAAATTTCATTCATCAACTTTTACTTCAGAATGTGAACATACGTTTATGTTGTCATGAACACCAATTAATTGTCTGAATGGTACCATAAGGACTGTTCGCCTGACAGGCAATCAGTATTGTGTGGTAGGACATGGGGTCGGCACGTGTTCCACTGAGCGTGCCAGCAACATGAGCTGTGAAACATTCAACTCACTCACAAAACCCAAGATCCATGTTTGAGTCCCAGTCCAGCACAAATTTTCATTGGTTACAAAATAACAGGAGACTTTAAGAAAGAAAAGCATCTAAAGTTGATGTGATTTGCAAATTGAATATATACTGAAGATAAGTATTGCCTTCTGATTCCATTCACAGGCAGAAGGCTTGTATGACCTAAATGTACAAAAGTTGATCCCACAACATAAAAATTGCTGTACCTGTTGCCAATAAACTTTTTTGTGTAACTCTGTTATATTTCTGTTAAAAATAGTGAAACACTGGATGCACTTTGTACAATAAGAAATAATTCTGAATAGCAAACTTGACTACCCTGTGGCATGGGTCACAACTAATGTCATGTGTTTTGAATTAAGCATTTATTCTGCAGAAGAGTAAGTGCCACTTTTAACAACCTTGAGAGATTTTAAAAATGCCAGAATCTTGCCTCGCATAGTCAGTGCTGTTACTGACTCAGCTACCGAGGCATTAGTTAAAAACTGCCCTTATTGTTTTACTTCTGTCAGTCTCTCTCTTGTGCTTTCCAAATTTAACAGTAAGTATCTTATGGCATTGTATCGTTGTTGTCTTCAATCTGCAGACTGGTTTGATGCAGCTCTCCACGCTACGCTGTCCTGTGCAAGCCTCTTCTTACGAGAATATGATGGCAGGCTACATCATTTTGAATCTGCTTACTGTAATCAACCCTCGGTCTCCGTCTACGATTTTTACCTCACACACTTCCTTCTAATGCTAAGTTGACAATCCCTTGATGTCTCAGAATCTGTTCCACCAACCAATCCCTTCCTTTAGTCATGGTATGCCATAAACTCCTTTTCTCTCCAATTCTATTGAGTACATCCTCATTAGTTATGTGATGTCTACCCATCTAATCTTCATTATTCGTCTGTAGCACTACATTTCGAAAGCTTCTATCTTCTTTTTTCTCTGAACTCCTTTTCATCCACATTTCACTCCCATACAATGCTACACTCCAAATTCTTTCAGAAATGTCTTCATAACATTTAAACTAATGTATTAAATGTGAGGAGAGGCATTGGATTAAAATTTGTGCTGTGGCTGGGATTCGAACTCGAGACCTCCTGCTTACGGGACAGGTGCTTCAAACCGCTCAGCTAACAGAGCGTTATGGACAAAGCGACTACACGGACTGGCTTAAAGCATGTCTCCCTCCACACCACACACTTTAATTCTGCCTCATGTTCCCTGTGAAATGTGTATCAAATTGCTAGGGTGCTTTTCCAATACAGGAGAGCCCTGGCAATTTGATACGCATTTCACAGGGAACATGAGGCAGAATTAAAGTATGTGGTGTGGAGGGAAACGTGCTTTAAGTAGTCAGTGTAGTCACTTTGTCTTCAACACTGTGTTACCTGAGTGGTCTAAAGCTCCTACCTAGTAAGTAGGACATCCCAGGTTCGAATCCCGGCCACAGAACAAATTTTAATCCAATGCCTCTCCTTATTATATAATTAATACCTTCGGTATGATGAGACAATGTTGTCTCAAGGAAATGTATTATTTGTTGATAATTAAACTAATATTCAATGTCAACGAATTCAGTATCTTCAGAAACACTTTTCTGCCCATAGCCATTCTGCATTTTATATGTTCTTTACTTCAGCCGTCAGAAGTTATCATGCTACCCAAATAACAAAACTCATGTACTACTTTTATCACATAACCTAATCTAATTCCTTCAGCATTGCCTAATTTTTTTACACTATAGTCCATTACCGTTGTGTTATTATTGTTAATGTTCATTTTATATCTTCCTTTCAAGGCACTGTCCTTTCCATTTAATTGCTCTTCTGGGTCCTTCACTGCCTCAGACAGAATTACTATGTCGTCAGCAAACCTCAAGGTTTTTATTCCCGCACCTTGGACATTAATCCCCTCTCCAAATTTCTTCTTGCGTTACTTCACAGCTTGCCCAATGTACAGATTGATAAACACTGGGGAAAGGCTACAACCCTGTCTTACTCCTTTCCCAATCACTGTGAACCTTTCATGCCCTTACTCTAATAACAGCTGTCTTGTTTTAGTACAAGCTGAATATAACTCTTCGCTCCACATATTTTACCCCTGCTACCTTCAGAATTTGAATAATTGCATTCCAGTCAATTAACCAATGTTCTAACATAGGTCTTAATGTGAGTATTGTCTCCCATGTTTCTACATTTATCCTAAATCCAAACTGATCTTCCCCAAGGTCGGATTCCACTAGCTTTTTCCATTTGTCTGTAAATAAATCGTGTTAGTATTTTGCAACCATGACTTAGTAAACTGATAGTTCTGTAAGTTTCGCACTTGTCTGCACTGGCTTTCTTAGGAATTTGAATCACTATATTCTTTGAAGTCTTAGGGTATTTCCCAATCTCATACATCTTGCATACCAGGTCATAGAATTTCTTCATGAATAGCTCTCCTAACGATAATAGCAGTTCAGTCGGAACATCATCTACTTCAGGGACCTTGTTTCTACTCAGATCTTTCAGTGCTTTGTCAAGTTCCTCTCACAGTATTGTATCTCCTGTCTCATCTCTATATTTCGTCTTCCTTTTCTAGAATACTGCCTTCAAGTTTATTTTTGGACAGTACTTACCTTTTTGCTGTACTGTCGATAGTTACACTCAGAAAAAGAGGAAAATAACAAGCTTTCGTAACTGTGTTCCTCCTCCTCCACCTGAAGAAGGAACACAGTTCCGAAAGCTTGCTATTTTCCTCCTTTTTTTCTAAGTGTAACTATCGGTAGTACAGCAAAAAGGTAGGTACTGGCCAGCCAATCTATCTCTTTTGAATAACAACTTATCATCTCTGCGGAGAATTTCTATATTAATTCAAGTTTATTTCCTTGGTTCAGGACCTCTATATATTCCTTCCCTTTCAACTTTCCCTTCTTTGCTTTCCACCTGAGTTCTCGATATTCCTACAGCTGCTTTTCTTGTCTTCAAAAGTCTCTCTTCCTGTAGGCATTACCTATCTTTCCCCTAGTTATACATTCTTCTACAGCCTTGCATTTCTCCTCAAGCCACTCCTGCTTCACCAGTCTGCACTTCCTGTCAACCTCATTTTTCAGACATCTGTATTCCCTTTTGCCTGCTTCACTTTTTATGTTTTTTCCTTTTATCAATGAAGTTGATTATCTCTTGTGTTATCCAAGGATTTCTGTTAGGCCTCGTTCTTCTGCCTGTATGATCCTCTGCGTCCTTCACTACTCTATCTCGCAGAGCTACCCATTCTTCTTCTACTGTATCACTTTCCCCCATTTCAGACAATACTTGCCTAATGCTTCTTCTAAAACTCAACCACCTCTGCTTCCTTCAATTTGTCTCCATCTACATGGGATACTCTGCAAATCACATTTAAGTGCCTGGCAGAGGGTTCATCGAACCACCATTATACTATTTATCTCCCATTCCATTCTTGAATAGCGTGCGGAAAGCAATAACACCTGAATCAGTCTGTTCGATCTCTGATTTATTGTATTTTATTCTGATGATCATTTCTACCTATGTAAGTGGGAGTCAACAGTATTTTTTCGCATTCGGAGGAGAATGTTGGCAATAAGAGTTTTGTAAGTAGCCCACGCCGCAGAGAAAGTGCCATTATTGTAATGATTCCCATCCCAGATCCTGTATCATTTCTGTAACGCTCTCCCCCCTGTATCGTGACAATACGAAAAGAGCTGCCCTTCTCTGGACCCTTTCGTTGCCTTCTGTCAAACCCACCTCCAAAAATGGTCGGACAAGTGTAGTGTATGCAGTTTCTTTTGTAGTTCTGTTGCATCTATTACGGGTTCTGCCAATAAAACGCAGTCTCTGGTTTGAAATTTCCCACGAAATTGTGTTTTTCCCAGTTTTAGTCTGAAGTAATAGTAATTCCTAGGTATTTTGTGGAGTTTATGGCCTTCCAGGTTCCATCTTCTTAATTCCTTACCTTTTTGCAGTCTCTTAAGTTTTGATCTACAGTTCATAACCAATAAGTTGTGGGGAGTCTATATCTGCTCCTGTATATGTCTTAAAATTTATTTAAAACCTGGTTCCTAAACCTTTTCTGTACCATTATAAAGTCAGTCTGGTATCTCCCAGTGTCTCCTAGTCTCTGCCAAGTATATAACCTTCTTTCATTGTGATTAAACAAAGTGTTTGTGCTTATTAAATTGTGCTCTGCACGAAATTCTATGAGGCGGATCTCCTCTTTCATTCCTTTTCCCCACTCCATATTCACCTACTACGTTGCCACCTCTTCCCTTTCCTACTACCGCATACCAGTCCCCCATACCAGTCTCAATTAACCGTCTCAATAATTTATCCGGTCATACCTTTCTTTGATGTCATCATCATCGGCAGAGCTAATTGGCGTATAAACTTGTACTACTGTGGTCCGTGTTGGCTTTGTGTCTATCTTTGCAACCATAATGCATTCGGTATGCTGCTCATAGTAAGTTATACACATTCCTATTTTCTGATTATCAGAAGTACTCCTGCATTGCCACCAACTGATTTTCTATTTATAACCCTGTACTCATCTGACCAAAACTCCTGTTCATCCTGCAACCAAACTTCACTAATCCCCACCATATCTAACTTTAACCTAACCATGTCTCTCTTAAAATTTTCTAACTTACCTACTCGATTAAGGGATAGAACATTTCACACTCTGATCCGTAGAATGCGTTTTGTTTTTCTTGATGACGACATCTTCCTGAACAGTCTCCACTCGGAGAGCCGAATGGGGGACTACTCTACCTCCGGAATATTTTATCGGAGAGGATGCCACCATCGTGTATTCATACAGTAGAGCTGCATGTCCTCAGTGAAAGTAACGACTGTAGTTTCCCCTTGCTTTCAGCCATTCGCAGTGACTGTGTGGCAAAGCCACAGTAGCTGATGTTACAAGGCCAGATCAGTCAATCATCTAGACTGTGGCCTCTGACTACTGAAAAGGCTGCTGCCCCTCTTCAGGAACCACACATTTGTCGGGCCTCTCCACAAATACCCCTCAGCTGTGGTAGCAGTTACAGTACGGGTTTCTGTATCATTGAGGCACACAAGTCACCCTACCTCTGCAATGTCTGCTGTTCATGAGAGTGGCTTACGACATTTTTATCACGTAGGATTAGATCCTTTTTGAAGAAAGGATATTGCAGAGAAATGGCTTATTATTGCCCATATAAATTGAGGTTCTGCATTTGAGTCAGGAATGAGGGTAAAGTTTTAATTTACCAGCAAGTCTGAAACTAGGGTACACTCCACTGCAGACTGGAAATAACACTGTTGGTGGTGCATGCGATGAATCTAATGGTTGTGTATTTATTTGTTAACTGATGCAGTGTTTGCAGTCACTTCACAGAAGTAAGTAATTAATTTTGTAGCCAATTATTCGAAGATGACACAATTTCTATCAAAGCTATTTCCTGGGAGGTACCACTTTATTTTGATCACTATTTGTGTTTTTGTTTTTCCAATTTCTTTGTAATCATTCCAGGAGAGTTTCATCTCTTCGCTCAAATAAATTAGTTCTTAAGACGGATGGGTTGCTTTTCACTTTAGAGACTTCTCGAAGAGTTGTAGAAAGACTCACATAACAGATCACAAGATTACTAAATCTTTCAACCGCTATGACCTTCATCAGAAAGAGACACTCTCTCACTCTCAGCAGGAGGGGGGGAGGAGAGGGGTGTCTCCTCACCTTACCACTGGCTGCTTTCGTTTCAGACTGTCTTGAGTCCCACAGTCTAGACCAGCGGTACCCGACCTCACCCAACCTGCTGCCCGCGGGCCACTTGTGGTCTGCCAAGCACTTTTGTGTGGCCCGGCAAGCTAATCGTCCCCCCAGGGGGCCCACAGTTCTTTTGTGGGTACGTGTGTGGCACGCACGGGGCCCCGAGCAGGAGCAGCCTTTCTTCTGCCCCAGGCTGCTTCAGTTTCCCTCCCGGTTTATGCCTTCGCCCGGAGACGGGCGTATTTTGCGAGTTAAGGTGGTTTCTTGTTGTCGTTTCTCTTATTCCTTGGTTCCTTCCTCTCTTACCCTTTGTTTCTGTCTTTCTCTCCTTGTACTCTCCTAGCCTTCTTCTCCTCATTAGTCTCCGCCTCGGTGATTGAGACACTTCTTTCCTTCTTTCTCTTCACTTCCTCTATTCCTCTTCTTTCCTCCCTGTGCGTGTCTGAAGGCCGACCCACGCATTATCATGCGTAGCAGGTGACGGGGTAACGCGTAATTCCCCGCCCCGGGTAGACAAGTAGGGCACGTACGTACCCCCTGGTAAAGGCCAGGCCCAGGGAGGGGTGATTACCCGAGCTGGTACCTTTCGAACATGCCGATTGGTCCCTCCGTCAGTTCTCGGGAGGTGTGACCTGATCACCTAAGGCGGCTAAGCCCTCGGAGAGGGCCCCCACTAGGAAGGAGCGTGCCATCGGAGACTCCGGTAATCACGGGGGACACTTCCGCGATGACTTCCTTCTCTTCTTCAGTGACGTTGACCCAGAAACGTAAGATAGATTCGTCTCAGCAAATGAAGACTCTGCCTAATCTACCAAAATTTCTTGTTGTCTCTCGCACCGATGTAAAAGATTTCACGTCTGTAAATTCTTTTGTCATCCAGAAAGGTGTTGATGCAATTGCTGGCCCTGTTAAAACGTGTTCGCGTCAGCGCAATGGCACATTGTTGCTGGAAGCGGACAGTGCCTTCCAAGCCCAGAAACTAATCCAGACTACATTGTTACACACGTTTCCTGTCAAGGTAGAAGCACATCGCACACTCAACTCGTGATGGGGGGGTAGTCTTCACGAGATCCCGTGACGGGTTGTCAGATGACGACATCCAATCCTATATGTCCGTGACAGCCGTCCATAGGGTGATGAAAAAGGTAGATAACCAGCTGACACCGACTCGTACTGTGTTTTTGACGTTTGACAGAGTTGAACTCCTGTCGAAGGTCAAAGCACGATACGAAGTTATCTCTGTCCGCCCTTATATACCAAACCCAACGCGCTGTTTCCAATGCCACAGGTACAACCATACCCGTGAATCTTGCCCAAATGCAGCAAAATGTGTCACTTGTGGTATGGACGCCCATGAGGGGGATTGGCCACCTCCGTCCCCTCACTGCCTTAACTGCAACGGTGACCATGCGGCTTCCTCTCGTAACTGCCTGTATACAAGGATAAAAAGGTCATCCAGCAAATTTGGGTTACGGAAAAGGTATCAACGTCTGCCGCTCGAAAGTTGTTGACGAGTCGAAAGCCCGCTTTTCTCCCAGCGGGCACATACAGTAAGGTCCTCACCTCCACTCGACCTACTAAAGATTCAAGTACCCAGACCTGTGATTTTACTTCCGCTGACACAGTTGTACTATCCGCCAGCCCGAAGATTGCCCGTTCCACGTCCCCGCTTCCTCCTGCTGCTTCTAAAGTACAGTTTTCGTCAACCTCTGGAAAACCGCGGGCACTAAACAAGATGCCCGGACTTTGAAAAAGGAACCCGTCCGTGAGGATTTTCTGCATTCTCAGGCTTCTTCTCACCTCTTCTCACCATTAATCTTCCAGAAGAGCCAACAAGAAAAAGAGCTCCCCACCTTCCCCGCCGAGGCGTGACCCATCCGTCACACCGGCCAACCGTTGCCGGCCTCGGCCGTCTTTTGTTTCACCGGGACGCTCCGTCTGCTGGGCACCCGGCCCTTTACCGGCGGAGGAAACTGCCCCTCCTGATCCACTCAAGGAGGTGGCAGGCACTTCGGTCGAACCTATGGACCACGACCCTTTGCCCCTAGACAGCGATAGCGGTGCTCCCTCGAAATCCAGTCCTCAGCGGCCGTCGAGGTGACCCCGCTTGCTTGTTCGTTTTTATCCTCATTTCTTATCTCATTTTTTTATCATGGCTCCTTCAATGGAATATTCACGGCATTTGTTCCAATCGGGAGGAGTTAAAACAACTCCTTCGATTGCACTGCCCGCTTCTAGTCTGTCTCCAAGAAACTAAGTTGTGTCCAAGTGGTCGTGCAGACTTGCCCCGCTACACCTCTGTGCGTTTCGACCTGCCACCTGTGGAAGGTATCCCAGCTCATGGAGGGGTTCTGATGTTCATTCGAGACGACGTCTATTACCATCCCATTACATTGCATACTCACCTACAGGCAGATGCCGTCCGCATAACTCTATCCACATTTACCTTTTCGCTTTGTAATATCTATTCGCCATCGTCATCTGCCCTTACTAGGGCAGATGTGCTACATCTCGTCGAACAGCTCCGTCACCTTTCGTGTTGGTAGGTGACTTCAATGCCCACCACCCCCTACGGGGCTCTCTGGGGCCTTGTCCGAGAGGCTCCCTTTTGGTGGACCTTCTCCAACACCTCAATTTTGTCTGCCTCAACACAGGTGCACCGGCCTTCCTTTCTGACACAACTCATACTTACTCCCACATAGACCTTGCGATATGCACTCCTCACCTTGCCGGTCGGTTTGAGTGGTATGCACTTTCTGACACGTACTCGAGTGACCATTTCCCTTGTATAATCCACTTCCTACATCATTCCCCATCTCCCCATCCCACCAGTTGGAACATTTCTAAAGCCGACTGGGAGCATTATTCTTCCATGGCTGTATTTCACGATCAGAATTTTCCCAGCTGTGACAGTCAGGTCGACTACCTCACAGAGGTTATTCTCACTGCTGCCGAACATTCCATACATCGTACATCATCTTCTCCATGTCGTGTGCTGGTCTCTTGGTGGACTGCAGCCTGCTGCGACACGCTTAGAGCCTGGCGCCGTGCTTTACGCACCTTCCGCCGCCACCCAACTTTGGAGAATTGCATACATTATAAACGTATGAGAGCGCAATGTTGTCATATCATAAGCGACAGCAAGAAAGCTTGTTGGACTGCTTTTACTAGTTCTTTTAACCATTTTACTCCCTCCATGGTCCTTTGGGGTGGCCTACGCCGTTTATCCGGCATTAAGGTCCACTCCCCGATTCCTGGCCTGACCGTGGAGAACGCAGTCATCGTGGACCCCGCTGATGTTTCCAACGCATTGGGGCGTTTCTTTGCGGAGATTTCGAGCTCTGCCCATTACCACCCTGCCTTTCTCCCTTGCAAACAGGTAGAGGAGGCACGGCCGCCTTCTTTCCACTCTTTTAATCGTGAAAATTATAATGTTGCCTTCACCATGGAGGAGCTAGACCGTGCTCTCGCCCTGTCCCGATCTTCTGCTCCCGTGCCCGATTCCATTCATATTGCAATGCTGAAGAACCTCTCTCCTGCGGGCAAGTGCTTTCTTCTTAGTACCTACAATCGCATATGGACTGAAGGTCATGTTCCCACAAGTTGGCGTGAAGCCATTGTTGTCCCCATCGCCAAACCAGGGATGGACAAACATCTTCCTTCCAGTTATCGCCCCATTTCTCTGACGAGCTGCATCTGTACGGTCTGGCTCTTCGAATCTTGCAGAGGTGTCCTGCAGGTGTCTAGCAGGAGGTGTCCTGACTAATATCCAATGTGGTTTTCGTCGACACCGTTCTGCTGGTGATCACCTCATTACGTTGTCGACCTTCATTATGAATAACTTTCTAAAGAAGCGTCAAACAGTAGCAGTGTACTTCGACTTAGAGAAGGCATACGATACCTGTTGGAGAGCGGGCATTCTCCGCACATTGCACACATGGTGCCCACCTCCCTCTTTTCATTCAAGCGTTTTTGGCGGATCGCAAGTTCCGGATACGGGTGGGCTCTGTTTTGTCAGATACCTTTTGCCAGGAGAATGGGGTACCACAGGGCTCCGTCTTGAGTGTGGCTGTCTTTGCCACTGCAATCAATCTGATCATAGATTGCCTTTCAGCCGACGTTTCTGGGTCCCTTTTTGTTGACGATTTCGCAATTTATTGCAGCGCCCAGCGGATGTGTCTCTTGGAGCGTTCTCTTCAACGCTGTCTTGACCGTCTATATTCCTGGAGCATCGCAAACGTCTTCTGATTCTCTGCTGAGAAAACGGTGTGTGTAAACTTCTGGAGATACAAGGAATTTCTTCCACCTTCTCTACATCTCGGCCCTGTTGGTCTCCCTTTTGTGGAGACTACGAAATTCTTGGGACTCATGTTGGATCGTAAACTTTGCTGGTCCACACACGTGTCCTACCTGGCTGCCCGTTGTGCCCGATCCCTTAATGTTCTTCGTGTCCTCAGTGGCACGTCATGGGGAGTGGATGGTACCATCCTGCTTCACCTTTACCGGGCCATTGTTCAGTCGAAGCTCGGATTACGTCTGGCGACTGGTGCATTTTATACCAGCCCTGATGAAAGTCTGTATGCCGAGGCTGCTGTATTATCCTTGACCACTCGACGTGACATACTCTTGTGTCAGTACGCATGCCGCTTGCGGTCGATGCCCAACCATCCATCTTACCGATTATTTTTTGATGACTCACTCGATTGCCAATATCAGTTGTCTCCGATTGCCTTGCTTCCACCTGGAGTTCGGTTTCGCCGCCTACTACAGAGGCTCGATTTTACCCTTCCTTCCACCTGTTGGTTGAGCGAAAGCCCATTGCCACCGTGGCATCAGGCCCAGGTTCACACTCACCTTGAACTTAGTTCGCTCCCCAAGGAGAGCACTCCGGATTTGGTATACCGCTCGAGGATTGTCGAACTCCGTTCGCGGTTCGATAATGCCATATTTATTTACATTGATGATCCCAAGAGCACTGCCGGTGTCGGATCTGCCTTCGTCGTTGGGGACAACCGTTTCCAATACAAGCTCCCTGAGCGGTGCTCGAATTTCACGGCTGAGCTTTTTGCCCTCCACCAGGCCGTTTTGTATACCTGCCGCCACCGCCAACCTTTCTATGCCATATGTTCAGACTCCCTTAGTGCCCTGCAGAGTCTTAAGGACCCTTTCTCGAACCATCCTCTCGTGTATCGGATCCAACGCTCCCTCCAGTTGCTAGCAGATGACAGCTGTCACGTTTCTTTCCTCTGGGTCCCAGGCCACGTGGGTGTGCCCGGGAATGAGACCGCCGACATAGCAGCCAAGTCTGCAGCTCTTTTCCCTCGCATGGCTACCTGTAGCGTCCCATCGGACGATGTTAAACGGGCTCTTTGCCGGAGTATCTTGTTGTCCTGGCACAGTGCGTGGTTTTCACTGTACCACAATAAATTGAGAACTGTAAAACCGATCCCGACCGCTTGGAGGACCTCCTCACGCCCCTCTTGGTGAGAGGAGGTCATCCTGGCCCGTTTGCGGATCGGTCACTGCCGTTTCAGCCACCGTCACTTGCTATCCGCCGACCCTGCACCGCTGTGCTCCTGCGGTGAACTGCTGACAGTGCGACATGTTTTACTGTCTTGTGTTAATTTTAATCATCTCCATGTAGCCCTTCACTTTCCGTCTACTCTGGAGGAAATTTTAGCTGATGACACACGAGCAGCTGCTCGAGTTTTGCGTTTTATCAACTTGGCCAACTTATCGAAGCATATTTAACCCTTTTAATTGTCTTTTATCTTTCGTTTTTAGCCTCTTCTTGATGTTCTGACAGTCACCAATATTTATTTATTTATTTATTTATTTTTAGATCTAGCGAATCTATGTTCTTGTCTGGGCGCTAATGACCGTAGAAGTTGTGCGCCCTAAAACCACAAAAAAAATTAAAAATAAAATAAAAAGCTAATCGTCCAGTATTCAAAATTTCTCAATAAAAATCTCTAATGACTGACTGATAGAAATGGGCGAGATACATACAGCGAAATTGACGAAGCCAGTGCCCTGAATTTAAGCAGCGTGTTCTCCACAATGCATGTTGTTTGTTGGTAAGCAGGCCCCACTAGTGTTTGCTGCCCGAGTGCTTTCCCCTCCTTGTGGCAGCTTGGACAGCACTCACAGTCACGTCCTTCCGGTGCGCTGAAGTATCCGTTCTGAATCCTATCAAGTGTGACACTTAATCTGGCGTGCGTGCATTCAGCTGGAGCTAAAAAAGGTTCGGATATGTGTGTGCCATTTTTTATGCTTGCTGCATAATGAATAGAAGTAGAAAGTGTGATCACTTGTCGAGTACAGCCGTTTCGCTGCTTGGCGGCGCTAGCTCCGATTTACTTGCTACTGCCCCATGCAGTGAAGTTACATTTTCGCATTTGGATTTCTATATTGCATGTTCCGAAGTCGTGTTTCACATACAGGACCCTGTGTTGTGGGAACATGTGTAAGCTAGATCATTTGAGTGCAGTCTCAATGCTGATTATTGCTTTTTAAAAATTGTTCTGGAATGGAAACAGGAGAACCTAGCAGTGAATAACTGCCCGATTTCACACACTGTAATTAATTTTTTACTTTCAATATATTGAAGTAGCAAGAATAGGAAAAAAATGGAAGCATTAAATGTTATACGGCAACACTAAAATTTATTCGTGCCTATCACTTCCTAGGTATTGCTGCAACAGACCAACTAGATAATGATCGTGAAATCTACTACGAACTCACTTTTAGCATTAAAAGCAAATAAACTAGACTGAAAATTTGCAGTACGTTGTCGATCTTTAATCCTCACCTAAATTTGTGTTTTCAACCATTACTTTCCAGAAATTGAGTCAGATTTAGATTTTCGTAGCCGGTAGAAAAGCAAGAATACATCAACACCTGTATTTATAAAGACTCAAAATTCTGCTTGCCCAGATGTGACTGCAGTGCGCCTACAGCAGCACAATCACTCTAGCTTAAGTTGGTTTGTCCTGGCCAAGCTACTTTATAATTTTTGTTCACTTGCGCTACGCTTCAAGTGGATCAAGAAATGTAGACCTAACAAACCACTAAGTTGTATTTAAATCGGAAGTGGTATCACTGTCAAAAATATGTGGGTATTTTAGTCACAGTTTTTCAAGCAGCTTTCCCTTCTGTAGGAGATTTTCATAGCTTTATTCAGATAGACAAATATTTGGGCAACTTCAGGAAAATGTGAGAAACTGAATTTGGTTTAAAGTGTCAATTCTACTTAGTTTCCATAAATAATGATTTTATCAGTTTCTACCTTTCTTATATTAAATTTTCACTAACATGAGCATCGCAAATGTACGAGTTCCCTGTTAGCGCGTCTTTTTTTGGGATAGCTTTTGTCACTTCAGTTTAGGAGACTGCCACTCTACTATTTGTTTCAATCGAAATATTTCCTTGGCATTCATGTCTTTCAATTTAATTAAATATCGAACACTAACAATCTGTACCACTGCATAATTCTTCATATAAAACCCGAAATATTCATAAATCGGCAATGAAACACACGGTAGAGCGTTTATGATCATTAACACAACAGCACACAAAACGATCGCAGCGCTGCACAGAGGTAGATTCCAGCATTAACCCTATTCAGCCTGTATTATCGGAGAAGAGAGAGCACACTTTCTACTTCTATACGTTAAGCTTACGGGGAAGATTCCTATTTGTTTGTAAAGTGTGTTGTGAAAGCACTGTGCTTAATGTGCAACTCAAACGTAAATATAAAAGTATCGCAAGTGCACTATCACTACGGAAGTAAACACTCTGTAACACACTACGTGCAAAGTAAAAATAAATTAATCGGTACTACGCATGACCGTGCTGAAAGTTTTAAAATGCTCGCTTTTGCTTCTTAAAATTCAGCATCAATAAAGAAATGTGGACAGTTTTCCCTCTATAAATTCTTGAATTGAATATGGGTAAAAAAATAAATAAATAAATAAAACAAACAAAACCTTCTCAGTTTTTATGACTCATTTTTCGGTGCGCAGGATAGTCCATCAAGAGTCCGACTTGAGTTGGCAATAATACCGTGCGATTCAGTTGTGACAAACTGCTATTACCATTACATTGGAGATTTGATTTCAATTTATAAAGACAGTATCTGTAAAAATGTTATACTTGAAATATTAAACACTGCATTTCTCTTGATATATGCTACTTCATGAATAACGGATACATCAAGTTATGTAGTAGCAGCAATCAAAATTATGCAAAAAAAAAAAAAAAAAAACCCCTCTCAAACACTGTCATTTATTTACTTTTGAAATGTGCAGATTTTTACTAATTTGTAATACTTGAGTGTGTCTAGCACAGTGGCTGTAAAATGTCTGTATGTTTTATGTTATATTAACAGGCAATTATTAGAAGAAAAAAATAGAAGTCAGAGGACTACATATATGCCAGTTTGCCTACCAAAATTACCGTTTCTGCAAAAACTCTTTCACACAATCAACAATTATAAATACTTATTGGTGTGATGTCTCTAGAAAGAACATACATCACACCAATATATAAGTAGTATTCACATACGATGATGGCGTTCTGGATTTCAGTCTTCATCGTTAATATGATAAAATTGTTGGACCTCGTGTGGGAATCCATGATGGTGAACATTGAGGAATATGGTCGAGGGTCGCTACTTGCATAGCGTGGGACTAGTGAGAATTCTGGACGAACGGGAGACTCGCTCCGGATAGACAAAAAGTTAAGGCAACTGCTGGCCCAAACTTGTGATAGAATAATACACATTAACATAATATTTTATCTTTTTCCCCAAAGTCTTCAGTTCTTTGCAGCACTAAGATCACAGGGTGCAGTAATGAATATTAATGTTTTCTTGAAATGTTTTTTTTAAATCAGGAAAGGTAATATGTTTTACTTAATTTGCACTATTTCAATGGTCCGACAACACTCTAATATAAATTCAGAGACTGAAGGCGAAATTTCATGGCTGCACAATACAGTTCCCAATTAACGATTAATGTTAACTTCCCTTAAATTGTCCATAAAGTGACGTTAATGTTTAAACAAGTTAACGTTTTTAGTAAGGGGTTAATGGTTAATGAAGTTAACTTTCTGGTTATCGCTGTCCAGCTTTGGCAACTACCACTGTAGCAGTTCACAGAAATCACTCTCCCTGCCTGCCTTGAAGGAGGGGGTGAAAAAAGAAAATCGCTAAATGTCATATTCCGTTGATTAACGTACTTCACGAACAGAGACATTTAACAAAAACATAACTGCTTGGAAATGGCTGTCAGAAGGTTGCAGCGGAGTTTCAGATAGCCTCTCAAATTTTTTTTAAGTTGCATATCATTATTTGAAATTATGATTTGTCTAAAGCACACGTGCAAGAATTCTGAAAAACTCAAAAAATGTTCAAATGTTTGTTAAGCTTAAGGGACTTAACTGTGGGGGTCATCAGTCCCTAAGCTTATGAACTACCTTATACTAAATACGAGAGAAACAAACCCGAGGGGAGATTCGAACCCCTGACCGTATCGGTCTTGCAGACTGTGACTGGCGCGCAGCAGACCGCTCGGCCACTGCGGCCAGCTCTGAAAAGCTAAAAAAATGTTAATTAACATTACTTTCAGCTATATTTAAAAAACTATGTACTCTTCTAATAACAATTGTATATTAAAATAGATTTTGATTATAAAACAAATGGGTGTCGTTATTTTGCAGTGTTATTTTGCCCTGTGATAATTTTGTAGCCCACTTGAAATAAAACATTCGAGAATATGGCCCAAGGAGGAAAAAGATTGAGTATGGCTGGTCTAGACTCTCTTCAAGAAGTCTCTGTGGTGACTAGCAACCTACCCTTTCCAAGAACTAATATATTACCACAAAGAAATAGACTAGTAATAATAATATTTTGGAAAATCAAAACAGTAGTAGTGACCAAAATGAAGTGACCATAATAGACAAAAGCACCAGTAATCTTATTTTTATAAATAACAGCAACCAGCCACTTTTTTAAACAACGAATTTTATTTCACCTCAATGTGTTTCGAGTTTTCACCCATCATCGGTTGGCCATATTTTTGTACATCATTCTTAAGTGTGTACAATTTGGAAACGTCGACATCAGTTTGGGCGCTGCAGCCTGCCTCTGCAAGATCATTAATTTCGTAATTTATTTTGTTTTTCACATGTTTTACCCATAAAATTACTGAGAACATTTGGATGCTCTTCGTTTAAGAAACCTAAACAAATTCACGTTTGCTCAACATATTATTAAAGAGTAACAGACATATCCTAGAACCCAAAAATACACCACCTAGTCAACAAAGGGAAAAGGGTGAGCATCCCCATCTGACTTATTGAATGACCAAACAGAACTTCCCAATAGAATTATTCTAAAAAAAACTTTCCACAATTCACTCACCAAACATTGTATCAAAAACAACCTGAGTCACAGAGAAAAAGTCAACAAAATGTAAATATACACTACTGGCCGTTAAAAATCCTATGGCAAGAAGAAATGCAGATGATAAATGGGTATTCATTGAACAAATATATCATACTAGAACTGACATGTGATTACATTTTCACTCAATTTGGGTGCATAGATCCTGAGAAATCAGTATCCGGAACAACCACCTCTGGCCGTAATAACGGCCTTGATACGCCTGGGCATTGAGTCAGTTTTTGGATGATGTCTACAGATACAGATGCCCATGCAGCTTCAACACGATACCACAGTTCATCAACAGTAATGACTGGTGTATTGTGACAAGCCAGTTGCTTGGCCACCATTGACCAGACCTTTTTCAATTTGTGAGAAATCTGGAGAATGTGCTGGCCAGGGCAGCAGTCAAACACATCTGAAATGTAACGGCCACTGTTCAAAGTGACATTGATGCAAACGAGGTGTCAGAGACGTGTAACTAATGGCACCCCATACCGTCACACCGAGTGATACGCCAGTATGACGAAGAATACGTGCTTCCAATGGGCGTTTACCGCGATGTCGCCAAACACGGATGCGACTATTATGATGCTGTCAACAGACCTGGATTCATCCGAAAAAATGACGTTTTGCCATTCGTGCATCCAGGTTTGTCATTGAGTACACCATCACAGGCGCTCGTGTCTGTGATGCAGCCATGGTCTCCGAGCTGATAGTCCATGCTGCTGCAAAAGTCGTCGAACTGTCCATGCTGATGGTTGTCATCTTGCAAATGTCCCCATCTGTTGACTCAGGGGTCGAGACGTGGCTGTATGATCGGTTACAGCCATGCTGATAATATACGAGTCACCTCAACTTCTAGTAATATGAGGCCATCGGGATCCAGCACGGCATTCTGTATTGCCTTCCTGAACCCACAGATTCCATATTATGCTGACAGTCGGAAATGTGACGGTACACATTTCTTCTCCTTAAGCAAGGAGACACGCCGGTCACCTGCTGTTTGTGTATGAGAAATCGGTTGGAAACTTTCCTCATGTCAGCACATTGTAGGTATCGCCACTAGCGCCAACCTTGTGTGAATGTGCTGAAAAGCAAATCACTTGCATATCACAGTATCTTCTTCCTGTGGGTTAAATTTCGCGTTTGTAGCACGTCATCTTCATTGTATAGCAATTTTAATGGCCAGGAGTGTAGGTTTCCTCCATGTATTATCCATTTGTAAACACTCCAAATATATGTAAAATAAGTATGAGGTGTATTTTTTTAGGTAAGTACTATTTTGAAATTAAAAGAAAGACATGCTAAGATATCTTATTAATTTTATTGTCACCTGAAAGCCTGTACCTTAATATACTTTTACACATAATTTCCGTCAATATTGAGGCACTTGCCATAATGTTGTGCCAGTTTTTGAATGCTCTCCTCATATAAGTCTGCCACCTGACTTGTTAACCACCGCATCGCAACTGTTTTGACTTTGTCACTGTCTTGAAGACGCTGACCGCCCAGGTATTTCTTCAAGTGCATCTGGAATGGATAATCTGAGGATCGGCGTCTTTTTTCTCTCACCTTTTTGTCCACTTCCTGCACCAAACTTTCATTAATTACCAAGGACGCCCACTCCATTGTTCATCATACCCATTTGTGCAGTCATCTTTAAACGTTCTCGCTCACTTTCTTACCATTCCGTCCCTCCGTATACTGTGCAGATCTCACAATGAATATCAGTCGCTTTTAGGCCTTTAGCACTGAGAAATCTTATAGCAGCACATGCTTCACTGTTGGCGGGACTCACGATTATCGGAGGCATCTTAAACACTTGGTGCACAACGTAAACAAGGAAGAATTAGACTGTAATGCCGTCAGTGTGTAGACAGCTGTAGGCACCCAGTGCGCTTGCGCAGAACGCCGACCACAGCGCTACGGCCAAGGTGTGGCAATATACGGTACTTACTTAAAAAAACACGCCTTGTAATATTCTTCATATGTATATAAAGTAATATGTTAATTTATAATTTATGATTTTCGAATTTTAGTGCTGTAAGTAAATTGTCATAACGTTAGCACAATTAAAATGTTAAAAATGAATAGGTTAAACAAAAGCAGAAGATTTTTAATGTGGCTAGCCCGAGCGCCTACCACATCGGCCACCAGCATGGCAGTACCGTAAAGTGGGTCCTGGACCGAGTAGGGGTCAGCCGGCCCGGTCTGCTATAGAACAAGCACACATCGACTTACTCTGGGGGGCAGCACTGGTGCCAACAGGGGTCGCTGCACACAGGGACCTATTGTGCCTCCGCAGACCACGTGACAAGGAAATTGGTCCATCGCCCGCTCTGCCTGTGAGTGAGCATGTGGCCGCTCCTTAAGCAAGGTCCGAGCAGGCACACGGGGGGGGGGGATTATTAGTGATCGGGAGCTCCAATGTTAGGTGGGTGATGGAGCCCCTTAGGGAGATAGCAGAAAGGTCTGGGAAGAAAGCCAATGTACACTGTTTGCTTGCCGGGGGGCCTCATCCAAGATGTGGAGGAGGCCCTTCCGGCGGCAATAGAGAGCACTGGGTGCACCCGACTGCAAATTGTCGCTCATGTCGGCACCAATGCTCCTGCCGGCTGGGTTCAGAGGTCATCCTCAGTTCATACAGGCAGTTAGCGGAGTCGGTGAAGGCAGAGAGCCTCGCTCACAGGGTGGAATCTGAGCTTACTATTGGTAGTGTCGTTTCCAGAACTGATCGTGGTCCTCTGGTTTGGAGCCAAGTGGAAGGCTTAAACCAGAGGCTCAGACGATTCTGCGAAGATCTGGGGTGCAAATTTCTCGACCTCCGCTATCGGGTGGAGAAATGTAGGGTTCCCCTGAATAGGTCAGGCGTGCACTACATGCAGGAAGTAGCTACAAGGGTAGCGGAGTACGTGGGGAGTGCACATGGGTGTTATTTAGGTTAGAGAATTCCCTATCTAGGCCCGACAAGTTGCCTCCTGAGCCACGACAAGGTAACAGTAGGCAGAACACAACAGGGAAGGAATTGATCAATGTAGTAGTAGTTAACTACAGGAGCGTCTATAGAAAGGTCCCAGAATTGCTCTCAATAATAAACGATCACAACGCCCACATAGTACTAGGGGCGGAAAGTTGGCTGAAACCAGATATAAACTAATGAGATTCTAAACTCAGACTGGAATGTTTACCACAGAGATAGGCTGGACAGTGAAGGGGGAGGCGTGTTTATAGTGATAAAAAGTGCACTAGTATCGAAGGAAATAGACGGAGATGCAAAGTGTGAAATAATTTGAGTGAAGGTCAAGTTTAAAGCAGGCTCGAACATGGTAATCGGATGCTTCTATAGGCCTCCTGGCTCAGCAGCTGTTGCGGCAGAACACCTGAAGGATAATTTGGAAGATATTTCGAGTAGATTTCCCGATCATGCTATAGTTTTGGGAGGAGATTTTAATATACCCGATATAGATTGGGAGACTCAAACGTTTATTACAGGTGGCAGGGAAAAAGTGAAATTGTTTTGAGTGCACTATCTGAAAACTACAGAGCAGTTATACAGAGAACCAACTCGTGGTGACAGCATATTAGACCTTCTGGTGACAAACAGACCCGAACTATTTGTAACAGTTAATGCAGAACAGGGAATCAGCGATCATAAAGCAGTTACAGCATCAGTAATTTCAGCCGTAAATAGAAATATTAAAAAATGTAGGAAGATTTTTCTGTTCGGAGAAAGTGACAAAAAGGGGATTTCAGAGTATTTGACGGTTCAGCACACAAGTTTTATCTTAAGTACAGATGGTGTTGAAGAACAGTGGTCTTAAGTTCAAAGCCATCGTACAATATGCATTAGATGAGTATGTACCTAGCAAGGTCGCAAGAGATGGAAAGGAGCCACCGTGGTACAACAACCGAATTAGAAAGCTGCTACGGAAGCAAAGGGAACTTCATTGCAAAAATAAACGTAGCCAAAGCCTTGTAGACAAACAAAAATTACATGAAGCGAAATGTAACGCTATGCGAGAGGCGTTCAATGAATTCGAAAGGTGAGTTCTTTGTACTGACTTGGCTGAAAATCCTAAGAGATTTTGGTCTTATGTCAAAGCGGTAGGTGGATCAAAACAGTGTTCAGACACTCTGTGACGTAAATGGCATTGATACAGAGGATAACACTCTAAAGGTGAATTACTAAATGTATTTTTCCAAAGCTGTTTCACAGAGGAAATTGCACTGTAGTTCCTTCCCTAGATTGCCGCACAGATTACAAAATGGCAGATATTGAAATAATTGACAGAGCGATAGAAAAACAATTAAAATCGCTCTAAAGAGGAAAGGCCGCAGAACCTGAAGGGATACCAGTTTCTTTTTACACAGAGTACGCGAAGGAACTGGACCCATTTCTCGCAGTGGTGTGTTGTAGGTCTCTAGAACAGCATAGCGTTCCGAAAGATTGGAAAATGGCTTGTCATCCCCGTTTTCAAGAAGGGTCCTCGAACTGATGTGCAGAACTATAGGCCTATATCTCTAACGTCGGTCAGTTGTAGAATTTTGGAACATGTATTATGTTCGAATATAATGAAATTTCTCGAGACTAGGAATCTGCTCTGTAGGAATCAGCATGGGTTTCGAAAAAGGCTTTCGTGTGAAACCCAGCTCGCGCTATTCGTCCACGACCCAGAGGGCCATAGATACGGGTTCTCAGGTAGATGCTGTGTTTCTCGACTTCCCCAAGGCATTTGATACAGTTCCCCACAAACGTTTAATGAACAAAGTAAGAGCATATGGTCTATCAGACCAATTGTGTGATTGGATTGAGGAATTCCCAGATAACAGAAAGTAGCAGGTCATTCTCAATGAAGAGAAGTCTTCCGAAGTAGGAGTTATGTCAGGTGTGCCACAGGGGAGTGTCGTGGGTCCGTTGCTGCTCATGCTATATATAAATGACCTTGCGGATAACATGGGAAGTTCACTGAAGCTTTTTGTGGATGATGCTGTAGTATATAGAGAGGTTGTAACAATGGAAAATTGTATTGAGATGCAGGAGGATCTGCATAGAATTGACGCATGGTGCAGGTAATGGTAATTAAATCTCAATTTAGACAAGTGTAATGTTCTGCGAATATGCAAAAAGAAAGATCCTGTATCATTAAGCTACACTACAGCAGGTCAGCAACTGGAAGCAGTTAATTCCATAAAGTATCTGGGAGTAGGCATTAAGAGTGATTTAAAATGGAACGACCATATAAAATTAATCATTGGTAAAGCAGATACCAGACTTAGATTCATTGGAAGAATACTAAGGAAATGCAGTCCGAAAACAAAGGAAGTAGGTTGCAGTACACTTGTTCGCCCACAGCTTGAATACTGCCCACCGGTGTGGGATCCGTACCAGGTGGGATTGATAGAGGAAGTGGAGAAGATCCAACAGAGGGCAGTGCACTTCATTACAGGATCATTTGGTAATCGTGAAAGCATTACGGAGATGATCCCTAAACTCCAGTGGAAGACTCTGCAGGAGAGACGCTCTGTTGCTCCGTACGGGCTTTTGTTGAAGTTTTGAGAACATACCTTTACTGAGGAGTCTAGCAGTATATTGCTCCCTCCTACGTATATCTCTCGAAGAGATCATGAGGATAAAATGAGAGAGATTAGAGCCCACACATAGGCATACCGACAATCCTTCTTTCCGCTAACAATACGTGACTGGAATAGGAGGGAAAATTGATAGTGGTACTCAAGGTACCCTCCGCCACACACCTTCAGGTGGCTTGCGGAGTATGGTTGTCGATGTGTATGTAGATGAACTAGTAACCTGGTACGTAGTCTTAAAAGCATCATGGCCAATGGGCAGCCACCGCTGAGCCATCTCCTGTACTCCTGCAGCTCCGGACAGTCGTACAACCTCCGCCAGGAATGATCAGCATCCGCCACGCTGGCCGAGGCCGAGGAAGTACGACATCGCGCCGCTGACAGCTCCAGTGCACGAGTGGTGATGTAAACTTTATATTTGTAGGCAGCAGTAACTCTCTGTTAAGAACTACATTCCATTGTTTACAGAATTGTGTTTAGTTTTTTTCTGTGGTGAAGCCCAGGATTTAGTTTCTGATTACTTGAGACACTGGACTAGCATTGTGGATTAACTCAAGTTAACTCCATTTAAGTTGTTCCAGGTCTTTGTTGTTTTGTCTGCAATCCGTAGACACATCAGTGTTACTAAATTACAAATAAAATATAACTCTGACCACACATATTATAGTTATACTAAGAACTCTGACCACAATGTAAACCAAAACTGTTAGTCAACAACATGGCTGATGGTACAGTGTGTTTGCGTGTATTTGTGTGCAATATAAAATTTAAAAGTGGAAGAACCATCCAGACTACAAAGAAACCAACACAGGAGAATATAAATACTCTTGTATATAAAACCTTATGGATAAAGCACGCGAAAATCAAAATAAATAACGAAATTAATAATCTTGCATAGGAAATCTGCTGCATCCAAACTGATGTTGATGCCTCCAAATTGTACCCAATGAAGAACGATGTACCAAAACCCAAAACGCGTTTTGGTGAAATAAAATTCGTTGTTTAAGAAGTGTCAGGTTGTTGTTATTTACAAAGATAAGACAATATAAATGACAGCCACATAGCTGAAGTATCCAATAAAATCGATAAACTATTGTTTACACAACCTAGCCAGTTATTGAGAGATGTACATGCCTTCAGAGAGTGCAAAGTTAAATTAGAAAGCACAATTCTCAGCATCAAGTACTATAAAAAGTGTATAAGTGCAAATGTAATTCCAAAATACATCAAAGTGAATGTCAATAGTCAAAGCAAAGCAGCAAAAAACAGCTAAAGAGAAAGCGATATTATATGGCTCCAATCTGAAATCAGAAACTATCATAGAATAAAAGGACTTTTTAAACCTACCGCTGTATAATTTACATTTAGAACTAAGTAAACAGCTCAATCCCACACAATTCAGCCATGTGTTAGACTTTGTCATTATACACTCCTGGAAATTGAAATAAGAACACAATGACGCCAGTGTGTAAGACGCACCATACTTGCTCCAGACACTACCGAGAGGGCTGTACAAGCAATGATCAAACACAGTTCAGCGGACACACCAGGAACCGCGGTGTTGGCCGTCGAATGGCGCTAGCTGCGCAGCGGTTGGGCACTGCTGCAGTCAGTGTCAGCCAATTTGCTGTGGCATACGGCGCTCCATCTCAGCCTTTAACACTGGTAGCATGCCGTGACAGCATGTACGTGAACCGTATGTGCAGTGGACGGACTTTGAGTGAGGGCGTATAGTGGACATGCGGGAGGCCAGGTGGATGTACCGCTGAATTGCTCAACACGTGGGGCGCAAGGTCTCCACAGTACATCGATGTTGTCGCCAGTGGTTAGCGGAAGGTGCACGTGCCCGTCGACCTGCGTCCAGACAGCAGCAACTCGCGGATGCCCCCCCAGGGGGCCCACAGTTCTTTTGTGGGTACGTGTGTGGCGCGCACGGGGCCCCGAGCCGGAGCAGCCTTTCTTCTGCCCCAGGCTGCTTCACTTTCCCTCCCGGTTTATGCCTTCGCCCGGAGACGGGCGTATTTCACGAGTTCAGGTGTTTTCTTGTTGTCGTTTCTCTTATTCCTTGGTTCCTTCCTTTCTTACCCTTTGTTTCCGTCTCTCTCTCCTTGTCCTCTCCTCGCCTTCTTCTCCTCATTCGTCTCCGCCTCGGCGTTTGAGACACCTTTCCTTCTTTCTCTTCACTTCCTCTATTCTTCTTCTTTCCTCCCTGTGCGTGTCTGAAGGCCGACCCACGCATTATCATGCGTAGCAGGTGACGGGGTAACGCGTAATTCCCCGCCCCGGGTAGACAAGTAGGGCACGTACGTACCCCCTGGTAAAGGCCAGGCCCAGGGAGGGGTGATTACCCGAGCTGGTACCTTCCGAACATGCCAATTGGTCCCTCCGTCAGTTCTCGGGAGGTGTGACCTGAGGTGTGAACAATCACCTAAGGCGGGTAAGCCCTCGGAGAGGGCCCCCACTAGGAAGGAGCGCGCCATCGGAGACGCCGGTAATCACGGGGGACACTTCCGCAATGACTTCCTTCTCTTCTTCACTGACATTGACCCAGAAACGTAAGATAGACTCGCCTCAGCAAAAGAAGACTCTGCCTAATTTGCCGAAATTTCTTGTTGTGTCGCGCACCGACGGAAAAGACTTCAATTCTGTCAATCCTTTCGTTATACAGAAAGGTGTTGATGCAATTGCTGGCCCTGTTAAAACCTGTTCGCGTCAGCGCAATGGTTCATTGTTGCTGGAAGTGGACAGTGCTTTCCAAGCCCAGAAACTTATCCGGACTACGTTATTGCACACGTTTCCAGTCAAAGTAGAAGCGCACCGCACACTCAACTCGTCACGTGGGGTAGTTTTTACGAGATCCCTTGATGGGTTGTCTGATGACGACATCCGGTCCTATATGTCCGATCAGGGTGTGACAGCCGTCCACAGGGTGATGAAAAAGGTAGATAACCAGCTGACACCGACTCGTACTGTGTTTTTGACATTCGACAGAGTTGACCTCCCGTCGAAGGTCAAAGCAGGGTACGAAGTTATCTCAGTCCGCCCTTATATTCCGAACCCAACGCGCTGCTACCAATGCCACAGGTACAACCATACCCGTGAACATTGCCCACATGCAGCAAAATGTGTCACTTGTGGTAGGGACGCCCATGAGGGGGATTGCCCACCTCCGTCCCCTCACTGCCTTAACTGCAACGGCGACCATGCGGCTTCCTCTCGTGACTGCCCTGTATATAAGGATGAAAAAATCATTCAGCAAATTCGGGTTACGGAGAAGGTATCGACATCTGCCGCTCGTAAGTTGTTGGCGAGTCGAAAGCCCACTGTCCTCCCAGCGGGTACATACAGTAAGGTACTCACCTCACCTCGACCTACCAAAGATTCCAGTACCCAGACATGTGATTTCACTTTCGCTGACACAGTTGTGCGATCCGCCAGCCCGAAGATTGCCCGTTCCACGTCCCCGCTTCCTCCTGCTGCTTCTAAGATACAGTCTTCGTCAACATCTAGTAAACCGCGGGCACCTAAACAAGATGCCCGGACCTTGAAAGAGGAACCCGTCCGTGAGGATTTTCTGCGTTCTCAGGCTTCCCAACCGTCAACTGCCTCTTCCCGCCGTCACTCTTCCAGAAGAGCTGACAAGAAAAAGAGTTCCTCTCCTTCCCCGCCGAGGCGTGACCCATCTGTCGCGCCGTCCAACAGTTGCCGGCCTCGGCCGTCTTCTGTTTCACCGGGACGCTCCGTTTGCCGGGCGCCCGGCCCTTTACCGGCGGTGGAAACTGCCCCTCAGCGGCCGTCGAGGTGACCCCGCTCGCTACTTGGTTTTTATCCTTATTTCTTCTCATTTTTATCATGGCGCTCCTTCAATGGAACATTCGCGGCATTCGTTCTAATCGGGAGGAGTTAAAACTACTCCTTCGA
The DNA here is from genome assembly GCA_026315105.1 of Locusta migratoria. Classification (NCBI taxonomy): domain Eukaryota; kingdom Metazoa; phylum Arthropoda; class Insecta; order Orthoptera; family Acrididae; genus Locusta; species Locusta migratoria. The sequence continues at coordinate 10,448,564 of CM048744.1, forward strand.
TTGCACTGCCCGCTTCTAGTCTGCCTCCAGGAAACTAAGTTGCGTCCACGTGATCGTGCAGACTTTCCACACTACACCTCTGTGCGGTTCGACCTGCCACCCGTGGAAGGTGTCCCAGCCGATGGAGGGGTTCTGATGCTCCTTCGAGACGACGTCTATTTCCATCCCATTTCCTTGCACACTCACCTACAGGCAGTTGCCGTCCGCATCACCTTATCCACATTTACCTTCTCCCTCTGTAATATATATTCGCCATCGTCATCTGCCCTTACTAGGGCAGATGTGCTAAACCTTGTTGACCAGCTCCCTTCACCTTTCGTGTTGGTAGGCGACTTTAATGCCCACCACCCCCTATGGGGCTCTCCGGCACCTTGTCCGAGAGGCTCCCTTTTGGTGGACCTTCTCCAACACCTCGATCTTGTCTGCCTCAACACCGGTGCACCGACCTTCCTTTCTGACACAACACACACTTATTCCCATATAGACCTCGCAATATGCACTCCTCAGCTTGCCGGTCGGTTTGAGTGGTATGCACTTTCCGACACGTACTCGAGTGACCATTTCCCTTGTATCATCCACTTCCTACATCACTCCCCATCTCCACGTCCCACCAGTTGGAACATTTCTAAAGCCGACTGGGGGCTTTATTCTTCCATGGCTGTTTTTCACAATCAGCATTTTCCCAACTGTGACAGTCAGGTCGAATACCTCACAGAGGTTATTCTCACTGCTGCTGAACGTTCCATACCTCGTACATCCTCTTCTCCACGTCGTGTGCAGGTCCCTTGGTGGACTGCAGCCTGCCGCGACGCGCTTCGAGCCCGACGCCGTGCCTTACGCACCTTCCGCCGCCACCCAACTTTGGAGAATTGCATCACTTACAAACGTATGAGAGCGCAGTGCCGTCGTATCATAAACGACAGCAAGAAAGCTTGCTGGACAGCTTTTACTAGTTCTTTTAACCGTTTTACTCCCTCCACGGTTGTCTGGGGTGGCCTACGCCGTTTGTCCGGCATCAAGGTCCACTCCCCGATTCCTGGCCTGACCGTGGAGAACGCGGTCCTCGTGGACCCAGCTGATGTTTCAAACGCATTGGGTCGTTTCTTTGCGGAGGTTTCGAGCTCTGCCCATTACCACCCTGCCTTTCTCCCTCGCAAACAGGTAGAGGAGGCACGGCCGCCTTCTTTCCGCTCTTTTAATCGTGAAAATTATAATGTCGCCTTCACCATGCAGGAGCTAGACCGTGCTCTCGCCCTGTCCCGGTCCTCTGCTCCCGGGCCCGATTCCATTCATATTGAGATGCTGAAGAACCTCTCTCCTGCGGGCAAGTGCTTTCTTCTTAGTACCTACAATCGCATATGGACTGAAGGTCATGTTCCCACAAGTTGGCGTGAAGCCATTGTTGTCCCCATCCCCAAACCAGGGAAGGACAAACACCTTCCTTCCAGTTATCGTCCCATTTCTCTGACGAGCTGCGTCTGTAAGGTGATGGAACGCATGGTTAACGCTCGGTTGGTCTGGCTCCTCGAATCTCGCCGCCTCCTGACTAATATCCAATGCGGTTTTCGTCGACACCGCTCTGCTGCTGACCACCTCGTTACGTTGTCGACCTTCATTATGAACAACTTTCTAAAGAAGCGTCAAACAGTAGCAGTGTTCTTCGACTTGGAGAAGGCATACGACACCTGTTGGGTAGCGGGCATTCTCCGCACATTGCACACATGGGGCCTTCGGGGCCGCCTTCCTCTTTTCATTCAAGCGTTTTTGGTGGATCGCAAGTTCCGGGTACGGGTGGGCTCTGTTTTGTCAGATACCTTTTGCCAGGAGAATGGGGTATCACAGGGCTCCGTCTTGTGTGTGGCGCTCTTTGCCATTGCAATCAATCCGATCGTGGACTGCCTTTCAGCCGACGTCTCCGGATCTCTTTTTGTTGACGATTTCGCAATTTATTGTAGCGCCCAGCGGACGTGTCTCTTGGAGCGTTCTCTCCAACGCTGTCTTGACCGTCTATATTCCTGGAGCATCGCAAACGGCTTCCGATTCTCCACTGAGAAAACTGTGTGTATCAATTTTTGGAGATACAAGGAATTTCTTCCACCTTCTCTACGTCTTGGCCCTGTTGCTCTCCCTTTCGTGGAGACTACGAAATTCTTGGGACTCATGTTGGATCGGAAACTTTGCTGGTCCACACACGTGTCCTACCTGGCTGCCCGTTGTGCCCGATCCCTTAACGTTCTTCGTGTCCTCAGTGGCACGTCATGGGGAGCGGATCGTACCGTCCTGCTTCACCTTTACCAGGCCATTGTTCAGTCGAAGCTCGACTATGGAAGCCTTGTGTACTCTTCAGCACGGCCGTCGATTCTCCGCCGTCTCAACTCTATCCACCATTGTGGATTACGTTTGGCGACCGGTGCATTTTATACCAGCCCTGTTGAAAGTCTGTATGCCGAGGCTGCTGTATTACCCTTGACCACTCGACGTGACATACTCTTGTGTCGGTATGCATGCCGCCTACGGTCGATGCCCAACCATCCCTCTTACAGATTATTTTTTGACGACTCACTCGATCGCCAATACCAGTTGTCTGCGATTGCCTTGCTTCCACCTGGAGTTCGGTTTCGCCGCCTGCTACAGCGGTTCGATTTTACCCTTCCTTCCACCCTTCGGTTGAGCGAAAGCCCATTGCCACCGTGGCATCAGGCCCAGGTTCACACACACCTCGAACTCAGTTCGCTCCCCAAGGAGAGCACTCCGGATTTGGTATACCGCTCGAGGCTTGTCGAACTCCGTTCGCGGTTCGATAATGCCGTATTTATTTACACTGATGGTTCCAAGAGCACTGCCGGTGTCGGATCTGCCTTAGTCGTCGGAGACAACCGGTTCCAATACAAGCTCCCTGACCGGTGCTCGACCTTCACGGCTGAGCTTTTCGCCCTCCACCAGGCCGTTTTGTATACCTGCCGCCACCGCCAACCTTTCTATGCCATATGTTCGGACTCCCTTAGTGCCCTGCAGAGTCTTAAGGACCCTTTCTCGAACCATCCTCTCGTGTATCGGATCCAACGCTCCCTCCAGTTGCTGGCGGATGACAGCTGTCACGTTTCTTTCCTGTGGGTCCCTGGCCATGTGGGTGTGCCCGGGAATGAGGCCGCCGACACAGCAGCCAAGGCAGCAGCTCTTTTACCTCGCATGGCTACCTTTTGCGTCCCATCGGACGATGTTCAACGGGCTCTTCGCCGGAGTATCGTGTCGCAATGGCACAGCGTGTGGCTTTCACTGTACAACAATAAATTGCGAACTGTCAAACCGATCCCGACTGCTTGGAGGACATCCTCACGCCCCTCTCGGCGGGAGGAGGTCATCCTGGCCCGGTTGCGGTCACTGCCGTTTCAGCCACCGTCACTTGCTATCCGCCGAACCTGCACCGCTATGCTCCTGCGGTGAACTGTTGACAGTGCGACATGTTTTACTGACTTGTGTTAATTTTAATCATCTCCGTGTAGCCCTTCACTTTCCGTCTACTCTGGAGGAAATTTTAGCTGATGACACACGAGCAGCTGCTCGGGTTTTGCGTTTTATCAACTTGGCCAACCTATCCAAGGATATTTAACCCTATTAATTGTCTTTTATCTTTCGTTTTTAGCCTCTTGCTGATGTTCTGACAGTCACCATTTTTTGAGATCATAGCGAATCAATGTTCTTAGCTGGGCGCTAATGACCATAGAAGTTGTGCGCCCTAAAAAAAAAAAAAAAAAAAAAACCTCGCGTATGCACGCCGAGACCGTCGCATCCTATGCAGTGCCGTATGGGACCACACCGTCACTTCCCTGCACCCAGCAAATTAGGGACACTGTTGCTCCTGGGGTATCAGCAAGGACCATTCACAACCATCTCCACGAAGCTGGGCTACGCTCTTGCGCACTGTTAAGTCGTCTTCCGCTCACACCCCAACATTGTGCAGCCCACCTCCAGTGGTGTCGCGACAGGCATGTATGGAGGGACAAATGGAGATGTGTCATCTTCAGTGATGATAGTCGCTTCTTCCTTGGTGCCAATGATGGTCGTATACGTGTTTGGCACCGTGCAGGTGAGTGCCACAATCAGGACTACATACGACCGAGGCACACAGGGTCAACACCCGGCATCACGGTGCGGGGAGCGATCTCCTACACTGGCCGTACACCTCTGGTGATTGTCGAGGGACACTGAACAGTGCACGGTACATTCAAACCATCATCAATCCCATTGTTTTACCATTCTTAGGCACGCAAGGGAGCATGCTGTTCCAACAGAGGACAACGCATGTCCACATGTATCCTGCGCTTCCCAACGTGCTCTAGAAGGTGGAAGTCAACTACCCTGGCGAGCAAGATCTCCGGATCTGGTCCACCATGGAGTATGTTTGGGACTGGATGAAACGTCATTTCATGCCGTCTGCACGTCCAGCACGAACGCTGGTCAAGCTGAGGTGCCAGGTGGAAATGGCATGGCATGGCATGGCATGCTGTTCCACAGGACTACATCCAGCACCTCTATGATTGTCGCCATGGGAGAATTGCAGCCTGCATTGCTGCAAAAGGAGGATACAGACGGTACTAGTGCCGACATTGTGCATGCTCTGTTGCCTGTGTGTATGTGCCTATGGTTCTGTCTGTGTAATCATGTGTTGTATCTGACCCTAGGAATGTGTCAATAAAGTTTCCCATTTCTGGGACAATGAATTCACGGTGTTCTTATTTCAATTTCCAGGAGTGTAGTATCTGTGAAAGAACAACAAAAAGTTGAAACGCACGTCACATAGGTCAAAAGTAAATGAAACAAGTTCTCTGAATGTGTAGTTAACATTAATTACATAATTTACAGTGAACAAGAAGTAAAATTACTGAATAAAGGACACCAACATAACATTCCCCAACCCTCAATGAAAAAAATATTAAAGGATTAATAGCAACCACCAAAATAGCCTGTGGGACTGCTAAACTAAGCCAGTTTGTCCAAATTGGTGTAGGCCACAAAGTTAACAAACCCATCACCAATCAGAGAAAGTAAATAATAACAACAGGAAGGATCATGACCATGCAATACTTAAAGGCCTTAACAAAAAATTAACTGACAATAAAGCTTTAATAATAAAAGCAGACAAAAGTAACTCTGTTGTTATAATGTATCATAGTGAGTATGTAAGAAAAACTACTGAGTTCTTTGACAAGAATAATGTAATCGGAATTCAGATAAATCCCACCCCTAAATTAAACAATAAACTCAAACAATTGATGAAGAAAAGTGACTTTCTTTTAACTGCAAAAGATATACACGAGTGCATTGTCATCAACCCTTTCACACTGTGGCTGAATGCACAACCTAAGGCCCATAAAGCCAATTGTCCTACATGCCCAACTGTCAACACTAGATGCAGGCCAACCTATAAAATCAGCGAGAAACTGAATTACATTCAAATTTGTAGACACCTACTCAGTAAAGAATAGTTATGAACTTATTAATAGTATAAAAGAAGTCTCTCCAGATCCCTGCCACAGCTAACTATGCATCGCTTCACATCACCAACCTGTACACAAACATACCTGTCGAAGAAACATTAGAAATAATCAAAACCAACTTGCTTAACACTTTCGCTGCAGCTGACGCTTATAAGCGTCCGCAATCAATGTAGGATACCGTCAGCCACAGCAAAAGTGTTACACACAAAAATTTGACATTGCCAGAAATAACTCATATGAATTTGTTGACCTGTTAACACTAGTCCTGTCACATAACTATTTTTTTGTTAAGTAAGAAAATGTACCAGTAGAAAAACGGCGTAGCTTTGGGCAGCTGCCATGCCAGTCTGCTTGCTGATATATTCAATAACGACCATGAATGTAAATTTTGTAAAGAAAACCCACAGACAGTAAACAAGGTAATTTATTATAAGAGACATGTTGATGAGATAATAATTTTATTTTATGGTTCAACAGAAGCAATTGAAGACCTTGCAAAATAAATGAATAAAATGCATCAAAATATCATCTTCAGTGTTGAACATCAATCTGAAAAAGGCCTGAACTTTCTGGATTTCAGTGTAAGCAGCTCTGACAATAACATAAATTTCAATCGATGTAGTTCCATGTTATTTTGGAATTGGTAGTGTGTATGGTTTAGTTTTAATTCCAAATAATTAATGTATTCACCAACAGCAGTAAGGTTTGTTGTATTATTGAATGACTGGCTTCGATATTACAATAATATTATCTCCAGGCTATTTTATAACATATATCCAAGTAAAATGTTGAAATGGCCTTTTTTTTCAATTTATTTAGTAATTCACAGATCCTGAAGAAACATGTGTTAATTCGCACATGTGACAGTAGCTGTCAAAATAAGTAACAGCAATAAAGTCAAAGATGTCATAAATTTCAAATCTACAGGAAACCAACATGTACAGACATCACAATAAAAAAATCATCTTGCCACCCAGAAAAGCACAAGATGGCTTCCTACAGAACAATGCCCAAAAGAATACACAAATTTTCATTAGAAACGTCTGACCAGACTGTAGAACTCAACACCATAAAAACAATTGCTCATAATAATGGCTACAGACCTAAAGTAATAGCTGAGGTCAACACGGAGATAAATATGCAAAGCAAAATAGCAGAATACCGCAACACAACAGACAGAAAAATGTGTGACCTTACCATTTGTAGGAAAACTGTCATACAAATTAGCAAACCTTTTCTGACGCACAGATGTCCAAATCAGCTATGTATTACACAGATAAAAAAAAGGACGAAGCCATCCATAACATTAAAAATAACAGCAAACCATAAATAGATCAGGAGTGACTCTTGTTTGAAATATATATTGGCCAAACTGGTAGAAATTTCAGCATACGTTTATGAGGACATACGGATGCACTTCATTTAAAAAACTTGGACAATTCCATGTCTGGTCAACATGTAGCCGAAGAAGAGCATCAAGTAACAGACTTATCCCAAAATCTAATAATACTCCACCTAGCCAACAAACGGAATTGGACGAGCCTCCTTGAGGAAATTGAAATCTGTACACACAAATGTGCATCCCCATCTGACTTGATCTGAACTCCCAATTGAGTTACTATACTACTCGAGACACAAACCTTTGTTCCCAGTCTTGCACGGCAGCGTGTCTCCAGCAGGCTGTGTGCACCACGCTGCTGGTGGGTAGCCTGGTTCAGCATGCAGCGCCACATCCAGCCCTGGAATAGGAAGGGTACGCAATGATCGTCTCTAAACTCTAAACGTTTCTCTACTGTAGAAAATTCAGTGCTAAGTCCTAATTTGAGACCAAATATGCTGCTCTGTTTGATTGCATCATTTATTATGGTAGCCTTATTTTGCAGTGACATTTTCAAATTTATTTATCTATTTATTTATTTAAATCCTTTGAATCAATATTACATGCACATGATGACGCACAAAACATACAATTGATATTGGACGACACGGTGTGATGACAAAGTGATTTGATGAGTTACTGCCGTATCACCTCAGTGGTTTACTCTTTCTGATTGCCAATGTTTGTATTCGTTTGCTCTCGTCCTGAATACATAAGCGAGTATTTGCATTAACAAACTGTGATATTTAGTGGGTTTCAGCTTTATTTAGTGGTCTTCTGACCATTTGGCAATGGCAAAGACGTAGAAGGGGAAATAACAATTGTGTGTTTCTTTTATTTCTCCCATAATATTGTGTCTACTTGTGGAGGACCATTGCATTAAATTAATTCAATTAAGTGAAGTGAATTGTTTTTACTTTTTACAATACAAACTGATCCAATTACTTCCAGCTGACATGACTGTGCCTATTGTCGACACTTCTAACTACAGTTCTTTGTAAACAGTGACGGACAGAAAAGATGTAAAAAACATCGGTTGTATGTGAGGACTAGCTGTAAACCCGGTGTTGCCCAGGTGTTTATTTATCCTACACTCTCGTAGTGCACTTGCCCTTCCCCCCTCTCTCTGCATCCAACTCCTTCTTCCTCTGTTCCTTTCCATCTTTCTGTCTCTGCCAAAATTTTTTCAAGGTACACTCTGTGATGGACCATATAAACATTTATGTACCCAGTGACCTTCCTCTTGATGTAAAGGTCACGTGTGCAAACGTTCTTTAAGATCAGAGATAAACTATGCATTTTGTAAAGTACCCTCCACCATGCACCGAACAAAGTTTTATACAGACACTGACATTCCTCTTGTTTCTAAGGGCAACTGTGAAAAATTTCAATAAATTCAAAATGTTCAAATGTTTGTAATTCTATGGGACCAAACTATGTTGGTCATCAATCTTACAAACTACTTAAACTAAGTTAAACTAACCTAAAGACAACACACACATCAATGCCCGAGGTAGGATTCGAACCTCCGATGTGGGAGGCCACGGGATCCGTAACGTGGCACTCAAGATCACTCGGCTAATCCCACGCAGTAATGTGTGACGATACTGCTGGCCCTCTCATCTCAATGTTATTGTACAATACCGTCTGCCTGGTCCTCTCATCTCAATATCATCCTACGATACCGTCTCCGTCGGACCGGGAATCGTGTGGTTCAATAGTGATACAAGTTGTGTGTGAAGTTAGTTAAAAATGAAATAACAAGCCTAGGAATCAGTGTAGGACAGTGTCTCGGTGATACTGTGATTAAAACAAGTGATAGATTTTATTGATGAAGAGATTTGTATAAGACGTTTCCAGAAAATACTTTTGTCATTGTAAATTATTTCAATAAATAGACAGACGAAGGGTAAAAACTTTTGTAAAACATAAAGTCATGAAAATAAATGACATTGTACATAGGCTCATAAACAAGTTGTGTTGACCAGCTAATTGTGTTATTTCGACTATTACATTAATTATCAATATTGAATTCTTTGTATATATTGACTGACGTGAGATTTTGAGTATATTTTGTGAATGGCCATGAGATTTGATAGTTCAATATATGTTACGAACATGTATGATGTACTCATTAACAAATTAATTGACATTTATCAGTATTCTTTGTTGTGAAAAAAATAGTACTGCGATTTCATCTTAAAAAGATGTGCCATCTAATATTATTGTATGTATAGTTTTCATTTTATTTTGTGATTATTTTTGTATACATGAAATGTTTTACTTGTGTGTTTGTTAATTGTAAATTAGTATATTCAATTGTTACGAACAATGTGTAACGTAATGCCATTATTGTCAAGGTTATATATTTGCCTCACTGCCTTGCTTGGGGGAGTTCGAGTTTTAGTCGTTTGTCAAGTGCACTCAAAGCTATGTCAGTCTGTGTTTTGAGATGGAAGTACTACTGTCTGATGCTTTGTAAATGTTTTGTTGTTAAAATGTTTGGCGGAGAAACAGTTTGATTTCAAATTAAACAAGAAGTGAAAAAATTGTATCTAGGAGTATTTATTTCTACCACGATGCCCCAGGAGAATAATGTTGCAACGAGCAGAACCCCCATACATCATAATCTTGAAAAGCTGAGTATCGGTAGAATAAACTGTAATTACTCAAAAATATAGTAAAACAGTTTTAATGGTGGAGTATATCTGGGTTTGCGTCATATACAGCGTCTACACGGTGTTTATGTTGCAGGAGAAGTATGTTTGGATGTACATAATCGATGTTTGAAAAAACCAAGGAGGACGTGAATCTGGAATTATACGGCAACAAAAAACGGAGCACGTAACCTGGAAATTGGATGCTTGGGCCTGGATTGTAGTATCGCTTGACACTGAATAACAAGATAAGTACAGCAGCACTTATTCATTTGTATTTGTAGTCTGGGTTGTTTGGCACTGTAAAAGACGACGTCAACTGATAATATGAAATCTAGCATAGACATGTCAGAACAGAATGTGACAGCCAGTACACCTCTTAGCAATGTGTCAAATAGTGAAGAAATAATTATTGCATCACCAGGTCTTATAGAGTTGTTAAATCGATTAACAGAACAATTAACTGAACGTATTGACAAGGGAAATCATGAAATTAAAAAGGAAGTGACGGCAGTTAAGGACGACCTGAGAAAAAAGATAGATGACGGTTTAGCAGATTTAAACTCTCAGTTGAAGGAAACAAACAGGGCAGTTGACGAAATCAGGAAACAAACATGTGATCTTGAAAGGGCAATGAAGTTAGGACATGAACAGCTGGACACTCGTGTGACTGTAGCAGAAAGTAAAATCAGTAATGTTGAGTCTGACCTTGTAAACAAAGTTAGTACTGTAGAAAAGTATTTTGATCACGAAAATGAAATTAGAAAAACTGAAATTCAGGAAGTTAAAGCCTCATTAGAATATAAAATTAGTGAAAGTGTGACATATTCTGAAGGTGTTATTAAGAAGGATGTGTGTAACCTCAGTCAAAGGGTCAGTGCATTGCAAGCAAGTGTCGATCTGTGGTGCTTTAATTGGGCAAATGTAGTAATTAAGACATACCCCAGGGAAGGGAAGATCCATCCTAAAGACTTTTTACATCATTGCTCTGACAACTTCACTGTAGAAATGACTGATGCAATGAAAATTTAATTTGTAAAGAGATTTTTGGACAATGAAGCTTATACTTGGATCAATCAGTTAGATACAGAGGATATGTCATATAGTGAGTTTGAGAGGTGTTTTTTGAATAAATTCTGGTCCAAAAGCAAGCAGGCTAGAGTAAGGAGTGATTTCTTGCATGGGGGAAAGTACAGGGAAAGTTATGGCAGTATGAGGGACTTTTGTGAGGCTAAAATCAGAAAATTAGTGCATCTTGACTCACCTTTAGATGACATAACATTGGTGGACACCATACGTAGAAGATTACCAGGTAGAATACAGCAAGCATTAGATTGCAGACTTCACGATTCAGTTGAGGACTTCTTAAGATTTGTTGGAAGATCAGAAAGAAGTTATGAGAGAGAAAGGGAGAGAAACCGCTACCAAGAAGACCATCGTGGAAGAGACAGAAGAGAGAATCACCAAGAGGATAGTCGTGAGAACCTAAGTAGACAGCAAGGTGGGAGTATGGATTATAGGAACAGACAAGGAAGAAATGATAGGAACCAAGGTTACTACAAATCTAATGGCAACGGGCAGGAAAAGTAAATGTCGCCCCTATGGAAGCCTGTCAGGCTGGAATTGGTTCTGGGTTCACTGTATAGGAAGTATAAAAATGTAATTGTGTGTGGAGATTTCAACATTAATTGTGTAGGTGATAGCTCAAGGAAAAGTCAGCTGTTAGATCTATTTAATTCCTATAACATGATGCAAACAGTTATTTTTTTCCAACGAAAGTGCAAGGAAATATCAGTTCTACCATTGACAATATTTTTGTTCATTCTTCATTATTAGAGGGGCAATCTGTCAGCAGAATAGTAAATGGCCTATCAGACCACGATGCCCAACTTTTAATTCTAAAAAGAATTTGTTCTCAAACAAATGTTAAACATAAATATCAACTATTCAGAAAAGTTAATCCAGTTGCAATTGAGACCTTTTTAAGCCTAATTAAGGAACAAGAATGGCAGGATGTTTATAGTGCTGATAATGCAGATGATAAATATAATGCTTTTAGGAACACATTTCTTATGCTGTTTGAAAGTTGCTTTCCGCTAGAACGCTCAAAACAGGGTACTTCCAGTAATAGACAGCCAGGGTGGCTGACAAAAGGGGATAAGAGTATCATGTAGAACTAAGCGGGAGTTGTATCAAAATGTTAGAAGCAGTCAGAATGAAGATGCAGTAGCTCATTACAAACAGTACTGTAAGGTTCTGAAAAATGTCATTAAGAATGCGAAAAGTATGTGGTATGCAAAAAGAATAGCAAAATCTCGGGATAAAATTAAAACTATCTGCTCAGTCGTGAATGAAGTGTCAGGTCAGCAGCAGCAGGTAGAAGATATAACGTCAGTGCATAGTAGGATTGTTTCTGTTACTGACAAGTTAGATATATGTGCAATATTTAATAATCACTTTCTGAATATAGTAGGGGAACTAAACAAAACTCTAGTTTCTACAGGTAATCATATAATGTTTTTAGAAAATGCCTTTCCTAGGCTGTTACCTGAAATTGTCCTTCATGATACTTCCATAGGTGAGATTGAGTCAATAATTAAATCACTAAAGACTAAGGACTCTTGTGAATATGATGGGGTATCTAGCAGAATTCTAAAGTAATGTTCTCCGTATGTTAGCCCAGTACTAAGCCATATTTGTAATTTTTCCTTTCAGAATGGTCAGTTTCCTAACAGATTAAAGTACTCAGTAGTGAAACCACTTTATACAAAAGGAGAAAGGGATAATGTAGACAGCTATAGACCTATTTCTATGCCATCGGTTTTTTCTAAAGTTATTGAAAAGGTTGTATATTCAAGATTAATTGATCATTTCAGTTCATATAATTTATTGTCTAACGTACAGTTTGGTTTTAGAGGTGGTTTAACGACTGAAAATGCTATATTTTCGTTTCTCTGTGAGGCACTTGATGGGTTAAATAAGGGACTACGGACATTAGGCGTCTTCTTTGATTTAACAAAAGCGTTTGATTGTGTTGATCACAAAATATTGTTGCATAAGTTGGAACATTATGGAATATGGGGAGTAGCCCACAACTGGTTCACCTCTTACTTTAATAATAGACAACAGAAGGTAATTTTCCGCAGTGTAGGAAATGGCTATGACATCCAATCCCAGGGGGGCACAATAGGGTATTTTCCTGTGTTAAAAATATGGTTTGAATTGTTGTTATTCTGAATGATTATAACATTTAGACAGCATTTTCCCTCATAATTCTTGCAAAACATCTGTTATTTTTACGTAATTAAAGCTTAAAAATTATGAAATTTCACGATTAGATCACATGATCGAAAACGCTCTGTTATTGGCTAAAGTACTGGTGACGTCATAGAACACCTACAGCGTGGCAACTAGAAGTCGGAGCTGTATTATTGTAAGCGTTTCCTTCATTTCGCAGCTTTTAAGTTCAGTTTTTCGTGTTCTAAATGCGTTTACAGTTTTTATGCCACAATGAAAGATGGTTACGTGAAGGCTGACAGCGGAAACCTCCCTAAAGTTGATGCAATTATGGTATCTTCATTCTTTAAAAACTATCCAAATTTATACGTGCCAGAAATAAGAAACGTGAAAACTGCATTGTAAGTAACGCATACCTACATTTTAAAGCTAATTATTTCGAGAGATTTTTATGCCGTTGGAAAAAAGTACCCTATTTGTTGATGTCAGCAGACTTAATGTGAAGTCACCATATTATGCAATAAAGGGTGAAATTTTATCTTCTATCAAAGCGACCTTGAGTGATTATGTTGGCAACATCAACAACACGATAGAAAATCTTTTTCCAGATGTTCAGACCACATAGAATGACTATATTAGTGTATCGTACAGACCATGAAGTAAATAAATAATGTTGTTCCTGCTCTATGATTCTTGTATGCACCCTTGTCCAGTCAGTAAAAGTAACTGGCCTCATAAATCAAAGGTTTCACGACAAATTATTTGCGCTGTCACGTGATTGGCTATTGGCGATGTCTCATGATTCTCGCTATTCAGCATCTGTTGCCAACATAGTCACAGGAAGCCGCCGGGATAGTTGGTAAAATGTAACCCAGTAAAGCACGCAGTTAAGGGAATAATCTTATTTAACTACTTCAATATTGGTGCAAAGCGAAACGTCAAAACTTGTTAAATACAGCAAAAATGCCTTGTGTATAGTTATATATCTATAGTCTTGAACAGGGACTGCGGGTTACGTCGGCAGTGTTTTCATATCGCTCGTAGGTTGATAACGCACATTTCGCGTAGCCAAAGGCATGTCACTTTCACGTAAACATTGCGAGCGAGACACGATGGAATAAATTTATAGCGCCGAAATGACAGCGCTTTTCTGGTTTGTTGTTTTTGTGAGTGAATGTTTGCGATTGTGTGTAAACTTTCTGCCATGCATATCAGTATTTTCCCTACGTATTCAAGATTTGGTTTGATATGAATGTGTCACTACTTTTGACACTACAAACTAATCTATTTACGTTTACTCGTCCACATACAAAGCCCCATGCGTTAATTAAAAAAAAAAAAAAAAAAAAAAAAAAAAAAAAAAAAAAAAAAAAAAAAAAAAAAAAAAAACGTAATCAGTTGAAACGTTATTTACTTGCAATGAACATTGCTTGGTAGACCCTGTGCAGAAGAAAAGGCTTACGTTATTTTATTTGCGTTTAGTAAAACTTCTATATTCCATCATATTTTTAGTCGAAACACTGCGTCCTGCTGCCTTACTCAGTGGACATAGGTATTTGTTTAACTTACGAGAGCAGCAGCAGCGTGTTGTATGACGTCACAGGCATCACTTGACTCAAACGTAGCGTTTTAGCGGGCTCTCAAATTATTTGAATTTCATTTCTGTTGTTTTTTTTTTAAGTACTGAAATCCACGAGGTAAAAAACATGTTCGGGCCATAATAAGACACAATTAAAAATTTAAAACGATTTCCAGAAAACATTTAAATACCCTATTAAGTATGGGGTGCCCCATGGGTCTGTTTTGGGACCATTGCTGTTTCTTATTTATATAAATGATATGCCTTCGAGTATAACAGGTGACTGTAAAATATTTTTGTTTGCTGATGATACCAGCTTGATAGTGAAGGATGTTGCTCGTAATATTGACACAGTATCAAATAATGCAGTTCAAGAGATAAGTTAATGGCTTGTAGAAAACAAGTTGATGTTAAATCACAGTAAAACTCAGTTTTTACAATTTCTAACACATAATTTGACGAAAGCTGACATTCTGATTACACATAATAGGCATGTGATAAGTGAGACTGAACAGTTCAAATTTCTAGGTGTTCATATAGACAGTAAGCTGTCATGGAAAGCCAATGTTCAGGATCTTGTTCCAAAACTAAATTCTGCTATATTTACCATTAGAACAATATCTGAGATAAGTGATTTTTCAACACGAAAAGTAGTCTATTACGCTTACTTTCACTTACTTATGACGTACGGCATTGTTTTTGGGATAACTCGCCTGATGCAAAAAGGATATTTCTGGCTCAAAAACGGGCAGTTCGAGCAATATCTGGTGTAAGTTCGCGAACATCATGTCGACCCCTTTTCAGTAGTCTGGGAATTTTGAGTCTGGCGTCACAATACGTTTTTTCTTTAATGTCGTTTGTTGTTAATAATATCAGCTTATTCCCACGAGTTAGGAGCTGTCACTCGGTGAATACTAGACAGAAGTGGAATCTACATTTGCATCACACCACTTTAACACTTGTGCAGAAAGGGGTACAGTAAGCTGCCACAAGAACTAAAGAATCTTAGCACTAATCCACACTCTTTCAAATTTAAATTGAAGAGATACCTCATGGCTCACTCCTTTTATTCTGTCGAGGAACTTCTAGAAAAGTTAAACAATTAAGCTAATTCATTTTTTTCTTTATTGATTCTTTTCACTTTGTCTTAAGATTGTCGTGCGCAACCGACTACTTAAAAATTTTCTATTACCATTCTTGTGTAACAATTAATGTTGTTCCATGACCATGGAGTCTCACTCCTCAATTGGGTCCTATGGAAAAGAAAAACCAATAAATAAATAAATAGGACAAAAAATCAGGCTACTACAAATGAGATCAGATTTGGACGCAAATGGGAAAATGACCAATATAGACAGGGGCAGAAGGTAACACACAGGGTAAATCAGCTCAAGTTTGACTATGGGAAGTCATTAAGAACCAGGCTTGGAAAGAAGAGGACAAGTGTATAGAACCAGAAGAGGTCATACTAGATGATGATACTGTAGCCAATATGTATAATGCAAGTGAAGATCTGACTGTAGAAGAACCCAAAATAAGTGAAGAACATGATGTGTTTGGATTGTGTAAATTGCTAAGTGATAAGGCTGAAGATGCTGAAGACAGACTGAATGTTACTGCTCATGAAACTGTGAAGACTGAGAATCAGGAAGATTTTGATGTTTTGTCTAGTGTGAGTTCAGAGAAGTCAGAGGATGACAGTGTTGAAGATAGTGAAGAAGATGTGGAGGTCATGGAGTTTGAAGATTTGGATAAGGAACTTGATGGGATGATTTATGTTGAAGTCAAGGAAGGTTGCATCGTGTCAGATGACCAGTGTGAGACAGTGCGTGTTGTAGACGATGTCAACTCTTGTGAGAATCAAGTCGTACCAGTGAAATTGAGCAGTACTGAAAGTTGTCGAAGCAGAAACAGACAAGAAGAGGTAGGGAAAGACATCTTGCATTGTGTCATACAAAGCTACATTGAAAATGAAGAGAAACCCAATGTTCTAGATAAGTTACTTTGTAAGTATCATGAGCTAGAAGATAATGTGCCCAGGTTATAGCAGTGTGTTACCAATGATAATTGTGTTGCTAATGGATCTATGGCTTCTCAACCTATTGAAAGTATTGTGTCCCTGAATCATGTAGAAGCTAATGATGATTTCTGTACTATGAAACATGAAGATATTATTGAAGATCTTACTCATGAAGAAGAGGAAGATATACAATATGATGTCACTGGATACCCATATATTACTGTGTTTATTGATGGAAAAGGCAAGGAAGCGTTAATTGATACAGGTAGTCCAATCAGTGGAATTTCTGAACAATTTAGAGATTGTGTGAAACATGTACCGGACTACATGGAGATGCCTGTAGTAGGAATCAAGATCAAAGGTGTTACCGGCAGACACAGCAAGGTAGTTGACCGGCAAGTCTTGTTGAACTTCATTGTGAATGATTTCAATTTATGTCAAGGATGTCTAGTAATACCTAATCTGTCTGAGGATATCTTCCTAGGAACTGACTGGATCATGAAAGTGAATGCTGTATTTGACTGGGGAGGAAGGAAAGTTATGTTTGTGAACCCAAAAACTGGTGTTTTATATTGTACTGCAATGGTATTGAAAAATGGGAATAGTCTGAGTAAGCAGAGTCTAGAATTAGATTTATTAGATCATAATAGACATGTAGAAGACATGCATGAAGAGCTCATGGAGGATATTAACTATCATGAACTACTCGTAAATACCAAGGTGGAGGAAGCCAAAAAATTAGATGAAGAACAAACAGAAGAGCTGAGAAGAGTCTTGTGGCACTATCATGATGTGTTCGATGACAAACTGGGGAGAGTGAAAAACTACCAATGTACCTTGCGGGTCAAACCACACGAACCATTTTACATCAAACCATATGGTGTCCCTATTGCAAAAAGGGAAGCTGTAGAGAAAGAACTTGAAAAGATGGAAAACTGGAACATAATTGAGAGGAGTACTAGTGAATACAACAACCCGATCATCGTGATATCCAAGAAGAATGGAGATGTGAGATTTGTACTTGACTCCAGACACCAGAACAAGTTTTTAGAAAGTGACACTGACCACCCAGAGAGCATCGACGAACTATTGTATAAATTTGAAAATATAAAATATATGACTAGCCTGGACTTGACTTCTGGTTTTCATCAGGTGCCACTTGACAGAGACTCAAGGAAGTGCACTGCTTTCTTGTATAACGGAAGAAGCTATCAGTACTGAGTGGTCCCATTCGGATTAAATGTTTCTGTAGCTGAATTTATCAGAGCTTTGGATTTGGTATTAGGTAAAGATCTTGTTGAAAAGTTAACTGTGTATGTGGACGATATCCTTGTCACTGGTCAAATCTGGGAAGAACATATAAGCTTACTGGAAGAAGTGTGCAGAAGATTAAGAGCAGGAGGGATGTCTCTTAAGCTAGAAAAATGTAAATTTGCTGTGGAATACATTAAGGGCAAGGACAATCTTGTTGCTGATTCACATTCTTGTTTACCAGTGTGTGTGTGTGTGTGTGTGGGGGGGGGGGGGGTGAATTTGAAGATAACAGAACTCAAGCTATACAGACAGTAGTGCATAATAATAAGACTTTGTACAAGTGCTATTTTTGTAAAATTTATTGCAGCTATGAGTTTTGTACATATGTATTCTTTGATGAAATTTCTTGGAACTTGTATTTTCAATATGTTGGATATTAACGTTTGTAACCTCAGGAAAGTACACATTCTGTGTGTGCTAAGTTCCTTGGCAAGCATTGGGTTTCTAGCTATGTGGTAGTATACTTCTGATTTCGGTTTCTGGTGCCACATCTCCTACTCATTCTGTAACCTGTTCAAATTATCTCATATCTATCATTCTATCTTTCTTCTTTAGTGTTAAGGTATGAAATGTGTATGTAGTATTTTTATGTTAATAAGACTATTGATTTCAATATAGTTTGTTGTGATTATTAATTTATGTCACAGTTAAAATTTGAATTCAAATTGTTGCCATAGTATTAAAGAGCTAAAGTATTTGAGATGTTGATAGAAGTCGTGTTAGAATCAGTTAATTAATGTTAGTGTCTAATAATTTTGTAAGATACAAAGTATAATGTCCTCAGAGTTTTAAAAAATTCCGTTCAGAAAGTGAGAGAACAGTAAATTTTACAATATAGTTATGTGGATATTTTTTGTCATATGTTTGTTTGTGTATTTTGTTTTGATGCTTGAAAAGGTCAGATAAATTCAGAGTAGCAGCTTCTTGAGAGTCAGCTGTTCCCGATTCTGCCCTCTGCTCTTGGGAGGCCATACCCTTGTCACCTACTTACTGCACTTGGATCTTTCAGGATCTGGTGATGCTGTGCTTGTGGACTGTGCTGTACCAACCCCAGACAGGACTAAGTGAGGTACTGATGCAGCCAAGCCATCCAAAGTAGGTGCTCTACTCTTACATCACCCCAACTTATGAGGGCATCGTCGAGCTGATGGGGAGGTATTGTGACGATACTGCTGGCCCTCTCATCTCAATGTTATCGTACAATACCGTCTGCCTGGTCCTCTCATCTCAATGTCATCCTACGATACCGTCTCCGTCGGACCCAGAATCGTGTGGTTCAATAGTGATACAAGTTGTGTGTGAAGTTAGTTAAAAATGAAATAACAAGCCTAGGAATCAGTGTAGGACAGTGTCTCGGTGATACTGTGATTAAAACAAGTGATAGATTTTATTGATGAAGAGATTTGTATAAGACGTTTCCAGAAAATACTTTTGTCATTGTAAATTATTTCAATAAATAGACAGATGAAGGGTAAAAACGTTTGTAAAACATAAAGTCATGAAAATAAATGGCATTGTATATAGGCTCATAAACAAGTTGTGTTGACCAGCTAATTGTGTTATTTCGACTATTACATTAATTATCAATACTGAATTCTTTGTATATATTGTCTGACTTGAGATTTTGAGTATATTTTGTGAATGGCCATGAGATTTGATAGTTCAATATATGTTACGAACATGTATGATGTACTCATTAACAAATTAATTGACATTTATCATTATTCTTTGTTGTGAAACAAACAGTACTGCGATTTCATCTTAAAAAGATGTGCCATCTAAAATTATTGTATGTATAGTTTTCATTTTATTTAGTGATTATTTTTGTATACATGAAATGTTTTACTTGTGTGTTTGTTAATTGTAAGTTAGTATATTCAATTGTTATGAACAATGCGTAATGTAATGCCATTATTGTCAAGCTTATATATTTGCCCGCCTTGCGTGGGGGAGTTCGAGTTTTAGTCGTTTGTCAAGTGCACTGAAAGCTATGTCAGTCTGTGTTTTGACATGGAAGTACTACCGTTCTGATGCTTTGTAAATGTTTTGTTGTTAAAATGTTTGGCGGAGAAACAGTTTGATTTCAAATTAATCAAGAAGTGAAAAAATTTTATCTACAAGTATTTATTTCTAGCATGACGCCCTACGAGAATAATGTTGCAGCGAGCAGAACCCCCATACATCATAATCTTGAAAAGCTGAGTATCGGTAGAATAATCTGTAATTACTCAAAAATATAGTAAAACATTTTAAATGTCATCTATATCGGAACAAAACTATAGATTTTTATGCAATAGAAACACAGGGTCACATTGAAAAGTGCGCTTTTTTGTTCTCAAATTTTCCAGTTTTATTTCATAGAACTTTGTTCTGAGAATAACGAAAACAAAAAAATTCTATCTGTGAAATCGATCAAGCCGTTCTCAAGTTATGGTGCGACCAAGGTATTTAGGGATCCACTTTTATGTTGCAAAGTACCTTCTCCCATGCACCATATGAAACTTTACATAGACGGTGACCTTCCTCTTGTTTTGAAAGTCAAGCGTGCAAAACTACATGAAGATCGGAATGAAACTGTAGATTGCATCAGTTTGTGAGAAAAGTCTCCTCCGCCATGCAACTTTATTCTACCCTATCGCAAAACGCTTTCTTGTACCTAAGAACTACATACTGGCAAAATTTCAGCTTCATAGGTGAAGTAATTTTCGAGATTTCGTGTTTAGTTAGTGATTGAGTCTCGTTTTGCTTTTATATAGATAGAGATTTATTGGGTCAAATATACACTGAACGAGCACAAGTGGTTAGTTGCTGGATTGCTGATCCCGGAGGGTAGGGTGTGCACTGGCCAGCGATCGAGGTGCAGTACGTACGAAGCGGTCAAAGACCTTGTGAAAAATAACTATACTCACTAACGGCGCTGCTGTCGCAGGATAATTTGAACATTCGGCTGGCCACCATGATAGTGGTAAGTGTCACATAAATACCAATGTTGTTAGTAGATAAATTCTGTGTTATACAGTTACTGCACTATATAAATTTAGTTGGTAGTAACGTCTACGTTATTTTACTATTACAGTATATGTAAATCACAATGGTGAAGTGGTACTCAGAGTTTAATTGCATAAATCAATTTGAGAAAGGAATGGAAATAACGAATACTGTCTTCCCATTTATACTTCTCAGGCATACTAATATCCCTACTACTTGTGTTTAGAAATGGTTATTCTTGCTCAATAGACTCTTAGTCAAGACAATATACGATTTTGAATGAAATAAATGAAATGTTTTACAATACTCGTAGCTCTTTAAAACGCTACTTTAGGCAGTACTGGTGGACAGCAAGTTTAAAAAGTATAATTTTATGATAGTGTAAAATAACTATTGCAGTCACGAGATCAGTTGCTTCATTGCAGTTCGAATTTTTGATAATGAAATTAATATTAGCAACTTGTAACACAATATTTAAAGGTCATCTGCTTGAGAGGAGAAAATATAAAAATTCAGCAAGTGAAACAGAAAAAAGGGAGAACAAACGTCTGAAAAATGAGATTGACAGGAAGTGCAGACTGACTAAGCAGGAGTGGCTAGAGGACAAATGCAGAACCGTAGAAGAATGCATAACTAGGGGAAAGATACCGCCTACAGGAAAATGAAAGAGATATTTGGAGACAAGAAAAGCGGCTGTATGAATATCAACAACTCAGAATACCAGTACTAAGCAAAGAGGGGAAAGCTGAACTGTGGAAGGAATATGTAGAGGACCTATACAAAGGAAATAAACTTGAAGGCAGTATTCTAGAAATGGAAGACGAAGCAGAGGAAGATGAGATGGGAGATACGATACTGCGAGAAAAATTTGACAGAGCGCTGAAGGACTTGAGTCGAAACAAGGCCCCTGGAGTAGATGATATTCCGTCTGAGCTGCTGATGTCGTCGGGAGAGCCAGACGTGAAAACATTGTTTCACCTGGTACGCAGGATGTATGAGGCAGGGGAAATACCCTCCGACTTCAAGAAGAATATCACAATTCCAATTCCAAAGAAAAACTAGACAGCGGTTATTCGACTCGAAAGGCAAGAAAGGGACGCAGAGGTTGGGAAGAGAGTAAGATAGGGTGTGAAGGCAGTGAAGGAATGGAAGGAGAAATTTGCAGAGTGCATTAAAGTGCAGGGAGAAGAAATAAAAACATTGCAGTTTGCCGATGATATAATAATTTTGTCAGAGACCGCAAAAGTTCTGGAGGAGCAATTGAAAGGGATGGACAGGGTCTTGAAAGGTAGATATAAGATGAACATTGACAAAAGTAAAACGAAGGTTATGGAATGGAATGTCAGAAAATCAGGCGATGCTGAAGGAATTAGATTAGATAATGAGACAATAAAAGTAATAGTTGAACTTTGTTATTTGGGTAGCAAGATAACTTCAGATGGCCGAAGAAAAGAAGATATAAAATGCAGAATGGCTGTGGGAAGAAAAGCGTTTCTGAAGAAGCGAAACTTTGTTAACATCCAATGTTAATTTAAATGTTAGGAAGTCCTTTCTGAAAGCATTTGTCTGGAGTGTAGCATTGTATGGCAGTGAAATGTGGACGATAAGGTGTTGAGATAAAAAGATGACAGAAACTTTTGAAATGTGGTGCTACAGACGAATGATGAAAATTGGATGGTTATATCATGTAACTAATGAGAAGGTACTTAACCGAACAGGGGAGAAAAGGAGTTTCTGGCATATCATTACTAAGAGAAGGGATAGATTGGTGGGACACATTCTGAGACATCAAGGAATTGTCAACTTAGCATTAGAAGGAAGCGTGTGGGGTAAAAATCGTAGAGGGAGACCGAGTGATGAATATAGTAAGCAGATTCAAAAGGATGTAGGTTTCCAAACGTATTCTCACATGAAGAGACTTGCACAGGACAGGGTATCGCGGAGAGCTGCATCAAACCACTCTGCGGACTGAAGACCACAACAACTGCTTTTATAGATAGGTTTAACAACTGCAAGGGGTTTGGAGAATGTATGTTTCCATATATGAATGGCACATAGCTACACTGGATGCACATTGTGAAGTTGAACCCTATGACGATAGTTGTTGACTTTGAGTAGTTCAAAGCATATGGCTTACAGCATTAAAAATGCTAATATTCGTGCTAGGTGCCGTAATGATAATGCTAGATTCACTTAGTTAAGAAAAAGTTATGCCATAATTCATGTTATTAAAAGAATTTTGTAGTTGCTGGTAGCTGTATTCACAAGGTAAGGTGCTATTTTACTGTTAGGTATCTGATGGGATATTTTATTTTCACGCTAGATTTTTAACATTAGCTGTTTCAGGCAGCCTTGTTTTATTTTTTGATGCTGTAAAGTATCTAAATATTGAAGAATACAGCAGGCACTCAAGCAAAGACGTAAAATGTTGTGCAACTCTTCTGAAATTAATGTTTGTCCAAAAGATTCACCATCGTAGAATATACTGAGAAAGTGCCAAAAAATCTTGTCTGACGAAGAATTCCGTATATATGCTACACTTAGAAGGCTAAAAACTAAATTTTATACTTAGGTTTATCTAAACCTTTATCTTTGAATATACAGTAAATATCGGTTGTGTGGAAATTTATTACACACATAGAAAATCCACCAACAGCGTTTTTTCTTCCTATCTAGGAAGAAAAAACGCTGTTGGTGGATTTCTATGTGTGTAATAAATTTTCACACAACCGATATTTACTGTATATTCAAGGAGTCTAAAGCTGTTTCTAGTTATACATTTAAATGAGACATAGTTTTCGCGACTCAAGTCGAATTAATACACCCTCCAATCAAAATAGTCCTACGCAGATTTAAAGTTCGCTCGGACGTTTGCCACCATAATAATGGCCGCCGAGGCACTCAATTTGAGCGCTGTTCGCAGGCGGCTGCTTACGGAATTGTGAGGCCTTGGGAGCGGGTGACGCGCATTTCGAGATGAACACAGGGCGGCGCTGACTCTGGGCAGCTTGCGTTCAGCTCGCCCAAAGAGGTGTATAAACAACATAGAGAGGCTATAGGCGAGCTACAGCGCTCTGGGTGGCAGTACTAAGCAACACTAGGCGCCATATTTGAAAACGTCAGTTTCATGCAGCAGTGTGAGGCACGGTGACTCGAGCGCACCGAGAATTTCTCGAGCTGTGACGCTCGAGCAGTTATCTACAAGCGGCAGTTGACTGGGGCAGTGGGCCACTAAACACGTCACAGTTGTTTGCAGCGCTCATAGCATTTAAATGTGGGCGTTTAATATAAGAAAACGTTTAATACAAGGAAACTGAAATCACCCGGCTGGCAGTGCTTTACGGAGGATGGAGATATATGTTGTTAAGTTCCGTAGTGTAGCAAAAAATACTACAGGCGGGGTGTAAGACATTTAAAATTACACATATCTAGGACTCAAACAGAAAAGTTCATCGATACAAAAGTGCATTCTTATATTAATCCCAGTCAAACAAAATACCGAGCTATTATGTATGTTATCCATTCAACTATATTAAAAGAAAGTTCGGTAAAAAGCTTGTATGGTAGCTGAAACAGTGTGCGAGTATCGGAAAACAATAATTTTTAATTTGGCTGCCATAATATCCAAAATGCATCAAAATTATCACTATCCAAACTTTTGAACAGAATGAGGACACAACAACCAACATTCAGTATTGTAATTGTAAATTGTGGGGGCTGTGGATAAAGAACCGGAGCTTTAAGTTGAAAAAAATAAGGACGGAAGGTTATGTACGTAACATTGGCTAAGACTGTAAGCTCTGTTTTCTACAATTAGTAACTGTATGTAAGGACTTTTTGTGTGTAGCATGTTGTAGCATTTTTGTCTCATGTATGTATAAAAACGTGTGGAATGCATATTGATTTTTGGTAACAATGAAGTGCTTGTTTCTTGTAAGATCCGTGTTTTAATTTTAATAATATGATAGGGGTATATAATTATAATAATAAGCCATCTTCAGTTACAATAATTTTATTGTTTTTATTATCCGACGCGTTTCAGAGTTATAACTCCATTTTCGAGAATTTTATTACTGTATTTTTGTGTTACATTTGCTTCAGTTTTTCACCTAACAGTAGAAGAACGACACAGTTCTTAGGTTTTTACAAGAAAGTTGCCGCAGACGTTAATGCAAGGATCTTATAATAAACATACAGTGAAGTAACGTGCATTGTTACCTGCATTTGTCGAGATGAAATTATCTCCTGTATTGGTGAAATAAATAATAAAAACAATAAATGTATTGTGACTGAAGACGAATTATTGTAGATAACTTCTGCAACAAGCTTGCCCGTCCTCTCTTTATGCTACACAAGCTAAAATATGTAGTCAGTAAAACTTACTGATCTCAGTATACTTTGCTTTTTCCCACTCATAACTCCAATATGGAATTCTATTATGGTGTAACCCTGTGGGCTCTAAAACCATCTTCAAATGGCAGAAAAAGGCAATTAGATTTTTTCAGCCTAGTACCAAGACAAAGCTGTAGAAATCATTTCAAAGTCCTGAAAATAATGATACTGTCCAGTATGTTCATCTACAGTTGCCTGGTATATGCCAAAGAAAACATAAGAAAATTCCATAGAAGAGTGGTTAAAATGTATGCCATATTACTCAACTAAAGAGTTCCTAAACAGCAACATACATAATATTTGCAATAAGCTATCATTATGAGAATCATGAAGTATGCCTGTATGTGTATGACAGCACTGTCCACATGAAAATATAAAAATAAATGAATAAATAAATAAATAAAATAAGCATGCATTGTACTATTGTGAAAATTGTAATGTATTATTAATACTTGTATCATTGTATTAACATTGTACGATTATGTTAAGATGTATTTAAAAAAAAAATTGCAACTTCTATTATGCAATAAGCACACTGACAAAGCCAATAGTATGGAGAACATATTGAAAGGCTAATAAAGATACTATCTATTACAACATACCCTAACCTTAACGGTACAGTCACAGACAGCCCACGTTGAAATGTCAATTAATAATAATGTAATAATTCTATGATTTTTGTCTTCTGCGAAACATTCTACCACTTCTACTAATAATAGAAACAATTCAGTTCCTTTCTTGCACGATTATGACTGCACTGTCACAATGTTTCGTTGTAGAGCTGCACTGTCGACAACTTCTCGAGAGTACTTGCGAATTTCTCGAGAAATTGGCTTTAGTGTCGCGCGTTTCTCGCGAGTGCTCATAGCCCATCCCTACAGCAGAGCGAGCTGACGCTTCTGTTTGTAATCTAAAGTAACGTAATAGCGCTATTATTAGTGGCAAATCATGCCCAGTGTATGTTCAGCGTACAACTGTAGTGATAAAACGGTTGGCATATCATACTTAGGTAGGTATAAAGAAAGAGATGTGTAATTATATAGGTCGTTGTGTTTCAGCGTGTATTTGGTTATAAGTATTCATCATACTTAAATATCGCACTTACAAAGTTTCGAAATTACGTTTATTTCACGACCATGAAAAAGCTATGGAGATGACGGTTGTATTTGCTGTGTTTCAATCTATTGACACTTGTTTATACAGTGTAAAAATGCGTATTAACTACTGGGTAAGTAGCCTAGGTATATGAACTGTAATAAAATTATTCATTATACAGATTTCCTTTGAAAAACAAGCAGTTGATAAGCGAATGCGTAGCCAGTATGCAGCGTGATAAGTGGCAGCCCCCCCCCCCCCTCATACACATGCACAAACATTTTTCGACTTTGTCAGCTTTATGCAAATATGACGTCTTATTTTCAAATATTACACTCATGCGTCTCTTTCTAGTGAGTACGTCTTTAAGATGAAAACAGCGTCAGTGTTACAGAATACAATAATTGTCAAGTGGGCTGTAACATACAGTTTTACAGTTTTCATTACTAGAAATCAATATAAGAGTTTTCAGACCATAGTAAATAGTAGCAATCTGTTCCTTTGTGTTTATGCTTATGTCGTTCTTGTTTTCTTAAATTACTGTTGATTAAACAGAACATTGCCGAAGTCGAACGCAAGAATGCAACTCACCCCGATACCGTTTCTTACAATCCACAGTGACGTCACACGGAAGCACCCGAACGCTGCCGAACACATTGGCTCAGCCTTCTACAAAGTAAACTTGCACGTTTATTTTGCTTGTAGGATGACGTCTATCATTCTGTAACAATTCGTTTTTCCAACTTATTTTCACATTTCTATATTTATGCAACACACTTCCACTTATCATTGCCGGCCGCGGTGGCCGAGGGGACTAAGGCGCGTTAGTCACGGTCAGCACGGCCACTACGGTCGGGGGTTCGATTCCCCCTGCGGGCATGGATATTTGTGCCGTCCTTAGTGTTAGCTAGTTCGTAAGTAGTTTGTACGTTTAGGGACTGATGACCCAGTAGTTAAGTCCTATAAGCTATAAAAACATGTTTTTCCACTTATCGTTGTCTTGTTTAATTTAACCTATCGGAACTACATAAAGATACAGGAATGTGCCGCCCTGGGCGATGGCGACGGCACGGTTCGCCCCTCCCTACAGCCGGCCTTGTGTACTTCAAAGCATGAAATATCATTTGAACCACAGGCAGAATAAGCGTAACTACAGATTTTAAAGTAATTCGCCGGTATTTATACGAAAAATATGTCTGCAAATACAAACGATTAGTGACATTATAGTAGCATCACCAAATAATGCAGCAGTTGACAATCGTAAACATTACACTTAGGATGCAATTGTAAAGGAGAAATGCTTTTCGTAGTGGGAATTACTTTCCGAAATGCGTCGCCCAGAAATTAAGGCAAAATTGAGGCTGACAACGATTAATATAAAACGTATGATTCAGAGTTAGCAGACGGCCAGAATCACCTGACAAGACACTGACATTCTCAAAGATGGCGGCAGCCTATCCAATTGGCGCCGCTGTGGCCAGTCTGTGTCGTTTAAGTACCTCGTCCGCTGACCAGGCACAAGACTGCGCGACTGCCGGCCTAGCTCATCCGTCGCGAGAGCGCCCGGTCCGGCGTAACGGGAGAATTCCGTGATCCGACCCTCAACTGCACTGGTGATTGTAGATAACTCTCACAACCTGGTGGGATCATGTTTGACCCCAAATTCTTCGGGTATATGTAATTGTAAATGACTTTTTGAATGTAAAGCATTTATTTTCTAGTTTTATCAAATTGCGAGGTAAACAAATTCATTTAAACATATAAGTAATCACAAAGAAATTATTTCAAAAAATTTGAATTTACCTGACTTCTTTTAATTCACATAAAATTTTTGTTTTCATTAAAAATACGTTATTTTCCGTGTTTTGCACTTCTGAAGGCACGGTTCTTGCTATATGACAACAAAAAAGATGATTTGCGAACTTATTTGTTTAAATTCCTACACTGAATATTGATTTATATTTTTTTTCTAATTTTTCAAATTTGTACAAAAATATGTTAGTTACCTTATTCAGACTTGGCAGCTTTAGTGAAAGGTCCTCAACATGTCACCTAGTGAATAAATATTAACATGAAATGACTTGGGATGAAATATGACCCCACCAGAGCAGTTAACGGTTAATTTAAAAAAAAATCATTGCTTCAAACATGGACAATTGGACACGTGCACAGTAAAAATCACATATTTCATCACAATTTTCTTCTCATCGCAGAATCTGTTTTCTGTTGTTTCCTTGCGTGCATAGAAAAAACAGCTGCGTCGCATTGCTTCGTTCCTGTCATCGATCGAAGTGAGCACCGACAACATTCCTGTAACACACGTGTAGGTACACCACTAGTTCTATTCATGTGCCTTTATTCGTAGAACCGTTTTCGACTGGTACCATGGCTCTCGCCTCAGGTGTATCGTATTATAAGGCCTAATATCAGATATTCGTAGAAAAGAGCGAAGTACTTTTGACAAGCTAGATTGTAGATGTCATCATTGCTTGTTCACTCGTAACAATTTAAGCTGTACTCTTTGGTTCCTGCCTAACCACATCCTTTAATATCAAGAATATGCGTAAAAGGGTGGAAAAATGTATAAGTACTTTTGTCAATCAGAATAGACATATACAGTGTAGCTTGTCAAAAGTACTTAGCCGTTTTCTACAAACATCTGATATTAGACCGCATTACACGATACACTTGAGGAGAGAGCCACAGTGCCACTCAAAAACGGTTCTACATGTAAAGGCTCGTGTTCTAGTCTAGGCTTACCTTAATTCATTTAATTTAGTTCACTTACAATTGACTTATACAGTGTAGGCCTATTGGAGTGGATTACGATTTTAATCATGTGAATATGACAATTATATTTGTTGTTGATCGTATTTTATGGGTTTTAATGTTTTTCCTCGATTTTGCATATTCCTCATTTTTGCGTTTTTCAGCATGGACCACATGACAATATAACATAGCATTTGCAGTTTCATCTCGGTTTGACAATGTTCAAGAGAACTAGTCAGCATCGCAACAGGCAAGAGAAGAACATCCATCATGATCACCATCATCCAAACAGGATAGGAAATGAGAGAAAAGGAACTGGTGCTTGGGCCAGCATAACAATAATAATAATAATAATAATGATAATAATAAAGATTTTACTGTCGTTAGGCCATTATAGTAATAGATAACGTCAAATGAAAATACATTTAAGAATACAGTGTGATAAAGTCTAGACTAATTAACATATTTCAGTTTATACTACAACAATGAAGCTGCGCGAGAGTAGCCGAGCGGTCTGGAGCACCACATTACGGATCGCGCGGCCTCCTGTGTCGGCGGTTCGAATCCTTCCTCATGCATGGATGTGTGTGTTGCCCTTAGCTTAGTTTAAGTAGTTTGTAAGACTAGGGACTAATGACCAACGTAGTTTGGTCTCATTGGATTTCAAACATTTGCTTTTTACAACAATGCACAGCAGGTCAGTGAAGTGAACAGTGTTTGGCATAATGACTATCACAGGCGTTCCACGTTCACGCGAGGAATGGCCGGCCGCCGTTCTGGCTGTTTGACAGCGCGCCGCCAGCAGATGGCGCGCAGCTTGTGTCAGCTGTCTAGATGACCGTGCCCTCCCGTGGCAAGACTGGGAACTATCTCAGCCGGGCCAGCGCCAGCCACAGACCACAATACGGGCGCGCGCGATCTGAATGGCCATAACAGTCAGCTATTGGATTAGTAATTTTTTGTAGTTGAAAAATTCTTTAATGTCATAGAATGGGTGGGCAGCTAACCATTCATGCAGTCTTTCTTTTAATGTTAGTTGAGGAAGATCCTGTATAGCATGTGGCAGCTTAGTAAATAGCTTGTGCCCTATGACCTAGTAGCTATTTATTGATTTTGAGAGCCTGTGGTAAGGCGTATATATGTGTTTGGTCCTTCTTGTGTAACAATGTACATTTCACATCTGGTAAGGTCTTTGTATAGATTACGACATATTATACATACAAGTTTATTACTTGTATAAATTTTTGTTCAGTAAACAAGGGTTTGCAATGAGCCTGGTTTGATTACTTTGTAATTATTCTAATGGCTTTCTTATGCAATATTAGTATGTCATGTATGTGGCTACAAGTATCCCACATGATAATGCTACAGGTTAATATACTTCGGAAAAATGCAAAGTAAGATGATGTGATATATGTTTTAGGTATACAATTTCTAAGTTGTCTTAATAAATAAATTACTCTAGATAGCTTAGCACTAATATAATTTATTTGTTGACCTCAGGACAACTTCTCATCTAAATAAACACCTAGGAACTTAACAGAACTAGGGTCATCAGATAGTTGAGTTCTGTTTTCATTAAGTAAGAATCCATTTGCTCTGAACCAGTGTGCTGCATGAGAGAGAGTGTGTTTTCAGTATAGGTTTTAAGATCACAAAGATTGTTACTGCTATACAAAAAGTGTGTCATCTGCGTATGATACTGTGATGTATCTAATAAATGAGGGCAGATCATTGATCATTTTCGGGAACAGGTAGGGCCCCAGTAAAGATCCCTGAGGCACATCTATTTTAACATTTTTTCTATGTTTGACATTTCCTTGCCAACCCAAAATACCTGTTTACGTTTTTTTAGATAGGATTTTAATAGTTTGAGACTGTTTCCTTTGATGTTGTAGAATTCCATTTTCTCTAGTAGCGTTGTGTACTTGTCACACCTTGGCAAAGCCTTTGTGCCCAAAAACGTGGAGGATGTATCTGAATACAGTGCCAATTGCATTCAACAGTCGACAGTTTCTTCCTAAACGCATATTGTGCACCATTGATTACAGTTTCAAAATGAGTTGATAATTGTCGGTATATGATACATTCCATTACCTTGGAGATTGCAGGATCTATGGAAATTGGGCTGTAACTAGATGGTGAGTCTTTATCACCCTTTTTGTATACTGGGACTATTCTAGGCAGTTTTAGTTAATCAGGAAAGTATCCTTCAAGTAAGCACTTGTTTATGCAATGGGGTAAAGGGTACACTATTCAATCACTCACTTTTTTTAGTAGGTTGAATGTAACGTCATAAATATCTAAACTGTTTGATGATATCAGTTGTTTTATGACCATTCATACAAATCCAGGTGATATTTCGGAGAAGGTTAGCATACTGGTGTTTGGTGGTTGGTGCAGTGTTCCCAATAAGTCAGAAGTTGTGATGACCGTGTTGCTACACGAGACCTCTCGTTCCGTGGCAGGGAGGAAACACACTCAGTGAGAATACACTTTAACAAAATAAAAAACCACAAGATGATTAACTTTTACGAACATCTTGTATTATGCCGCATAGGCTAAGATTAGAAGCGATCTTTACTGGATCAGGTCTCAAGAGGAACTTTATTTCTTCACACTGAACTCTAATTCCTTCTCCAAATTTCTCCTTGCTTTCTTTTATAACTTGCTGGATGTGCACCTTGAACAACATTGGAGAAAGGCTACAACCCTGTCTTACACCCTTCCAAACGTCTGCATCAATTTGATGCCGTTCAACTCTGTCCAGATTTACTCGCAGATATTTTGGAGTATTGCAGTGTGTCAGCTGTTGACCTCTCCTGGCTCTACTTAGTTTCCTCATGGCCTCTCTTTTCCATAACTGTGAAAGACGGCTCTCTGCCTCTTTTCATTTATTTCAATGTTTGCTCACCTCCCTTTAAAGTTATAGAGGTTTTGAGCTTGTTAGATTCTACTTTCAATTTAAAAACTTATTGATTTATTGACTATAAGTTAAAGTATTAACTTGCATTGACATGTAGTTATGCTCCCCACCCCGTATGTACCATGTGTGTGAGTGATACGCTTCTACTGCGTTCTGCACTTGCCTTGTTTCGACGCTAGGAGCGTTGGAGTATGCTCCGCACTTGTCTTGTTCAGCCACTTCTCACTAGGGGCGCTGCTATTAGTCGCGCGTGCACCGATCGACTTCGCACATGCAGCTAGACTCTTTGCGCGAGTACGGTATGTCTCCGCAATGCTCTTTGGGAGCTTTGGCGTGAGTATTCGTACGTATCGGAGTGGCGTCGTCACTCTCTCTCCGGTTTTGGGTTAGGTAGGATGGGCTAAGTGGTGAGCCACAGCTAGGTCCATGCTACGCTTTGTAGCAGTAATATGTTACGTGTGCTTTAGGCGTGTGTGAATTATGTTATTCTCGGGAATGTGGCTTATTCCTCTCGTGTATGTTTTCCGGTGTGACTTTGATTTGTTAAAACGGTAAATGATTAGTGAGTTTTAGTTTGGTGTCCGTTACGGCATGTGGAACAAAGACCTATTCTTTGTTCAACGTTTTCCAGCCCTTCAGGCGTTGTAATAATGCTACCTCTTACTATTTCCGTAATATCTTTCCACTTCCTTCTGGCTTCTTATCAGTTCACTCGTGTGTAAGGTTTGTGTGAAATTTTAGTGGCCCCTTCCGTGTATTGGAAGTGGAACAGAGTGCATGTGGTTATGAATATCGTAACTTGGCAGATCTGGCTTATCTGACTGGTTGTGCATTGTGCTGTATTTCATGTCGCAGTTTTCTGTGTGAATAATTGTCGCAGCTACACGCTTGTGAATGATTGTGTTCCATGTCCTACCAATCCTCCTGTTTGTTTTATATCCACCTTTTTGATTATCTGACCCCTCTTGGTGTGTGAACAAAATTAGTACTTTGTAAATTTACAGTGGGCTGCACTTTTATTGTGTATTTAAAATCGGTGTTGCCCCCATTTACATGTGAACTGGCAATAAACCAGCTTAGTTAAATTTTCCCTTGTTTGTAATTTAACCTCAGATCCGTTTTATTATAGTTTCCCTTTGCTTCCCGGAGGAAACCTCATGTATTCCGTTGCACAAATTTTATCTTGGATCCCTTTTGCTAGGACTTGTTAGTTTTAAATAACTGCAGCTCATTTATCTGGCGGTTTCCAGCCACGATTCGTTATTTGAAATTTAACAAGCATCTTTTATCTGGCGATTCCCTTCCAGGATTTGTCCGTCTGGCGAGTCTTGTGATATTAGAAAGCTAAGTTTGTTCACAATTGAGTACCCACCAAAACTCATGCAGTGCTACAGTAAATCAAACTTTAATAGTAAAGATTTCACCCTGCATGTATGACTGTGTGTGTGTGTGAATAGTTTTGCAGCGCAATATATCTTGTGTTTTATTTTTTATCAGGATTATTTTGCAGCGCAATATTGTTCATTTTCAGAATTAAGGCCAATTCACACTGTCCGTCACGTCAACGTCATGTCACGGAACCGTCACGTCAAGTTGTATTCACACTGTCCGTCCGTGTCCGTCACGTCAACTCGCCGATCTCAGTACGCGATGTTGAAAGTGAGGTTATGAGTGGCGATCTGTTATGTAGAAAGTCATAGTTTAATACTATGTAAGGGGGAACAACAACGCTAAATGTTATTGATGGCCAAAGAAAACTTTACAGTGTCTGTTTTTGGCCAGCTAACTGGGAACTGAAACAACATTTCAAAACATTGACATCTATGTTCAATCGGAAAAATAAACATATGAAGACATCATACCATACCTTATAAGAGCATAAATAGCGCCTGTGTACTTTATCCATTACGATTTGCTCGCTGACATTGTTAATACCGTCGTAAACAACTGAATTTTGTCTTTCATTAGAGCTGACTTTTTCATTTAAAATGTTATTTAATGAAAAACGCGTGATCAAATTACAATCTTATTCAAATAAACAGTTTGCTTCAGTCGTTTCTGTTACAATGTTACGTAATATAAACCATTTTTTGGTTTCAGATACCGACCTAGATTTTAGGTGGACACTCAATAGACAAAAATATTTAAGTCGTCATGAAACATTTGAGATTTACCCCTAAAACGAGGTATAACAACAACACAAAGATGAATAAGACACATTTCCATATAAACAGTGCAATCGTCGACTGCAACATGTAATTCGCGTGACGAAAATAGGTTAACTTCCGATGTTAGCAGATGGCCGTTCCGTCAAAACATTCTTCTCGAGAAAGCTTGACGTGACGTTGGCGGGACGTGACGGTCCGGTGACGGCCAGTGTGAACGCCGCCAGTAGAAATACATGGCGGAATGTTCTGACGGACGGTGACGTGACGCGACAGACAGTGCGAAACGAAAGATCGTAGAATATTGGGTATTTTTGGATGGGAATTTATTTGTGTAAAATTATAGGAAGAACACCACAGTGTAGACTTGCGTGTGAAACTTTGTACCCATGTTCCGCCACGTGGTATTCATTAGGCTGTGCCGTATTTCTATGTTTTTATTGTTAAAAAGTTGTCGTTCTTCCGACAACTGTGTGAAACATTATACCCGTGTTTTTCCACGTGGTATTCTATAGGCAGTGTCAAATTGTATATGTTTTTGTTGTTAAAAATTTGTCGTTCTGTTCGACAAACGTGTGAAATTGTAGTATACGTGTTTAAGTTTACGCGGATTTTCTTAATAAGCTGTGCCCTTCGCGGAAATGTAGGGGCAATCCGCGATCTAGTCTCGCGTGTTGATAACGTCGACACGCGAGTTAAAACGAATGCCAATGCCATAGCCGAAGCAAATACGTGTGTTGACGAAGTAGGGTCACGGGTGGCGAAATTAGCCACCGCAGTTGAACAGATGTCGCAGCGTTCAGGAGGGACGTTGGACAGGACGGTTCCCGTCGGCGCTGCCGACTCTGAAGAAGTTCAGCGCCTGCTTCAATTCCAGCAGCAGCAAGGGGAAATAAACAAGAGGAGGCGCGATGTGACGGAAGAACTCCGCGAGCGTGTAGCACGCTTAGAAGTAGCCGTTGACCGCCCCTCCCCTCCCCTTGTAGCGCACGTGGCTCGTGTTGTGTGTGCTAGGAATCCATGCAGTTCGGAACATGAGGATGTTTCCCCATTTGAGTAGCAAGATCCTCGAATGGCACGCAGCAAAATTCCCGTGCAGGAGAGGCACATAGCTGTAACTAGTCGGGAACACGGACAGGCGTTCGACCATAACCATTTCTTGACGGTGCGGAAGTTTCAAGTCTTTCATAACTCGGTGAATAGGATCCATCCACGAGCGTGGTTGGAACAGTTTGAACATTCCTTGCCTCCGAGCGGGACAGACGGGCACAGGATGGAATATGTGTCCGGATATCTTGAAGGGGAACCCGGTACGAGGATGCGTTCTGTACTTAGGTACTGCTGGTACTATCAAGATTTCTGTGACCATTTCCTCTCTGTCTACTGCTCAAAACGGCAGCAGGGTAGAATAAAAAGCAGCATCTTAATGATGCCGCATTTTAATAACTCGATCTGCCATAGTGAGAATGAGTCCTTCCAAGGAATGGTTTTACGGAACCAGTTTTTGGATGTAACTTACTCTTCACGCAAGCTGATTAAAATCTACTTGTCGAAGCTGCCTCACAGTTTACAAAATGCCGTCCTTGCTGGTAACTAGTGATGGGAACAATCGGACGAAAACAATCGATTCATTCGGTTGTTGGGAAAAAATCGATCATTCGATTGTAGTTTCTCGTATCGGTTGAATTATTCATTCATTCTTCTGAGTGAAACCAGTCGATGGGACCAACCGAATGAAACAACCGATTTAGTCGGTTGGACTATTCATTCCTTCTTTTGAGTGAAACCAGTCGATCAGAGCAACCGAATAAAATCGACAAAGTCGGTTGGACCATTCATTCCTTTTCTTTTGAGTTAAATCAGTCGATGGGATCAACCAAACGAAAAAATTGACACAGTACGTTGGCCTCTTCATTAGTTCTTTTGAGTGAAACCAGTCAGTGGGAGCAACCGAATGAAACAGTCTGTCAGTCGTAGTTTTACTATGTTGGATTAATATTCGTTATTTTTTTCGAATGAAAGTAGTCTGTGGGAACAACTGAATGAAAACGTGCGACACTTTTGCAGTTTTGTACATTGAATTACTCATTCTTTCTTTTCAAGAAATTATGTACTGAATGAAGTAACTTTTCCTTTTATAATATACAGTAACAGTGATACATATTTTGTTGTAGATTAAATTGTTTGAGGTGCCATCAACGAGTAACTAATTAGATGTCATATCGCTGGAGCAGGCCTGCGTTCACTTTAATTTCCCACCCCAGACTTCAAAAACGCCGATCATCTGGGCCCGATCAGATTACTTTCGCAGACACCGACCACTGGGTACCGCGGGGAGCGGGGACACGAGAGGGGGTGCTGGCTCGCTTGCATTTCCACTGCAGACAGCGCCAGCAGGTGCGCGCCAAACTCCACACAACAGTGTCTGGCGGCGTCGCGGGGCGTGCCATCGCCGATTGTTGTCGGTTTCTTACGGTCTCAATAAAGAAGCATGGAAACTACAGGGTGTTCCAAAATGATCACTATAAGTTTAATCTCACATGCCGTATCTCCGAAGTGGGAACAGGTAGAAACGTGCAGTTTGCGGCTTCCTGTTCATACATATCTAAGGTTCTAGCAGGACAGAGTTAAGTATGTTAACTTTGAGCATTCTTGCTAGATCCAAATTCTAAGATCACTAAAACATTAGGTATTGAAAAAAAATCTTCATTAAAGTATTTTGTATGAAAATATTTCCTATAAAAATATTTTTGTTAATTCCATCTAATTTGAAGGCGTACGAGGAGACATACAACATTTAACAGTGCTGTAAATTTTCTGCCGCGTGTCTGTATTCGTCAACAGTATATGAAAACATTCATCTCAAGTTTCATAATTATTCACTCTTGAGTGGATTCAGTCGATTCGCGACCACCGAATGAAACAAGTCTCTGCCCTTTATATGAATGTTTTTGGCATTGAGTGGTTTCACTTGAAGCGATACAACCGGCTGGAAAACGTCTCTGTCGGTTTCTGCAGTTATATGGATGTTTTTATTAATTCACCGACTTTGTGTGACTTTATTTGCTTACTCCTTCAGTCTTTTCGGGTATAAATGAACCGTGCTGAAAGTTTCATGCTGAATCATGTCATATGTCATATAAAGGGCAGAGACTTGTTTCATTCGGTGGTCGCGCATCGACTGAAACCACTCAAACCCACTGAATGAGTGAAAACATTCATATAGCGGCTGCAACCGATAGCGACTGGTTTCATTCGATTGTTTCGCATCGACTGAAACCACTCAAACCCCGCCAGTGAGTGAAAACATTCATACGGATACAGAGACTATTTTCATTCGGTTGTTTCATTCGACTGAAAAAACCGACTGAACGAAAAAACAACCGATTGATCAATCGGTTGTTAAAAACAGTCGGTTGTCCCATCACTACTGGTAACTGTAAGGATGACATAGAACTCTTTCAGGCCTACTTGGAGGACCTTGAACTCGATGACGAGTTCGAGCCTCGTCGAAATCAAAATACTTCCTCCAAGAAGTCGAGTAGCAATTCAAACAGATCAGAGAAAAGCGATCAGACACACGGCAACGACGGTAACATCCATCCAGGCCCCTCCCATGAAAACCAATCATATTCGAATGATGGTCGGAATAAGTGGCAGAAACGCCTGTTTGGTAAAAATAAGTGGTTTGGGAATGGCGAAAAGCGCTACCGCTCCAACAAGGGACAGTGGCAGCAGGGAGCCACACCCCCTGAACAGGTTGAGGTGCGGTCAGCTGATCCACGTCATAACAAACTGCCAGAATCCCAGCCCAGCACTATTTAATGACAATTTTCCGATGTTAATTGCACAACGATCAACATGCTTGGAACGGATGTTTAGTTTTTATATAAATTGTGATAAATTTGTAATTTTCTCACAATTGTCTTTTTCGTACTTTGCGTATCTTTTCTGTACTTTGAGCATATTTTGTGTATTTTTGTGTACTCTCAGTGTATTTTGTGTACTTTTGTGTACTCTGAGTGTATTTTGGGGGTAATCTGTGTGTATTTTGGGGGTAATTTGCGTGTATTTTATT
The DNA here is from genome assembly GCA_026315105.1 of Locusta migratoria. Lineage (NCBI taxonomy): Eukaryota > Metazoa > Arthropoda > Insecta > Orthoptera > Acrididae > Locusta > Locusta migratoria. The sequence continues at coordinate 10,486,660 of CM048744.1, forward strand.
GTGTGTCAGAGTATTCTGTAAGAGTAACTTCAGTGTTGTGTGTCTCAAATCCATCCACTTGTTACAATTATTGTGAATATCAGTAGAGTAGTGACAGCCAGTCAGCTGCTGTGTGTGTGCACTGCAGGTGTATGTGGCCAAGCAAACCAGAAGTGGTACCTTGGTATGCCTAATATTACTGGTGAACAAAATGATCACATGAAGTACTCCGCTATACCAAATTGCAGTTGTGTGAAAATCAAGTACTATATAATTTAAGTTATACTGTTTAGTGGTCTTGCACCTTGTTGTTGATAAATAGTGCACTACATTCCATAATATATGTGCCACCTTATTGTCCCAAGGGTGGAAAGCTACTCTGTGTTGCTTTGACGTGTACCACAAATCACAGGCCTTGAGCTTCTCGCAATGACAATTTCCCCATAAGGCTACATAAGTGTCTATACTAGGGACCAACGCCATGATTCATAGAAATAGTTTCGTGCATCAAGATACGCTGCAGTTGTTGTGTCCTGGGGTACTAATATATTGTTTATTTGGTTTTGATTGTTCGTTGAGAATGTAGGCGCCAACCATGAAAAAGGGTTCTACACAACTCTCCACATAGGGAAGGTTAAATTTTGTGTGTAACCACAACATAACTAACAGCTGTCTTCAAGTTTTCAGAGCAGACTGGGTCTTAGTATCGATGAGAAGAAGTTAACAGCACCAAGATAAATGAAGGGGTCCAAAGGAATATAAAAGGATGCCAAGAGGACCACCGGGATAGGATGTGTCACAGCCCACTCCACTAGAATAAGCTGGTTACAGAATAGTGAACCACTGACAATACATTTCCCATGATGAGTAAAATTACTAATACACAACCCCTCTCTTTACAGATAGTGCTTAATGATCAAAGTATGTTTATGTTACATTTCATTAATATGGTATTGAATGATGTTTGTTTTCTTGCAGGATATAAATATTTTTGTGTACATAATTACCTGATTTCAGCAAGCATGTTCAGAGTATTTATGCTTAATATTGTATTGACTGACGTTTTGTGTTCTTGCAGGATATGAATATTTTGTTTAAATAATTCTCTTATTCCAGGAATTATGTCCAGTATACTCATGTTTACTTTAGTTACCATATAAGAATACATAATTTTAGTACCTTTATGTGAACAACCTAATGTTCAATTAAGGGAGAACATTTCAAGCGAAAACTACAGGCAAATAATAACAGGTCAGAGGGTGATAAAGGTACCATGCCGCGCTATGCCGCAGTGTAGACGGGCCCTTTAGCAGTAGCTTAGTGCATGCTGTAACGCCTTGTGCTGCGCCGCGCCGCTTGCTGCAGATGCTGCGCCTTATGCTTTGCTCATGCATGTCACCAAATTGTTCTGTCGGTTGAAAATTTATGTGCTGCTTGCTGCCAATGCTACGCTTTGTATTTTTGACTGTGTACCATGCTAAACCAGTCTATCAATTGTATGAATAAGTGTCACTAAGTTATTAGCTTGTGATTTATTTTATGTTCTTTAAAAATGTGGCTAACTTTATTGTAAAGCTACCAGATATGCCCAGTATATTTGTTTATGTTTTGTGTATATTTGATTTGTTTGTATAATTTGTTGCTTAATTCTTGTGTAATTCTTGCCCCATGTTTGGGAAGTACAAAATGCTGTGAAGAAACCATTTAAGAACAGTGATTACCACGAACTGACATTCTCCGACAGTAGAGTGCAATGGTGTGAATAGATTTAAGTTACGGTAAGTAACTAATCATTCTGTGAAAGGAATGCAGGGACTACGTCCTAGCACGGTCTACAGCGAGATGCAGCACCAGTGATAGCGCCGCTCTACTCCACACGAGGCGGGCCCAGCTGCCGGTGAGCGAGCATTCGGGGGATTGGTGTCACGCCAGCCGCCGCCATGGGGGTCTGCTGCCCCAGATCACCACCCGGGCGAGAGGCAGTCACTGCGGCCAGCTGAGAGGTGGGCAAGATGCTAACCTTGGGCCCGGCCCGACATTTCGGAGCTGCACCTTGCCGGGGAATGTGGCGGCATGTGGAACAAAGACCTATTCTTTGTTCAACGTTTTCCAGCCCTTCAGGCGTTGTAATAATGCTACCTCTTACTATTTCCGTAATATCTTTCCGCTTCCTTCTGGCTTCTTATCAGTTCACTCGTGTGTAAGGTTTGTGTGAAATTTTAGTGGCCCCTTCCATGTATTGGAAGTGGAACAGAGTGCACGTGGTTATGAATATCGTAACTTGGCAGATCTGGCTTATCTGACTGGTTGTGCATTGTGCTGTATTTCATGTCGCAGTTTTCTGTGAGAATAAGTGTCGCAGCTACACGCTTGTGAATGATTGTGTTCCATGTCCTACCAAACCTCCTGTTTGTTTTATATCCACCTTTTTGATTATCTGACCCCTCTTGGTGTGTGAACAAAATTAGTATTTTGTAAATTACAGTGGGATGCACTTTTATTGTGTATTTAAAATCGGTGTTGCCCCCATTTACATGTGAACTGGCAATAAACCAGCTTAGTTAAATTTTCTCGTTTGTAATTTAGCCTCAGATCCTTTTTATTATGGTTTCCCTCTGCTTCCCGGAGGAAACCTCATGTATTCCGTTGCGCAAATTTTTCTTGGATCCCTTTTGCTAGGACTTGTTAGTTTTAAATAACTGCAGCTCTTTTATCTGGCGGTTCCCATCCAGGATTCGTTATTTGAAATTTACAAGTCGCTTTCAACTGGAATGCATACACTTGGGAATTTGATGGGTTTGGCATCAGGAAGTTAACTATCCTAACAGTGACAAAGTGTCTTAAGGCCTGTCGCTAGTGTTTCTGTCACCTCTTCAGAAGCTCTCTCAGCAACTGCTGTATGAACTGGCTAAATAAGTGATCTTGTGATAGGAGTTATTGGCATGTCATTAGTGCAAATATTGTACACCACTTGGACTAATACACTTCCTTGGGGCATACTGTTTTTTGTGTCCTCTATTGGCTCCTTTTGTTTTGTAGGGTGACAAAGAAACTTCTATTTTGTATCAGACATCTCATAAAAAGTTTTAGATGGAAGTTTTTGATGATGGCATAGATCGCTGTAAATAATTCTCTGTGACTGATGGTGTCGTATGTGGCAGTAAGATCACCAAAGGAAACAAAGGAACACGAAATACAAATTTATGAAGTACAAAACCGACTCTGTTTTGATGATGAAGCTGTACCATCTTCTATAACTCAATGTGACCCTCCAAATGAAGAGCAAGATGTGCTGGAAACGGATGACACTGCTGTTGTATGGGAAGAGTTTCCAATTTACAAGGGCCGAAAACAGTTCTGCAGTGATACAAGCAGTAATATTGAAGAGGACAGAGAAACACGGACAGACATTTCTCTAACACTATTCCCTCCAGAGCTGTTACAAATCATAATGTGAAAAAATGTTTTGCTTTGTAGCACAAAACCTGTCAAGTACCGTGTGGCAGAACTTTAAGTACTGGACCAGCAGTTTCACTGCATAACTGTGTGTTATAAAAATGTGTAAACACTCGAGTTCTTTACTTACTTTATAAATTAGTTTTATACATCACTTGTAATGTAATTATACAAAATAAATTTCTTTCAAACGTCAATATGGTTCCTTGGGGCACAAAGGGTTAAGTGGCTGATTAATCGGGGGCGGTCGTTTCCCAAGTGATAGGAAGTCTGCGGTGGGCGTCGGCCCAGTGTGCGACCCTTGAGGGTGGACGGGTGGGGGCTGCCCTGGTGCATAACCAGCATATCTCTACTACTACTGGTGTGGGACTTGTTCTCTCACTTTTGTAAAATGAAAACCGTTTGGAGCATCTGGAAACAAAATATTGAGAAAAATTTTCGGAGCAAAGAGGGCTAACATTAGCCGGCAATGGCGAAAATTGCATAACGAAGAGGTTCACAAACTCTATTCGAGCTCTAATATAATCAGTGTTATTAAATCACGTAGGTTGCGATGGGCGAGTCACGTAGCTGCAATGTATGAAGACAGGGCAGCACCAGAGCACTGGCAGGGTGAATACGCCATGTGGTGAGAGCGAGGTGTACGTGAGAGGACAGTCTCAAGTCGGCTGGAAGGACTGGCGGCTGTGGTAACGTACTTTCAACTCAGATATGACCAGTAAGTCAGTTATTGCACATGTTTATAGCTCACAGAGTCATCCAAATTACCTGCTGCTTTTCCCAGACATGATCATCCAACTTCCCCAACAATGGCACAGATCATGAGATACAATCGCAATTCGCATTCGTTCCCTTCTCTCCAACTCAAATCTTGGCCTCTAAAGCTGCGCCCCCTCACCTACAGCTCCCTGGTAAACACCTCGACCAAAACTTCGTTTGCACTTGCGACAATGTCCAAAAAGATTTAATTCTCCCTGAGGTCATCCGCTGATACTTTCTCTGTATTCTAGGTGTGACCTTTCTAGAAATAGTCTATACTGATGGCTTGAAGTTAATGGTCACGTCAGCTTTGCAAATGCTCAAGTATTCTATCCTAAATCGTGCCTCTAACCGCAGAGCTCGTAGCTATCGCTCGTGCTTTGAGCATATCCGCTCCTGTTCCTGTAAGTCCTGTAGTCTGTAGCGACTCCCCGAGCAGTTTACGAGCCACACTCTCATTTACCTTCCTCAGAGTTCGGCGGTGGCTATCCAGGAGTCTTATCTACGTCCTCAGTCATTCCAGACATTCGGTGAGCTTTTCCTGTACACAGGGACACGTCGGGATTCCAGGGAGCAAGCTGGTAGATAAAGCTGGCCAAGTAAACAGACTCTTGAGATCGGCGTCCCAGGAACTGAAACTTGTCCAACGTTAGATCAGAAAGTGTTTGTGATATGGGATTTGTAATGGCGACGCCTGGCCGTGCCAAAGCTTTTGTGTGTTATCAGGGAGAGTATGAATGCATGGGGGAGGGGTCCTCTATGCAGGTCATTAATGGATGGTATTTGAGAACTTGAAAAATTTAATATCGCCGACAAGTCAGAGGTAAGGGAAGTTCAAAAAAAAAAAAAAAAAAAAAAAAAAAAAAAAAAAAAAAAAAAATAAATTAAAATTAAAAAAAAAAAACAACATCTGAAATATTGGTTAGGAAGAGAGATCACATATTGCACATCAAGAATCCAAGAACAGACTACTTAAGGAGTTAAACCCTCCCCCTTATCCTCTACACTTTACTATTTTATCTTCTTTTTAGCTATTAAGTAAATCGTTTCATAAATAGATCTAGGACATGTATGTCTTCCAGATTATTAAAAAGATACGTGTTGCAGTTACCTTTAAAGAAAATGATAATATTGGTGTGAAATTACCTTGTAGCTCATCTTCAAGACTAACCCGGAAAATTCCAGCGCAACGCATTGTACCGAACATGATCAAGCAAAGGCAAACAGTCCAGACAAAGATTGCTGTCGCTCCAGCTAGTTGGTAGGCCACAGCCTGAAAGAAAAACGTCAAGTAACAAGATGAAACAGTGGAAAGTCAAGTTTCGGAGGTTAATAATGGAATGAGAATAGATTACAACACACACACAGAAAAGACAATCACACTCAGACTACTTTAAATTTTTTGCCACAGTCTTCATCAGAAAACGTCTGCAGCCACAGGTGGTTGTGTGCATGAGTCACAGTTGAGTAGTTGTTTATTTATTGTTCCAGTGATCCATTTTGTGACTATATCCACAGGATATTAAATATGCCAGTTTTACATTTTGTTTAATTAGAAAATATGTGAATACATAAAATAAAACATAATGATTTCAATAACAGAAAACAATAACCTAGGTTCTATTAGAGCAAATCATAATTACTAAATAATGATTGTTACAGAAAATAAATATCACACATTATGTGTTTACAAGAAAAATAGCTAGAATTACAAATAGACATTTACAGTTAACAGTACATGAAATATACTGTAGTTCAGAAACTGTTCTGTAGTATAAAATGACCATTGTAATAGGAATTGCCTTACATTTATTTTAAAGAAGAGCTCATTTTCCACCAAACACTTCATTCTTGAAGGGACGTCTTAAAATACTTTGCAGGCACTGAAATGAGCTCCTTTCTATCCCATTCTTAGCTTTGCCTCTGCATATTGGATATCATGTTTTCTTCTATTGTCATGAGTATGATATGCACTGTTATGTTTAAAATTGATTTTTCTTTCATTGTACAGCACATCAAAGAGAATATACAGGGTGGCCCAAAAGTCCGGAAACACCCTGATAAAATCCAAATGGAGTAGCAAACAAGGAAACAGAATCCCTACACATGAGGAACATGAGGGGGGAAACTTATCGGCTATGCCAACAACATGGCGTCCATCTTGAAAGCCGACATCTTGGATTCAACTCCAAAATTGCAAATGGGAATGTGGTCATGTGACATATCAAACAGATAGAGAATTTCACCAGAAAAAGAATGCCGTTGTTATTTTAAACATAACTTTATTCATTCTCGAGTTATAGCCAATAAATTGCGGCAGCAGTGGGACACCCGACAGCGTGCGTATTACGTACTGAGAATTCATAAAATGGAGTTTCAAATAGTGTAAAGTAACTATCCCATGTCTTTAAATGTTAGGTATCATTTAATTATGCTAACGTTTCAATCATTGTATCCTTATTTACGGGTTACAAAATGTCCTTAACACACGAAGAATGCATTGAAATCATCTTGATATCAGGAGAAAGAAGCACACAGGGCATTGCTGAGGATTTCAACAGTCATCACCCAACCAGACAGCCCATCACTCGTAGCGCAGTTGCCAAACTTTTGGCCAAATTCCGAGCAGCAGGTTCTGTCACAGATAAATCGAAGGCTGGAAGACCAAACTCCGACACCAATGAAGCAACAACAGTGAGCGTGTTGGCATCCTTTAGCAAGAGTCCGCAACGGAGTACTCGTCGCCTGTCAGAAGAACGTGGGGTTAGCCGTACCTTCATGCTGCGAATTTTATCGCAGTACAAATGGCACTCATACAAAGATCAGATGCTCCAACACATTAACGAGAATGACCCACAATGTCGGTTACAGTTCGCAGAATGAGTGACACAGAAGCTGCAGATAAACCCACGTTTTCCCTATCAGGTTCTGTTCAGTGATGAAGCCAATTTCTTTATCAATGGTGAAGTGAACAAGCAGAATCATAGACACTGGTCCGACACAAATCCGCACTGGAGTGATATTTCCAAAACGGTCGACTCACAAAAAGTGATGGTCTGGTGTGGTGTGTGGTGTACCAAAGTCGTGGAGCCATTTTTATTGATGGTACGTTAATAGCCAACGGTTATGTGAGATTATTGGATGAAGACGTGTTTCCCTCGTTGTTAACGGAGGAAGGGACATTTCCGCAATTCTCCCAGCATGATGGATCCCCACCGCATTATGGGCACAATGTGCGAGCATACCTGGATGTGCAGTTTCCTCAAAAATTGATTCGTCGTAGGAGTGCTGTGGAATGGCCACCACGTTCGCCAGAATTGACTCCTTTGGATTTTTATCTTTGGAGTCATGTCAAGGCACTGGTTTATTCTGTGAAAATACAGGATTTGCGTCATCTAAAGCAGCATCGTATTGTTGAAGCGTGTGGTCAAATTCAGCCAGATTTGTTGGTCAAAGTGCATCAGGACTGGGTCCAGAGGATAGCATTAACACTCCAAAATAATGGACAACATATCGAGCCATTCCTGTGACTGTTGGTGGTCTCTCGGGACTGTGTAACGTCGGCGTAATGTCTCTTCGGCACATAACTCACATGCTGCCGAGCGTCCCGCCGCTGCCTTATGTAAATGGCTATAACTCGAGAATGAATAAAGTTATGTTTAAAATAACAAGGGCATTGTTTTTCTGGTGAAATTCTCTATCTGTTTGATATATCACATAACCACATTCCTATTTGAAATTTTGGAGTCGAATCCAAGATGGCCGCCATGTTGGTGGCTTAGCCTATAAAGTTTCCTTCTTCCCGTTCCTCATGTGCAGGGACTCTGTTTCCTTGTTTGCTACTCCAATTGAATTTTATGAGGGTGTTTCCGGACTTTTGGGCCACCCTGTATATTGCAAAGTCGTTGTAAGGATTTCAAGTGCCTTTAAAATATTGCTGCAAGTGGCTCTAGGATGGACTCCACACATGATATTTGTGACTCATATTTACATGCACGTTTTTTTTTCTTCCTCTTTAATTTAAGAGAGGTTTATTGTCGTCCGTAAATTAAGAGAGATTATTCTCGTCCTGCCCGAACTGTCGATAACCGATCGTCTGATAAATTTGACGGATATTAGTTTCAATGCTAGGCAAAGCGCTGTACTAGAAAAAGGCAAAGAAGTACAGTGTACAACCACGTATGCAGGAGAAGTTGATCACTTCGTTAGCTGCAGATGTTAAAATCTGCACTAGACAGTTCTAATCGTTCAAAGCATTCCAAATTCAAATGATCGTGTAAGGCTAGTGACATCATCCAGACGCCGTTAACAAAACGTCCACCGTACTCTGATTCAATCATTTTAAAATCAATTACAAAAAAACAGAGACGAAAACGCAATAATCGTGCGGGCCGATAAAGGCAACACAGGAGTCGTGATACACAAAGCAGATTATATTAATAAGACATTGGCTTTGTTTGAAGAGAATGGCGTAGTAATGATAGATTCTGACCCCACTGCAAACTACTCGAGAGAACTAAAAAATTACCTTGAATCGTGCCTCTACATCATCCCCCCTGAAGAACTCTTCAAACTAAAGGTTATGAACCCTAGAGCTCCTACATTCTGAGCCCAAATTAAGACGCACAAAATAAACTATCCTATACGACCTGTCATTAATGGAATCCGAAATCCGGGAGAACCTGCCTCTAAATTTATGTTACGTTTGTTGAAGAAGCTACTACTGCCTGAAGAAAGTTTTACTTTGCGCAACAGAAAACAATCAGTGGATTTATTGCATAACCAAATGTTTCCGGATGGTTGCTATCTCTTGCCATTGGACATAAAAAAATTTATATACCAATGTACCTCTGGAACAAACCATCGACATCATCCAGCAAAACCTCTCCATGAAAGAAAACCTTCTTCCAGACGAAACTGCTGAAATTGTGTCACTATTACGATTACTTACCACATACATTTACTTTTCTATTAACAACTCCTCTTATAAACGAAACGACGGTTTAGCCATGGGTAGTTGTCTGTCAGGTTTCCTTGCCGATATATTTGTCAATCACATTCAATCTGAATACATAAAAAAAAACAACCCACTCCAATAAGCAGAAAAATACTCTTCAACAAGAGATATGTCGATGACATCCTGATTATTTTCAATGACACCCTAGCTGATGTAGCAGCTCTAGTTTATGAATTCAACAACTTACACCCGAAACTAACCTTTACACATGAAATAATGAACTCCTCCAGTGTCTTAAATTTTTTGGACCTACAGTTACAGTTAGCTGAAAACAAAGTTGTATTCCAAATCTATAGGAAACCGACCACAAGTGACTCAGTCATACATGCATCTTCATGCCATCCATGGCAATACAAAATGAACTATTTTAAATCAATGATTAACAGAATTTTTGAGATGTCCCTTTCTGAAACTTCCGTCAATAAAGAAATAAATAATCTGGAATATATCGCCGAAATGAATGGTTACAACCCGTCCTTGGTTCGCAAAATGTACAATAAAAAACGTTCTAAAGATGCACCACAGCTTCACTCGGTAACACCTGACGACGAAGTTAAACGTATCCCCGTTCCTTTCATGGGATATTTTTCTTATGACCTGGCTAAACTCTTTCGTGGCACAAATGTACAAGTCGTATTTAGTAGCCCTTTGAGCATACAGCAAATTCTCCCGCACAACGAACAAACTAATGACAGATACCTTTCCGCAGGAGTCTACAAACTACAATGTCCCGAATGCCCAGCTGAATATATAGAACAGACAGGACCTTTAAAGTACGTTTTACTGAGCACCTTCTTACAAAAAAAGGCTAACTCAAAAAACATTCCCGTTTTGCGGAACACACTAAAGCATCCGATCATCAACAACCTACGATTGTCAACATGCAAATCTTACATATAGTGTAGAAGGGGCGTAAGCTAAATTTACTGGAAGAGTTTGAGATAGCGAAGCGCGCTTACTTTGGACACCCACACCTCTAAACGATCAGTTGGCATGCAAAGATCAAACATTCCTAGATATTATGATGTCTCTATTCAAATAAAATTCCTCTCATTTACAAATACCAACATAAATTATAAACTTCTGTCCTGCTTAATAACCTCCCTTTCGTTAAATTTGCATTCAGATAGCTAGATTTCACCCGTCCCGTCTTATACATCGGCTTCCTATGTCACTCCCTACCCACATTCCCTTAGTCTGTACAAGTCGGCGGAGCAGCACACCACGCCCGCCCATCGTCCGTGAGCGCAATTGTGAACATGGGCTTATCTTGTATCACCAGAGACCACCGCCTCTATTAAGGTAATCTTAAAAATCGGTTTTATGTTTCTCACATCTTTACCGAGCATGTTCGAACTGTAATTCGTTGTTACCCGAACATTTGTAGGGCCACAAGGGAATCCAAAAAACATTCCAGAAAAATAGAAACACCGCAATAACAACTTACGGTGTCACACCACGGAGAGCGCATTGTAAGCTTTGTTTACCATTTATACTGTCTTCTTAACACAACATAAGCCCATGTACAATTATAACCGTTTGTAATTCCGCCTTGTAATTTTGTGTAAATTCTGTCACGCAGATAATCTAAAGATACCCTGTTAAAGGGTGAAACGCGTCATTAACTAATAAAAAATTGCAATCAAGACGGTTTGAAGGAATATTTAAGGTTAGGAGATGGAACCTGGGCAAATTGAAGGAACCAGAGGTGATTCAGAGTTTCAGAGGGAGAATTAGGCAAGGATTGGCTGAAACAGGGGAAAGTAATACAGTAGAAGAAGAATGGGTAGCTCTGAGAGATAGGGTAGTGAAGGCAGCAGAGGATCATATAGGCAGAAGGACAAGGCCTAATAGAAATCCCTGGATAACAAAGGATATACCGAGCTTAATTGATGAGAGGAGAAAATATAAAAATTCAGCAAGTGAAACAATAAAAAAGGGAGTACAAACTTCTGAAAAATGAGATTGACAGTAAGTACAGACTGCCTAAGCAGGAGTGGCTACAGGACAAATTCAGAACTGTAGAAGAATGCGTCACTAGGGGAAAGATAGATACCGCCTATAGGAAAATAAAAGAGATACTTTGAGACAAGAAAAGCAGCTGTATGGATATCAAGAACTCAAACGGAAAACCAGTACTAAGAAAAGAGGGGAAAGCTGAACTGTGGAAGGAATATATAGAGGAATATATATTTTGTAACAATAACTTATTAAACTGATAGTCCTGTAATTTCACACTTGTATGCACTTGCTTTCTTTGGAATTGGAATTACGATATTCTTCCTGAAGTCGGAGGGTATTTCCCCTGTCTCATACATCTTGCATACCAGGTGGAACAATTTTTTCACGACTGGCTCTACTAACGATTTCAGCAGTTCAGACAGAATATCGTATACCCCTAGGACGTGTTTTGACTCAAGTCTTTCAGCTCTCTGTCAAATTCTTCTCGCAGTATCATATCTCTTATCTTCCTTCACTTTGTCTTCCATTTTTAGAATGCTGCCTTCAATTTTTTTCCTTTGTGAAGTGAAGGAAGATAAGAGATATGATACTGCGAGAAGAATGTGACAGAGCGCTGAAGGACTTGAGTCAAAACACATCCTTGGAGTATATGATATTCTGTCTGAACTGCTGAAATCGTTAGTAGAGCCAGTCGTGAAAAAATTGTTCCACCTGGTATGCAAGATGTATGAGACAGGGGAAATACCCTCCGACTTCAGGAAGAATATCGTAATTCCAATTCCAAAGGAAGCAAGTGCATACAAGTGTGAAATTACAGAACTATCAGTTTAATAAGTTATTGTTACAAAATACTAAAACGAATTATTTACAGACGAATGGAAAGACTTGTGGAATCCGACCTTGGGGAAGATCAGTTTGGATTTAGGAGAAATGTAGGATCACAAGAGGCAATACTCACATTACGACTTATCTTAGAAGATAGGCTAAGGAAAGGGAAACCTACGTTTTTAGCGTTTGTCGATTTGGAGAAAGCTTTTGACAATGTCGACTGGAACACGCTCTTCCAAATTCTGAAGGTACCAGTGGTAAATTGTAGGGAGCGTTATATTCAACCTATACAAAAACCATACAGCGGTTATTAGAGTCGAAGGGCAAGAAAGTGATGCAGAGGTTGGGAAGGGAGTAAGATAGGGTTGTAGCCTTTCCTCAATGTTTTTCAATCTGTACATTGAGCAGGCAGTGAAGGAATGGAAGGAGAAATTTGCAGAGGGCATTAAAGTGCAGGGAGAAGAAATAAAAACATTGCGGTTTGCCGATGACATAGTAATTCTGTCAGAGACCGCAAAGGATCTGCAAGAGCAATTGAATGGAATGGACAGTGTCTTGAAAGGAAGATATATGATGAACATTAACAAGAATAAAACGAAGGTAATGGAATGGAGTGTTAGAAAATTAGGCGATGCTGAAGGAATTAGAGTAGGTAATGAGACAATAAAAGTAGTGGATGAATTTTGTTATTTGGGTAGCAAAATAAATTGCCGGCCGCGGTGGCTGAGGTGACCGAGGCGCTCCAGTCACGGTCAGCACGACCAGTACGGTCGGGGGTTCAAATCCCCCCTCGGGCATGGATATTTGTTCAAATGTTCAAATGTTTGTACAGCTTATGGGACTTAACTACGGGGTCATCAGTCCCCAAACTTACAAACTACTTATGAACTACTTACGAACTAGGACGGCACAAATATCCATGCCCCCGAGGGGGATTCGAACCCCCGACCGTAGTGGCCGTGCAGACCGTGACTGAAGCGCCTCAGTCCCCTTGGGCACCGCGGCCGGCATGGATATTTGTGCCGTCCTAGTTCGTAAGTAGTTCATAAGTAGTTTATAAGTTTAGGGACTGATGACCCCGTAGTTAAGTCCCATAACATTTGAACAAAATAAATTCTGATTGTCGAAGTAAAGAAGATATAAAATGCAGAATGGCTATGGGAAGAAAAGCGTTTGTAAAGAAGCGAAACTTGTTAACATCCAATATTAATTTAGATATACATGTGGCGTCTGTTCCAAAAGAACAGACGTCACTTCTGATCCTGCAGTTATTATTATTTAATATTCACAGAATATATGACATCAACTGCGATTGGGCAAAGCAGAAAATGTGTACCTAGCCGGGATTCGAACCCGGGTCTCCTGCTTTCGAGGCAGTTGCGCTGACCCCTACACCACTGGGGACACAGTGATCACCGCACCTGCAAGGACTACCTAAGCACGCCTCCCGTCAGATACAAATTTCCAGCTTCGCCCTGCCCACAGTACTCAAACTCGTAGTTATGAACTAATTCCTGTAAGGGGTCAGCGCAACTGCCTAGAAAGCAGGAGACCCGGGTTCGAATCCTGGCTGGGTACACATTTTCAGCTTTGCCCAATCGCAGGTGATGTCATATAATCTGTGAATATTAATTTAAATGTTAGGGAGTCCTTTCTGAAAGCATTTGTCTGGAGTGTAGCATTGTATGAGAGTGAAACGTGGATGATAAGGAGCGAAGATAAAAAGATCATAGAAGCTTTTGAAATGTGATGCTACATACGAATGATGAAAAGTAGATGGGTAGATCATGTAAGTAATAAGGAGGTGCTTAACTGAATCGGGGAGAAAAGGAGTCTCTGGCATATCCTGACTAAGAGAAGGGATAGACTGGTGGGACACATTCTGAGACATCAAGTAATCGTAAACTTAGCATTAGAAGGAATTATATGGGGTTGAAATCGTAGAGGGAGACCGAGGGACCAATTCAGTAAGCAGATTCAAAAGGATGTAGGTTGCCGAACGTATTCTCAGATGAAGAGACTTGCACAGGACAGGGTAGCGTGGAGAGCTGCATCAAAACAGTCTGTGGACTGAAGACCACAAAACAACAACCAAATATTTAAGAGACTTAGTTGTCAAGATACTGTGATACAAAGTAAAACCAGTTTCCCGAAAGATATGAAGTTGTAGATGTTTTTTAATGTGACTGGGCAGCTTATTAAACAATTGTGATCCTGAGTATTGTATACCTTTCTTGCACAGGGTTGTATGACAGTAGTGTCTGTCACTACTTGGCGTTGTATGGTGTTAGTGTACAGTTTTATTTGGAGTAAATACATTTTCGTTTTTTAGCATTTTCTTTCTCACATACATGACGACCTCAAGTATGTAGATACATGGGAGGGGTAGAATCCTAAATTCTTTAAACAGCAGTAAACAGCAGTTTGCAAGATTTCCCACTGTTTACATTTTTCATCATTCGCAAAAACTTTTTTTGCTTCCTGAGGGTTGTTATACCGTGAGGGGAATTTCCCCAGAATTTGGAGCCATATCTAAAACGGGAGTGCATGTGATCAAACTACACTGCTCTGTTTCAGCACTTGTGAGTCTCACTGCGTATGTAATTTTTAATAGTTTGGTATTTAACAAGGTGATGCGATAATTCCATTCCAGATTGTTTTGTATGTAAATGCCAAGAAATTTTGTTTCAGTGGCAATGGTAATTTTGTGTTTTTTCATAAATATATTTGGTTTTAATGTATTTCTATTTTGTTGTGTGTGGATGTGTGTGGCAACTGTTGTTTCAGGATTTATCAGTAGCTTATTCCTCTTAAACCACTCCGAAATGTTTTCATTTGTGACTTTAGCAGATAGACTATTAGACTAAGAGCCTTCACAATGTCACGTTCAATCAATACGAAGGTGCCATCAGATGAAAGGACTGGATCAGAGTTTTTAACATATAGGTGGAAGTCACTAATCACAACTAAGAAAAGGAAGGAACCTAAAATTGAGTCTTGTTGTACACCATGAGTTATAATTTATGGCATTGAGTGGTAATCTTGGAATTCATTTTTTTTCCATATGTTTGATCTCTGTTATCTGAGAGCGATTTTCTAAATACGATTTTGCCCATGCTCTTGACAAGCCTTTTACACCATAGCACTCTAACCTATGAAGAAGGATGTCATGATATATTAAATCAACAGCTTTTGTTAAAGCTAGAAAAATTGCTGAAGCATTACTGTGGTTATCCATTGCGTTTAGGATATGATGTGATAATGTTACTTTTGTTAAAAAAGTCCGTCAATTGTGACAATTTTTCAATAATTTTTGAGAAGCCTGACAAGAGTGCCACAGGACTGTAGTTGACCATCTGCGGCCGGTCACCCTTTTTGTATGGGGATACACAATTTTGTTTTATTTTTAGCTGCTGTGGGAATATACCAGTTGACAACGAAGAATTGCATATATGTAGCAAGGGGGCGAGTATTTGTTTTGCATATATCTGTAGTATATAGTCTGACACATCATCAACTCCAACTGAATATTTACTTTTAAGCAACTTAATGTTGCGTAACAGTTCTTTCTTGCTTTCTGGTCGGAAGAAATACAGATGCATTGTTAATACCTATTTCAGTAATATTCTGGAAATACGTGTTTCTTGCACTTATTCCCTCACCAGGTTACCAGAAATATTGGTGTAGCAAGTAAACAAATCGTTAGCAACTAATTTTGGATCAGTGATCTCGTTGCCGGCCAGTGACAGTGTAATATGTTTGTTTGTTGATGCCTTCCCAGTAAGTCGCTGCAATGCGCTCCACTTCGTCTTAGTTTTGTTTGCTGATTCTATGACAAATTTGTCATTTTCTCTTAGTTTTGCTTCTTTTATGACACGTTTTATAATTAACTTGTATGTGTTAAAGTAGTTTGCAAATTTAGGGCTGCTGTTTGTTTTTGACAGTCCAAAAAGTTCACGTTTTCTTTTTCATGATATTTTAATTTCTTGTGTGATCTATGTGTTGCATCTGCTGGAGTTTCTACAAATTATCTTCTTCTTTTGGAAGTGTCATTTCGAAGCATTGCCTGTAAATTTCCAGTAAATTATCTAAGTTTCTGTCTGTGTTAGGACTGTTGTAGATTTCATTCCATGACTGGGTGGAAGTGCTCAATATTTTGTTTACTGTATTTTATTTTATATATGATATTTCAGTTTCTAGGAAGGAAATTTCTTTCCCTCAATGTGACTGTGTTCGGTGTATTTATGTTTCTTGAAATGTGTATGTCTCTGTTTACAAAAATCTGATCAATAAGTGGAGATCGAGGTTTTGTTATGCAGGAAGGGCAATTTATTGCAGGACATAGGTTTCAGCCATTGACAATCTTCAGAATTTTTCTTTTGAGGACCGGGAGTTAAAAGATCTATATTAAAATCACCACAGAAAACCGAAGTTTTAGAAGTATTCTTTTGTAATACAAAATCAAGTTTATTTTATTTTTTATTTTATATATATATTTAAAGTTGATGTTTGTATTCCTATTGGGGGATCTGTAGACACATATAATAAGAACTTTATCTTACATCATTTCAATAGTTGAGACTGCAAAGTGTGTTTCATAACGTATCTGGTTTACGTAAGCTAATGTCTTATAGTCTACTTTCTGTCTTACATAAATGCAGTTCCCTCCAAGCTTTGGTACTGTTATGTAAAAGCAGTTGGCCAGATCAAAGTCAGAAATATTTGACAGCACAAACATGCATGTCTGAGGGAGGACTCGAACCCCAGATGGAGAGCGGCCTGCCGCATCGTAGCATAACGCCTCAATGCGCTCGGCCACTCCCCCGCGGCAGGTCTCCCACATTGGAAGTTCGAATCCTCCCTCGGGAATGGATGTGTGTGTTGTCCTTACGTCAGTGTAACTTAGTTTAAGTATTTTGTAAGCTATGGACTAATAACCACGCAGTTGACTCCGATAGATTTACAAACAAACATTTGAATACATTTATTTCATCCTCTCTGTTTATTAAGGACAGTACACTCGAGTGGAAGATGTTTAAAGTGTTTGAACGAGTTTGTTTCGTGTCACTTCTCCCTGCTTGTTGTTTCGCAACCATTTGTCCAGGATGATTTGGACTTTCCTTGGGTTACCAGCAGGCCTGCTACCCTTGAATCCCACGCTGTGTTGTGAGGCAGTGTCGACTCCTGTAGTACATTGTCTCCTTATTTGATCTTGTATTACCATTCATACCCCATTTATACGAGTTATTTTCGATTTTTCCAGTAATTTTGTTTACAATTTTATAAGATAGTGGGGGTCCCATTAAAATAAATAAGTAAAAAATAAATATACAAAAACCTCTGGAGTGGTTCACTTCTGAAAAAAAATGTCTCAAGGTCAAACCAAGGTCAGGTTCATCTATTCAGATGGTAACCCCAATTTTTTATTCCATACTAGCTGTAAGCCCGGTGTTGCATTTATTTACTTGTCCTACACTCTTGTAGTCCACATCCCCTTCCCCCATCTCTCTGCATCTACCTCTTACTCTCCCATATCTCTGCTCGTTTCCACCTTCCCCTCTCTCGTCAAAGTTTTCTGCAAGGTACACTCTTTCATGTACTATGCAAACATTTATGTTCCCAGTGATGTTCCTCTTGGTTCAAAGGTGTTGAGCAAAAATTCATAAAGATTGGAGAAAACTATGCATTTTGTAAAATTCCGTAAGTTAAGTAACCTCCACCATGCACCAAACGAAATTTTATACAGACAGTGACATTCATCTTGTTTTTAAGGTACAGTGTGCAAAATTTCATCAATATCGGAACAAAACTATAGATTTTTATGCAATAGAAATGCAGGGTCATATTTGAAAAACGCACTTTGTTGTTCTCAAATATTCCTGTTTGATCTGTGAAATCGGTCGGGCCGTTCTCAGGTTATGGCGCGACCAAGGTATTTAGGGATCCATTTTTATGTTGCAAAGCACCCTTCCCCACGCACCGTATGAAACTTAAGGTAGGCGGTGACCTTCCCCTTCTTTTGAAGGTCAAGCGTTCGAAATTTTGTGAAGATCGGGATGAAACTTTAGATTTCGTGAGTCTGTAGGAGAAGTATGCTCCGCCATGCACCTATCACAAAATGCTTCTTATCAGGCGTTTTCTACCTATAAGCTACATTCCTGACAAATTTCAGCTTCATAGGTGAGGTAGTTTTCGAGCTTTCATGTTTGGTCAGTGAGTGAGTGTCCTTTCGCTTTTATAAAGAGAGAGATTAAGAGAACATATTGCTTAATTTTGTATGCAAGAGAATTAAGGAAGACTTGCAGACAAAAATAAATAATAACATGTAAATCTGTAATGCTAACTTTATTTGATACAATTTCATGCCTGATGCGAAACTGCTGTGAGCGGTAGCCTTCATTTCGTTTTATCATTTTGTGTGTGTGTGTGAGGGGGGGGGGGGGGTCAGTTACAACTCCTCATAATTGTCCGAAATTATATGTAAACTTTGTTGCAGGTCCCTAACTACTCCCATTTTCTAATAATTGACGCTTAAATCAGGATATTCTCACCCGGTGGCATCTCATTATTTATAACGTCATATATCCTGAGCTACGAGTCGTGCTCTTTTGTTTTTGAGTCAGGAATTTTCGTGGGCTTACAGTGAATAGTTCACCAAAGTTTCATTGCAATCGAATGAACCGTTTATGAACACATAGAGGACATACAGACAAATATTCATTTATGTATATTTAGATTCGTATTCTACATGAAAGAATACACTTTTTTTGTAAGAAACATTTTTTTCCAAAAAATCAATCATTTGTCGCCAAATGAAACTGTATTGTAACTTTCCCAGGTGACCAATATCTTTAGAACGAAGCAAGGCCAGGAAACATTTACAATGAAAAACTATGTTCACTGGTAAGATTTTCGTGAACTTGAAATGACCCTGAAATTCTTCAGTATGGATTAGCCTGACAGTAAACATCGCCGGTATTGCCGAATCAGGGGCCACAGCTTCGAGACTATCTAATAAGCGTCACTGTCGGGGAATTTGAAATCGTGACTGGGGTTCAGAGAAATTTTACCTTTGGATACTTTGAAAATTTCTCGGCTGCGTTCACTTGGAATGATTCTTAACTGGCGTGACTGTGATACATCTTTCTCTTTTGGACTTATAAACCACCTGGAGGTTGCTCAGTGGACTTCGTAGATCGTTAGCCCAGGAGAGCGCCGATCAAAGACATATATAAACAACAAAGACTGACCACAGCGTCGCCATAGTTGAAGCTAATTAGATAGGTTGCCGCCATCTTTGAGAACGTCGGTGTCGAACCAGGTGATACCGGGCGCCTGGTAATGCTGAATCATAGGTTTGTATCATCATTGCCAGTCTCAATTTTTCCTTAATTTATGGGCGACGCATTTCGGAAAGTAATTCCCACCACGAATAGCATTTCTCGTTTACTATTGCATCCTAATTGCAATGCTTACAATCGTCAACTGCTGCATAATTTGGTGATGTTACTAGAATTACAATAATCGTTTGTATTTGCCAACATATCTTTCCTATAAATACATGCAAATTTCTTTAAAATCTTTAATTACCTTTATTCTTCCTATGGTTCAAATGATGTTTCACGCTTTGAAGTATATTACATATTTATCAAGAGGTAGATTTCTACTAGTTTTAACTCTAACAGTCTCAAACATGACTGGAAAGCGTCGTTATCCTTCTTTCAATGCATATTAAAGAATTAGTTTTATTTTTTATTTTTTTAGTTTTAGCATTATATTGTTTCTGTGTGGTGTTTTTAACAGTTCAAATGGATCCTAGTATTAATTTTTCAAGCTGTTTCTCGCTAGGATAATAGTATCAATGGTTAATACGCATTTTACCGTATATAACTGTCAATACAGAGAAAAAACACCAAATACAACCGTCATCTGCCTGGCTGTTGAAACTTGGTAAATGCGAAATTTATGTGTAATTAATGTTAATAAACAAATACACACTGATACACAACGACCAATGAAATTACATATCTCTTTCCTTATACCTACCTGGGTATGATTTACCACTAATAATAGCGCTTACACGTTAGATTGCATCAAACTGACGTTATATAGCGCCCAGAGTTGCTTAGTGCTGACACCCAGAGCGCTGTAGCTCGCCTATAGCCTCTCTATGTTGTTTATATACGTCTTTGGCGCTGATTAACATGATTCTCACTGGAAATTTAGGATCTCAGGCACTCGCTCAGCTGCCCATTTTGCTGAATGCACACTTACACTCCCTGGTGGAAACTGATCTCGACATTATTCAAGGTCTGATGAGTGATCGCTTGGAACGCCTCCACAATCGTTTCTGTCATATATTCTGGCGTCATCAGGAGAGTGTGGTACACCTTCCTGCTTGACAGCTCCCCATAAGAAGAAGTACAATGGTGTTAAGTCTGGCGATCTTGAAGGGAATTTACGAATTGTACTGCCGATACCAAGTTGCATTAAGACACCTCTGACAGGTAAGGTCCACACTCCTCTTCCACTCCCAGAACTGGCTCATTTCAGCAAATATTAAACACGTTTTAACTTGTTCGATATTGTGAGTTTATTGTTGCCCGCAGTCCCTTATAATTACACAGAGGGCAATTTACATCCATACACCTTATCGTTCCATCACTCTTTTCATGCAAATTTTTTGTCTTTTCAGGCCGAACGCATCTCTGAAGGACTTGTTGCAAACGTCATAACTATCCGCTTGTGACACTTTTTCAGTGGATGAAGGGCAACAGGCGGATTGTGTTTTTCTCGACTTCAAAAAGGCATTCGACGCGGTGCCACACTGCAGACTGCTAACGAAGATACGAGCATAAGGTTCACAGATTTGTGACTAGCTGGAGGACTTCCTAAGTAATAGAACGCAGTACGTTGTTCTCGACGGCGAGTGTTTATCAGAGACGAGTGTATTGTCAGGCATGCCCCAGGGGAGTGTGATAGGACCGCTATTATTTTCTATCTATATAAATGATCTGATGGGCAGAGTAAGCTGTAATTTGCGGCTGTTTGCTGATGATGATGTGGTGTGTGGGAGGGTGTCGTCTGTAACTGACTGTAATAGCTTACAGGATGACTTAGACAAAATTTTTAGTTAGTGTGAAGGTGATGCACATGAGTAGAAAAAACAATGTCATAATGTTCGAATACAGCATTAGTAGTGAGCTTCTTGATGCTGTCGCGTCTTTCAAATATTTAGGCGTAACATTGCAGAGCGATATGAAATGGAACGAACATGTAAGAACAGTTGTGAGTAAGGCGGACGGCCGACTTCGGTTTATTGGGAGAATTTTGGGAAGAAGTACTTCACCTGTAAAGGAGACCGCGTATAAAACGCTTGTACGACCACGTCTTGAGTATTGCTCAAAGTGTTTGGGACCCGCAGCAGATCGGTTTGAAGGAAGACATAGATGCGGTTCAGAGACGAGCAGCTAGATTTGTTACCGGTAGGTTCGACCAATGCGCGAGTGTCACGGAAATGCTCCGGCAACTCAATTGGGGATCGCTGGAAGATAGACGACGTTCTTTTCGTGAATTTCTGTTAAGTAAATTTAGAGGGCCGGAATTTGAAGCTGAGTGTAGTACGATCTTGCTGCCGCCTACTTACATTTCGCGTAAAGATCACAAAGACAAGATAAGAGAAATTAGGGCTCGTACGGAGGCATATAGACATTCTTTTTTTCCTCGTTCTATTTGGGAGTGGAATAGGAAAGGAAATGCCTAGTAGTGGTACAGTGTACCCTCCGCCACGCACCTTACGGTGAATTGCGGAGTATGTACGTAGATGTAGATGTAGGAAAGTTCTGAATGAGGTTGAAATGCACCGTGACTTGAAAACGTCATTCCACATTGTTCACACAGTAATATACAGTTCATCTCGAGCACAATGTAATTTACGACTTAAACAACACTAGGAGAGTAGGTCAGTAGGAAATAACGTCACATTCACCCAAAGCAGTTGGTTGCTACCAAGTATTGTGTAGACTTCGCCTGAAAGCCTTTCACACATTTAGCTTTCGCCAGACGCTTGTCTACACCTTTGAAAACCGGGATTTTAATCCCTTTACATGGATACTGGGCACATGAGGGTATCACTGATGGACATTTTCATCAAAATACCAAGACAATGTCATTTATTAGTAAGGGCAAAATTTAACTTCACACTTAACATCATACAACAGCTGGCAAAAACATACAGATGCTCAGCACAGTACAGTAAGGAGATCCTCTAAATTTAAAGGAAGCAGGAATCAATCATTTGCCTTTACAAAATAAAAGGTGAGATTAAAAAGAAAACAATATTACAACAAGGACACCATTTTTAAAAGAAAGTTTGAGCATGGATAGCCAAGAGAATAACACTAGATATAATCAACAGTGGGCGCTACAGGCTTTGCTTAGGTAAGTATACAAACATCAGCAATGTAACTGAACCCTGCTTTTAGACATTGGCCAGAGCACACTGTGCAATTTAGAATCAAACCACACCACAGAACATAAATGACCATTTGCAATAATTAAGACTACAGTTACAATTTGGCCAGAGAACACTGTCCAATTTAGAATGAAACCTCACCACATAACATAAATGACCATTTGAAATAAATAAGACTACAGTTACAATCTACTGGCCTCAAAGATGCAAACAGTAACTCTGAACACATTAAAATAATGGGCCTGCTGTGATTCTGTTTAAACAATATAAAATTACCCCTTTTTTTCTTTTTTTAAAATTCATGACAAAGTTAGATCTGGAAATTTTACAATGAGCAGGGTAATTAAATAGTTGTTGTTGTTGTGGTCTTCAGTCCAGAGACTGGTTTGATGCAGCTCTCCACCCTACTCTATCCTGAGCAAGCCTTTTCATCTCCTCATATGAACGACAACCCACATCCACTTGAATCTGCTTACTATACGCGTCTCTTGGTCTCCCTCTGCGATTTTTACCCCACACACTTCCCTCTAACGCTAAATTCACAATTCCTTGATAATTAAATAGTACCTTTATAATACTAAACAGAGCAAGTTATGCAAAGAGAGAAAGCTTGGTCACTATTAACAGTGGCGCCAACAAGTTTAGCTCAGGTAATTACACAAGCAAATATCATCAGCATAATTGAACCGTGCCTCTTAAACTCTGGCCAGAGCACGCTTTGCAATTTAGAATGAAATCTCACCACATAACACAACTGACCGTTTGCAATAAATAAGACTTCATTACAGTGTACTGTCCCAAAAGATGCACACAGTACCTTATATAGATTAAAATAATGGGCCTCCTTTTTTTTTATTTATTTTAGACATATATGGCGCAGCTTACATTTGGAAATTTTCACAAATAAAAAATACCTTTAAAAAACTTGGCCAAAACTAGACAAAAGGCAGTAACACTAGATATATTAAGGTGCCCCTTTAGGTTAATATACAATTATATCAAAGCTATGAACAGAGTAATTGAAGAATGCCCTTGGCCATGACATGTTGCGCAACAGAGAGAAGGCTTCGACCTTTACCTCAATGGCCGTTTCAACTCAACGAATTAGACTAAATATCAGTTGGCGCTCAAAAGAAGGAAAGGCAATAACTCTAGATGCATTATGAACAATGTCTTTTTCCGATGTTATTTACGTAATTTCCTTTCGTAGACATATGGCTCAAATCAATTCGGAACTTCACAATAAAGATACCATTTTAAACAATACATTGGCCAAACGAGATGATGAAAACAATAAACAATATACAAGCATCAACATCAAAAGTGTAACTGAACAGTGCCCTTTACATACTGGCCAGAGCACATTGCGCACATCAGGTAAAGCTTCTGCTACGATTTTGCTAAACAGTGATTCAACAACAATCTCTGAATCAATAACCATAAGACATGCACACCTTTATACGGAGAGGACCGCCACAGCTGACATAGGGGAGGAAGCAAAAACAGTTAAAACCAAACTTCCTCAAATGCATCAGACTAGCGTCACTGCCACGTGTACGGATACTCACCAGACCACTCAGAAAAGACACGATCAGAAGTCTGCAAACTACAACTCGCTGAAAGCAGCAACGACGACGAGAGGGAAGAGGGCCAAACCCAAAGTTCCAACTTCGCCTTGGGGTGGCAACCAAGCTGCAGAAGGGCAAAACGCCAAATAAGTCCGCCCGTTACCCTCAATATACCAATTCAAGATCGCTCTTGCATGGAAGGCAAGCCATTTCAAAAACACGTAACTAACACAACAGCAAAATGAAACTTAACTCCAAAGCAGAAAACAGCCGGCGACGCCAGACACTAAACCAGCTCGGCGTCCACGCCTGAGCGGAGAACGTTCACGGAGCCGGGAGCCGGCCCGAGCGTCTGCATCCGCTGCCACAGGCGCACTCGCCTGGCCTGGCCGTCACATCCCGGCGGCCGACGGAAACACCAACGGAGCTAGCGCCACCACAGTTAGGAGGAGAAGCAAACACAAATCGGGGCGCGCTTTTCGAATGGAATGAACCTATGGGTCAACTTTTTTGCATTTTTTATTGTTTATTGTAACTCTCCATGGAAATACCGTTGTATAATACGGTTTAGTTCTATTTGAAAGAACAATTTTAAATATCTTCTAGAGTGCCCGATTATCGGTATTTGACCTGTGTCAGATAAATGTTGTAAAGAATCGTTTATATTTTAACAGCACATGGTTGATAGAGAGATTCCCTTTGCTATGTTTGGATGGGCATACGCAAGAACATGTGTACTGCTGTAGCAAGGAAACAAGAGGTAAAATTAAACTACCCGAATTCTCAAAAGGCTCAGAACTGGACATTAAGTGGATTACAGGAAGACCGAAAACTTACCTGTCGAAATAGTGGATGGGAGACAGTGATTCACCTTTCTAAGAAAACGTAACAGGGCATGGTCACTAAAGGGATAGAGTATTAAATTTCGGAACCTGATAATTTTAAGACCCGTCACAAAGTGCAGTTGGTATGATTTCTAAGAGAGAGCAGGTTGTCTCTCTGTAGGAGTCCAGTCAGGACATCTTATACCATCACTCGCAGATCTAAATTTAGACACATTCCTTCCAGGTATAATGGCGTTTGAGTGACAGAGTGGCTCTCACCACGTTCGGTAAAATGCCGTGTGTGTGTAAGCTGCGGTGATCGAAATCTTTCCAAGTAGGACTTGTGCTAGATGTCCTTCCCTATTTTCGCGTTTTCCGTCAGTAAATTCGAAGTTTTTATAAACAATATGTCTTTTGCTGCTGTTGTTGTTGTACCGGAAAGAGTTTTTGTCATTGAAGTTTGTAGCATTTGTTACCTTTACATTCCGTTTATTATCTAACATGTACTATTTTTAACAGCTTCGTCGGCTGTTGCAGACATAGTCTAAATGAAGAGATACATTTATTTTGCTTATAGATCAAAAGTGGCGGTCGAGTTCCGAAACGGAACATTTCTTTTCTTTTGGGTAGTCCCAAATGTTTTATTCTGGTTAGAATTGTTTTTAAATAATCTGGTTATCGAAAGAGTATTTATTAAGATAGATACATAAGTTTGTGGCTTTCATTACCGTTACATCCCATTTATTATCTAATATGTGATATTATAAAATAAATCTGTCGCCTGTTGTGTGCGTAGTATAAATGAAGAGCTTGGAGAGAGAATGCTTAAAATAATAAAACATTATGATATTTTTTTTACACATTTAGCATCTGTTTAGAGACTTGTTTTATATAGCCTGCCGAGAGAAAACTGTGTGTTTGTGATCGCATTGGAGATCGAAGTATATTACTATTAGGCGTTTTCATTTTTTTAAAACGAAGATCGTTTGTACCGTTTCTGTGATGTCTATCAAGAGAAATTGTTTAAGGTATTTGTGTTACATGTCTAGAGTGTTTGACACACAAGTTTGTTGTTACTGTTACATTCTAAGGTGCACTATTCTTTTTTTTTCTGTTGTTGACTGTTGCAAGCATCGTCTATACATTTATTTTGCCCAGGCGCCTTAGGGAGCGATCGATTTCCAAAAGATGGAACATTAGTCCTAAATGTTTGTTTTTAAATAATTGTCGATAAATGTACAACACCTACCCATAGCATTGTATTTAAGGTTCAATGTATTAAACTGTATGTACTGATGGAATGTACTGATTATGGCATGGGGTCAATTTGTTTACGAAACTCTCACATATATGTTCGATGTTGTTCCAGGTAATTTTACTCTCCAAAGTCGCAATAATTGGAACGTTTTTCCAGTGTTGGTGTATGTTCATAAGTAATAAATTCCGTAAAAAATAATTTTTTGCAGGGGCATGGTTTTGAGCCATGGAGGCGGCAATCTGGAGGGCTGTCGGTGGGGTGGAAATGGGGTGGTAGTGGGGCCAGGGCAGGGGCTGTACTCACGCAAGTTCTTACTTGTGGAGGCAGTTGCCACTTGTTACTAATAAAAACATATGTTGTTACAATTAAGTTGATATGCAAATTTACTTAAAATAATTGGAGGTGGAGGTTGGGCTTCTTTTGGGATGGAGGGGTGGGGGTGGTAGGTCCCAGGGATTGAGATCGTCCAAATGTGGAGACCTGGAGGTGGGGCTGTACCCAGGTAGTGAAATGGTACTGTGGGCCAGTATCCCCATTACCCCACTACCGAAGTCATTACATTTCTACACAAAGAAACGTATCTGATGCTCTATTGGAAATATCAGAAGCTTCTTATAGGTTTGATTGTACCACCACTCTCAAAGGGAAGTCACTTTCTTCAAAAATTAAAAATATGAATTTGGGTTTGAAGTAATTTATACTTCTGCAGTCACTTTTTATTAATATTTTTACTAGCACTACGCGTCTTGGCAGCAAGCTGCCATCATCATGTGCATTTTACAGTTACAGGTTCATTATTGTCTTGTTATGTTTTGTGTAGTAGGTGCCAGTGAGGTGCCAGTTGGGCGTTTTAGCCTGTCCATGGAGATACAGCTCTTTCAGTATTATGTTTCATCATTATAGCTTCTGGATTATTGGAGTGTTGTATTTACTTACAGTTTTGTTGATAATCTTGTTATCTGACACATGTAATCTGTAACTGTAAAATGCACCTGATGATGGCAGCTTGCTGCTGAAACGCATCGTACTAATAAAAACATTAGTAAAAAGTGACTGCTGCAGTATAAATTATTTCAAAATGTTTATAATACAGTCAAAACAATCCATATAACATGAATAAATTTATGTTTTATAAATTTGTTTGTTCTGTTGTAATCTGGTGCGATGTTTTGAGTGAAATTAATTCTTTAAGTACTCTGATGCAAAACCTGACAATTAACACACAGATATGCGTCAATTTATTGAAGAGCTTGATTGACAAATTCACACAATATCACACTTACGAAAACTTTGACAGAGTTTTAAAAGAAGCTACTAACGTGGCAAACAAACTAAATGCTGAAGCTAGTTTCCCACCAGTAAACATACTTTGTCCAAGGAAAAAAACTGACTCAGTTTCAAAATGAACATTGTGACAAAGTTTTGTTAGGCTTCAAAGTGAATGTCATGGTGGAGTTTTTCTTTCGAATTCTAGATCAGACACAAATTTCCTTAACAAGCAGATTTGTAGAGTTACGAAATTTAGACGACGTTTTTGGTTTTTTCAGTAGTCATTATTTATTTACCCTAAGGAAGTAATGCTGAAACATTGTAAATATTTGCATATGAAACTTGAAGACCTTTCAAGGAATGAAACTCACATTGATAGTGCTGATTTATACAACGAATTCTTTAAGATTGTATTTCGTAGTAATATGTCTTGTGATCCATATACGATTCTTCAATATCTTTTAAAAATGATTTGATGTAAACTTTTTTCATACATCAATAGCGCTACGAATATTTCTTACTATGTCACTCTGAGTTGCATTAGATGGAAGATAATTTTCTAAATTAAAAATTATAAAAGATTATGTAAGATCAACAATGCATCAATAGAGACTTACAAATTTGGCTATTATTTCAATAGAACAGGAGATCGTGGACAGTGTCGATATAGACAGCCCCCCAGCTCTTTTGTGGGTACGTGTGTGGCGCGCATGGGGCCCCGAGCCGAAGCGACCTTTCTTCCGTCCCAGGCCGCTTCCCTCTTCCCCCCCCCCCGGTTTGTGCCTTCACCCGGAGACGGCGTTTTTTTTCATTAGTCCAAGGTTTCTTTTTCGCTTCCTCTGTCTTCTCTTCTTGGTCCTCTTCGTTTTCTGTTCTTCAGCCTTCCCCTCTTTTTCCTTTCTCCTTGTTCTCGACTCACCCTTTAATCTCCGCCTCGGCGTTTGAGATTCTTCCTCCTCCTTCATCCTTTTCTCTCCTTCCTCCTTTCTTTCCTCCCTGTGCATGTCTGAAGGTCGACCCACGCTCTGCGTAGCCGGTGACGGGGTAAGGCATAACTCCCCGCCCCGGGTAGACATGTAAGGCACGTACGTACCCCCCGGTAAAGGCCGGGCCCAGGGAGGGGTGATTACCCGAGCTGATACCTTCCGAACATGCCAATTGGTCCCTCCGTCCGTTCTCGGGAGGTGTGACCTGATGTGCGTACAGTCACCTGAGGCGGGTGCGCCCTCAGTGAGGGCCCCCACAAGGAAGGAGCGCGCCATCGGAGACGCCGGTAATCATGGGGGACACCTCCGCCATGAAACCTCCCACATCAACTATAACCCTGACCCATAAGCGGAAACATGATTCTCAGCCGCAAAAGGCATTGCCTAACATTCCAAAGTTCCTGGTGGTTTCACGTACTGACGATAAGGATTTTTCTTCAGTCAATCCGTTTATCATTCAGAAGGGTATCGATGCAATCGCAGGTCCCTTGAAGACCTGCTCCAGGCAGCGCAACGGGACCTTGTTACTCGAAATAGAGAATGCGTTCCAGGTGCAGAAGTTACTTCGAGCTACACTTGTACATACTTTCCCTGTGAAGGTGGAGGCTCACCACACCCTCAACTCTTCACGGGGGGTAGTGTTTTCTCTAGATCGCTGGATGGGTTATCAGACGAGGAGATATTGAACTATATGTCAGATCAGGGAGTCACAGCTGTTCATCGCGTGATGAAAAAGGTCAACAATGACCTTGTGCCGACCCGTACTGTCTTCTTAACTTTTGACAGGGTTGACCTACCATCAAAAGTGAAAGCGGGCTACGAAGTCATTTCCGTTCGCCCGTACATACCAAATCCTACACGCTGCTTCCATTGTCAAAGGTACAACCATACAAGTAAATCTTGTCCAAATGCAGCCAAGTGCGCCACCTGTGGCAGAGACGCTCATGAGGGTGAATGTCAACCTCCATCCCCTCGCTGCATTAATTGCATGGGTGACCATGCTGCTTCTTCACGGGACTGCCCCGTTTATAAAGAAGAGCGAGTCATCCAAGAGATTCGCGTGAAGGAAAAGGTCTCCACCTATGCCGCTCGGAAATTATTATTATCTAGTAGGAAGCCCGCTGTACTCCCATCAGGTACCTTCACGCAGGTCCTCGTCTCCCCTCGACCAACTAAGGAGGTAGGCATCCAGACTTGCGATCTAACGTTCTGTGACATTGTCGTCAGGTTGGCTAGCCCGAAAATTGCTCGTTCCACCTCTCCCATCCCTTCTGCCCGTTCTACAACGAATTCGTCGACCAGTTCACACACATCCCAGGCACCCAAATCTGCTGTCCGGAGTTCAAAAAAAGAACCAGTCCGTGAAGATTTTCTGAAGACTCAGACTTCTCAATCGTCAACCGCATCTTCCACCCGTCATACTTCTAAGAAGGCTTCCAGAAAAAACAGCCCCCACCTTCCCTGCCGAGGCGTGACACTTCGGTCACGCCATCCAACAGTTGCCGGCCTCGGCCGTCTTCTGTTTCACCGGGACGCTCCGTCTGTCGGGCACCCGGCCGTTTACCGGCGGTGGAAGCTGCCCCTCCTGATCAACTCCGGGAGGTGGCAGACGCGTCGATCGAACCAATGGAACATGACCCTTCGCCACTAGATGGCGATAGCACTGCTCCCTCGAAGTCCGGTCCTCAGCGGCCGTCGAGGTGACCCCATCTGCTTCTTTTTATCTTCTTTTCTTCTCTCATTTTTTATCATGGCGCTCCTTCAATGGAATATTCGCGGCATTCGTTCCAATCGGGAGGAATTAAAACTACTCCTTCGATTGCACTGCCCGCTTGTCGTCTGCCTCCAAGAAACTAAGTTGCGTCCAAGCGATCGTGCAGACTTTCCACACTACACCTCTGTGCGGTTCGACCTGCCACCCGTGGAAGGTATCCCAGCCCATGGAGGGGTTCTGATGCTCCTTCGAGACGATGTCTATTACCATCCCATTTCATTGCATACTCACCTACAGGCAGTTGCCATCCGCATCACCCTATCCACATTTACTTTTTCCCTCTGTAATATTTATTCGCCATCGTCATCTTCCCTTACTAGGGCAGATGTGCTACACCTTGTTGATCAGCTCCCTTCACCCTTCGTGTTGATAGGCGTCTTTAATGCCCACCACCCCCTATGGGGCTCTCCGGCACCTTGTCCGAGAGGCTCCCTTTTGGTGGACCTTCTCCAACACCTCGATCTTGTCTGCCTCAACACCGGTGCACCGACCTTCCTTTCAGACACAACACACTTACTCCCATATAGACCTCGCAATATGCACGCCTCAGCTTGCCGGTCGGTTTGAGTGGTATGCACTTTCTGACACGTACTCGAGTGACCATTTCCCTTGTATCATCCACTTTCTGCATCATTCCCCATCTCCTCGTCCCACCAGTTGGAACATTTCTCAAGCCGACTGGGGGCTTTATTCTTCCATGGCTGTTTTTCACGATCGGAATTTTTCCACCTGTGACAGTCAGGTCGACTACCTCACATAGGTTATTCTCACAGCTGCCGAACGTTCCATACCTCGTACCTCCTCTTCTCCACGTCGTGTCCAGGTCCCTTGGTGGACTGCAGCCTGACGCAATGCGCTTAGAGCACGGCTCCGCGCTTTACGCACCTTCCGCTGCCACCCAACTTTGGAGAATTGCATACATTATAAACGTATGAGAGCGCAATGCCGTCGTATCATAAACAACAGCAAGAAAGCTTGCTGGACTGCTTTTACTAGTTCTTTTAACCGTTTTACTCCCTCCACGTTTGTTTGGCGTGGCCTACGCCGTTTATCCGGCATCAAGGTCCACTCCCCGATTTCTGACCTTACTGTCAAGAACGCAGACCTTGTGGACCTCGTTGATGTTTCCAATGCACTGGGCCATTCCTTTGCGGAGGTTTTGAGCTCTGCCCATTACCACTCTGCCTTCCTCCCTCGCAAACAGGCAAACAGGCAATCGTGAAAACTATAATGTCTCCTTCACCATGCAGGAGCTAGACCGTGCTCTCGCCCTGTCCTGATCTTCTGCTCCCGGCCCAGATTCCATCCATATTGAGATGCTGAAGAACCTCTCTCCTGCGGGCAAGTGTTTCCTTCTTAGTACCTATAATCGCATATGGACTGAAGGTCATATTACCACAAGTTGGCGTGAAGCCATTGTTGTCCCCATCCCCAAACCAGGGAAGGACAAACATCTTCCTTCCAGCTATCGTCCTATTTCTCTGACGAGCTGTGTCTGTAAGGTGATGGAACGCATGGTTAACGATCGGTTGGTCTGGCTCCTCAAATCTCGCCGCCTCCTGACTAATATCCAATGCGGTTTTCGTCGACACCGCTCTGCTGCTGATCACCTCGTTACGTTGTCGACCTTCATTATGAACAACTTTCTAAAGAAGCGTCAAACAGTAGCAATGTTCTTCGACTTGGAGAAGGCATACGATACCTGTTGGAGAGCGGGCATTTTCCACACATTGCACACATGGGGCCTTCGGGGCCGCCTTCCTCTTTTCATTCAAGCGTTTTTGGCGGATCGCAAGTTCCGGGTACGGGTGGGCTCTGTTTTGTCAGATACCTTTTGCCAGGAGAATGGGGTACCGCAGGGCTCCGTCTTGAGTGTGGCGCTCTTTGCCATTGCAATCAATCCGATCGTAGATTGCCTTTCAGCCAACGTCTACGGATCTCTTTTTGTTGACGATTTCGCAATTTATTGCAGCGCCTAGCGGACATGTCTCTTGGAGCGTTCTCTTCAACGCTGTCTTGACCGTCTATATTCCTGGAGCATCGCAAACGGCTTCCGATTCTCCACTGAGAAAACTGTGTGTATAAACTTCTGGAGATACAAGAAATTTCATCCACCTTCTCTACATCTCGGCCCTGTTGCTCTCCCTTTTGTGGAGACTACGAAATTCTTGGGACTCATGTTGGATCGTAAACTTTGCTGGTCCACACACGTGTTCTACCTGGCCGCCCATTGTGCCCGATCCCTTAACGTTCTTCGTGTCCTCAGTGGCACGTCATGGGGAGCGGATCGTACCGTCCTGCTTCGCCTTTACCAGGCCATTGTTCAGTCGAAGCTCGACTATGGAAGCCTTGTATACTCTTCTGCACGGCCGTAGATTCTCCGCCGTCTCAACTCTATTCACCATCGGGGAATACGTCTGGCGACCGGTGCATTTTATACCAGCCCTGTTGAAAGTCTGTATGCCGAGGCTGCTGTATTACCCTTGACCACTCGACGTGACATACTCTTGTGTCGGTACACATGCCGCTTGCGGTAGATGCCCAACCATCCATCTTACCGATTATTTTTTGACGACTTATTCGATCGCCAATATCAGTTGTCTGCGATTGCCTTACTTCCACCTGGAGTTCGGTTTCGCCGCCTGCTACAGTGGCTCAATTTTATCCTTCCTTCCACCTTTCGGTTGAGCGAAAGCCCATTGCCACCGTGGCATCAGGCCCAGGTTCACACTCACCTTGAACTTAGTACGCTCCCCAAGGAGAGCACTCCGGATTTGGTATACCGCTCGAGGCTTGTCGAACTCCCTTCGCGGTTTGATAACGCCATATTTATTTACACTGATGGTTCCAAGAGCACTGCCGGTGTCGGATCTGCCTTCGTCGTCGAGGACAACCGTTTCCAATACAAGCTCCCTGACCGGTGCTCTAACTTCACGGCTGAGCTTTTTGCCCTCCACCAGGCCGTTTTGTACACCTGCCGCCACCGCCAACCTTTCTATGCCATCTGTTCCGACTCCCTTAGTGCCCTGCAGAGTCTTAAGGACCCTTTGTCGAACCGTCCTCTCGTGTATCGGATCCAACGCTCCCTCCAGTAGCTAGCAGATGACAGCTGTCACGTTTCTTTCCTGTGGGTCCCTGGCCACGTGGGTGTGCCCGGGAATGAGACCGCCGACATAGCGGCCAAGGCCGCAGCTCTTTTACCTCGCGTGGCTACCTTTTGCGTCCCATCTGACGATGTTCAACGGGCTCTCCGCCGGAGTATCGTGTCGCAATGGCACAGTGCGTGGTTTTCAATGTCCAACAATAAATTGCGAACTGTAAAACCGATCACGACCGCTTGGAGGACCTCCTCACGCCCCTCTCGGCGGGAGGAGGTCATCCTGGCCCGGTTGCGGATCGATCACTGCCGTTTCAGCCACCGTGACTTGCTGTCCGCCGACCCTCCACCACTGTGCTCCTGCGATGAACTGCTGACCGTGCGACATGTTTTACTGTCTTGCGTACTTTTTAATCATCTCCGTGTAGCCCTTCACTTTCCGTCTACTCTGGAGGAAATTTTAGCTGATGACGCACGAGCAGCTGCTAGAGTTTTGCGTTTTATCAACTTGGCCAACTTATCCAAGGATATTTAACCCTTTTAATTGTCTTTTATCTTTCGTTTTTCGCCTCTTCTTGATGTTCTGACAATCACCATTTTTTTTAGATCATAGTGAATCTATGTTTTTGACTGGGCGCTAATGACCATAGAAGTTGTGCGCCCTAAAACCACAAAAAAAAAAAAAAAAAAAAAAAAGATATAGACAGATACCAGAAGATTTCGCTATTACGGACGGAAGAAGAGTTCAATTTGTGTAAATACAAGTAAGTGTCGAAGAAACTTTCACTCAAGTCAGCAAACTAATTAGAATTAAACTATTAATGTATTTGCCAAGAGTGATTCTCATTTATATGTAACAGCTAGTGAATTAGTATGTTTATGAATTTCCATTTGCAAAAATTATTATTAAAGAAATTTTATATCACGAAAATGCCGATGGCGAATCTTTATACGAGTGTAAAAAACTGGTTTTGTGAGGGAGCGTTGCGGAAAAATTTGGTTTAGGGAGCCTAATGTGGTTGGCATGCGGGCGCCATGGTGGCAAGCGGTGGTCTGCGCGCGCATAATTATTCATATGTCAGTTGTCAGGGATTTTTTTGTGTCCAGCACTGCTTCTAAATATACCACTCAAAAAAGAATTATTTTCACTAAAAACCGTTTGCTGGTGTTTAATATTCATGACCTTGTCATTTAATTACAAAAAAAAACAGTACCACCTTTATTAATAAATAGATTACATTACCGAAAGAAACAATTATTGTTCGACTCGAAAACAGTGTTTCTTGTTATGATTGTTGCTGTGAAGGCTTACAAAGCAGGGCAACGCACGAGGCAAGTATTGGAAAAGGAAATATTGTCGATTTATGACTAAGAAAAATGTATTTATGATTATTCCTGCATCTGTACCAAAAGGACGAAATACTGCAAAAATGGCTGGTGCTGAAGGAAGGAAACTGACAAAATGGGCTACCACTGAGGGAAGGCGATTCACATTTGTGATAAACGTAACTCCTCAAATGTTTTGCTAAAGCTAAAAATAGATTTTGCCTGAAATTTTGCAACAGAGCTAATATGAAGCCATCACGAAACTGTTATAAAGTTACAACAAAGAACGATTTCCATTTAATTCATTGTTAGTGATCTGATTAATCTAATACATATCCCTGATGTGTGTCTCCAGTATTTTTCCAGAAATTCCAGAGAATAAAAGAAATAATATGAAAAATTTGTAATATATTAACTACTAGCTAAAAACCCGGCGTTGTCCGGGTACTTATTTATTTATTCTTACCTTGAGTTAATACTTCTCCTATCCCTTCTCTCTGTGCATCTCTTTTTTCTAAAAACATGTTATATTTATCGAAGAACATATAAGAAAGAATGCTATCTTGCATAATGTATAAAATTATACGTGCAGTATCCAAACAAAGAAAGATAGCAAACAAAACACAAACGGCATATAAATGTCGCACGATCTCACATTTATTGAGTTATATGTTGCACACTTGTATAATTTTCAGGTATATATTCAATTGTATAAGTTCTGTATGTCTGTAAAATCTGTTGCGAATACAATCAGTAGTAAAGAAGTGATGTATTACAACTTAGTGCGTGATAGGGTGGTTTTCTGTTAATGTTACTGTTTATGTGCTCATATCTCAAGAACTACATGTCATTTTGTGATGCAATTTGGAAGGTACTTTCAGCTGTATGTGTGTTTGTAAAATTTCCTGCGGCTGCAATTTCCAGTGTCATACCAAATGTCGTAGTTTTAGTCCATGAACAGCGGAAAAATAGTAAGAGAGAAACGTTTTTCCTTTCATTATTTCGACATGGTTGTCAGCGAGAAAAAGTTCAATAAGGGTTTCGCCGGCGGCGGTGGCCGAGGGGACTGAGGCGTACCAGTCACGGTCTGCACGGCCACTATGGTCGGGGGTTCGAATCCCCCCTCGGGCATGGATATTTGTGCTGTCCTTAGTATAAGGTAGTTGATAAGTAGTTTGTAAGTTTAGGGACTGATGACCCCGTAGTTAAGTCCCATAAGCTTAACAAACAAACATTTGAATAAGGGTTTCAAATTATGATTAAAGTTCGTTGAAATTCACTAAGTACTGTCATTCTCATACAGTGTGTGAATAAAGTCCTATCGCATTATGTGGCAGTTTCTTACAACTATATTGTTTACAAGGTCATGCCTGATGCAGCAATTTTACGCCGTCTACAGCGAAACTTTTGTGAGCGGTAGACTTCATTTCGTTTCATCATTTTGTGTGTGTGTGTGTATGTTGGGTGGGAGGGGGTGGGTGTGGGTCAGTTTCAAAACGCTGCATAAACGTCCGAAATTACTTGCAAACTTTGTTGCAGGTCCCCAACTACTTCCATCTTCCAATAATTGACGCATAAATCTGGGTGTTCCCACGGGGTGGCCTCTCATTATTTATGACATCATATCTCCTGAGTTATGTGTCAATAATGCTCTTTTGATTTGGGTCAGGAACCCTTGTTGTATATATATAAATTTGGCACATTTTTTTTTAATTCCCGAAAACTGCGAAAAGTTTTCAACAGAAAGTGAAGAGAATTTAATTTTATTATAATGGTGGTAATAGCGTTAACTAAAACTTAATAAATGTGTCAGATAATCTTCTTTTATTACCAGCATAGTACATATGAATTAATGTTAAATCAAAAAGCAATGCTTTGTGTTAAGAACATGGTTTATTAAATTCACCAGGTCGGTTAGAACAAAATAAATGGAAATTGTGTTTTACTTTAACCTCATATAGTTTTGGGATGGCTTCATATTAACAAGGTACCTATGTTTCAGGCATAATCTTTTATTAGCTGTAACTCAGTAACTAAACTTTTTCAGACCATTATTTATATGAACTTTTTTCTTTAGTTCCACTTGTAGAGCTAAATATTAAAATATTTGCATACATTCATGAATCACCCTGTGTGTGATATATGTTATGTGTAATACTTGAAACTGAGGTTAT
The DNA here is from genome assembly GCA_026315105.1 of Locusta migratoria. Lineage (NCBI taxonomy): Eukaryota > Metazoa > Arthropoda > Insecta > Orthoptera > Acrididae > Locusta > Locusta migratoria. The sequence goes on from CM048744.1 coordinate 10,523,411, forward strand.
TTAAATGAGGAATACTTACCATGGATGACTCGTAGCTAACACCATACACAAGTCCACCTTCAGCAAAGATGGCTGCTACAAAAACTCCCCAGAGCCCACCTCCGAGATGTACTGCCACAGTGTCTAATGGATCATCCACTGGAAACAGCATCAAGAATAGTTTCACACTTTTAAATAATCACATTCTGTCAGAAAATGTAGAATAAGTATATTATACACAGCTTCCAATTTATATAATAAGTAAGTATTTACCCAGAAGTTACCAACATTTATGATTTAATTCCTATATTAAGAAGAATGGTGTCAGTATAATTCAGAGGAGCTTCATAGAAACTACATTTCTTACCTACCTCTACAATATATAACCAGTTTGTGGACTGTCAGGTAGACAACAGCAGCCACAACGCCTGATACGAAACTTGACCAGAAGTTGAGTATGTCAGCTGCAGCACACACAGATACCTGCAAGATAAGCAGAAAAGTAAAAACGGTTTACTGCCCGTTTAGTGAGAAAAACCACAACCTACTAAGACATATCAGTTCTGTGGATTCTACTTTCAATGTGAATTGATTCCATATATCAGTACTTATACTGTACTTTTTATTGATCCATCCATATACAATAAAAGTGTATGGATATTGTCACATATTCACATCAGTTGCACTACAGGTCCTATTTTCAACCCAAGACATCAAATTTAATTTGTTTTTTGGGTTTATCATTTGTGGAGGCAGGTTCTGCACAGTGGCTGACAGTCATGGAGAAGTATGTACCAGCAAGCAGCGCCACGTCCGTGGGAGATTTGTGACATCTGTCTGTGTAACAGTGTCAGTGTGCCTTTCTTTTGTCTGGTATTCACAATTGTCCGTTCATTCATCTAGTACAGTTTCATACAAAATATGACTCAGTTTGTATTGCGTGTTGAATAAATTCTTCTTTGTCATAAAAACCTGTCAAATTATTTAAAGGAGTTTAAAAGTATGTATAGGTTATGGGACCGACTTATGCAACTGTAAATTAGTCTACTTTAGACCAGACGCGTTTCGTTTTATTGTAAAGCATCTTCAGTGGTCAGCCGTACAATAAATGCTTTGTATTACATTATTTGTTTGAGTTTTTACTAAATTCGATCTGTAACAGTTCTCATGCAATTGGATTGTTTTGATTCTGAATAAATTGGACTATTAATATTACTCGCGAATTTTTTGTTTTCGTCTTCATGTGTGGTTTGTAACATATTGTCACTTGCTGTCACTGCTTATATTTATACTATTTACACTTTTTTACAGTAACATTTCTTACGAAAGGTTTTGAAACAAAGCCATTTCTCTGGCCTGGCAGGCTCTGTACGTCGTTTGTTTTGTTTGTCTATTGTCTGTGTGTGTGTGTTCTTTGCTTTCTAGTTCTTTGGCTCGTGCTGTGAGGAGTGTTTTTGTTTTGTTTCTGTCAAAACAGGCGTCTGCTAGCACCTTTGTGTGTGATGTTCTGACTGTATTTTGTGTTTATAAAAATCTCAAAACCACCACATAAAACAACAACAACAAATCCCTACCCACACACATTAACACATGCAGAAAATCGGAATCTCTCTCTCTCTCTCTCTCTCTCTCTCTCTCTCTCTCTCTCTGTCACTCACTCACAGACACACACACACACACACACACACACACACACACACAGAAAGTCGCTAGTTGAACTAAAATCATATTTATAAACAACACACAATACAGTCAGAACATCACACACAAAGGTGCTAGCAGACGCCTGTTTTGACAGAAACAAAACAAAAACACACCTCACAGCACGAGCAAAAGAAGTAGAAAGCAAAGAACACACACACACACAGACAATAGACAAACAAAACAAACGACATGCAGAGCCTGCCAGGCCAGAGAAATAGCTATGTTTCAAAAACTTTCGTAAGAAATGTTACTGTAAAAAAGTGTAAATAGTATAAATATAAGCAGTGACAGCAAGTGACAATGTGCTACAAACCACACATGAAGACAAAAACATAAAAAAATCCTGAGTAATATTAATAGTCCAATTTATTCAGAATCAAAACAATCCAATTGCATGAGAACTGTTACAGATCGAATTTAGTAAAACCTCAAACAAATAATGTAATAAAAACCATTTATTGTACAGCTGACCACTGAAGATGCTTTAGAATAAAGCGAAACGCGTCTGGTCTAAAGTAGACTAATTTACAGTTGCATAAGACGGTCCCATAACCTATACAAATTGTATAACTGCAACTGCGGAAAACGAGACCAAAAAACGAAGAGTTTAAAAGTATCTTTTTCAATACAAAGCACATTTGGAGTGAAGTTCGATGAAATAAATGGAAAAATAACTTTGAACTCCTAATTGGCAAAGCATAACTGGACGCATATAACAGGAGTTACAATTAATAATTTATAACATATGAAGAACTTACAAATCAACTAAAAACGAAATACACTACTCGCCATTAAAATTTCTACACCAAGAAGAAATGCAAATGATAAACGGGTATTATACTAGAACTGACAATTGATTACATTTTCACGCAATTTGGGTGCATAGATCCTGAGAAATCAATACCCAGAACAATAACCTCTAGCCATAATAACAGCCTTGATACGCATGGGCATTGGGTCAAACAGAGCTTGGATAGCGTGTATATGTACAGATGACTATGCAGCTTCAACACGATACCACAGTTCATCAAGAGTAGTGACTGGCGTATTGTGACAGAGACCATTGACCAGACGTTTTCAGTTGGTTCAAATGTTTGTACAGCTTATGGGACTTAACGACAGGGTCATCAGTCCCTAAACTTACAAACTACTTATGAACTACTTACGAACTAGGACGGCACAAATATCCATGCCCGAGGGAGGATTCGAACCCCCGACCGTAGTGGCCGTGCAGACCGTGACTGAAACGCCTCAGTCCCCTCGGTCACCGCGGCTGGGTTTTCAGTTGGTGAGAGATCTGGAGAATGTGCTGGGTAGGGCAGCAGTCGAAGATTTTCCGTATGCAGAAAGGTCTGTACAGGACCTTCAACATGCGGTCGTGATTTATCCTGCTGAAATGTAGGGTTTCGTAGGGATCGAATGAAGGGTAGAGCCGCGGGTCGTAACACATCTGAAATGTAACGGCCACTTTTGAAAGTGCCGTCGATGCGAACAAGAGGTGACCGAGAAGTGTAACGAACGACACTCCATACCATCACGCTGGGTGATACGCCAATAAGGCGATGACGAATGCATTCTTGCAATATGCGTCACTGTGATGACGCCAAATACGGATGTGATTATCATGATGTTGTAAACAGAACCTGGATTCATCCGAGAAAATCCGTTTTGCCTTTCGTGCACCCAAGTTCGTCGTTGCATACACCTTCGCAGGCGCTCCTGTCTGTGATGCAGTGTCAAGGGTAACCGCAGCCACGGTCTCCGAGTTGATAGCCCATGCTGCTGGAAACGTCGTCCATCTGTGCAGATTGCTGTTGTCTTGCAAACGTCCCAATCTGTTGACTCAGGCATCGAGACGTGGCTGCACGATCCGTTACAGCCACGCGGATAAGATGCCTGTCATCTCGACTGCTAGTGATACGAGGCCGTTGGGATTCAGCACGGCGTTCCGTATTGGCCTCCTGAACCCACCGATTCCATATTCTGCTAACAGTCATTGGGTGCGACCAACGCGAACAGCAATGTCGCGATACGATCAATTGCAATCGCAATAGGCTACAATCCGACCTTTATCAAAGTCGGAAACGTGATGGTACGCATTTCTCCTCCTTACACGAGGCATCACAACAACGTTTCAGCAGGCAACGCCGGTGAACCGCTGTTTGTGTGTGAGAAATCGGTTGGGAGCTTTCCTCATGTCAGCACGTTGGGGGGGGGGGGGAGGAGGGGTGGAGGATGGGGGTCTGAATCCTCCCTCGGGAATGGGTGATTGCATTGTCCTTAGCGTAAGTTAGTCAAGTAATTAGTGAGTAAGTCTAGCAACTGATGCCCACGAAGTTTGGCCGCATAAGACCTCACACACATTTGAACATTTTCAGCACGTTGTAGGTGTCGGCAGCGGCACCAACCTCGTGTGAATGCTCTGAAAAGCTAATCATTTGCATATCACAGCATCTTGTTTCTGTCGGTCAAAGTTCGCGTCTGTAGCACGTCATCTTCGTGATGTAGCAATTTTAATGGGCAGGAGTGTATGTAATGGCGCGTGAATACTCTAGAAACACGGGTACATTACATATTATGATGCCTAAGTGACAGGACCTGAATTGAAAGAAGATACAAAACTGATAAAGGACTTTAACAAGAAAAATTTACACAGAAATCTAAAAAGTGAAAATTGACGACAGAAATCTACGAGTGTTGGCCCTGGTAAGGAGGTGTGAGCAGAATTACAGAAGCTCGCCTTTTCCGACTGGCGTCACAGCGGGCGGCGGTCTGAGCAGAACACGTCCCTTCCTGGCTAGCGATGGAGTCTCAGTGCGTGTGTGTATTCAGAAAAGCCTGCCACCCGCAAGGAGGGCAAAGCTGAGGACAGGCGTCAATCAGCGTTAAATTAATTAATCATACATTTAGGCGACACTGTGGTTTTACTTCGCCATTGTTGTTTTGTGATCGCTAGTATCTTACATATACATCTACATACATACTCCGCAATCCACCGCAAGGTGCGTGGCGGAGGGTACACTGTACCACTACTAGGCATTTCCTTTCCTATTCCACTCCCAAATAGAACGAGGAAAAAAAAAAGAATGACTTTATGCCTCCGTACGAGTCTTAATTTCTCTTATCTTGTCATTGTGATCACTACGCGAAATGCAAGTAGGCGGCAGCAAGATCGTACTATACTCAGCTTCAAATTTCCGCCCTCTAAATTTTCTCAACAGAAATTCCCGAAAAGAACGTCGTCTCTCCTCCAGCGATCCCCAACTGAATTTCCGGAATATTTCCGTGACACTCGCGCATCGGCCGAACCTACCAGTAACAAACCTAGCTACTCTTCTCTGAGCTACTTCTATGTCTTCCTTTAAACTGATCTGCTGCGGGTCTCAAACACTTGTGCAATACTCAAGACAGATTAAGTACATCTTCCCAAAATTCTCCCAATAAACCCAAATCGGCTGTCCGCCTTACAACTGTCCTTACATGTTCGTTCCCTTTCCTATCGCTCTACAATGTTACTCGTAGATATTCGAACGACGCGACTGCATCAACAAACTCACTACTAATGCTGTATTCGAACGTTATGGGATTGTTTTCCCTACTCATGCGCATCACATTACACTTTTCTACATGGAGAGCTAGCTGCAATTCTTCGCACCAAGGAGAAATTTTGTCTAAGTCATCCTGTATGCTATTACAGTCAGTTAAAGATGACACCCTCCCATACACCACAACATCATCAGCAAACAGTCACAAATTATAAGTTACTCTGTCCATCAGATCACTTATAAAGATAGAAAATAATAGCGGCCCTATCACACTCCCCTGGGGCACGCCTGACGATACACTCGTAATAAATGTTCTACCGAGTGCACCCTACTTTTTCCTTTAAATTCATTGAAACTACGGTTCCCACAGTGGTGACCCCGAATAAAGAGAAGGAGAAAAAAATAAGAAAGCTACTAATCGTCACGAATAATGACTTAGTTGACAGAAACTTCAGAACCTACAGTCAAGACGGAGCAACGTTTCCATCTCGAGCAAGGTTCGCAGTTTGCAGTTATTAATTTGCCGCAGAATGGACATAACATAAAGAATATGCAAGATGGGAATTCCTACACCATCCCGTGTTTTGGCCGACACGGCCGGAGCTACGGTTCAAACTGGCTGAGTGCGTGTTTCAACAGCGACCCGTGTTCAACGGCACAGACATGTTTAGCATTGTGGTTTCGCATATGGAGTTTCCAGTGATTGAAGCACTAGAAGATATCTCGCCACAACAAAGTTACGCTACGCAGAAGGAAACTCTCATACAACGTTTTCGCAGAGTACGATGTGGGAGAGCAGACTCAGAGGTGTGCGAGCGTTAGCAGGGTCCGATCACTCCCCGGACTGCCGCGGCTGCGTGGGCTCGCAGTCGACATCGGAGCCGTCGTGGGCGCCGCCTGCGGCCGACACCGTTGCTGACAGCTCGCCTCAGCTTTCTCCGTGCGGTACCACGGCGGAGCAAATAGTAGTTCAGGCAGTGGCGGCTGGTGACCAGGAAAGATGGCAGTGCACTTTTTTACACCAGCTTCTGAATCTCCAGTATGGCAGCTCAACGCATTCCGAAAAAAAATGCTATTGAGCCAAGATATGATAGATGTAGATGAATAAAGAAACTGCAAAGCTGCAAAGTCTCTAATTTTGGTGAAAATAATATGCGTTTTCTATGATATGCGTTGCCAAAGTCTGGGCATCATGCGTTTCTTGTGCTACAAAATCCCAAAACCTATCAACTGGTCTTCCATTAATAATGTACCTATATACTATAACAATCTGGAAAACACACAGACTACATCGTTGGTGCCGTCAACTATTACAACCAGAAACTCGGCACCTTTTCGTTCCTGATTTCCTCTTGGCAGGCTTGTAGCATGCATAGGAGTTCATTCTGGATCGTTTCGAGTTGCCTTTAAAAACTGTTGCCTTTTCCAGATACGATTTAATAATGAATCTAATTCTGCACTAAAATTAATCAAGGCGAAAAACGCCAGGATTGGAAGATGATTCAGTCTTATCGTGTCCTCTGATGGCAAGTTCCAAAGAACCACAGGAACGAATACAGTTACTTATTAGATGTAGTATGTACCTATTATCTGTAACCTTTTGATTGTGTAATGGCACGGACTTTCTGTATCCCTGACTAATCGAGTGGCTGTATTTACATTGACTGGAGTTGCCAGATTAAAACATTATTGACACTCCGAAGAAAGTTCGTGTTTCCTTATTTTATCGTGAAGGTGTTGAATGTCAATAATTCCTTGCCGGCCGCGGTGGCTGAGGAGACTGAGGCGCTTCAGTCACGGTCTGCACGGCCACTACGGTCGGGGCTTCGAATCCCCCCTCGGGCATGGTTATTTGTGCCGTCCTTAGTTGTAGCTAGTTCATAAGTAGTTTGTAAGTTTAGGGACTGATGACCCCGTAGTTAAGTCCTTTAAGCTTAACAAACATTTGAACATTTCAATAATTCCTTGTGTAGTCCAGGAAACTCTCCTCCAAATAAGAAACAAGGAAAACAAAATAAGGTGTTTTTCACGTCGCAGCCACACATTCATACTTGCTGTACAGTTCGGAGTTAAATTTCCTGTTGAATTGACGACTTTTCGTTTTAACTGTATGTGAAATTGTCAAACTGAGAATCGGTCTACCTAGCCTCTTGATTTATAATTTCTATTCAAACTTGCGTAAATTGAAGCGTTCAGAAAGCAAGGAAATTACCTGATTCATTATTTCACCTGTTCACTTGAGCCTCAAAACTTACTACTTCGCTCGCAGCTACACGTGAACTGGCAAGAAGGCGCAAAAAGCCCACTTCGTTCGAAGGGCGGACGACTCCGGTTGTCTTCGGGAGAGTTGCGACTCTGTTTCTGCGGCTGACAAGGTGGCTCGGCCGCGATGTGTATACACTCAAGGCGCCTATAGGGGAACACTGTTGCCAAGCGTTGCCCCCGCACCCCGCACACCCCTGAGACACCCTAGTCGGCGTTTGCAGGCCGGCTGCAAACCCAGCCGCTGTCGGCCAAGTTCGGTCCACTCGGGAGCAGTCGGTGCGTAGCAGCCCGGGCGTTTCAAAAGAGATAAATGGAGCACTACTTCTCCGCCTGTATAGAATTTCTAAACAGCAAACGGAGTTTAACAATATTATTATTCCTGGCGGTAGCGCAAACCTGCAAACCGATACAGGAGCCGTCCCTGAGTTCAGGTGGCAACAAGTCGAAACGCAACAACAATTACACAGTCGTAGCTGAAAGAAACGCGAAAATGCAGTTCCTCAAAACGCCAATGTTGTCCACCACGTGATTACCAGAACTTGAAAGACGGGCGTTTTAAGGGCGTTAACGTCCGTCACCCACAGCAAATGCGTCCGAAACGAACAGTGTTGCGAAGATACACACACCCCACGGCACCTGCAATCAACGAATCACAACGATTACGTATTCCCATTCCATTTTTACGTGGTGTAGTGCAACAACCGTGTTCAGCTGAATCCTTGAATAAAAGAACGTCTTGATTGCAAATATTTTTTATTTTAATGACGCATTTCGCCCGGTTAGGGCATCTACAGATATCTGACAAAAAAGAAAAGTAAAACAGAACTTAAAATAAAAGAGATTGATACATTGTTTAACTGAATGGATACTGCTAGATTTACCTTGTATGATGTCCCTGTACCTTAGGTCATCACTATATTAATACGACTTAGTGACAGTACCTATACCGACGCAAGTCGTATTAATATGTTGACGACCTAAGGTACAGGGACATCATACAAGGTAAATCTTGCAATATCCATTCGCATACTTACAGGTTCTGTAGGTCAAAAGACTTTCTTTGTAACGATCTCTACCTGTGCATTATAGGACTAATGTTCCGTCTGCTAGCCTAGGCAAAATAACTGTATAGACGATGCTCACAACAGCCAACGAACGTAATGTAACGGTAACGACCATCCCAAACCCGAGTGTCAAACACTGTAGGCGTGTCACACAATTTCCTTAACAATTTCTCTCGGAAACGGTACGAACGATCCTCGTTTAAACGCTTAACAGTAACGTAGCTAGATCGCTAGCGCGATCACAAACACAGTGTTCTCTCGACAGGCTACATAAAATAAGCATATGATAAATGTTTAAAAAAATTCGTACCTTTTTAAGCATCCTCTCTCAGAAAAACATCAGAGCTACATATCCAAATTATCAAAACCTTCTACGCAAGACCTCTGCACACACATCACTTTGACAAGGATAGTGCGCATTGCATTTATTGAATGGAACTGGACCCAGCTGAGTTTTGACAACAGAGGGTACTGTCGACCCCCTCCCAAAAGCAAACATGCTTTCACATACAAGCCCCATCTAACGACAACCCCCGCCCCCCTCTCTCGTGCAAATCATACCAGTCGCACTTAAAATTATCAAGCTCTGAAATTCAATACTCCCTCTCGTACCCTATTACAATACACATAATTCTTTCCGAAACATACCAACAGTTCCTTAGATCGCCGCATCGCTGTCTCCCACATACGTTTTCGGTCTTCCCGTAAACCACCACTTTTATGGTTTTATTCGCATTCCGACAATTCCGAGAATTCCGGTAGTTTAATTCCACCTCTTGCGTATACCCTTCTAAGCAATCTCTGTGTCCTGTTACAATGCAAACTATTCTTTACAACAGGCCAAATATCGATATTCGAACAGCCCAGAGCACATTAAAACCCTATTGTACAATGGAGAATCACAATAAAATAACGTATGAAATAATTTCCCGATTTCCGACAGTTTACACTAAAACTTTTTTGTCTCGAAAGTATTGGCCTAACAACATCCTCATTCGACAATACAGTAAGCACGGAACCGAGGCAGTACTGTACCTGCCCAATGCAATACAGATTTTCAGAACAAGATCGATCAGCCCTTTACCCACAAAAATTCTTACTCCAAGTTCCTTTCCTGTGACTTCATTTTTCATATAGGTACGAAAAGTGGTTGTAGTGCCTTTTGGCTACACTTTCAACATTACCCAACACCCTACTTTCTACCCTGATTGTTAAAGAAGTCTAGTCCACACTCCAGAGGAATTCCTGTTTAGGATTTTAGGGCTACATTTCCTGCATACAGGTGGGTATTCCACCCAAAATATATGCTTGCACATAGATCACAGTAAATAAAGGATTTTTGACATGTTAGAAAATAAGTACAGAAATAGTCGTGTACAGAAAACTTTTATTAATTCCTTGTACATATACATTTACACACTGAATACAACTCTTTCTTTATGTTTGTTTGGAGTGGTTTTAATAACATCCAGCTTAATTTTTAACTTGTGGTTTAAATCGACATCGGAATCTTCGATCTCCTTCTCCAACCAGTAATTCGACAGGTACAGAGAGGGTATGTTTTCAAACTCCAGTACGTATCTTCGTCTCTTCCTGTATTCCACCTTTCTTATGGCTTTAATAACCAGTTCCACACCTTCCGGCAATTCTTTTAGCCGAGAGCATTGAGGTAGTTCACTTTTACCTCTTATTTCCTGCATAACACAACTGTTAAATCTCTCCACATCTTCTTGCGTGCACACTATCCGCTCTTCTAGAACACACTCCTGTGGAATTTCTGTATAGAATTTTAAATTTACTATTTTTGCAAAGGAGTGGTCATTATATGTAGTTATTCCAGAAGTCTTAAACTCTGCAAACGGCTTCTCTGAAGCTAAGTGTACAACATCCAATCCATCGCGTTTAGACACAATGTAACCATCCTTTTTAAGCTGATCGAGGTGAGAAAGGGGCTTTATAAATAGATTCTTTGTGTGTCCCTTAATATATTATAAATGCTCGGAACCGTCATCTTCGACGAGTACTCCAACATATGACCCCTTAGCACAACTATTAACAGTAAGGGCTATTATTTTAAAATCTCCAATTGTAGGCAGATTTAGCCATACACTGCGTTTAAAGGCACGCGTGAATCGTACTCTCACATATGCAATACCCTCTTATTTTTCCATTTGCAACTGGTATTCGTCCTTTAAAGCAGTTGTCATCGCAGTATATTCGAGTTTTCTTTTCTTAGATTCGATCTCCTCCATTTCCAGTTTTCTTTTTCTTGCACATAAGACATTAACTGCACTTAGAGGTGTAATTTCTTTAATGGGAAATGGTTTGAGCCTGTGCGATACATTTCCTCTTTTTCGCTGCACTTGTGGAATGACATTGCTTGTAGGTACCAGACCTAGTTCGGCTATATCTGTATGTGGAGGCATTATGGAGAATAATGCTCTGGATTGGGAGATATATGTTTCCCCTGCTTTAATGTAGCTCTTCTGTGTCATACTTGTATCTTCCTTGCCGGCACCAGTATTACGAATCTCCAAGTAACTTACAAGTAGGCAGTTGAAACTAAATGCTGATAGAACATAATGTATAAGCTTTTCTCGTCCTTTAGTGTCTGGGAGATTTACCTGTACACCTGTCAATTTTCGGCCAGAAGCTGTTACTTTAGAAAATGCATCAGCAGAGTCAGGCGTTAGTTCACATTTGGACCACCAGATTCCGCGAGCCGCAAAACAAAACAACAGATCGCGGAAGACAGTTCGACAGTCAGCTTTTTGGTGAATTTGTACAATTGCGCGGCTGAAACCAAGCCTTCATCCGCCCCTTAGTCGAACGGTTTCACCGTACACTCGAAACTGCTGTGAGGTGCAGTTACTCACCTCGGTCTTTTTTTCTTTTTTTTTTTTTCTTTTTTCTTTTTTTTTCTTTTTTTCTACTGAATATGGAAAGTATGAGGTTAGATTGATTATACGAAATTAACTGATGTGATATAATAATCAATTAAATATGGTCTCATATTATTCTGGGATCTAAGTAACACGTTGGTCGGGTGCGTTGTGATACTATCAAAAAAATTATGATTACCGTATTCAAACCTTCTATTATCATTTAATTTAGAACTCATTTGGCATCCTAACTGAATAACAAAAGTGACTATACAGAAAAACAAACTATGCAATATTATCTATCATACTAGGCAAAGTGGAACTGCTTTCACAAACAAGGTAATAAAAGTACAACTGAGTGACTGGCCAAGTCCCTGACATTCGATTACAACCTTGACCCGCCCACAAATGGAATTTTCAGAGGTAATAACGAGTGCGAGCAGCTCCAAAGGATTCCTACCAATTGATAAGTGCATTCGCCTCAGTATTAGTTTCTCCGTGGTCAGCAATGAGCGGGCGACACATCAGCCGAGTTGACATGTCTGGAAGTGCGGCAGCGATCTGCAACCATCTGTGGTCTGTGGAGCAGATCAAACATCTATCACTATTCTAGCTTCTGTCGTCTCACTGAGAATGTGTGGACTTCCTCCAATAATCGGTTAGGTCTAAATTATCAGAACGCACTCCAGTGTATATATGCGTGTACTATTCTATAGACCCCAGATAGGATAACAACTGGCTCCTAGTGCAACGTGCAGGTAGTAATAGATAACAGCTGTTCAATTTCGTATCTCCAATGACTCGGAAATTCTATGATAATTTCTAACTGTACTTTGCAGTTGCCGACAATCTCGAAGTCACTGCGACAAGAAATCGATATCAAAACAAACTCGCGTCCGCATACGAGCGGCTATCAGTAAGACACTCCGGCGGTGGCGCCGATAAAAACTTGTAACACCGTCACAGCGGTGACGGACGCCAGACAGCCTTTCTGCGTCTGACCGCAAATCGGTCTCGAGCGGAGTCCCCGAAGCCTGACCTTTCTCTCCGGTCCGGTCTCTCTCGACCGACTCCCCACACGAGCCTCCCAGAAACTAAGCTGCGGAGCGCTGCTGCTGGAAGCCACGCCCCCGACACTTTCTCACCTGCAGCTCTGAATGGCCCACCCGATCTCCTCGCGTGGTGTCACGAAATATTGACCCAGCTGTCATACTATTTTTATGCCGCCAATCCAGGGCTTCCCACCGTCGCCGGCGCAAGCCCTGCCCCTGAAATGGAACTTCTCCAGCTAATGTCAACAACCCGCCACCTTAGTGGTCGAAGACCTTAAAGTTGGCTCGCATTTCAAAAGAAACAAAAAAGCAAGGAAAAGAGACAGCAAATGTCTCTGTTTACGACGCACTCAACGCCGGCTCCCTGTGGATGCAGACGCTGGCGTGGACCTCCCATTTCGCTTGCACTGGATTATTTCGTCCATTGCCGCCACCTGCTACTATTCCTCGAAGGCCGTAAGACCGTTCGACACACCGCTGGCAGCCGCACTGGCCACTTCTCTGGGCAGACGCAGCCGCAGCCGCAGCGGCAGCCGCCATCGCTGTCCACTGGCGCCCATGTCCGGTCGTGCCGGACGTACGGTTCCGCTGGAAAGAAACGTAGGCGGCGGGTCCCGCAGTAGCACACGGGGATGACGGTGCACCACTAGACGTCAGCCGCCGAGTGACACCGCAAGTGACCTGTTCACAGAAGTTAGCACATCATTGGAAGTGCTGTGAGTTTTATCTTTCCGCTTCAGGCGTTTTCGAATGTCTTTGGCCTGTTTTGTGCTGATGAAGTGAATGGCGTACTGCATCGATAATCTACTTCCTGATTTTCTAAAACTGCATTCCATTACTCTAGTTTTCCTCTTGTTCGTGTTATACGTCAGTTTCAACACACTGTACATTCCGTTCAATACCTGTGTACGTTTGTGGTAGGCCTCATTACATTTGGTAGGCCTCATTACTTTTTGGCCATAGATCTAACATTTTCTACTGTACTGTGCACATCAGTAGTAACCCACAAAAAATGATACAATGGCAAATTCACACTTAGGACATGGGCTATGTACGGCAAATTTAGCACTTTATGGAGGCATACTTTGAATGACAAGTGCTATTTTTGCAACTGTAGTCACGTACTTCAATTAGTTGCATGACAATACTAATATTTAATCACATTTGCTACTGTAGCTACATGTGCATACTACAAGGCATGTCCTTATAGCTTATTCATTTAAAAGGCTCACTTCCTACCAGGTGCACGATTACCAGGCTGAGGTTTTGTTCTCTCTAGTAGGCCTTTATGTATTTACAGATAGTTATGATTATGGAGCAAAACAGGTCAAACTAGGTTAGGTATCTCAAGAGTGTTAGGTGTTTACCTGCAATTTCTGAAGAATAACTATTGGATTTATTTAAGTTTTATTTGTGTGTTGAAAGTCTCACAAACTGGGCATGTAAAGAATATAAATGGAGAGGAAGTGTGTTGATGTGAATTTAAAGTGGAACAGACCATTTATTTTCTGGCTGCTATACGAACAGAGGTGCAGCCAACATTTGGACTATGAACTAGATCAGTGTGGCCCTTTCTAGAATTTAGCATAAAATGGGCAATAATGAAGGACTGAATACCAGCTGGTGGGAGCATACCAACGGAAAAAAGCGGGAAACACTGCAAAACACAAAACAATAACTGTAAAATAAAACTTTCTTTGTAAAGTTTCCTTTCCTCTTCGAAGCAGATCAATGTTTCAAACTTGGTGCTCGGGTAGGTGATGGGTGAATACAAATTGCTCAGTTTTTATTATAAAAAGTAATGTCACATTCATGACAAAGAAAATCATCAAGACAACACGTTGCTGTAGGTCAAAGTCGACAGGTGGCATCGTGTGCTTCAGTAGAGCCTAAAAATGTACAGTAATAACGTGTCAGACGTTTGAAACTTCCGAACATGTAAAGCTTACACATCAACTATTTATTTATTAGTGTTCTGCATAAAGCAATGCTGAACGTGATAAGAAACAACACACTGGGGGCTTGGAGAAACGTAGTTAATCTTACACTTCAGAATAAATATGCTGTAGTTAAATGAAGAAAATTTTGCAGAAATATTTTTTCAAATATCACGTTGAACTTTATTAGGAACTGTCCTTTCAGATTCCTTAAAGAGACTATTTTGTAGAGGAATATAAACAAAAATATAACGCCTTCTTTTATGTTGTATATCACGAACATACACGTATCAAATTACCGTTTACAATTTTAACCATAATATTAAATGACACGTTATTTAAGCACAGATTTAATTTCAAACGATATATTTTTTTTTTCTTTTTTCTTTTTTTGGTTCTTCGATATTAGGGCTACATTTCTGATATGTTTGTAAAGCTTATGGGACTTAACTACGAGGTCATCAGTCCCTAAACTTACAAACTACTTATGAACTACTTACGAACTAGGACGGCACAAATATCCATGCCCGAGGGGGGATTCGAACCCCCGACCGTAGTGGCAGAGCAGACCGTGACTGAAGCGCCTCAGTCCCCTCGGCCACCGCGGTCGGCGAACAGATAACCCGTAATGTTGTATTAGACACCTATAAGCCTTTGAATATCAGCAGAAACATTGCCGCGAGACACCATGTAAACCGACTGCGGTGCTGAAGGTCGCCAGTTCAATCCCGTCCACCGGCAAAAAATTATTTCTTTGTAATTAACAATTCCAGAACGTTTTACATTTTTCTTATGTTAACTTGTAAATTCTACTTGTTTCTTATGTTAAATATTCTTCTAATTTCTGGTACATTCTACCTGTGTATAAATAGCAGAGCACTCTGCCCGACAGGCAGTTAGTGCTGCGTGCATGTTAAGTTCGTAATAAACCTGCTTTCAGTATAAGTGCTGTTTTCAGTTGCCTTCGACGTCAAGCCTGATTCAATTTCAACGCGTCAATATACTTAATAGTTGGTTTTCTATGTTTGTAGCATGAATGAGACGAATTTCTTACTACTAGCCTACACTCTGCTGTTTTAATTACACATGATACATTGACAGCTTCCACTAAAATCGTCAATAGTACTGAGTAGAAGTAACGATGACTGTCCGTTATTTCTAATATTCTATTAGTAGCCTCAACCCTGTATCAGTATTCACAATTCAGCTCACATTTCGCAAGCTCTACAGACGTACGTAAACATTGTATTCAAGGATATTACATTTACCATACACAATCCAAAGAATATCAGAATTCGGGGTGTGCTAACTACGTCACTTCCGGTGTCAGTCCAGGGAGCGCAGCCGGAAGCCGTCGCCATTGTCGGCGCGGCCCAGTGTCCGCTGCTACATGCTGCATGCTGTCCCGGGTGGCTGCTTCTTAATGTGTGTTTACAAAAATTTGCAAGAACTAGGATATTATTAGTGTACATCTGAAAGGAACTATTATTGCGCAATGGAGAGTTGTCTAGCGTACAGCAAGAACAGCTATCTATCGCTATCTGACTTCGAACATAAAGAAAGGTAAATAAAGACCAATTATTTATGAATGATGTTCTGCACCTGACAGTGTTGGCCCTGTTCTCAAGTCACAATAAAGAAATAGTAAAATGTTCTGTACCTGACAGTGTTACTGACAATAAACAAATAAAGAAAATATTGAATGAAGGGAGAATGACACCTCGCTTCACAGCACTTCACATTCTTCACCTTAGATAGTTCAGGAAAGCGAATTTCTACAATGAACTCAACTACCGCCAGACTACAAATACATACAATATTAAATCTTATCTCACCTTTCTCTTTTTTAAATTTAAAATAATCACTGAAACTAATTAAATCCACTTTACAGAAAATATTACGAAAAATCCACTACCATGAACCACAGACATTGCCGTGGTGGGCTGGCTTGCGTGCCTCAACGATACAGATAGCCGTACAGTAGGTGCAACCACAGAGGAGGGGTATTTGTGGAGAGGCCAGACAAACGTGTGGTTCCTGAAGAGGGGCAGCAGCCTTTTCAGTAGTTACAGGGGCAACAGTCTGGATGATTGACTGAGCTGGCCTTGTAACATCAGTTAATGTGGCTTTGCCACACAGCTACTGCGAACGGCTGAAAGCAAGGGGAAACTACAGCCGTTACCTTTCCGAGGACATGCAGCTCTACTGTATGAACATATGATGATGGCATCCTCTCGGGTAAAATATTCCGGAGGTAAAATAGTCCCCCATTCGGATCTCCGGGCGGGGACTACTCAGGAGGATGTGATCATCAGGAAAGACAATACTGGCATTCTACGGGTCGGAGCGTGGAATGTTAGATCCCTTAATAGAGTAGGAAAATTAGAAAATTTAAAAAGGGAAATGGATAGGTTGAAGTTAGATATAGTGGGGATTAGTGAAGTTCGGTGGCAGGATGAACAGGATTTCTGGTCAGGTGAGTACAGGATTATAAATACAAAATCAATTGGGGGTATCACAGGAGTAGGATTGATAATGAATAAGAAAATAGGAATGCGGGTAAACTACTATGACCAGCACAGTGATCGTATTATCATTGTCAAGATAGATACGAAGCCAACACCGACAACAGTAGTACAGGTTTATATGCCAACTAGCTCTGCCGATGAAGAGGAAATCGAAGAAATATATGAGTAGCTAAAGGAAATTATTCAGACAATTAAGGGAGAGGAAAACTTAATTGTTATGGGAGACTGGAATTCGGTAGTAGGACAAGGAAGGGAAGGGAAGATAGTAGGTGAATATGGTCTGGGCAAAATGAATGAAAGAGGAAGCCGCCTGGTAGAATTTTGCACACAACATAATTTAGTTATAACAAACACCTGGTTCAAGAATCACAAAAGAAGGTTGTATACGTGGAAGAGACCAGGAGACACCGGAAGATACCAGATGGATTTTATCATGGTAAGACATAGATTTCGGAACCAGGTTTTACAGTGGAAGACATACCCAGGGGCAGATATAGACTCTGACCATAACTTGTTGGTTATGAAATGTAGGCTGAAACTGAAGAAACTACAAAAAGGTAGGAAAATAAGGAGATGGGACCTGGATAAATTGAAGGAACCTGAGGTTCTTAAGAATTTCAGAGGGAGCTTTAGGCAACAATTGACAGAAACAAGGGAAAATAAAACAGTAGAGGAGGAATGGGTAAAATTGAGAGATGAAATAGTGAAAGTAGCAGAGGACAAAATAGGTAGGAAGGCAAGACCTACAAAAAATCCTTGGATGTCACAGGAGATACTAAATTTAATCGATGAAAGGAGAAAATATAAAAATGCAGTAAATGAAACAGGCAAAATGGAGTACAGACGACTAAGAAATGAGATTGACAGGAAGTGCAAAATGGCTAAGCAGGAGTGTTTAGAAGGCAAATGCAAGGATGTAGAAAAATGTATAAATAGGGGAAAAATAGATACAGCCTACAGGAAAATAAAAAAAAAAAACATTTGGAGATAAGAAAAACAGCTCTATGAATATCAAGGACACGGATGGAAAACCAGTTCTCAGCAAAGAAGGGAAAGCTGAAAGGTGGAAAGAGTATATAGAGGGGCTCTACAAAGGAAATGAACTTCGAGACAATATTGTAGGAAGGGAAGAGGATGTAGGTGAAGATGAAATAGGAGATACTGTACTGAGAGAAGAATTTGACAGAGCACTGAAAGACCTAAGTCGAAACAAGGCCCCTGGAGTAGATGATATTCCCTCAGAGTTACTGAAGTCTCTAGGAGAACCAGTCATGACAATCCTGTTTCACCTGGTGCGTAAGATGTATGAGACAGGCGAAGTACCCTCAGACTTTAAGAAAAATGTTATAATCCCCATTCCAAAGAAAGCAGGTGCAGACAGGTGTGAAAACTACAGAACCATAAGTTTAATAAGTCATGGTTGCAAAATATTAACACGAATTATATACAGAAGGATGGAAAAACTGGTAGAAGCCGACCTCGGGGAAGATCAGTTTGGGTTCAGGAGAAATGTAGGAACTTGGGAGGCAATACTCACTTTACGGCTTATCCTAGAAGATAGATTAAGAAAAGGCAAACCTACATTTCAAGCTTTTGTAGATTTAGAGAAGGCTTTTGACAATGTTGATTGGAATAAACTCTTTAAAGTTCTGAAGCAAGCAGGAGTAAAATATAGGGTGTGTAAGGTTATTTACAACTTGTACAAAAACCAGACAGCGGTTGTCAGAGTTGAAGGGCATGAAAGGGATGCAGTGGTTGGGAAGGGAGTGAGACAGGGTTGTAGCCTTTCTCCAATGTTATTCAATTTGTACATTGAGCAAGCTATAAAGGAAAGCAAGGAGAAATTTGGTGAAGGAATTAAAGATCAGGGGGAAGAATTAAAAACATTGCGTTTTGCCGACGACATAGGAATTCTGTCAGATACAGCAAAGGAACTGGAAGAGCAATTGAACGGAATGGACAGTGTGCTGAAAGGTGCATATAAGATAAACATTAACAAGAGTAAAACTAGGGTAATGGAGTGCAGTGTAAGAAAATCAGGTGATGCTGAAGGAATTAGATTAGGTAACGAAGCAATAAAGGAGGTAGATGAGTTTTGTTACTTGGGCAGTAAAATAACAAATGATGGTCGCAGTACAGAGGATATAAAATGCAGAATGGCAATGGGTAGAAAAGCGTTCTTGAAAAAGAGAAATTTGTTAACATCGAATATTGATTTAAGCCTAAGGAAGTCCTTTCTGAGGGCATTTGTATGGAGTGTTGCCTTGTATGGGAGTGAGACATGGACGATAAACAGTGCGGACAGGAAGAGGATTGAGACTTTTGAAATATGGTGCTACAGAAGAATGCTCAAGATTAGGTGGGTGGATCGCGTAACTAATGAGGAGGTATTCAACAGAATTGGGGAGAAAAGAAATTTCTGGCATACCTTGACTAAAAGAAGGGATAGATTGGTGGCACACATTCTTAGACATCAAGGAATTGTGAATTTAGCATTAGAGGGAAGTGTGTGGGGTAAAAATCGCAGAGGAAGACCAAGAGATGGATACAGTAAGCAGATTCAGACAGATGTAGGTTGCCGTTCTTATGTGGAGATGAAGAGGCTTGCTCAGGATAAGGTATTGTTGAGAGCTGCATCAAACCAGACTCCGGACTGAAGACCACAACAACAACAACAAATTCACCACAGTTAACATAAACCGCAAAAACTAAGAATGTGCGTATTATTGCGAAGCGTGCAATGAGGCAGTTCCTAAACTGGGGAAGTAACCCTATCCATAGGAAAGGTGTCAGATCTAACAACATTAATATATTGAATAACTATTTTATAACTTCATCATTTAGCAGAACTTTCTCAAACCAACGAAATATATTAGTATTGTCAACAAATCAAATGAGGTGGAACTAACTGAATGGAAAATTTAAAATAGAAATAAAAGAAGCCGCAAAGTATATATTAAAGTAAAAATATATATATATATATATACCAAAACCTTATCGTACACTGATAGGCCGCCCCGAACGTCACCAGTCGCCAACTCCAATCTGTCCGTCTCCAACCCGACTCTCTCGTCTCACCTACTAGGCGCAACTCAATCCGACTGACTCACGCTCCCAACTCACTACTGAGAGGCAAACCCACTGTCTACTGGCCGTCAAAGATAATCACACTCAACCAGAACGACGATGACTGTGTATGAGCCGGCCGCTGTAGCCGAGGGGACTGAGGCGCTCCAGTCACGGTCTGCATGGCCACTACGGTCGGGGGTTCGAATCCCCCTCGGGCATGGATATTTGTGCCGTCCTTAGTATTAGTTAGTTCATAAGTAGTTTGTAATTTTAGGGACTGATGACCCCGTAGTTAAGTCCCATAAGCTATACAAACATTTGAACATGATTTGACTGTGTATGTTGTTGCCAACATATACAGCATAAACTTAAGATACGAGATTTCCATTCAGTAGTCCCCTTACATAACCCCCCTCGCTACGGAGGAAGAATTTCATGATACAATTTAGCGTTGTTAGTTACAATGGATTGTATCATGAAATTCTAAGAAAAAGCCTTAAAGAAAAAGATAAGCAAGAATTTACAGCAAGATTTTACAATAAATACCTCAAAAACAGCATAGTTATAGTAGAAAATCGAATGGGTGCGTTTCTGGCATTGGAATAATATAAATAAATGAATCACATAAAAAGTAAAATGATTGGAAAAATAAAGGAAAATATCCCTAAGTGCACTAAATAACGTACAAAAGCAATTGAAAATGGTAATCAAAACTGGTACAGTAAAGTTGATAGGTACGTAAGAAGGTCAACCCCAAAAGGAGGACTACACATATTTATGGTGTCAAAATCGAAGGGTGCATAAGATACCATTCAGCGAAGGACACAGTGGAGGCATCAAAGCAATTCCACTGCCAAGAGTAGTACCTTGATCCTCTGTACTCCACTGCAGGAGCAGATAAACACAAAACCATAAAGAAATATGAACAGGAGGGAAAGACTGAGGTGAAGGCAAAAGGGCAACTTCACCAATCATATTCATACCTCCATAATGAAAACTCTACTGCCGGAGCAGACTTTTGCAGCGACTGAACGCCATCCGAGGAGCTGACTCTACTTCGAGATTAGGTTTACATAGCATTTTGTACCAAATTGTAGGGAGAACAAAGTAATGCAAGATCACCATAAATGGAAATATTAAACCGGTTTGGGGTTGAGGCGTGAAAAAAAATCTTTAGCAATATATCCGTGAATTACTGATATTGTATAACAACAGAAATTTTATGCTACTATTAGTGCAGTAGTAGGATAAATGAAAATGATATTTATACATCGTGATGAAATGTGTAAAGTAAGATAAAATAGGAGTGCCATTTGACAGGACACAGTATAAATAAGTCACTCCACGCAGGCTGTTTATGAAATATACGAAAATATTGTTTTCGTGTCTTCGTGGCATTTAAGACTATAATAGTTGCGGATGGTAATGAAATGTAAAAGGTAAAGGTGCTAATACTTAGAGAATATATGAGTGGCAGTTAACAAGATACAGTTCAAACAGGTCACTGGTAATGAAATGTAAAAGGTAAAGGTGCTAATACTTAGAGAATATATGAGTGGCAGTTAACAAGATACAGTTCAAACAGGTCACTGGTAATGAAATGTAAAAGGTAAAGGTGCTAATACTTAGAGAATATATGAGTGGCAGTTAACAAGATACAGTTCAAACAGGTCACTGCACGCAGGCAGTTTACACTGTGTTTATATAATATAAGAAAATATTGTTTTATATAATAGGGAAGGCGTGAAAAACGATGAGGCATCGTGCGCAGGAGGAATGTAAAGTGTAGTATTGGTATATAAGCTAGCTGGCCGGGCTGGTATGTAACTTATTACTAGATGGTTAAGTACAAGAGTAATGGAACATGCATTTTTTATGGGGGGAAAATGTACACTTGACAGCTAAAAACGTGGATCACCCCTAAAGTGGAGGCCGCACCTGACGCTGTGCAACCAACATGGCGTATCTGTGTCACAGGTCGTCAAATCATTCTACAGTACAGTTATTACCTACCGACAAAAGGTACTAAGTGAGTCTCCTATTTCTCGTTATGGCATTCAGGCAAGGTGCAAACCAATACTTTCGTACAACAAATATTAGAATACACGTCATTAGAGATGAGACAGTAACACTTGTAAATTATATGCCGTTGCAATAAGTGAAAAGTCAGATACGTCATCACACTTGTTCAATGACATGATATGGTTTTGTTCGCGATCTGAATCTGAACGCACTGTCAAGTAAACAACAGTTGTGTGCCTGATCGAGATGCGTTTACAGGTCACGCACTTTTTCGTGGCCCCTCTCTGATCGGCAGAAGCCAGCTGAGTTCGTGTGTCTACAGAATGTTTATGCTCTCTACCAACCTTACCTCGTAACAGCATTGTACACAGTCGACGTCGTCAATGTATTGTTGATTTGTGCTTGATTTCGATTATTGTCTTGCACTTTCTTATTTGCTCAAATAATTCCACATACCCTGACGACTTCTTTTAGAAAAAAGTGGTATGCAGAATATTAATTCTGATTGTTATTCAGTTACAACAATAAAAAGAGGCAGAAAGCATTGCTACACCCGCTTAATAAGCTCATTTAAAATATTGATATTTCGTAGATATACGTTCCAGTTTTCTATTACTCAAACATTAAAGTGATACTTAATTTCATGTTCCATTTCTGACGCCTTAACCCCTTGCATGTTGTTTCTTTTAAAACCTGTAATGTATACGCCGTAAGCTGGCGGCACTGGGAGAAAGAGGCGGGACTTGTTCTAACAGCCAATGCGTTACAAGCTGAATGCAAGCTTCAGCTCCCAACATTCTCCGCTCAGGGGAAACGTTTAAGTGCGTAATCTCTAAGCGTAAACAGACGTAAAACACTGATGTTTTCATTAGTATCGGTTTCCAAGACCGATATCTGAACCCATAAATACATGATAATCTTAGCAATGCATCAGGAATTTCAAGCTCATATTGTTGCTAAGAGGTAACCGCTGAAGATATGTAACATAGTGCAATTTACAGATGTCATACATCAAAAGTTGTAGAATAGATATTAATATGTTCACAAATAGCGTTATACTAGTACCTGAAACGACGATACAATTAATTTTTTTCCGACAGGGATTCGAAACCGACACCATTTGCTATTGTATTATAGGGAGGAATACTGCTGATATATTTATTGCTTCTTCCGGGGACTCCAACGCCGCTCATACCGTCACTCTCGGCCTTACACCATGAGGCGTCAACTATCACATTGTCTTTCACTACTAGCTAGGATCACACCGTTCGTAGAGACGTGGAGGGTTTTGGTATTTTGCGAAAACTTTGTTTAACTTAGTACCGCATGGACATGTGCAATGTTGATTTGAAACAAGGCAGAGTCCTGCGTTCTTTACTTGGCGTTACTGGAGGTGCGGATGGTATTTTTGTGGCCGTTAAAAACTGTTACTTGGAATTGGGCCCATACCTTAGCCATTACAAGTTAACCTCACTCCGACCTCCAGCGATTTACAGATGTGTTAGCATAATGTTTTGTCATAATGGAGTACTCATTAGACGGTATGACCAGTCAAAGAGCCGAAAGGTGTCTGCCTACGTAAGACATTCTTGGCCGCAGTGGATGACCACGTAGTCTGAGGCGCCTTATCGCGAATTTTTCATGATATTATACCTCGTTTTACCATGCTAAATTACGATTTGGTATGGCATTTTGCTACAAGCTTATTTAACTGTGGGCTCATTTTAATCAAGATTGTTGGGCAGCTGTTGTCACGATAACTTGAATATTACGCATTTTTAAAGTTATGCATTAGAAAAAGGATTCTGAAATTGGGAAAGTAACTTCTGACATATATAATTCACCACGTTCAGGAACACAAATAGACTTCGATGAAGGAGGTTTCTGTGATTTACTAGTACAGTCAATGACAAGGTATCCAATAAATGACAAGTATGTCGAGCAATTATTCTTCACAGTGTGGTTGCCTTCAATAGTCATATTGAGGTTCTGGTTTCTGATACAATGCCGCATTGACAATGCGATTACATGTGAAGCATAATATCCAACTGGCAAGGATCGGGGAGAACTTCAGTCTCTGCCATTTCAAAGCTTGCTAACTGGGATTTGTCAGAACAGATGTCCATTTCAATGGATATATCAATACTTGTACGATAAGGTTCAGTTGTCCATTATATCCACGTGCTTTCCGAGAGTCAGCGGCAGAGAAATACCGTCAGGGATTAAAAAAAAAGAAGAATTAAAAAAAAGCCTTCCAAGCACAAAATTGAGAAAAGAAGCATGTAGATGCAGATAAATATGTCAATGGAGGGGTAGCAGGAGGGAGGGCGGAATCTAGGAATGAACAGAAGTGCAGAACTGGAAAATAAAAGACTGAAATGCTTGCAAAGTACTCCATATTTAGACATGTCTCACAGTTTGTTTTAGGGCTGATAGAAAAGGAACGAATGTTTTACAGAACGAAGGATGGATTATCGGAGATATAAAAGGGCACTGCTTCATAGAGAGGACCGATGGACAGTAAAGGAAGCAAATATTAAAAGAGACAGTATTGTTTTAACGGAAACCACTAATTTTTTTACAGCGTATTGAGGGAATAGGTCGAAAGGGCAACTGAGGTTATAATGTAAGGGAGGCAACAGAGGGAGAGAGAGAGAATGGAGGAGAAATTAACAACGAATAAATGCAAGACAAATCGTTTGCATATTTTGTGGACAGAGGGTGATTACTCAGTATGCATGGAGGCTGGGTATAAGTGAACCGATAAAAATGGAGTGAAAGGAGAAGCATTGAATTAAAACTTGTGCCACAGGGGGGGGGGGGGGGAATCGAACCCAGACTTCCATACTTACTTTAATTCAATACTGTTCCTTTCACTCAATGTCTTTCACATATTGACACGGAAAACTGTCTCTTGGTATAAAAATTTATAATAAAAATAGGATAATAAGAGAACTGGATATTAAAAAAAAAAAACCTTCAATATAAAGGTAGCTCAAGTTGCCAAGAGATCTTCCATAGTCCCTTACTTACGAAATATGACAACAGAGATGAGATTAAAAAAGAAAAAACAAAACATTTTAAGGACTAATAATTTATTCAGAATCACTCTTTATTTGTTTCTTCCATAATGTATCTCAGCATATAACCTATAACGCAATCGGACCAGCTTCTCTTCAATAAAAGCGACGACTATCTCGAGTTGGTTGCTCGCAGTGAGATGGCCTGATTTGTATTTCTGCTTTCCGCTCTTACTATGATGCCAGGAAGTAAACATTGTGTATTTACGTCAGAGCCCCGCTTTGCGCCGTGCTGGGGGCTGTTGGCCGCCACTGCGAGCGCCAGCTGGCTGGTTTCCGCCAAGCCTCGCCTCGGCACCAGCTGTGGTTGACCGGCCAGCCTGTAGCTCGCAAGCCACGGCTAATACAGGCCCCGGTCGCAAAGCCAGGTTCAACTCTTGAAGTTTCACAAGTTTCTGCAAACCTACCCTAATGTGTAGTAGAAACTACCACAGCTAGAGCTATTTTGGTATAAAATGAGCATCGACATTATCTTTTGACACTTCATTGAAATATTTAACGAAGTTAAAGAATAGAATCCTGATACACGTAACTACCACATAATAATCATCTTTTGATGCTGCTGTTTTTCTTTCTTCCGTGCTTGCTTGGATAAATGGTTTGGATTTTCCGCCGTATGCAAGACACCTGATATTTTAATTGTTCCCAAACATGTTTCAGCACATTTTGTGCTATCATCAGTGGGATGGTTTATTTTGTCCTGAAATTGTGTTTACTGTACAATAGTCTTTCCAGTTACTTCTAGGTTCATTCGTTTTTAACATTTTACTTAGGCTATCTGACTATATAACTATTTCAGTTTAATGAATATTAGGCCTAGATATATGAGTATCACATTTCTTACATACCTTTTACATTAGGCTACATAAACCTCCTTAAGTAGCCTACTTATTTGTTGTTTTGGTACAGAACTTGTCATCTGCAAACAATTTACGATTTTCTTGCTTTCTATTTTTCGGTCCGAGAAAAACGCGTCATTTCTGTACAGTACTTACGATTCTTTTCCTTTTCTGTTATAATTTGGTTGTTTCTGTTGGTTTGAATGTGTATGTCACTCGTTTTCCACGGTTTTTCGTGCTATGCATTACGCCAGTGGTAATATTTGGCGTATGAATACAGCTAGAAGCTGTTCATTTGTTCTTTCAGTGTTTTGTTTTTGAAGAGTTGTGCGCGAAATACATACAACAAAACCACACACAGAATAGGAAACATATTAAAAAGACAAGGACTCAATATAGGATACAGAACAAACAACACAATACAAAACAGAATGACCCAAAAACCAGGCAATATTGACAAATACAACCAATCTGGCATCTACCAATTAACATGCAACTGCTGCCAGGCTGTATATGTGGGATAAACATGCAGGAATTTCAGGACCAGATACACTGAGCACTTAAGAGCACTAAAAAGTAACAGTTCCCACTCAACCTATGCAGACCGTATAATATCAGAAAATCACCATCCCACAAACATAGAGAAAGACCTAAAAGTTCTTAAGACCAGCAATAGCTTATACCATAGATTGACGATAGAGGAGAACTACTACATACAAAACGCAATTGCACAAGGAAAAAATATACTCAATGAATACACTTCACTCTGCAACAAAACACTATTTACCACAAATAGTCTTCATAATAGTAACCCTGATCACTCACATCTATCCCTAATCCCTAGGAGACACACGCAAAAACCCACATAAACAATCCACTAACACACATCACATCCATCTCAGAAACAAAATTAAAACGTAAATACCAACAAACATATTTTCGCAACACACACAGAAAAAGACACACACACACACACACACACACACACATGCACAAAAAAAGAAAAAAAAAAAAAAAAAAAAAAAAAAAAAAAAAAAAAAAAAAAAAAAAAAAAAAAAAAAGAAAGAAAAACACAGCCAGATGTACATGCACATACGAAATGCAAACAAGAAGAAAACGCATCCACAATACTGGTTTCACTCCAACATTCCCCATCAACAGACGAACATAACACGACACAAACAGTAAACACTCGTATTTCGCGCGCAACTCTTCAAAAACAAAACACTGAAAGAACAAATGAACAGCTTCTAACTGTATTCATACGCCAAATATTACCACTGGCGTAATGCATAGGACGAAAAACCGTGGAAAACGAGTGACATACACATTCAAACCAACAGCAACAACCAAATTATAACAGAAAAGGAAAAGAATCGTAAGTACTGTACAGAAATGACGCGTTTTTCTCGGACCGAAAAATAGAAAGCAAGAAAATCGTAAACTGTTTGCAGATGACAAGTTTTGTACCAAAACAACAAATAAGTAGGCTACTTAAGGAGGTTTATGTAGCCTAATGTAAAGGGTATGTAAGAAATGTGATACTCATATATCTAGGCCTAATATTCACTAAACTGAAATAGTTATATAGTCAGATAACCTAAGTAAAATTTAAAAACGAATGAACCTAGAAGTAACTGAAAAGACTATTGTATAGTAAACACAATTTCAGGACAAAATAATCCATCCCACTGATGATAGCACAAAATGTGCTGAAACATGTTTGGGAACAATTAAAATATCAGGTGTCTTGCATACGGCGGAAAATCCAAACCATCTACCACATAATGTTTCACCTAGCTAGCAATCATACGACACAGGAAACTATCTGTCCTTTCAGTGTTCTGCTTTAGATCTAGACATAAGATAATATGTGTTCAACCTAGAAAACTATGCATATTGTACAATTAAACAGTTCTGATATCGACAACACAAATGTATATATGTAGTATATCATTAACGTTTTGTGCACTTATAAAGTGTTCTCAATGTCTCTGAAACAATAAGTGCTGCACAACGAAAATTACCTTCTGCTGGGGCCCTTCATTTACACGATTGTTCTGTTATTCACAGTGAAGTGTTTTGTCATGGTTTCATAGAATCGCTTCAGTTTCTCGTCTGTTCCACGCTTATACGAAGATCGAGAAAAACAAGTACCAAAAAGGATATGTGCAAGTTAGATTTACCATTATGTTATTCTTAAAATTCAAATCTAATGTTTGAATGTGTGTGAAATCTTATGGGACTTAAATGCTAAGCTCAACAGTCCCTAAGCTTACACAGTACTTAAACTAACTTATTCTAAGGACAACACACACATACCCATATCCGAGGGAGGACTCGAACCTCCTACGCGAGCAGCAACCTGATCCATGACATGGCGCCTTAGACCATGCAGCTACTCTGTGCGGACTTCTTACAATTGTAACACCATACTTGGTGTGGTAATGAGCACAAAGGCTTTTTGCATTCGTAGGAGAAGGTTGGTGATTGAAATCTCAAGGAAGAAGCGTGCTACACTGAACACGCTTTTGTTTTAATATTGCGTCCCCACCTTATCCCCTTGCCCTCTCCGCCCCCTACCAAACCTAAATAATATAACGGAGAACATCCAAGACCTTCTTTCCGCTGATTCACTATACGGCACAATCTGATACATTTTTTCAACTTTTTCAACGTCCTCCCTCTATCCCGTCAGGTAGTAATCGCATACTGCTTAGCAATACTGCGGAAGAGGTGGAGCAATTGTAGGGTTGGCAGTCTCCTTGAGAGAGGTTTTAATCTTTTAATGGTCGTGTCAATAACTGACCGCCTGCTTCGCCAAAACATGTATTTTTCCCGGTTAACGTTGTTTTCAATTCTACCCAGCAGAAATTTCTTTAGATGGGTAATCATGTGGTGAACTATACACATATTTATCTTTGGGTTCATTGTCACAATTTGCACCGTAAAGATATAACTTCAATATCATTTTAAAAATGGCTTTACTTTTCTGAGGTGTTATCTAGACAGCAGCATAATCTGCCTCAAATATTTCTCAGTTCGATATAGAAGTTTGTAGCTTTGTCAGAGAGTGTATAAAATGTTACTCTCGCTCCAGTTTCTAATTGAGAGCTGCTGCCTCTTAATCTTTAGAGAGGGTCGACATTTTCATGTGGCCGCGGCGGAGTCACCATGCGAATTGATGCGCTGATGACCCCTCAGTTAAGTCTCTTAAGCTTAACAAACATTTGAACATTTTCATGTAGGAAGCGAACAGCTGCAGCGTGAATCGCCTCCTCATTGCCCTTGTGAAGGCTGATGCAGATAATTGAGAAAGAATGGACCGAGAATAGTTGTAGTTCCTACGTGAAATTCATCACCCTTGTCTGTAATCATATAGGTGATAAGTGAATGACACACCGAAGTTCTTTTTTCAGACTTTTTACCTGGAATATCACCAATAACTGAAACTTGAAAGTTTCTTCTATATACATATAAGGGCGGTGACCGTTCTTTCGAAAGAACAGACACCACATAAACATACATAATTAAGGAGAATACAACAGATCCAGCCTTCTTTGCAGATGCACACTACGCTTGAACTCTTGAGGTAATCGGCAAAGTGTCACGAGCAGTGAGTGCAAATTGGAAACTGCAGCTACGTAAGTGGTGTGAGGAAGTTTGAGACTTGAGGTAGACGAGGGGGGGAAGGGAGGGGGGTAGCCCGCGCACCTGCGATGATCGTTGTTTTCTCGCCCGCGCAATGGTTACCATAACTGCTCAGAGAGCAGTAGGAATGGATCCGAATTCCGCCTGGGCACAACTGTTCAGCTTCCTCAGTGGCCCAAGCAGCTTGTGTCGGATTATTTCTATCAATCTAGATTCTTCCCTGTCATTCCAGGAAGCAGTATAACTATCACCAGACATGATCCATCATGTTGTCATTTCACCAACATAGTCGTACCATATTCGATATTGAGGATATTTAAAAAATGTATGAGGAGATAAAAGAAATCATTCAGAAAGTTAAGGGAGACTTGATTGTGAGGGGGACTGGAACTCGGTAGTAGAAAAGGGGAGAGAAGGAAATGTAGTAGGTGAATTTGGACTGGGAAAAAGAAATGAAAGAGGAGATCGCTTGGTAGAATTTTGTACAGAGCATAATTTAATGATCACCAACACTTGGTTTAATCATCATGAAAGAAGGCTGTATACATGGAAGAGACCAGGAGACACTGGAAGGTACCAGACTGACTTTATAATGGTAAGGAATAATTTAGAAACCGGGTTCTAAGCTGTAAGACATATCCAGGGGCAGTTATAGACTCTGACCATAACTTACTGGTTATGAACTGCAGATTAAAACTTAAGAGACTGAAGAAAGGTAAAAAAGTTAGGAGATGGAACCTGGAGAAATTGAAGGAACGAGAGGTGGCTGAGAGTTTCAGAGGAAGCATTAGGCAAGGATTGACTGAAACGGGGGAAAGTAATGCAGTAGAAAAAGAATGGGTAGCTCAGAGGACCATTTAGGCAGAAGGACAAAGCCTAATCGAAATCCTTGGGCAACACAGGATATATTGAACTTAATTGATTAGAGGAGAAAATAAAAAATTCAGCAAATGAAACAGGAAAAAGGAAGTACAAACGTCTGAAAAATGAGATTGACAGGAAGTGCAGACTGGCTAAGTAGGAATGGCTAGAGGACAAATGCAGAACCGTATGAGAATGCATAACTAGGGGAAAGATAGATACCGCCTACAGGAAAATAAAAGAGATATTTGGAGACAAGAAAAGCAGTTGTATGAATATCAAGAACTCAGACGGAAAACCGATACTAAGGAAAGAGGGGAAAGCTGAACTGTGGAAAGAATATGTAGAGGGCCTATACAAAGGAAATAAACTTGAAGGCAATATTCTAGAAATGGAAGACGAAGTGGAGGAAGATGAGATAGGAGATATGATACTGCGAGAAGAATTTGACAGAGCGCTGAAGGACTTTAGTCGAAACAAGGTCCCTGAAGGAGACGATATTCCGTCTGAACTGCTGATAGCGTTAGGAGAACAAGTCGTGAAAACATTGTATCACCTGGTATGCAAGATGTATGAGACAGGGGAAATACCCTCCGACTTCAAAAAGAATAAAAAAGCAATTCCAATTCCAAAGAATGCATGTGCAGACAAGTGTGAAAATTACAGAACTATCGGTTAATTAATAAGTCATGGTTGCAAAATACTAACACAAATTATTTACAGACGAATGGAAAAACTTGTGAAATCCGACCTCGGGGAAGATCAGTTTGGAT
Organism: Locusta migratoria; assembly: GCA_026315105.1. Classification (NCBI taxonomy): domain Eukaryota; kingdom Metazoa; phylum Arthropoda; class Insecta; order Orthoptera; family Acrididae; genus Locusta; species Locusta migratoria. Next base: position 10,554,662 of record CM048744.1, read on the forward strand.
TTAGGAGAAATGTAGGAACATGGGAAGCAATACTCACATTACGACTTATCTTAGACGATAGGCTCAGGAATGGGAAACCTACGTTTTTAGTGTTTCTCGATTTGGAGAAAGCTTTTGACAATGTCGACTGGAATACATTCTTCTAAATTCTGAAGGTATCAGGGGTAAAATATAGGGAGCGAAGAGTTATATTCAATCTATACAAATACCAGACAGCAGTTATTAGACTCGAAGGGCACGAAAGGGACGCAGAGGTTGGGAAGGGAGTAAGACAGGGTTGTAGACTTTCCTCAATGTTGTTCAATCTGTACATTGAGCAGGCAGTGAAGGAATGGAATGAGAAATTTGGAGATGTCATTAAAGTGCAGGGAGAAGAAGAAGATAATTTTTCTACAGGCAATGTCTTTCTCGAGTGGTCCAACACATTGTGAGACTTATAATGCATGAACTACTGAGTACTCTCAAACTCATTCCGTATTTATAGACTGCCAAAACGATTTTTGGTATCTTCAGCCATAATCCGAACCATATCGCTTTCCTAAGGAGTATAGTCACAGTTGTGCGACTGGGATCGTGATGTCCTGTCCGCAAGATAATACTTTGCAGTAACTGACGAGGAGTCATCTAGTGAAAAGGACATGGCGAGTTTAATTCTTCCAGCAAAGTGAAGTAGACCTCTCCTGTTTCGAATTTACATTCGAAATATTGAATGAGCAATCTGAAATTGTTCTTAGATTTGAGGCAGTTAATGCTGCCGACTACTAAACTCAGAAAAGCAAATCAATTGCGAAATGATTTTGAATTTGTGTCTTCACGGCGCATATGGCGACAATTGACCTTAAACATCACTATGCATTTGACTCTGAACATGATTACTCAAAGAGTTTCGTCAGTATTCTAGATATCGATAAGAAAAACAAATTTGAAGGTTACACATATAACGAAATTCTTGGGGGTGCAATTAAAAGGAATGTTAACAGTGAATAGAACATGTTACGACGATGGTGAAACAAAGGGTTTGTTAGTGACACTACCATTAGAAGACTGCCAACCCTACAATTGCTCCACCTCTTATGCAGTATTGCTGAGCAGTGCGCAATTATTACCTGACGGGATAGATGGAGGACGTCGAGCCGTAGTGGAATAGCCGAGCGGTCTAAAGCGTCTCGCTGCGGAACGCGCGGTTGCTCGCCGTGGAGGTTCGAGTCCTCCCTGGGACATGGGTGTGTGTGTGTGTGTGTGTGTGTGTGTGTGTGTGTGTGTGTTTGTCCGTAGGTTAGTTTACCTAGGATTAAGTAGTTTGTAAGCTACGGACTGATGACGACGCAGTTTGGTCCGATAGAATTACAAACATTTGAACATTTTTTGAGGACGTCGAAAAAGTTGAAAGAATAAGAGATTGTATCTCTCATATATGCTATTTGGCAATTGTATGCATTATTATCATTTCGAGCTTCCTGTAAGCGTGGAATAGTCGAGAAACTGAAGCGATTCTCTGAACACATTACGGAAAACTTCACTGTGAATAACAGAACAATCATGTAAATGAAGGACTTGAGCAGATAGTAATTTCCGTTGTGTAGCACTTATTGTTTCAGAGACATTGAGAACACTTTATAAGTGCACAAAACGTCAATGATATACTACATATATACATTTGTGTTGTCGATATCAGAACTGTTTAGGCCGCGGTGGAGTAGCCGAGCGGTCTAAAGCGTCTCGCTGCGGAGCGCGCGGTTGCTCGCCGTGGAGTTTCGAGTCCTCCCTGGGGCATGGGTGTGTGTGTTGTCCTTAGGTTAGTTTACCTAGGTTTAAGTAGTTTGTAAACTACGGACTGATGACCACGTAGTTTGGTATGATAGATTTACAAACATTTATTAAGAACTGTTTAATTTTATAATATGTGTAGTTTTCTAGGTTGAACGCATATTTTCGTATGTCTAGATCTAATGCAGAACACTGAAAGGAAAGATAGTTTCCTGTGTCGTATGATTGCTAGCTAGGTGAAACATTATGTTGTAGTTACGTTTATCATGATTCTATTTTTTAACTTCGTTAAATATTTCAATGAAGTGTCGAAAGATAACGTGGATGCTTATTTTATACCAAAATAGTTCTAGCTGTGGTAGTTTCTACTACACATTAGGGTAAGTTTGCAGAAACTTGTGAAGCTTCAAGGGTTGAGCCTGGCTTTGGGACCCGGGGCCTGTATTAGCCGTGGCTTGCGAGCTAGAGGCTGGCCGGTCAACCCAACACCTTCTAGAAGGTGTTGGTCAACCACAGCTGGTGCCGAGGCGAGGCTTGGCAGAAGCCAGCCAGCTGGCGGCCGCGGCGGCGGCGGCCAACAGCCCCCAGCACGGCGCAAAGCGGGGCTCTGACGTAAATACACGTTTACTTCCTGGCATCATAGTAAGAGCGGAAAGCAGAAATACAAATCAGGCCGTCTCACTGCGAACAACCTACGCGAGATAGAGTCGTCGCTTTTACTGAAGAGAAGCTGGTCCGATTGCGTTATAGGTTATATGCTGAGATACATTATGTAAGAAACAAATAAAGAGTGATTCTGAATAAATTATCAGTCCTTAATTCTTTTTTTTTTTTCTTTTTCATCTCGTCTCTGTTGTCATATTTCGTAAGTGAGTATGGAGGATCTCTTGGCAACTGAAATAAAATAGAGTTTTTTTTTTCCTTTGAGCTACCTTTATTTTGAAGTTTTTTTAAAATATCGAGTTCCCTTATTATCCTATTTTTATTATAAATTTATATACCTAGAGACAATTTTCTTTGGCAAAATGTGAAAGACATTGAGTGAAAGGAACAGTATTGAATTAAAGTAAGTATGGAAGTCTGGGTTCGATTCCCGCCCATGTGACAAGTTTTAATTCAATGCTTCTCCTTTCACTAAATATCCTATTTTTAATGGGTTCACTTATACCCAGGCTCCATGCATACAGAGTAATCAGTTTAGATGGACGCTGTCAGAGTAGTTTTTGTTATTTCAAATACGTCTCTCTCCTCCCTTCCATCCATTAATACACCCGCCACTGTACACAAAATATTTATTTTATTTATTCATTTTTCTCCTCTGTTCTCTCACTCCCTGTCGCTTCTCTTACATAATAACCACAGATTCCCTTTTGGTCTGTTCCCTCAAAACGTTATGATAAATTCTATTGGTTTCTGATGAAGCATACCTTCTCTTTTAATTTATGGTTTCGATACTACCAGAACTCTCTATGAGACCGTGTTCTTTCATATCTCGTTGCCTATAATCCATTCTTCGGTCTGTGAAATACAGAGCACTGCTGTTTCGATTGACCTCTGCTTTCATTCTAACGGTTACAAATGGTATACATTTCGCCGTTTTAGAATCTGTTTTTTAATGCGTAAACGATGCTCCTCGCAACTTTTAAGATGTGTAATATTCCATTTATTATGGTGAGAGCTATGCTACAAACTTGAGCGCCGCACAGAGTAATAAAGCATGATGTCGTGGATCGGGCTGCTGCTCGCGTTGGTGGTTCGAATCCTCCCTCGGGGATCGGTGTCTGCGTTGTCCTTAGATTAAGATACTGCAAGTAGTGTATAAGCTTAGGGACTGATAACCTTAGCAGTTAAATCTTATTAGGTTTGATACTATTTTTTCTACAAACTCGAGCAAAATGGGAGCATAGTTAAATAAACATATATATCATGCCATACAAAATCACCAAGGAGCATGCTGAAACGTAGTATACTGCCATATGTATTGTTACATAATTCTACATACCGTATATAATATTTTTGTTATAGTCCTAATGGACCAAACAGCTGAGGTCATGAATCCTTACCTAGCTTTACATGCTACTTTAATTAAATTAAGCTAAGGACGACACACACACACACACACACAACTACGCATGCCCAAGGAAGGAGTCGAACCTCTGGCGGGAGCGGCCGCAACTCCGCGACAAGATGCTTCAGACAGCGCGGCCAAGAAATTACTGTTACGCAGACAGATACCGACGATCTATTTTACTTCTCGTACGAAGTGTTCTGCACTCTATTTTGACAAAAACATTATAACTACTACATGTGAAAATCGGCAGTTGGCCGGGATGATGTTAGCTTGTAACGACTAAGATGTGGTTTGATTCCTGCTGGGGTAACGGTTTTTATTAATCGCAGACATCCCCCTCTCCACCTCCAGGAGCTCCAAGTATAGAATTTAGGACTGTCGAGTGCTTCAAATCAACATTACACATGTCCATTAGCTACTGACTACAACAAAGTTGGAGTAGTTTTCGTTGTTTTCTCAAAATGCCAAACCCCTCCAGATCTCCACGAATGGCTCGATCCTAATTACTAGTAAACGACATTGGGAGAGTTGTTACCTAGTCGTCTGAGGTCAACGCTGACGATAGGCGCGGGGTCGGAGTCCCAGGCAGCACAACGTTATTTATTGCGCTACTTCAAAATGTTTGTAAATCTATCGGACTCAACTGCTTGCTCAGTAGTCCGTTGCTTACAAACTACTTAAACTAAGGTAAACTAACCTAAGGACAACACGAACACCCATGCCCAAAGAGGGACTCGAACCCCCGACGACGAACAGCCCCGCACACTGCAGCACGGCGCTCCAGTGCGCTCGGCTGATCCGCCGCGGCTTGCGCTACTTCTAGCCGAACATATGCACATCCCGCTAATGGTGAGAACAGTAACTGTTTCATCTCTTTGCATATGAAAACCCGGCGTTGCCCGGGTATTTATTTATTTATTCCTGCCATTTTTCAGGTATATATTCATTTGTATGAGGGTTGTATGTCTGTAAAATCTCTTGCGAATACAGTTAGTAGTAAAGAAGTAATAGTTTAAAACTTGGTGTGTGTTGGGGCGGTTTTCCTTGAACGTTACAGTTTATGTGCTCATATCTCATCAACTACGTGTCATATTGTGATACAATTTAGAAGGTACACTCAACTATATGCGTGTATACTGTTTGTAAAATTTCTTGCGGCTACAATTTGTAGTGTAGAAATTTAAAATTGTAATGTCATACCGAATGCCGTAGTTTTAGTCCATGAAAAGCGGAAGTTACTGTTTATGTGCTGATATATCATGAACTACGTGTAGAAATGTGATACAATTTAGAAGATACTTTCAAGTATATATGTGTATACTGTCTGTAAAATTTCCTGTCGCTACAATTTGTAGTCTTCAAATTATAAATTGTAACGTCCTACCGATAAAAAGCGGAAAAGTAGTAAGCGAGAAACTTTTTTCCTTTCATCATTTTACTATGGTTGCCAGCGAGAAAAAGTTTAATAAAGGTTGGAAATTATGTTTAAAGTTTGTTACAAGTCGCAAAATACTGTCATTCTCATACAGTGTATTTCGAAAGTCTCGCCGCATTATATGGCATTTTTTGCGATTTCTATTGGTTATGACGTAATATCTTTTGAAGCATTTGTCGTAAGTGATTCTTAACCATGCAGCAATTGTTACCTTAAGGGTTTGAATGTGTGTACCTAATTTGTTTGAAATCGGTCCAATTGTTTAGGAGAAAAAGAGCAGCACTGTCGCTAAATGCAGCAGTTTTTCGCGCATCTCATTGTTTATGACGTCATGTCTCGTGAACTATATTGCCGCGAGACACAGCTACACCGACTGGCGGCGGGGTGCAGGGGCTAGCGTCACCGCCTGCAGTGTTAAAGGATTTCGGTTCAGCAAAAATTTATTTCTTTGTAATTAACAATTCCAGAAGTTTCTACATCTTTCTTATGTTCACTTGTAAATTCTACTTATTTCTTATGTTAATTGTTCTTCTAATTTCTGGTACATTCTATCTGTGTGTAAATAGCAGGGCACTCGGCCCGAGAGGCAGTCAGTGCTGCGTGTATGTTGAGTTCGTAATAAACGTGCTTTGCAGTTGCCTTCGAAGTCAAGCCTGCTCCCATTTCAATGCGACATTGTTTGGTGGAGGCACGGGTACCCTGTGCAACAGTTGCATCACCGTGGCTCCAATGAGGCAACGTAGAAGTCGCTTACACGGACTAGAACCGGAATACAAGGGATATACCGAGTACATCCTTCCGAAAGTCCGTATCATCTGAAGAACCATGGACACGAAATCCACGGTAGGCCAGCTGCACATCAGACACCCGTCGGTGTCCTCTGGAGACGCTGGACAGGATCCCAAAAAATGGCTAAAAGGATTCGACCGAGTCGCCAAGTACAACAGGTGGGATCATACAATGTGCTTGGCCAACGTTTATTTCTACCTGGACGAAACAGCCCAGCAATGGTTCGAGAACAACGAAGACAAACTGAACGACTGGGAAACGTTCCATGCGGAACTTAAGAAGACGTTTGGAGACCGACAGCGACAAATCCGCTCGGCGGAAGAGCAACTGAAGAAACGGGCCCAACGACATGGTGAGCCTACACAGTCGTACATACAGAATGTTTTGGCCCTGTGTAACACTGTCAATCCGAACATGACTGAGGCCGACAAAATCACGCATCTGATGAAGGGTATAGCAGAAGACATGTACCAAGCCCTTCTGATAAAAGACGTCGCTACGACAGAAGAGTTCATCAAGTGGTGCCAGCGTATTGAAGAGATGCAACACAGGAGAGTTGGACCCAATGTAGTCCCTATGGCCGTTGTGGAAGACTAACATGACTTCGCTTCTCTCATACGACAAATTATGAGAGAAGAATTACAACAGTGCATGGCAGCCGGGACTATTAGACCGAGCGAGCATCAGATTATGGCCATGGATGTAAGCCATGTAAGTCATGAGGGAGCCCACGCCGCTGAAGAAGAGGTATTTCAGACATTAGCTCCTGTCTGCCCCACCAATCGCACCCGACGTGAAGAATGGCGTCGTCCTGCAATGACTTACGCTGCAGCCGCCAAACGACAGCCCATGAACCGGCCGACGAGGCCTCAACCAACTCCCCCAGCAACAATGACGCCCCGCAGAAGAACAGACGTCTGGAGGACACACCACTGTGTTTCCACTGTGGGCGCCCTGAACATGTCGTACGCTACTGCAGAGAGAAACCGAGTATTCGACGATTATTTTGCCGCAAGACGTCAACTATCAGAGCAGTTCTATCCCAGGCAATCACCTGCCGATGCGTTTAGTCCACCTTCGCCGTACCCTAGATGAGGTCGCTCCCCGACGCGCCGCAGCCCTTCACCGTCGCTGCACAGAGGTACCAGCCGCTCCCCTCCATGGAGGACAGTCGCTAAGATGTCGGGAAATCTGATCGACGTCATAATCGACGGCCAACCTGTCCGGGTACTTGTTGATTCAGGAGCGACTTTTTCTGTATTGTCGGATAATTACCGCCGCACACTAGAGAAGACAATGTTCTGTGATACGGGGGCAACCGTACTGAAGGTCGCGAATGGAAAGTACGTCCATCCAGCAGCACGAATAACCATCAACAACAGGACGCAGCCGTTTGAATTAGTCGTGTTAACAGAATGTAGTCACAATGTCATCCTCGGATGGGACTTCCTTCAGGCATCCCAGCTATCACTGACTGTGGGAGATCTGAGCTCCAATTGAAGAAGTTGTTCCGCCGGATACACGTAATGGAGAATTTTCTGGGAAGTTATTCGTCGTTGACAATGTGGCGATACCGCCGTTGACAGTGAGAAGAGTTGCAGTCACAAACACAGATGACCGATTAAACTGTAAAGTTCTTGTTGATAGTAAAAAGTTTATCAAGCTCACAAAAGAAATTTACATACCAGCGGCTATCATAAGCATTAGCGGAGGTCAAGGAGAGATTTTGATCACAAATTGTCACGAGCAGTCACAACTTATCCCCAAGGGAATGTGTATCGAGACAGCTGAACCAATCCAGGACGGTGAGCACAATATCATCAATGAAGACCCATGCCCTGCTGTTAGTACAGACAACACGCTGGAAGAAACAAACGTGGAACTGCCTATAGGGCCTGGACTGACCAAGGAACAACGCCAGAAGGTGTTAGGTATACTACGCCAATTTTCGGGTGCATTCACACCTCACCATGGGAAAAGTCAGACGAAACGGTCCACGATAAAGCACCGTATCAATACTGGGGATCATCCGCCAATTAGCCAGCGTTCGTATAGAGTGTCGCCAGCTGAAAGACGGATAATTCGGGAGGAAGTGGAGAAGATGTTGAGAGATGACATAATTCAACCTTCGGAGAGTCCTTGGTCGTCTCCGGTGCTCCTCGTAAAGAAGAATGATAGCACATGGCGATTCTGTGTCGATTATCGGCGGCTGAACAGAATCACAAAGAAAGATGTCTACCCATTGCCGCGCATTGACGACACCTTAGACTGCTTGAAAGGAGCAACATACTTCTCAACTATGGACATGCAGACAGTTTACTAGCAAATCGAGGTTGACGAAGCTGACAGGGAGAAGACGGCTTTTATTACACCTGACGGTCACTATGAATTTAAAGTAATGCCATTTGGATTATTGGATTATGTAATGCTCCAGCCATATTCGAACGCGTGATGGACAACTTGCTTCGACACCTAAAGTGGACGACGTGTCTCTGCTATTTAGATGACATTGTCGTTTTCTCGAAAACATTTGAAGAACATCTGAGTCGCCTGTCAACTGTGTTGAAGTGTGTTCAGGCTGCAGGTCTCCGCCTCAATCCAAAGAAGTGCCTCTTCGTCACCAAAGAGATAAAAATCCTGGGGCACCTAGTCAATGGAGATGGTGTCCGTCCTCATCCAGATAAAGTAAGGGCAGTGACAGAATTTCCAACTCCTCAGCACATTCGTGATGTGAGAAGTTTTCTACCGAAGTTTCATAAAAGGATTTTGTAACAAGGAACGTCCATTACAAGACCTTCTGCAGGGAGACGCCAAGTTTTACTGATATGAGACAAAAGAAAGAGCTTTCCTGGCACTTAAGGAGGCTATAACTTCCGCACCAGTGCTAGCCTTGTACGACGAGAATGCAGAAACGGAACTTCACACAGACGCCAGTGGTTATGGGATTGGTGCAGTGCTTGTACACGTTCAGGAAGGTGCTGAAAAAGTGATAGCCTAGGCGTCAAGAGTACTCTCAAAGTCCGAGATAAACTACTCTACAACTGAAAAAGAATGTCTCGCAGTTATTTGCGCTATCAACAAGTTCCGGCCGTATTTATTTGGCAAACCATTCGCCGTCGTGACAAATCACGATTCTTTGTGTTGGCTGACTAACTTGAAGGATCCATCAGGCCAACTAGCAAGATGGGCACTAAGACTCCAAGAGTACGATGTCACAGTGGTATTCAAGAACGGGCGCAAACAGAAGGATGCCGACTGCCTTTAGAGGAATCCATTAGTTGAACACAACAGCATGAATGAAATTTCAGCCCTCACTGAATTAGATGACGTTACAACTGAACAGAGGGAAGTTCCAGCACTATTACAAACGATAGAGGCCTTGGAGAAAGGAGAACCGACCAATGGAGAGTTCCAACTAATAAACGGAACATTGTATAAGAGCAACTACGATCCACTGGGCCCCAAATGACTACTGGTCGTTCCAGCTCATCTCCAACCAGCTATTCTCAAATATTTCCACGATGCTCCAATATCCGGTCATCTGGGATTCGTGAAGACCCTAGACAGAATCAGACGCAGGTATTACTGGAAAGGTCTCTACCGATCTGTCAAGCACTATGTCACTGTAAAGAGTGCCAGCGACGGAAGCATGTGTCTCAATTATCTCCAGGACATCTCGTACCGATTCCGCCGGCAGCAGCTCCATTCCACTGAGTTGGGATCGATCTTTTAGGGGGGTTCCCGAAGCAGACAACCGGTAACCGATGGATAATAGTTTGCACTGACTACCTCACACGCTATGCTGTAACCAAACCTGTGCCGACTGCAGAAGCTCCAGAGATCGCAAAATTTCTCGTAGAAGACATTATTTTGAAGCATGGAGCAGCACGTGTCATGATATCTGATCGTGGGAAGGTATTCCAGTCAAAACTAGTATCAGAGGTAATGCCCCGGTGCGACATTGTCCACAAAATGACAACTGCATACCATCCTCAGACAAATGGTCTTACAGAACGTTTTAACAAGGCGTTAGCTGATATCCTGTCGATGTACGTCGATGTTGAGCAGAAGGATTGGGATACAATTCTGCCAGTCGTGACATTCGCTTACAATACCGCAAGACAAGACACCACAGGCTTCACTCCGTTTTTCCTGCTCCATGGCCGTGAAGCTGAGACGTCAATGGATACGCTGTTCCCGCTCCAACCGGACGACACTCAGGACGACTATGTTAAACAGCTCATCACCAGGGTCGAAGAAGCAAGACAGCTGGCTCGCATACGGACACTGGACGCCCAGGAGAAGGACCGTCAGCGGTATAACGACAAGCGCCGCCTGTCAGACGTCACATACGAAGTTGAGGATTATGAGCCGTACAAAGAGACATTGTTCACGTCCTGCGCATGAAGTCTTACTACGATCCTGAAGAACAGGTAGACGACACTGGCTTCTTGTTCAAGGTATCTAAGGACGGTAATGTTCCTGATGAAGCCACACAGGAACGTTTGTCGTTGATAATCGTGGAGAAGGAAAGGATTTCTTGAACTGTCATACAGAGGACCCATGACACGGTCAAGATCCAGGACATTGCAGCTGGCTTCACAGGGAACATGACAGCTGTCGCTGTTTTTCCAGGAGAGGGAGCAATGCCGCGAGACACAGCGTACACCGACTGCCGGCGTGGCGCAGGGATAGCGTCATCGACTGCGGTGCTAAAGGTTGTCGGTTCAATCCCGCCCGTTGTTGTTGTTGTTGTTGTTGTTATGGTCTTCAGTCCGGAGACTGGTTTGATGCAGCTCTCCACCCTAATCTATCCTGAGCAAGCCTTTTCATCTACTCATAAGAACGGCAACCCCATCCACTTGAATTTGCTTACTATACGCGTCTCTTGGTCTCCCTCTGCGATTTTTACCCCACACACTTCCCTCCAATGCTAAATTTACGATTCCTCGATGTCTAAGAATGTGCCCTACCAAGCGATCCCTTCTTTTAGTCAGGGTATGCCAAAAATTCCTTTTCTCTCCAATTCTGTTCAGTACCTCTTCATTAGTTATGCAATCTACCCACCTAATCTTCAGAATTCTTCTGTAGCACCACATTTCAAAAGCCTTTATTCTCTTCCTGTCCGCACTGCTTATCGTCCATGTTTCACTCCCGTACAAGGCAACACTCCACACAAATGCCTTCAGAAAAGACTTCTTTACCCTTAAATTAATATTCGATGTTAGCAAATTTCTGTTTTTCAAATATGCTTTTCTTCCCATTGCCATTCTGCATTTTATATCCGTTGTACTGCAACCATCGCATGTTATTTTACTACCCAAGTAACAAAACTCATCTACCACCTTCATTGTTTCGTTACCTAATCTAATTCCTTCAGCATCGCCTGATTTTCTAAGAATGCATTCCATTATTTTTGTTTTGCTCTTGTTAATGTTCATTTTATACGCTCTCTTCAACACACCGTCCATTCCATTCAACTGCTCTTCCAGGTCCTTTGCTGTCTCTGAAAGAATTACAATGTCATCAGCAAAACGCAATGTTTTTATTTCTTCCCCCTGAACTTTAATCCCTATTCCAAATTTTTCCTTGCTTTCCTTCACCGCCTGCTCGATGTACAAATTGAATAACATTGGAGAAAGGCTACAACCCTGTCTTACTCCCTTCCCAACTGATGCTTCCCTTTCATGTCCTTCGAGTCTAATAACTGCAGTCTGGCTTTTGTACAAGTTGTAAACAACTCTCCTTTCCCTATATTTTACCCCTGCTGACTTCAGAATTTGAAAGAGTGTATTCCAGTCAACATTGTCAAACGCTTTCTCCAAATCTACAAAAGCTAAAAATGTAGGTTTGCCTTTCCTTAATCTATCTTCTAAGATAAGACGTAAAGTGAGTATTGCCTCCCGGGTTCCAACATTCCTCCTGAATCCAAACTGATCTTCCCCGAGGTCAGCTTCTACCAGCTTTTCCATTCTCCTGTAGATAATTCGTGTTAAAATTTTGCAATCATGACTTATCAAACTGATTGTTCTGTAATTTTCACACCTGTCTGTGCCCGATTTCTTTGGAATGGGGATTACTACATTTTTCTTAAAGTCTGAGGGCATTTCGCCTGTCTCATACATCCTACACACCAGTTCAAATAGTCTTGTCATGGCTGGTTCTCCCAGAGACTTCAGTAGCTCTGAGGGTATGTCATCTACTCCTGGTGCCTTGTTCCGACCTAGGTCTTTCAAGGCTCTGTCAAATTCATCTCTCAGTATAGCATCTCCTATTTCATCTTGATCTACTTCCTCTTCCCTTCCTACAAAATCGTCTCTTAAGTTCATTTCCTTTGTAGAGCTGCTCTATGTACTCTTTCCACCTTTCAGCTTTCCCATCTTTGCTGAGAACTGGTTTCCCAACTGAGTTCTTGATATTCATAGAGCTGCTTTTCCTGTCCCCAAATGTCTCTTTTATTTTCCTGTAGGCGGTATGTACTTTTCCCCTTGTTATACATTCTTCTACAGATTTGCATTTGGCTTCTAGCCACTCCTGCTTAGCCATTTTGCACTTCCTGTCAATCTCATTTTTTAGTCGTCTGTACTCCCAATCCTGCCCATCGGCAAAAAATTATTTCTTTGTAATTAACAATTCCAGAAGTTTCTACATCTTTCTTATGTTCACTTGTAAATTCTACTTCTAATTTCTGGTACATTCTGTCTGTGTATAAATAGCAGAGCACTCTGCCCGAGAGGCAGTCAGTGATGCGTGTATGTTGAGTTTCGTAATAATCGTGCTTTGAGTATAAGTGCTGTGTTCAGGTGCCTTCGAAGTCAAGCCTGCTCCCATTTCAACGCGACAATATATTGTATGTGATTCTTACACATACGGCGACCGTCCTCACGAATTGAAGCTTACGTGTACAAAATTTCATAGAGATTGGAGCAAACCTATAGATTTGTATGCAACACGTATAAACATACGGACACTCTGCTTTATATATTAGATAAATAGCGAATAGAGCCGGGAAAGAAGTCGATTGTATCTTCGTTTCTAGTTCAAATATAGCGCTATCTGTGAATTTATTTAATATCTGAGGTACTGCGTTCTATTCCACAATTTTATAACGTTTGACACCTGTGAGTTGCACTGCATTATATACCTTTAGTGATTACCTCTCAGAAACAATTTGAACTTCATGCAATTCCTGGTGCAATGCTAAAGTTAACCATACATTTCGGTTTCGGACATTGACCTTTTAAAGCGATACCCTTGAAAATGTCAATGTTTTACGTCTCTTTATGCCTAATCTAGTCTCGATCAGAGACGCAAGATTTTATTTGGTCAACAGTGCGTTCAAATTCAGAGCTCGAACAAAAACTCATTGTGTCATTGAATGAGTTTGATAAGGTATCCGATATGTCACTTATTGTAATGAAATTAATTTCCGTTGCTTTCTCGTCTGTAATAACTTGTATTCTAATGTTTTTTATATGGCAGTATTGAATTACATGTGGACTGACTGCCATAAGGAGCAATATTCTCTACTGCTTCTTATGGTGTCCATTGTGAATAGTCGAACGACTGTACTCCACAGTGTTTTGTGTGTAGTGTACCCGCAACACAGATACGTTAGTTGGATTGCATTCAGCAGTGATCCTCTTTTTTGCTGTCAAGTGTATCAGTGGTGTGTATGGCGAAACATAGCAAGCAGCGCAGGATAGAGATAAAGGTAGTAACAGCGTGCAGGGTACAGTGAAAACGTAAAGCAAGCAAAGGCAAGGAGCATACTATAGTGCACTCCAGTCAATCAAAGTCATAAATTAGCCAGCCAAAAGCGGCGTATAAAGCACGTGAGCAGCGCATGGCAAAGCAAATGCAAGCAGAATAGGCATAGCTGCAGCAAAATGTAACAGGGTAGGGGAAAAATCAGTCATGATTTGTCACAGTCTTAGTTCAGTGTCAGTCATTGTTGGTCAAGATATAGTCTTGGTCAACCGTAAGGTTAAATTTTATCCTGAAAGTAAAATATTTGTATTTGCACATAAAATAACAGCATATGTTAGCATTTAGGCTTCCATAAAAAACAGTAAGCAAAGCATAACATTATAATATTCAAAATATCCACGGGTGTACTGCCGGTCTATAGTGTCCAAGGGGCACAATATTTCGGCGATATTTTGATTATCAAAAAGAAACTCAAGAATCACAAAAAAATATTGGTGAGAAAACAAATATAAATGTCACAAAATAGCAACATGCAAGCACTGACAGCATATTTGGCATTGTGGCAGGGCATAAACGGAAGTGCAAAGTTGTTATTGAAATTACCTCCCTCTTAAGCTCTCTTAAGCAATGTGCAACAAAGGCATAGCAGTAACCAAATTAGAAAACTTGTAATCATATTCAGTGCCATTTCATGGATAGGTAAATAACTTATTCCATAAAATTATCCATAATTGATCTCTGAAACATGAATGAAGATGAGCAAAATATGAAAATAGCATTGCAATGCATAAGTTTGACATAGCAGATATTTGCAACAAAATGAGGGAATATCTTTAGCAGAATTGACTACATGATCACCCGTCATACATTAAGCATAGTATAGTGTAGAAAATCTATGGCAGCCGCGAACGGCAAGCAAAACAAGTAGGCACAAATAGGTCAATACTGATTAGCTCACAAATAAATCTGTTGGCAATAAAATTAAGAGAAGAGAAAGCAACCACAAAATAAATATTCTTATATCACACCAAACATGGAAAATCAGGCCTTAATCCTTGTAAACAAAAGTGTGTCCTATACTTTTAGATTCTCAAAGATCATTATGCCATTGTGCACCACTGAAGGTAATGTACGATCTAAATCCTATTCAAATATGTCGGTATACTAATCTTGAAGTGTCATATTATTCATTATAATTAATCCTTATAAATTACAATGTTTCCTTATAGTAGAATCTAAGTATATCCATATTCATTAAGTGAATCAACTTAACCTAAGACAAGAAAAAAAAGTCACCCTCAGCAACTGGCAAATTGGTACACAGAAAATCCAGAAACCCCCTCAAAGATCAAACAAAACAAATAAATTCATCAGCAAATTTTCATCAAACTGCAGCCAACAAAAACAAAACAATGAGCATCAGTAAATTACCATAGTGTATCCTATTTAGGTTCTGCATATGATTGCTGTGTCAACGAAAGAGTACTGGCAAAGCATAAGAGAAAAGAAAGGGCAAGTAAGAGGGACAAGATGTAAACTAAATGCAACAACACATAGGTATCAGATATGTAAGTAATAGAATTTGTGACATAGTAGGAAAGTGCTGATATATTTTAATTTAAAAGCACAAATATTTTTCAATCAAATAGTTACAAACAACTTCCGTAATAACATTTGCATTGTCGATATAAGTAATGCAGCATTCCAGAAAAACATAAACACAAGATGTCATTGCAAGTTGCTCACCTAATTGATCATCATGGCATAGAAATTCAGAGTAAAAATGGAACGAGAAAAAATGAAAATTTATGCATCCCAAAGCTCAAACAAACAGTTCTTCTAGAATTAATCTTTAACAAAGCTATCTATACTTGTAAGTAATTTCTAGTAAACTACGGCCACAAAAAAGTAATCTATAAAAATGTATCACTCAGCAAACAAAATATAATATATCGGAATCAGTGTCGTCACGAGACGTCGACATAAAAAAAGAAAGTCATGGGCGATCTAGAATGGTGCCATGCATAACAGAAGCACTATGCCGAAAATGAAAGGCATTGAAAAAGTAAATATGTAACTAGACGAGAACTTGAGAACAGCTGTATTGTGGCACCCAGGGAAGAAAAATACACTTATCAGTGAGTGAAATTATAGTAACTGTAGTCCACATCGTAGGGTATGAATAGAAAAACAACAAATCATATCGTGGTAGAAGATAAACAAAATGCATAATATAGGATTTACCGGATACAAAGATGTACAGCATAAAGAATTTACGTAATAAAGGGTTTGCAATTAGACTCGTGATGTAAACCTTTAGAGCGACCAGAACGAAGTGAAGCAACTTCAATTGCATTCTGATGGGCAACACGTATGACGCGAAATGGACCCGCATAGTGTAAACAAAAACTGTGACAAAAACCCTTGTTTTTCTGCGAAAGTTTGTGTGATCTAACACATACTTTATCTCCAATTTGAAACTGTATATGTCGGGTCTTGGCTTTGCAAAGACGTTTGCGCTTTTCCGCAGCAGCACGAATATTGTTAAGAGCAATTTGGATAATTTCAGGATGCTGTAACGTGTTTACACGTTTTCAAGACGGGGGAAAAGAAACTGTTTCACGTATCTTATCAGGTGAAAGATCAGAGAGGGTGGCAAACTAGTAGACGAATGTGGAATGGAGGTAATAACATCTTGAAACGTTTTGACATACTTATCCCATTGATCATGTTGAGGATGGCAATATAAACTGAAAAGTTTGACAAGTTCTTTCATAATGCGTTCAGCCGGTTAGACGAAGGATGGTATCGAGAAATGAAGATGGGTGTTATTTTTCTAGTTTTAAGAGTCCTGTTCCAAATACGAGAACGAAATTGTGAACCTTTATCAGATACAACATGAGACACATAAGGGCCATTCCATGCCAAGTGGTCTAATATCGAGAAAAGTTCCCACATGACCCTCATGGATTTTGATGAAATTTGGTATGAACAATCACACATGTTCTCAATGAACACTGGTAAAGTTACAGTTTCAAAAATTCAATACTTCCGGAGATACAGTCACTTGTTTAAGACCATAGCACGGCTTCCAATAGTGCGTCCTTGAATTTTCATCAACTTTGAGATGATATATCTCTGGGAGTATTTGTATGAAGGAAACAAAACGTGGCCATCTTATACAACTTTTAGAGCTCTTTAAAGTAAAATATTAAGAACAGGATTTCTGAGCAATTTTCATATATAAAATTTGGAGCAAAGTTGGGCGAAAAAATTGCTGGTTAAAAAAAGTGCGAACTTTAGTTTTTTATATCTCCAGAAGTAATTGTGGGATGTACATGAAACTTTGCACACCATAACTCACTAACACAAGGTCTTAGAATATAAAGTTTCATTCTCCTATTGCTTCCCATTATTTCACAAATCTAGGGTAAAGTTGACGATTTTTCAAAAAGTGCTAAAAATGGGTATTTTCAGTCAAATTTTTCAAAAAAGTGTTTTCTCCAAATTCCTTTAAACTATGCTCATTAGAAAGAGGATAATCTAAACTATCTAGAAAAGTGGATTTGGTTTTGCAATGCAAGCATATAAGGCCCTAAAAAGTAGCATAATCCTAGAGGCGCACTGGAAGTTTGAACCCATTTTTCTGGCACTCAAATTATACCTAAAATCTTTTATTATGTCTAATAAATATTTGTTAATGCCTGGGATAAGTGAAATAAGAAGTCCTGATGAATAGGACGTAGCTCACGTCCAAATAGAAAAAGAATAAAAATATAAACAATGTTATTTCTTAACTGTCGCCCCCATCCCACAACTCTCTCTCTCTCTCTCTCTCTCTCTCTCTCTCTCTCTCTCACACACACACACACAGACACACAGACACACACACACACACACACACACACAAAAAACTGAATTTAATTCATAAAATTTATTTCCATAATCATTATCTAATTATTAGTAGCCTGTTTAATGAACAAACACTAGCTTATTGATGGAAAAGAAGTGTATAAATGAGTTGCTATGGTTTAACCACTGCTAGTTTCATTTCACCTGAGAAAACCAACATCCCCATCACCACAGGGGCAACAACAGCCACGGGTGGGTTCCTTTACCACAGGTTCCCAAGCCTGATAATAAAATTATTGAAGTGTCCTGGGTAAAATTAGAAGCCACTCATAGGTTGCTTAGTTTCCTCTAACCTATTTCAATTTTTTATACGGTATGGTGGTACAATTTCAATCAATTCTGACAAATGTAATTGTAACTGCAAACATATTGAGAAAAGAAATAATTTTAACTATGGCACTTGTTCTTGAATGTTTAATGAATATGTATCACAAATATTAGACAATTACATATGTTGGTATGAACACAAAAAAAGGTTACAGAATTGAGAAAAATCGATATAAAATATACCACACTAGGTACAATTATGATCACTTCCTCGTACAATTTTGATCACTGACTTTTCCCACATAAAAAGCACTTTTTCCTTCGGGCACCAGTGCATACTTCGCTGTACCAAACGTTGCACAATAACTAGTTTACAAGCACGTGGAAACTAGAACATTTATAAGAGCACGTTCGTTGAAGTAGCTCCAAGTACATCTTTACAGGAAAAAATTTATGTCTCCTTAACACAGAGTGTTGTATTCTTGGAAAAGACAGGAGGAGCTGTAGAAACCTGCTACACTACAACGCCACACAAAGGCAAGTGCTAGCAACAATACGAGACTGAAAACTTATGTTGATCGGAATTGTACCTATATCGAATTTGTACCACCTTACCCTACATTAATTTTCTGATGAATATCAAGAGGAATGGTGTATTGTCAGACAGCTAAATTTACTGATGGATCTGGAATAACTGCACCTTAAAGGCCTTAAATGTTATCTGAAAAACAAAGAGCTTGTTGTCCTAATGGATTTTTTGGAAAATTATTCTTTTATTATTCAGGATGCTGTGCAAGGCTTCCACTGGAAAGCAACAATTCATCCATTTGTTATCTACTTTCATCAAAATGAGAAAGTGGAATCTTTAAGTTTCTGCATTATCAGTTCTTGTTTGTGGCATGACACTGGTACAGTTAACGTTTTTATCAAGAAGCTCATCAAATACATAAAAGCACAGTTTGAACAGAAATCTCACATTCATAATTTCAGTGATGGCTCCAGTGCTCAATCTTACTTACCTAGACCTGTTTCACTTCTTCTCTGAAAACATTAATTAATGGAATCAAATTTCTTTTCGTCAGTAAAGATGAAATTGGGAAAAAAAGGAAAAAAGAAAAAAAAATGTCACAAGAAGTGAGGTTTAAACATGGACAAACTGTAGCAGGCACTAGAGAAAATTGTCACTTTTTACCTATTGATGAAACAATAATTCAGGTCAGCAGAGTTTCAAGTGATTGATCATCTTTTCTAGCTACAATGGGTCAGAGAACTAAAGAAGGCACATTAATGTCTGCTCTCCAAGCTGGACAATATGTTGCATGCATCTAAGGAAATTTTTGGTGGATTGCGAATATCTGTGAGACTTCCACTGAGCAAAGGGGTGCATTAATAAACTTTATGCACCCTCATGGTCCAGCAGATTCATTTTATTGACCACCAATAAGTGACAAGTACTGGGTTCCATCACACCACATTATTGCATTTATTCCAGCTCCGTCAGTAAATTCGTCTGGCCGGCAATACACCATTTCTTTTTACATTCATCAGACTTGGAAACCTGTGTAAAGAAACTCACCCATAGCTGTTGATGCTCGAGCGTAGCCCCTACGGTGATGGAGATACTGGTTTTCTCAGGTGAAATGAATCTAGCAGTGGTTAAACCACAACAACTCACTTATATACTTATTTTCCTTCAGTAAGCTGGTGGTGTTAATTAAACAGGCTACTAATAATTAGATAATGATTATGGAAATAAATTTTATGAATTAAATTCAGTTTTGTGTGTGTGTGTGGGTGTGTGTGTGTGTGTGTGTGTGTGTGAGAGAGAGAGAGAGAGTTGTGGGATGGGGGGGGGGGGACAGTAAAGAAATAACATTGTTTCTATTTTTATTCTTTTTCTATTCGGACTTGAGCTACGTCCTATTCATCAGGACTTCTTATTTCACTTATCCCAGGCATTAACAAATATTTATTAGACATAATAAAAGATTTGAGGTATAATTTGAGTGCCAGAAAAATGGGTTCAAACTTCCAGTGCGCCTCTAGGATTATGCTACTTTTTAGGGCCTTATATGCTTGCATTGCAAAACCAAATCCACTTTTCTAGATAGTTTAGATTATCCTCTTTCTAATGAGCATAGTTTAAAGGAATTTGGAGAAAACACTTTTTTGAAAAATTTGACTGAAAATACCCATTTTTAGCACTTTTTGAAAAATCGTCAACTTTACCCTAGATTTGTGAAATAATGGGAAGCAATAGGAGAATGAAACTTTATATTCTAAGACCTTGTGTTAGTGAGTTATGGTGTGCAAAGTTTCATGTACATCCCACAATTACTTCTGGAGATATAAAAAACTAAAGTTCGCACTTTTTTTAACCAGCAATTTTTTCGCCCAACTTTGCCCCAAATTTTATATATGAAAATTGCTCAGAAATCCTGTTCTTGATATTTTACTTTAAAGAGCTCTAAAAGTTGTATAAGATGGCCAAGTTTTGTTTCTTTCATGCAAATACTCCCAGAGATATATCAAATTTGCTGAAAATTCAAGGACACACTATTGGAAGCTGTGCTATGGTCTTAAACAAGTGACTGTATCTCTGGAAGTATTGATTTTTTTGAACTGAAACTTTGCCAGTGTTCATTGAGAACATATGTGAATGTTCATACAAAATTTCATCAAAATCCATGAGGGTCATGTGGGAGCCTCTAGACCACTTGGCATGGAATGACCCATAACCTACTTCACGGAGGAAATCTTTGGTAAGGGCAGAACTGACGGAGCGTGCTGTAGTTTTGCGTAATGGAGTAAAAGTTAAAAATTTGGAGTTCAATTGCGACAAAAATATAAGAAAAACCTTCGGACGTGGTGGGGATTGGGCCGAATAAGTCCACCGCTGCAAGATGTCTAAATCGGAGAGATATAATGGGAAAAAGTTCTGTGAAATACGAGATAGTCGACGGTTTCTCAATATCGATTTTATGCGTTTTTCCATATTGGAGAAGAAAACCGTTTGCCGTAAAATAAGAAACCACTTTCGAGCACCGTAATGTGCATAACTGTGGTGTATATACCAAAGTAATTTTGTAATTAAATGATTCGGAATGCAAACTAACCAATCCGTAGATTCAGGAGTCAAAACGGCGGAAGAGGATTTTGTTGTGAATAAGATAAAAACGCCGGATGGAACCAATCCTCATGTTTTGCTATGTCACGTAAGGCGATAGTAATGGAAGTTTCAGAAGTAATCTGTTAAATGTAGTGGAGACTAAAATTTCAGCCACAGAATGGCTGAGTGGGCGATGTGGCAGAGGAATCTAAAGAACGAGATAAAGCGTCAGCAACAATGTTTTTCGAACCTGGTATGTGTACAACAGTAAAGGAATATTCTTGTAAGAAGAATTTCCAGTGATGTAATCTTCCTTGAGTTAATTTCGCAGACATAAATTGCAGCGCTTTATGACCCGTATATACTGTGGTGTGTTTACCGAGAAGGAAGACGCGTAACTTCTGGAAAGCATACACCACAGCTAAGGTTTTTAATTCCGTAATTGAGTAGTTCTTTTCAGTACGTGTAAGTGTACGGCTAGCGAAGGCAGTATGTTTCTGAATAGTATGAGAGTTTTCCGAAAATTGCTGGAATAAATGAACACCAATAGCAGTTGAGGAGCTGTCGGTAGACATACAGAAATCAGTAGAGAAATCAGGGTGGGAAAGAAGAGGAGCATTAAGTAAAGATAGTTTTAAATTATCAAATTCTAATTGTGTTGCCTCATCCCAGGCCCACGGAGTGTTTTTACTGGTAAGTCGTGTGAGATGCAGTGTATCAAGAAATTTATGATTTATGAACCGTCGAAAAAAAATTAATTGGGCCTAAGAAGTAGCGTACCTGTCGTTTGGTCTGAGGAACATGAATATCTCTAATTGCCTGAAGTTTTCCCGGGTCAGGTTTAATACCAAGAGGCGAGAAACTTAATTTTAGATTTACCACAATACGAGTTTTCCAGGTTGTCAGTGACACCATGATCAGAAGAGATTTTAAGACGGGAGGCAAGTGTGTCGTTATGTTATTACCAAGGCGGTTCTGCAATTAGAATGTCATCAACATAAGTTGTACTACGTTGTGAGAGAGAAGGAGGAAGAATCGAATTTAAACCGCGAATGAAAGCTGAGGAGAAGATTCGAGGGCCGATCGGAAGTTTTCGAAACTGATAGCAATTACCAAAACAGAGAAATGCTGTATATTGACGACAGTTAGGATGAAGTTCAATTTGCCAAAAACTTACACGGAGATCCAATGTGGAGAAAACAGTAGCCCCATGAAATTGCTGTAAAATTTCGTCTTAAAGTTAAGGGTCTGTCCGTTTCAGGAATAATAACTGTATTTATTTGACGGGAATCAAGTACAAGGCGAATAGAGCCGTATCGTTTCGGAGAATTATAAGGACTAACAGCAGCTTCAATAATCTGTTGTTGAAGCATGGAATAGATCTCATCACGAACTTTCTGTCTATAAGAAATAGGTATCGGATAATTAGAAGCGGCAAAGGTTCATGATTTTTTAAGTTTAAATTCGTATAAAAACCGTGTATGGTACATGAGAAAAGTCTGTAAGAATCTTATGTAGCTGTGAAACATGAAACAGCACTCGAAGGAGCATCATCCAAATCTGTAATTTTAGACAAAATCATGTGTGAAACATCAGAGTGAAACAGAGGTTCCGGAAAATCTAAAGGCATATTAGCACTGATAAAGAGCGAAGTGACAGCGATTCAAATTTTGTTGAAATGTGGAAATACAGCGGGTAAACGATTTCGAAAAGGTACCGTTGTTGGTTGTAATTGAAAAAGTAAGATCAGGAAAATCTAGTACTACGTTACGTTTATGCAAAAAATCAATGCCTAAAATGCAATATGTGCTGAGCAACGGCATGATAAAGAAGGTAAAATGGAAGACATGCGAGTCGATCGAAAATTCAAGAAAAGTTTGATGTTTTATATGAATAGCTTTACCGGAAACTTCACCTAGCATTTTCATGTCACGTGCAGGAAAAACAGGCATTTTAAGCTCGGATTGGCATCGATGAAATGTGGCTTCACTAATGACGGAAATGGCGAACCGGAATCTAAAACAGCCGAAATGACAAATTCGCCAACCGTGATGTCAATAATGGGATGAGCAATGTGCGAAGCGGTAATCTCGGGTTCATATAATAAATCATCGGTGACATCACTGAAATGTAGACGTTTAGTATTAACGGTACTAACGGTGCCTGCATTAGCTTTCCACAACACAGGAACAAAAGATTCATTATGCGAAACAGTGGGCGAAGACATGGAAGTATCAGTAGTGGAACATTGCGTATTATCCAATTCTTATATGTGTGAAAAATCCGGAAGATCGGTATCCGTGTTTTGTTGCGTTGGCAAAGTTTGGTCGCAGTCAGATGCAGTGTCAATATCGGAGTCAGAGTCCGAAGATATCTCATAAGCAGGGAAGCGCGAAGAAAGAGAGTCGGCAGATTGAATGAAAGGGTTCGTTCCATCGTCAGCATCGGAAGCAATGGTGATCCAGCTGTCAGAACGAGATAAATGTGAAGCATTATCATCAGTGTCATGTGGTACAGTAGTATGCAAGACTTGATTAGCGTCCTCAGACGAAGAATGTGGCGAAAGAGAGTATGCTGAAGTCATACCATTAGAAGGATATATAACATGTGAGATTTGAATGGAAACAATATTTGTCTGAACGAAATTCTCAGCAGAAGAACGGTACGCGGCGTTTGATGCTGTAGCCGTGACGGCCGGGGCCTGTTCTCAATTTTGTCCATCTGTACGACGATTTTGTAGCGTATTACCAGAATGTTCGGGAGGTCGTTGCTCGATGATTTGTACTGAGCGGGCGAATCATGGGTATTACTATCACGTGGTGGATGGTATCTGTCATCAGGATTATTACGAGAGTCCGTGTAGTTCCGAGAATTGTTATTATTGTTATGATGAGGATTATTGTTGTTATGTTGTCTTGTAGGATCAAATTTACTGCCGGAGTTTTGATTATTGTCATGATTGGAAGAATGATTATGGTAATTATCTTTGCGGCTATTATTTGAGAAATTGGTGTCAGTGTTATTATAGCGTCGATAATCATTATGATAATTCGAGTTATGTGGTTGGTATTATGATGCTGACTAGGCTGGTTAATCGAATTATGCGGGCGGATGAATGTTGAGGGGTGTCATTATTCGATTCAGAGTCATTGTAGTTATTAGTCGATTGTTGCTATCAAGTATTATCTTTGCCAAACGGACGGCGTTTATGATTTTCCGGAAAGCCATTGGAACTTTGAGAGCGATTATTAGAAAAGCAATTAGATTGGGAGTTTTGAGAACGTTCATCGAGTTCTAAAACATGAAGTACGTTAAGTTGTCATTAACGGAGAAATAAGTAACGGAGTCCGAACTGATGATGGTAATTTGTTGATGCAAATTCGAATCAATGAAGAAGCAGGATAAGGATCAGTAAGGTGAAGATTTTGTTGTACAATATGATCAAATGATCAAAGAATTGTGTGAAGGAACGAAATTGTGAATTTTCAAAGCTGGGTAGATTAAGCAGTTGGTCCTTAAAAGCACTTTGTGTGGTTGTATTACAATAAGCATCTAAAAAGGCATGTTTAAATTCTTCAAAAAAAAACACTGTTGACCGATAGGTCACATACGGGTAGCGGGTTCCCCTCTAAAAATCCGCAAGCAAATTGTAATTGTTGTTGTACCGGCCAGCCGGATGGAAAAGAGTAAATGAATTGTTATATCCAGTCGAACGGGTGAAGATCATTAGGATTGTTTTTAAAGACTTTAAACTTTTTAACGGATATGAGATGTTTGGAATCGAGTTGGTCGTGGCGAAATGTATTCTGGAAGTCACGCGGCGAACCAAAAGATCGCGGAGGACAGTTGTCATTATTGTAATGCTGTAAAGAATTGTATATAGGCTGTTGTCGAAAGTTATCGAAGTGGGTAATATTATTTAACTCGATCAGTGAAAGAGTACGTATTAGCGAAAGGTGAAGGATTGTGTTGCAGATGGGACGGTTGTTGATGAGGAATGTGAAAAGGCGGATTAATACGGTGTCCGTAATTAATTTCATGAAACGGAGGGTTCTGATGAGGAGAAACATAATTTGAAAACGAATTCTGAAAGTGATATTGAGGATTGTCATAAAGTGGACGAGGAGTGATAATATTATTACGGTTTTCAAGGTCAGTGACAGCATCGTGCAAGGATTGTATCGTGCGACGCATGCCATCAACGTCAAAAGTAGTGCGGTAAATTCTGCGTAATAAGTCGTCGTATTCTTGCGTATCCGTACATTGTACGGGATTAGTCAAATCAAGCTGGTTTTGTAGACGGTCAGACAGTTAAGTGACGTCAGTTTTAAGGTCATCAAGCATAGAACGGATTTCTTTAATTTCATCAGCATCAGCACTATTAGAATTAAGTAATTTATTTTCTAGACATTTAACAGATATATCAAGAGTTTTGATTTTATCAGAATGGGAAGCAAATTCACCATGAAGTTTCGTTACGTCAGATCTGGAAACAGTATCGGTTAATTGATTGTTAACATTAATAAAGCGTTGCTCAACGTCCGATTCGAAGGTTTTATGTTTGTTAGTAAGTTCCGTAATAGAAGAAGTGTTTTGATGAACATTGGCCTTCAAAGTTTCAACATCATCACTAAGTTGTTTAGTGGTTTGGGAGAACGATTGCATTTGATTTTGAACGGGGACAGTGGCTTGCGTCGTGCTATCATATTGAGTTTTACAAATTTTCGCGTGCTCTTGAAATTCAGCGGAAAGTCGATTTTGTCTTTCTTGCAAGTCAGCGGAAAGTTGTTTATAGTTTTCATGTTTTTGAAGATTTTGTTCTTGCTTTGACGATTTTCTTCCTGCTTCTGGAGTATATCACTACCAGCAGACTGAGTGAGACCAGAGATGGCTGATGACTCGGAACCGGTAGAGGTGTTCTTCGACATAGAGGTCGTAACAGACTTCGTGTCGGAAAGTAAAGCAGTGGTATTAAAAGTATCTGTTACATTAACTGACAAGAGCGGTGATGAAATAGTACTGGAAACAAGTGTTGCATTCGGTAGAGAAGCGGAAGCCGTGGTTACATCAGATGCAGCGGTAACGGGCTTTGTTTGAGCAGAGGATGGCATTTCAGACATAGTAATGGCAGGAGTGTAAAAACAATAGATGTCGTACTCAGCGTTGGGTTTAAACGTAGCGAAAATCGTCTATGCGGAAATTGTTGTTAACCAACGGGCATACTACGAAAAACGTAACAGTAAGGGCAGGAGTATAAATGTTACGGCAGGGTGGCAAATAATTGCGTACTGATTGATTGCTAGAACAAAAGAAATGTCAGTAATAAGGTACAATCAAAAGTGTATTCGAAAAGAAAGAGGCACAACGTTACTAAAAGCAGATTATCAAAGGCGTTATCAATAACTAAAAAAAAAAAAAAAAAAAAAAAAAAAAAAAAAAAAAAAAAAAAAAAAAAAAAAAAAAAAAATTAAAAAAATGACAATGTGTGTACGTGAAACTAGGATAGTGAATCGTTACTATCTGAAAAACCATTATAAATGTAATGCCAAATAGATACAAGCAATAATCAAGCAATGAAAAGCAAACAACGAGATAATGTCAAATATCAACTGACTATGTGATCTAAGAACCGATCGCGGGAATTATTTTAACGCCACAATCGAGAGAGAATCAAACTTCACATTAGGCATAAAATTATACGAACTCAATAATCGCACACACTACTATGATAGAAATTACAAAATCAAGTAGAAGGTAAAAACAACAGAGTAACAAATTTTCAACAATAGGTCATACAATAACAAGCGCAACAGTCAAGATAAAAAAGAAATAAAGTAGGTGTAGCAACAAAATATGTACATTAGAATTAAAGCAAACGTGACAAAGAACGTATAAATTTCGAACTTTCACTCCAGGATAGCCATGTGCAACCGGGTGGCTATTTCGTAATGTGTGTTTACAAAATCTTGCAAGAACTAGGATATATTAGTGTACATCTGAAAGGAACTATTATTGCCCAATGGAAAGTTGTCTAGCGAACAGCAAGAACAGCGAACTATCGCAATCTGACTTCGAACATAAAGAAAGGTACATAAAGGGAAATTATTTATGAATGATGTTCTGTACCTGACAGTGTTGGCCCTGCTGTCATATGACAATAAACAAATGAAGCAAATATTGAATGAAGGGAGAACGACACCTTACTTCCCAGCACTTCACATTCTTCACCTTAGATAGTTCAGGAAAGCGAATTTCTACAATGAACTCAACTACCACCAGACTACAAATACATACAATATTAAATCTTATCTCACCTTTCTCTTTTTTAAATTAAAAATAATCACTGAAACTAATTAAATCCACTTTACAGAAAATATTACGAATAATAGTTAATAAATTCACCACAGTTAACATAAACCACAGAAACTAAGAATGTGCGTATTATTGCGAAGCGTGCAATGAGGCAGTTCCTAAACTGGGGAAGTAACCCTATCCACAGGAAAGGTGTCAGATCTAACAACATTAATATATTGAATAACTATTTTATAACTTCATCATTTAGCAGAACTTTCTCAAACCAACGAAATATATTAATATTGTCAACAAATCAAATGAGGTGGAACTAACTGAATGGAAAATTTAAAATAGAAATAGAAGAAGCCGCAAAGTATATATTAAAGTAAAAATATATATATATATATATATACCAAAACGTTATCGTACACTGATAGGCCGCCCCGAACGTCACCAGTCGCCAACTCCAATCTGTCCGTCTCCAACCCGACTCTCTCGTCTCACCTACTAGGCGCAACTCAATCCGACTGACTCACGGTCCCAACTCACTACTGAGAGGCAAACCCACTGCCTACTGGCCGTCAAAGATAATCACACTCAACCGGTACAAAGATGACTGTATGTCGTTGCCAACATATACAGCAAAAACTTAATATACGAAATTGCCATTCAGTCGTCCCCTTATACTCCACAGAGCTTCAGCCGCCGCGAGGTTGCCAGAAAGCTTTACAATGGCCTTCCTTCTCAATGGTCTCGTAGCCAGCCCACCCAGGGCGTGGGAGATCGGGCAAACACGCGAACTCAACTTCGTCCTGCTCCCAGTGGGAAAGCAACGTAAATAAATATGAAAATGAAAATAATACCGTCGGATAATTACTCTAGCCTGTTCCCCTTGTCAGAGGACACCGAATCTTATTTATTAATCATTTCCCGTCTTCTCACTGACCTTGGTCTTACTTGCGCTTATAAACAGCATTAAAGGAGGAATTGCAATGTTCATCTGCTCAGTTTGTTTACGGTGAACAATTAAAAGTTCCCGCAGAATTAATCTTGCCTGTATCCGCACAACCAAAGATTCCAGAACTACGCATACAATTTGCACAACAACTGATCAGTGGAATGAGGACCATTCGACCTACCAGTCCTGTCACACATGGAGAGCGCGAGGTTTTCTGCACAGGGATTTAGAGAAAAGTCACATGTCAGATGACTCAGTGCGAATACCGCCCGTGTCACTTAAATAGTAATTGCGAGAGGAGCGCACAGCTGTATAACGACACAGAAGAGACTGTTTCAATAGAGAGACTTAAAACTGACGAAGGGACACTGCTTACGCAGTCTACGATGTCGCATTCGTATGTCGGGGCAGACGGCTCGTCGGGTTCAAGTGTTGAAAACTCGCCATCTGAAGACGATACTGAAGACTGAAGAACGAACTCCGGCTGTTTGTACCAGACCTGGTAGACAAGTGAAGCGCAAACGTCCTCACACACCGGGGGCGTAACAACTATTTATACCATTGCTGTTTATCTTTGTTTTTAGTGATTGCTCGTAATGAATGTTCTACCGTGTGCAACCTACTTCTTCCTTTAAATATATTTAAAGTACAGCTCCCATGTATTCGAATTACTTTCAGGGCTAGATAAACAAGCAAATAATATATATGAATTACGTTCAGAACAGACGTAACTTAGAGAGAAATTACGTTTAGAACAGAAACAGTTTAGAGAGGAATTACGTTCGTAACAGTCACAACATAGAGAGGACTTATGTTCGGGACTGAATAAACAAACAGAAAGGAGTGAATAACAGGCTAAATATTTTGATAGTAAATTTAATAAAGTGTATTCAAAACTTGAAAAGCATCTGAAAGAATATCAGGATAAGTATTTTAATTTAAAAGTGGACTTAAATCAATTTACTTCTATATCTAGAATACCACAAGTTGCTCAGAGTTATAGAAACCGAGAGCAACGTAGATATTTTAGAAAAATTTCATAATTTTGTTGATTCAAACGTACCTTTAAATGAACCACGGAACTGGGAACAAAGGAGACATAGTAATTAAAATGATGAGCGAACGAAAAGAACGTTTTCAAGGGAATGAAGAAATAAGCCTTGATTGAGAAGTAACATCTCTAAAGTTAGAAAAGCTTTGGACTGAACCGGATAAACTAAAACAGAGTTGACATTTATAAAGCAATACCAAATACTCAACCTACCTGTAAATGTGAAACAGAGATGACTGAAAAAAAAATTACGTTAGTAGTAAATTTGTCCGAGCATTTTCCAAAATTTATACCAGACGGCGAGATACACCTTAACGCTATGTTATTTAAGCAGCGAATCCGGGATATGGGGGAATGCATACGCCTATGATTTCGAATCATGGAAAGAATACAAGATAAAATTAAAAGAGATGTACCAGTGAGACAGTACTCAATAGAAACTTAAAATAGAAATGTCAGGCCCCTCTGCCTATAATGAACAGCTGGGGAGTATTAAACAATAGCTACAGATGCATCTAACAAAGGCGAAACTACTGGACAAACCGATATACGAAGAGTATTTTGCTAATGTTTGAGTTAGACGTTTACCCTTCTATGCCCAAAGGGAAATTTGGTATAAGGTGTGGAGAAATACTAAAGATCTTTTAATTGCAGCAGGAGATGTTCATACTTTGAATAAGTCTAGAGGAGGTAATCTCTGTATAGGCTATGAAAGGCAATGTCCCGATTGACTGATTGACTCATCATCGCTCAGCCCAAACCACTGAAAACTGAAATTTGAAACTTGTACAGGGTGTCATTTAAGAAGCGATTTTTCGATATTCCGTCCGTAAGGGGGTCAAATAGGTGATGAAACGTATTTGAAAATACGCTCCTATTCAGGAAATTTTGAAGGTAGAACTACAAAATTTCGGATTTTAATTCAGGGTTAGAATTTGAAAAATACATGTATTTCTGCATTTTTTGAAATTCAACCAATATGGGGGTAAAATAGAGGACACAAAAAATTGATTTTGAAAACTATGTTGCTGTTAACTCAAATTGGAGGATATTTGCACTGCATCATACATCTTGCAAACAATGTGTAACAATTTATTCAAGACTGACTCTCCTAACGATACCAGCAGTTCAGATGGCATATCATTTACTCCAGGGTCCTTGTTTCGACTCAAATATTTCAGGGCTCATCTTCCTCAACTTCACATTCTATTTCTAAAATACTGCATTGAAGTTTATTTCTTTTGTATAGGCCCTCTTTATATTCCTTCCACCATTCAGCTTTCCCATCTGAGTTCTTGATACTCATGTAGCTGGTTTTCATGTCCCCAAACATCTCTTTTATTTTTCTGTAGGCAGTAAGTATCTTTCCCCGAATTATACATTCTTCTACGATCTTGCATTGTCCTCTAACCACTCCTGCTTGATCAGTGTGCACTTCCTATGAGCCTCATTTTTCAACCGTCTGTACTTCCTTCTGCCTGCTTCACTTGTTGTATTTTTCTATTTTTCCTCTCATCAATAAAGTTCAGTATGTCCTCTGTTATCCAGGGATTTCTATTAGGCCTTGTCCTTTTGTCTATATGATCCTCTGTGGCCTTCAATACTATGTCTCTCAGAGTTACACAATCTTCTTCTACTGTATTACTTTCCCCATTTTTCTTGAATTCTTGCCTAATGTTCCTTTTGAAAGTCACAACCACCTCTTATTCCTTCAATTTCTCCAGGTTCCATCTCCTTACTTTTCTCTCTTTCTGCAGTCTCTTAAGTTGTAATCGTCAGTTCATAACCAATAGGTTACGGTCAGAATGTTCAGAATTGATTGTCTGTACCTCATTGCAGGTAGAGACAAGGAATTCTGAAAATATTGCGTGCGTAGAGGAATTATGAGCAATATTTAATTGTGTTATAGATCAATTGATGGAGAAGTGTGAGCCAACAAATTGCATTAAAGGTGAAAAAGGTCCACCACGGTTTTATAAAAAAATATGTGTCAAATGCAGCTGTGTTCTGGGTACAAAGCAGAACAAGATAATTAAGACACGAAAAAGATAGAAAAAATCCATAGGTCTTTAAAAAAATGAATGCATTAAGCGTACAATAATTGTCACTACCATTAGTAAAAAAATAGTTCTCGACCTATGTTGAATTGAAAATGTTGTCACAGAAAAAGGTATGCAGTATCACCAGCACTTTAACACACATAATAAGATTCTGTAAATGTTCTACAATACCTCACAGCCTGGATCGAAACTGTGCTGTGAGGACATGTCGGTCCACTGTTTGGAGCAACTGAAGGATGTGGAGAGGCACAATGTCAAGACATCGAAAACAAATTAGAATTATCACCTAGATTAGCAATCTGAGGGTACATGTACACTATATCTGGCAGCAGTAGGGAGCACTGTAACATACGTAGCATCTGGCATTCCCCAGGGAAGAGTTACAGGTGCGCTATTCTTCCTTGTGTTTATAAATGATTTAGGAGACAATGTGAATAGCTCCGTTAGACTGTTCGTGGATGATGCTATCGTTTATCGTTTAGTGAAGTCAACAGAGGATCAATTACACGATAAATCAGTCAAACCGTAAGGTCGTAGTAAATTCTACCAATAGAAAATGTGTGGAAGACGAACCAAATGTTACGTTTCATTGGCAGAACGCTTCGAAGATGCAACAGCTCCACCAAAGAGACTGCCTACATCACAAATGTGCGTCCTCTCCTGGAGTACTGTTGTCCAGTGTTGGACTCTCGTCTGGTGGGACTGACGGGAGACATTGAGAAGATTCAGAGAAGAGCAGCTCGTTTTGCTTTATCACGTTACAGGAGTGCGTCAAGGAAATGTTGCACAATTTGAGGTGGAAATCATTAAAAGAAAGACGTCATTCGTTGCGGCGATATCTATTTGCGAAATTTGAATCACCGACTTTTACTTCTGAATGTGAAAATATTTTGCTAGCACCCGATGTAGTGGGACATGTATTTAACCGTCCACTATTTTCCTCATAAAGCTCAATGTCGCAGTTATTCAGTAGTTAATTGTTTAAAATATTTTTTAATGTTATTAATGTTTGAGAAAATATACCTGTCTGAATTGTTTGTATCATGTGCAACGAGAAAATGCGGGTCGCTGTCGTTGATCAGCCGAAGGTCGGTGCGCTGCACTGGTAGACATTGCCTGCAGTTGACATTTTTTTAAACATTACAATGCATATAAAAGTGTCAATGAAAAATGTTTAGTCGTTTTTTGTATTCCGTATTGAGAGGAAGAGTAGTTGCAATTGTGATTCGTAATACTGAATTGTGTGATATTAATTAAGTCACATATATTTAAAATAAAAGGTTTAAAAAGAAGTTAGTGATGACAGTCTACGATCTGAATCAAGATGTGTAAATGATTTTTGTGAAGTGAAGTTTGAATGTGGTCTGAAAAACTGACACAAAAGTTGTGTGTCATAAAGTTTCACGATTATTGATATCGCAATATCGATAACAGTTATAGACGAGCTATGGAATAAATAGAGACTATCGCAGCATTTGAGATTAAATGTATTTGACTCAGTGTTGCCAACGTATTGAATTTTACTGTGGAATATAATTTTAAGATAATTAATTTATCAATGTGAGGAATGATATTAAGAAGAATATGAAGACTAGTATTAATTGTCATTATAATTTTTTTTGTTGGTGGGATGCTAGTTAACTTCGGTTACGAAGTCACGGTGATTGAAAAAACTAATTGTTTATTATATCTGAAGTCACACCAAAAAAAATTAAAAAAATAAATCAAAAGGAACCTATTAGAAGTACACCACCTAGATAGGGAGAGATGACCATCCCAATAAAATAAGAGAAATCTGATCGAAAACGGAACGATTTAGGTATTGCCTCTTCTGGCGTGCTATTAGAGAATGGAACGGTACAGAAAGATTATGAAAGTGGTTAACCTTCATCGGGGTGCACACTGTACCTTAGCGCGAGCGAGCACGTGGCGGTAATTAACCGCATCGCCGTTTTTGCTTCTTATTTGCTCAATTATAGGTCTAAAATTACCTAAACTAGTAATATTTTCATTTGAAAATCGAGTGACATATAAAATAGAGGATCTCAAAGAAAAAGAAGGAAAAATCCTCGAACAAAAGGATAATATTCATTGTAAATTGAGCAAAATGCATAAAAATTGTGGCACGAAAAATTTAAAAATTACGAACAACGAAAGAAGAAAATATTCGTCCTCATCTGAGACATTCATTTTACTAAGACAATTAGTAGAATTAGGAACTGAGCGCTTTTGGCAAACGCTTATGTTACAAGAGTTGCACGTAAGTCGAGTGTTGGAGCGTGCCACTGCAAGCCGCGACCCGTCCGTCCGCGGCATCTGAAAGCCGCGCCACGGCCGAGTCCGCCGCACGATGGCGCCGCCTCTGAGGGCCTGCAGCGCCGCCACGCGGTGTGCGAGGCGTGCCTCAGTTCTCGTGTAGCTCTCGCCGGCCTCATATGTACACATTAACGGTGTCCGTGTCTTGCCCCCACCGTACCGTGTAGATGTGTATATGTTGTACCGTTCACGAGTGTTCAATAAATTATACTGTTATAAGTGTATTGTTTTCTTTCGAACCACAAATGTAGGAAAAGGGTCGTTTGTTTGGACACACCTCAGGCCGATATCTCGTTTCTTCTTCACGATAGGCACCAAGAAAAATGCTCAAATTTTCAGGGACCGACGGGATTTTTGCAAATAATTAAATATTGTACCAAATTAAAAGCTCAGAGAAGGTTCCTTATCGATAATGGTCAGAAACTTGTTAGGTAAAAGTGTAATAAACATTAATTATGTGAAATTATTTGCAAACGATACTTACATTTCGCTCCGAGGGAGCGCGAGAAACACGAACCGTATAGGGACGCACGGCGGCAATCTACCGGCAGCCGGCACTCGCGAAGTGAGAACAGTGAACGGAGGAGGGAGGCGTGGGCGTGCCCAGACCTGCGCGGTGGCGCCGTACCGTGTCACTAGAGAATACTGCCCTTCCCGACCGACTCGGACCGGAGAAATGAAAAAAGTTGGTCAGGTGCGCAGACTCACCATGCCGGCGAAGCAGGCGTTGAGGGTGCCGGCGAAGGCGAAGGCGGCGGGCGCGCCGGCGCCGGCCAGGCCTGCCCGCGCGGCGGCCAGCGCGCAGAGGGCGCCGCCCGCGCCGCCCAGCACCGTGTGCGCCATGACGGCGGCGACGCGCGCGCTGTCGCCCGCGCCCGACATGCGGCCCAGCGAGCCGCCGTTGAACGCCAGGAAGCCCGCCACCAGCGTCAGCCCGCCCAGGCCCACCAGCTGTCCGCGAGAGGAGCAGCTGTCTGCAGGTCGATTGTCATGGCAAAGCGCACTTTCAAAGGGAAGTGTAGTCTCTTCAATGGTATCGTGCTGTCTGAGGGAACAGTGGCGTACTCTGGGGAGGGGCGGCGGGGGGGGGGGGGCGACCGCGTTGGGCCTCCAGTCTTGGGGGGCCTCCGAATACCTGGAAATGACTTCATTTTTTTTTAGCTCGAAGGGGCCTACAATTCTTTTTTTATAGTGATACACGTATTTCCAAGTGCACGGGGGGAGGCTCCTTTCGTTTCACTGCTGCCTCGGGACTCCGACAGCGTTAGTCCACCACTGTGAAGGAACGATAGGTATTATTGGAATGAAGACATCCTCGCCCTTAGCACACCCTCTGAGTACTGTGGCTTGTATTACATTTTTCATCAGCTTTTTCACAATTAATCTTTTGCCACTGCACAACCTATTTAAGAACCTTCCCCATGTAATTTTGTGTACGTGTACCAAATTTTTTCATCTTATTTGCTTCTCTGCATCTCGAGTTATAATGGAACAGACAAACACACAACAAATGCTTCTTATATGTATAGAGACTGCAATCCAAGTCTGTAAGTAAGGTACTCTCCCCCATTCATCGAACGAAATTTTATGTAGACAGTAACCTTCGTCTTGTTTTCAAGGTCAAAACTGTGGATTTTGGCGAAATCAAAAAGTACCCTCCACCATGCACTGAATGAAATTTTAAGTAGACAGTGCCCTTCCTCTTGTTTTGAAGGTCAATTGTGCAAAATTTCACAAAGATCAGTGCAAAGATATAGATGTACATGGACACATTCAGTACACACTTTCCCTTTTTTCAAAT
Source organism: Locusta migratoria (assembly GCA_026315105.1). NCBI lineage: Eukaryota > Metazoa > Arthropoda > Insecta > Orthoptera > Acrididae > Locusta > Locusta migratoria. The sequence continues at coordinate 10,590,202 of CM048744.1, forward strand.
TTTCTGCTTGGTTTTCCAAAAAATGGAAAGAAACCTGTTTAAGAACCTTCCCCATGTTATATTATGTACGTGTACCAAATTTCACGTTATTTGGTTGTCTGCATATTCAGTTATAAGACAACAGACAGACGAACAAGTTTGTATCATAAGTATAGAGATGGGGCACAACGTTATCACAGGACAAAATAACACTGCGAAATAACTGCACCTATTTGTTTTATGATGAAAATCTATTTTAATACATAATTGTTAATAGAAGAGTACGTTGCTTCCTGAAATATAGCGGACGTATTGTTCATATTTTCTTAGTTCCCTTTTTTTTTTTTTTTTTTTTTTTTTTTTTTTTTTTTGGTAATTTCTGCACTTGTTCTTTAGACAAATCATAATTAATTTCAAACAAAGATATGCAAGAAATAAAAAGTTTGAGGGGCTATATGAAACACTGCCGCAACCTTTGCACAGCCATTTACAAGCAGTTAAGTCTTTGTTAAATATCTTTGTTCGTTAATCAATGGAATATGACATTTGATATTTTTTTCCAAGGCAGACAGGGTGAGTGATTACTCTGAACTGCCACTATGGTACTTGTCACAGCTGTACAGCATTAATCAAAAAGCTAACTTCATTAATCATTAACTAAAAAAGTTATCTTGGTTAAACGTTGGAGCATCACTTTACGGACAATTCACCGGAAGTTAACGTTAATCGTAAACTCGTAACTGTATTGTGCAGCCATGAAATCGCGCCTACAGTCACTGAATTTACATTCGAGTGTTGTCGTACCATTGAAATAGAGCAAATGAAGTAAAACATATTATCCTACCTGATGTAAAGAACTGAAACATTTTAAGAAAAATTAATATTCATTACAGCACCCTGTGATCCAAGTGCTGGAAACAATGCAAGACTTCAGCATAAAGATAAAATATTACATTAATGTGTATCAATCAAGTACAAACTTTGGAACAGCAGTCGCCTTATATTCTTGTCTATCGGAGTTTGTATCCTATCCATCCAAAATTCTTACTAGTACCAAACTTCGAAAATAGCCTCCCTCGACCATATTCCATAGTGTTCACCATCAGGGATTCCCACACGAGGTCCAACGATTGTGTCATATTAGCGAAGAAGATTGGGACCCATAACGCTATCCTCACATTATATATTGGTGTGCTGTATTTTATTTCGAAAGACATAACACGAATAAGTATTAACGACTGAGTTACATATTAATCACAGCGCTTTCCCAATACACTATACTAACAAATACTAATCTTCCCAGTGAGCAACAAAAATGGCACACTTATATCCGAACCTCGCAATTCGGAGCGCCACTGCCGCCATGCAGGGACGGGGAGGGGGAAAGCACCAGGGCGGCAAACACTGCTGTCAAGAACGTGCGGCTTAAATTCAGGTCACTGGCTTCACCGATTTCGCTGTACGCATCTCGCCCATTTTCATCAGCCCATAATTAGAGATTTTTATTGCCAAATTATGAACACTGGACGACTAGTTTGCCGGGCCACTCAAAAAAGCCACAAGTGGCCCGTGGGCCACACGTTGAGTACCACTGCCCTAGGCCGTAGTGGTTATCAGTATTCGACAACTGCTGAATATTAGTAAAATTGTACTTGAAAATGACGTATATGGTATCGTATTTTCTAGGTCTACTAACAGCTGAAACCCTCCAATTCACAATACAGAAGCTCTGAGTGGTTTCTTAAAATATTTCTCTCACCTTTCAGTTGCCACATTCCTCAGTGCAAAGTCATCAGTGTGGTATGTGCTTATAAAAATAAAATAAAGTGAACACTAATATTGAAGTAAGAACTAGAATGAAGGCGGATGAAACAGTGATCAGCAGAAGTGAAAGAAAATCAATAAAATGATATAGGCATATGTTGAAAAGCTCACATCTTCAGTGGGCAAAGAAAATCTACGAATGGAAATTACCAGACAGATGGAAACATGGCAGAACGCGATGTCCCTGCATGCACTACCTAAATGAAATAATGGAGCATCACAGCAGGCACAAGGAAGATGCAGTGGACCAAGAGCCTTGGAAAAAGAAATCAAGAATACAACAAAATGTTGTATTCATGTTATATTACTTAATCCCTTAGCAATAATAATAATAATAAACAATTTTTAATTGGAATTATTATATTCTTATTGAAGTCTGAGGTTATTTAGTCTGTGAGATGTTTTGTCTAAAGTTCATACGAAACAGTTCTCCCGTAACTAGTTCTCCAATGCCACATACTTCATACAGCTACAAATGCTACAGACTGCTCAGCATGGATGCACAGTTCAAATGTTCAAGTGTTTGTTAAGCTTTAGGGACTTAACTGCTGGGTCATCAGTCCCTAAACTTACAAACTACTTCTGAACTACCTTATACTAAAGACGACACAAACATCCTTGCCTGATGGTGGATTCGAACCACCGACCATAGCGGCCATGGAGACTGTGACTGGCGCGCTGGAGACCGCTCAGCCACTTTAGCCGGCGGATGCATAGTAATGTGGCAAACTCGGTTCAGTCCTAGGCTACTGAAAGTTGGTTCTACTGGTAATCCATGGGTGGTATTTGAAGATCTCTCACATCCATCTAAGCATACTGACCCTGTGCAACACTGTACTTAAGAAATAAAAAAAAAAAACTAAGCTTAAAAAGACATTTTGGTACATCCTTATTTACTAGAAAAAAGTGAAACATCAGCGTACTGAGATGAAAGCAGTTAAAAGGTTACAGAGAACACCAAAGTTGAATACTGTAAAAAGTTTTTGATATTCATTTCACATTTATCTGTTTCTATAAGTATTATTGTGACATTTTTTGTTGGTTGATCGTTTTGACATTTTTTGTTTTGAGTTTGAACCTAACGTTACAGGAATATGAATAAAATATTTGTTAATTTTCAAAATTTTCTTTAGAGTTCTTTGGATACCCTTAGGTTTAATAAAATTATGGTATACATTTGGATGATGGAATCATTAAAGTAGAATCCATATTTATTTTAATAATATGTAATGATAAACGTGAATGTACTTGCTGTTTTAGGTATCCGGGTAAGCGTCAATTTTAGTGTGCTCAAAATGTGTTTAGTCATATCTAAACAGTTTATTTTAGAATACTACAGCCCCTTGGACTCCTTTCTTTGGGTATCATACAATGCCAAAACTACTTACAAATATTTTTGAATATTTAACTTATTGTTCATTCTGTTTTCTCAGTTTGGAGTTGATTATGTACGTTTTTATCAACATAGAAAAATATTTTTGTATTGTCAATACAAAACAGAAGATAATTAACGCACACAAAGTAAAAGAGTGATCCCAAAATTCAATACTGTAGAATGCCAATGGTGATTTTGTCCCACACAGAAAGAAGATTTAGTACGAGATCTGTGTGTAGTATCTGAGGTGATCCTTTGCTTCCTATAATTAAATAGAAACTGAACTACTTACTCATTTCAATTCAAAACCGTCGATACTTTTCTACAAAAGAATGCTGTCATTTGCACAGCCAAATGCCTCAGACAGAGAACAGGAAATATCTGTAGTAGAGATTAATACTTTGAGAGGTGTCACATGTGATAAATGGTCGATAGTGTAGTAAAAACAGTACCTATGAACCAGAGCGGGGCACAAGTCCGTTAATCCATTAATCGTTAATTAATAAAGTTAACTTTTTCAGTAATGGATTAACTTTTAAGTTAATCCTAAAAAACGTTAACGGACTCTTCAACTTCCATTAATTTGCCTTACGTCCGTTAATCCATTACTTATGTACCCATAATTATGACAAAATTCTTGCCACGTAAATTATGCTCATTTTAGCGCAGGTCCGCTCTGTATGTGGTTATGCACAGGTTATGGGTTGAATCACTCCATAGTAGCACTCGTGTGGAAGCTGTAAGACAACATATGGAGGGAAATATAGAAGTTGCATTAATGCAAGAATACACGAGAACATCGAAGGACAAAGACAATTTAAGTGGTGGTGACGGTAGCAGGAACAGTGAGATCCAAGAGCAAGATTTGTTTTTCTGTCACTCAATCTAAAGAGAAGCCTACAGACCACAGATATTCAAGAAGTACAGCCGAACATCTAGTGAAGATCTGGCAGGACATGAAATCCAATGACTGATTTGACAATGCGGAATTTCTTGGGAAAATATTTTAATAAATCTTTTTATTAAATAGAATACTGCTATAGCATCAATTGCCGCAGTCGAATGTCTTTTCTCCGTGGGAAAAGATATTTTGACATTCAAACATGCATCAAGTCATATGAGAATTTTAATATGTTAACGTTTCTTAAAGGAAATATGTACCTTATGACAAATGACATCCAGTGACATTATATATTTCGAGTTTGCTGTAAATTCTGTTTTGTTGCTAAATAATTATTACTAAAAATTAAGATTTATATATTACTGGGCTACTGTATTGTGACGGCTGTCCATGAGTGTAAACAAGTGACAAACAAACATTCTTCTTTCATACAAGAAGACAAATCATTTAAAAGAAAATGACTTCTGCGGAGGCTATTTTACACTATAGTATGCGATTAAACATTTGTTTGCACTCACGGCCAACTGCCACGATAGAGTGCCCCAGTAATACTAGTTTTTATTTATACTACAAGCCCTATTTAAACTCGCATATCCAAAACATTTTTCTTAAATACCTTGTTGGGCAATACACTTTTTTTAATTGCGATGCCAAGAATATAACAACATGAAATATATAAATTCGGAGACTGAAGGAGATTTTTCATGGTTGCAAGATGCTGTTCCGAGTTAACTATTAATGTTACCTTCCATTGAAGTGTCAGCAAAGTAAGGCTTTATCGTTTAACTTGGTTAACTTTTTTAACAATGGATCAATGATTAACGAAGTTAACTTTTTGATTAATGGGGCCCAGCTGTGCTCTGAACACAGACAATATCTGTAGTAATGTGTTCCCGAGTCAGCCGATCGGGCAGCTCCGTCTCCTTACCGGCACGGAATGTCCCGGGATGGGTCCCACCGTGAGGGCCGAGATAGCCGGGGACCACTGGCCGGGGGCGGCGGAGGCGGCGGTGTGGGGCGGGAAGCGGCCGGTGCGGGGGCCGAGCAGCGCCGCGGCGACCAACGACGCGGTGCCCGCCAGCAGGTGGACTGCGCCGCTGCCCGCAAAGTCGCGGTAGCCCAGCTGGCGCAGCCAGCCCGGCTCCGCCCACACCCAACGTGACGCCACCGGGTACACCAGCCCTGTGGCAAGCGGCAGTAAAGGCGACTGAGTACAAGTGATCGAAATTAATTGTGGAAGTAACTCACACTGAAATGTTCTTAATTAAATGTAAATGTCTTAATTACACATGGTGTGTCTGTTGTTTTGAACACTTCAAACACCGTACCAAACGCACACCGTGCCTAAACTTTTGTGGAAATCGGAAAATCGGCATGAGTGATGAGGATAACAGGCAAGGACACTACTACATCGGTAGTGTACGGATGAGCTGAGGATTTGGGTTGTGTAGTCGGTGCAGTTGGGGTGTCTACTGTGTCCAGGTGGCACAGGTGTTCAGCACAGATACCCAGTGAGCAGGACACCTGGGTTTGCATTCTAGTCCTCCATTATGTGATTCTGTGCTCACTGGTAGCATTATGCTGAAGTAAAATGTATGCACTAAGCAACTGAAATAAGAACAGAACACAAACATTAGAACTGGCCAACTATAGAAGAATGCTAAGAGGGATAGTGAGTAACTGATGAGAAGACTATGAATGGAGCACTGAAGAATCAAAATTTGTGTCAGACGTTGACTAAAAGAATGGATCACTTCATGTGATACATCTTGAGGCATCAAAAAACTATCAGTTGAGAAATGCAGCGAAGTTTGAAATTATAGAGGGAGATGAGGGTTCAATTACTTTAAACATTTGTAAAAGACATGCAGGTAGCAGTAGTTAATCAGAGTTGTAGAGCTTTCGTAGGACCACAACACAGAATGTAGCAGCCAGTGTCAAAACTTTTGAAAATGTAGAAATATGGAATCAATTGGAGATTGCTTGTCGATAGCATTCATTACTTCATGTGATCTAAAGAGCTAACTGTGTTTTCAATATTGATTTTGTATTACTTTTATTCTAGAACATTCTGAAATCAAGGACCATATATATATATATATATATATATATATATATATATATATATATATACAAACGTGCGCATGATGGCACTTGAACAGTCTTATACTCAAAGCAGTCATGTTCTCCAGGGAGTTAGTGAGTGAGCAGTCAGTCGTGTACTCAAATTGATTAGCATTCAGTCAGTAATTATGAAGTTGTTATGATGGACTGATCAGTCTTCAATGAAATAAAAACTAATATACGAGGCACGTCCAGAAAGTGAGTGCCGTTTGGTAATAAAAGGAAACTGTACACAGATACAGAAGAAATTTTTATTGCACAAAATTCTGCAACTCGTAAACTACTTTTCCACATAACTGCCTAAATTTTGTAGGCACTTGTCATAGCGTGCCACAAGTGTTTGCATGCATCCTTCGCAGAAGGTTGCCGCCTGTGTATTCAACCATGTGGTAACAGCTCTTCATCATCGTTGAAGTGTTGACAACCAAGGACAGATTTTAGTTGTAAGAAGAGATGAAAGTCACTAGGAGAGAGGTCCGAGCTGTATGGAGGACGATTAAACAGGTCCCATTGAAATATCCGTAAGAATTGTTTGGTCACATTTGGTGTGTGAGGTCAGGCATTATCTTGAAAAAAAATGTTTTGACAGTAATCCTCTTCTTACACCTACGCCCTAGGTGGACAACTCTTCAACGATGACGACCTGAAAGAACATGTTACCACATAGTTGAATACATGGGCAGCAACATTTTATGAAAAAGGCACACAAAACCTTGTGCCATGCTATGACAATTGCCTACATAATTTCGTAAGGCACGTAGAAAAGTAGTTTAACAGTTGTAGATTTTCGTACAATCACTATTTTTTCTGTATCTGTACTCTTTCGTTTTTTATAACCAAACGGAACTTACTTTCTGGATACGCCTCTTATCATGTAGAATATGTAATCAGAATCAGAATATGTAATCAGAAGAATATGTAATGTATTTATATATAATGATGTAGTTTAAAAATACAATTCGAATCTGCAAATATGTTTATTAGAATCTTGTATCATTTACACTACTGCTTCCAAAATTCCAAAATGACTGAGAAGAAATACAGTGTTTGGGGACTTAGATACACCTGACTTTCCAGATGCAACATTAACTAACTAGAGCCCCATTATCAATATATATCCTGATATTTCTAAACACTACTTTTTAATAGATTATGAATAGAAATTCTCTGTAGATGTGATAAACTGTTTCTCAAAAGAAATAGATTGGGCTTGCCAGTATGTACGGTAGTTCTGTACCACTGATAGTTATACAAAGAAAAAGGACGAAAAGTAGGACTGCAGGACTGTAGGACTAGCTTTCGCCAAAGGGTTACTTCATCAGGTAGGAGAGGAAAGGAAAATAGGGAATAGAAGGGGAAGGTTATTCACGACCTAGGCCATGAAGTGCAGCTGGCCTAACATACACAAAAAGGCTGCAGCACCGCCACTGATTGATTGACACGATGGGCAGCACACAATGTTTGCCCCATGGGACTGTGTGGCGGTGCCGCCAAAGGGAAGAAAGGCGACGGTGCATGGGCAGCTGACAGCTGCTTGCTAGCCGCTGGATAGAGCTGACAGACTAGTCTACAAAACTGTTTCACCTGTGCCTGCTGCCTGACGGCTGATGAATAAATTGAGTATTGCAATAGCCACCAGTATGTGGCCTTGTTCACTAATCTCAGAGTTTCAGTTGTCCTTCTCAGCTACCGCTTGTCTCGCAACACCCTAACAAGTTGCGGGTGGCGACGAGATTTTCATTTAAGTTACGCTTTGGTCAGAACACAGTAGCACCGTGGTCTGATCTGCGTGTATTTAGAAAACTTTTGCTTTTGTTTCACGTGTCCTCCTTTATTGTTGTTTCTGCCTGTGTTACAATTTCGCTTTTTCTGGTCTTTGATGGGACTAACGCACAGTGAGATTCTCGTTTTGTTTTGTGTTTGCGGTGCGAAATCAAGTTATGGCCTTGCAGGATGTGTCATTAACGAAGATTGTCTCATTACAGGGCCGGCGAATACGAGCATTTCTGGCCACCCGGCAACACTCCCAACGACAGCCTCCAGCAGCCATTCCGTTATTTACAAGTTTTGACAGCCAGTGGGAAAATGGTCTGAGTATTTGACTCAATTACTAAGACACCTGGAGGCTCGCCAGTAACCAGGTACCGAATTTCAAGCTTTCTTCTTATCTGTAGTTGGCACGGAAGTATACTGGTCGATTTGAAAGCTCTTCCCTGATGCTAAACAGGAGGCAATCGAGTCTGGCATTATTTTGTATAGGGCAAATACGTATTATGAGGGTGAAATCTCGGTCGCTGCCGCAGGATACACGTTTTTCCGCCTTCAGTGGGCAGCAAGTCATACGTACAATCAGTGAATATCTGAATAGTAGGGTTTATACAGAAATTGCAAATTTTTGTGGTGGTGTGGGCAATCCTGTTGTAATATCATAATATGAGATGCAATTGTGCAAAATATTAGTTGTGGTAGACTACGTGCGGAAATCTTGTTACAGCCTGATACTTTTCTAGATACAGTGCTACAGTTAATTGAAGCTCAGAAAACGATATTAATCAGCAGTAGCAGCGTGGTAGACAGTAAACATTCCCGGGCCCGCCCACCCTGCAGGTCATGACAGGCGACATCTCAAAACTCTGTCAACAGCCCTATGCTGATATTAAAGTTGATATGTATCTAAAAAAACATATCCAGACTTCAAGACTTTGTAACTAAAAGTCTGCAAAACGAACATTGCCCAGAGTATTGGACAGATCACAGGAGGTGGACAGTGAATTTTCAATCAGATATGGTGGACAGCTCCAAATTCAGAATAAGCAGTCCTAGAGCAAGGCAAAACAAAACTAAATTCACTTTGTGTCAGTATTATAGCAACTGATAATACGCTCTACGTCTGTTCACCAGTGGTGCGACTGAAAGTCATTCTCTGGAACTAACTCTTGCGGTTTTAACACTCTGAGTTCATTCATTGAATGCATTCTATCCCATGCAATTCCATGTACAAATATCATAGAGCATTTTGATTATCACAGTATTATCCCAGGTGGTTAAACCATATCCAGTATTACTGTCACAGCTGTTTTTTTCGATTCTGTGGTAGCCAGGTTAAAATGAAAAGATACAATTTGCGGTCACTGCTCCACCATAAACTAAACAATATTGATAAATTAGCATAATAACAGGCTACAAATGCAATTTTCTACACATAATAATGAAGTACAATGCAAAAACAGTAAGTTTACTACAAAATTGGATATACAATGCGAAAACAGTAAGTTTACTACAAAATTGGATATACAAGTATAATACATAAACAGCAACATAGTTGATAGTATGCCAGGAAGCTAAAATGTTTAAAAATGCAATCTCTGTAAGTTACAGTAAGTAATTGTACACAAACAGCAACATAACATATTTATAGTATCTCAATTAAGTTGTATCTATTTTATTTTCCAGAATGTATATTTAGTCACCATGAAGACTGAAAGCTGATTTGATTATTTCGACTGTGTAGATTTCATGTTTTCCACTTCAGACCATATTAATTCTTCTGTACTGTTCTGTATAGTTAAACAATCAATCTTTACAATCTTCAAAACGTATTCTGGTTTAACATTACATTTATTAACACCTTTAGATTTTTTTCTTTTTTTATAACCGACTTTATAAGCATACTTTTTGTTCTTAAACTATAGAATTCTTTCATTATTTGACCATTGCCTTCATCTATCATTTTTCTTACAACTTTCTTCTTTATTTGGGGATTACTGTAAATATTATCTGTTGGATAATCACTTGTATCTAAGTAATCAGTAATTCATTTCATGTCTTTATAAAAATCATCTGTTTTTATATTGTAGATATAGCTGTCTGTATTTTGATAACACAACTCAATATTTTTCCCATATTTTGGTTTCATTTTTCTATAGTGAAAATCATACATCAGTTCTTTAGATAAATTGAGTATACTCAGTTCAACTTAGATTGGTTTATTCAAGGTGATTCTTGTCTTATATGTATGGCAAGAAGATTTTAATAAAATATTGTTCTTTGTCTAAAGTTTTATTTAGTTATTAATTTATCATTCTTTTAACCATATGAAAGTAATTTTATATCCACTTTGTTTCTTATATTTTCCATTGTTTTACCAAATACTAAATTATTCATCAGCTTAAATAAATCTTTTTCAAAATCATTTTAGATTTCGTTCTCATTTGTGTATTCAATATATTTTTTTAACCAATCTGATTGTTCAAATTTTAAAACTCTGTGTATGTTTTTTATTTTTATTCCTAAAGATAAATATTGTTTGAGGCTTCTGTAAAGAACTACATAATTTTACTTGTTGTTTAGAGTAGTCAACCAGTTTCATTCTTTAGTTCCTGGTATAATTTCATTTTCTGGTGGTAATGGTAAATCTTTATGTTAATCATGCAATTATTTTGGATATTGCAGAATTACTTCGAAAATATATCCAACTGCAGCAGTATATGAAATTTCTCTTTGTTTGACAATGTAAATTATTTTTATATGCAACTCATATTTGGGGCAATCTAGAACTGTTTAATAACTGGTTGCAGCAAAGATCGCTTTCTTCATTTAATTACATTACCGGTTTTGGCGTGCTAGACGCCATCTTCGGACCGAATACACAAAGTTTTTTTTACAAAATGAGCTGCAATACATAATAGCACAAACAATCTACAATTATACAATTACATACCTATATGAAATGTAATTGTATTATTGTAGAAACATAAGTTCTTTATACTATAATGTATTGCAGCTCATTTCCTTAAAAAACAATCTTCGTGTATTAGGTCTGAAGATGGCGTCTAGCACACCGAAACCGGTTATGTAATTAAAGGAAGAAAGTGATCTTGACTGCAAACCTGTTATTACAAAATTATGTGGTTCATACCATTCAAATCCATCCTATGAAAAATATTGACTCACAGCATAACCATATAAATTATTTGCATCTAAATATGCCAAATAATTTGATATTTTTTTACATCATAATCTGTCATATATTTATCATTTGCTTCCACATACCATTTACAACATTGTGATATACCACCTCTTATTCCTTTTTTAGTCATCAAAATCATATCGTAATCATGTAATAATTGTACCTTAACTCTTCTCATTTCAACATTGCATCCCACGACAAACTAAAAGCAGCAAAATACACAGAAGTATCTAAATCATATGCTTTAATACAATGTTTTCTAAACTTTTCAAACACATCAGCCAGTAGCAATTCAACAGCTTTCACCTACAGATCATGATATTCATCAAGATTTTTTATATTAAATTTATTCCAGATTCATTTTGCATGTTTATAATCTTCATCACTTATTTCACACTCATTGAGCTTTTTGTAAAATCCGTCTTTTGTGGAAGTTCTTTTTCTTCAAATCTCGTGCAAGAAGCCCCGTAATCATATTGACAAAAACCTTTTCTGATTACTAAATTGTATAACTCTTCTGAGTAAAATTTTCTAATATTTTTCATTTGATCTTTCATCAGATTTGATGAAAGTTTGTCAAGTCAAGATGCCATGAATTGAAATGTGTCAATAAACCTCGTTTTCGAAGTTACTGTCTTTCCAAAACTAATACATTTATCTTCATTATTTGGTATTAAATGTATTTCTTTATCATCATAACCAAGTTCTTTTACAAACAGATTTTATCAATAATGAAAGGAGCAGCATTAGCCGTAAAATCTTTTGCTTTATTTATGCAAATCGATTTCGTTTGCCAAGAAACCATCTTCAGTGCTGTTAGCTGGTCCAAAAAGAAATACAGAAAATCAATAAACTAAATTCAAATTACAAACTTTCCAATAGGTACAAGGATTAAGAAAAATTCATACATACCAAGTTCAAAATAGCATATTAGTAAAATGTATAGTAACATTTACGTCTAACAAATCATTACCACAATAAATTGCATGAGTCGGGTGTGTACAAACTTTCATGTGCTGACTGTAGTGCCTTCTATGTAGGACAAACAGGGAGACACTTAGAAGTGACATATCGTGAGCATGTCGCAATTGACAGAAAAGATATAGGTCCTCGATCAAATTTTGCTGCACACCTGTTAACTACAGGACACAATCCCCCAGATATGACATTACAGCTCAACTTACTGCATAGGGGAGAAAAGGGCAGATACCTCGACCTCCTTGCGGAGATCGAGATATTTTACCACCAAAAATTGTCCAACTACCTGCTCAATGAGCAAACGTATACAAAGAGCTCCCATTTTTAGGAGTTCTTTGTAGGTTTGCTCACACCTCGACAAAAATAAGAGACGTTTTGTACGCCTCTGTCACATGGTACTAGTTAGGGTTTATATTGACGATTGCTTCATGCTCACGATACAAGAATGTCAGTCATAAATAACAAAGAACCATCTTCACTAGTGAATTGTTCACTTGAATCTTTTGTAATCTGATATTTAGCAGTGAACTGCAATAATTTTTTGGTTTCAGAATATAACACATTTCTGTTAAGCAACCGATAAGGTGCTACATGACATATGGCCTTCCACCCTATTCTGTAGAAACACAGCATTTTAGCACTACGCAACATGCTACATTTTTCAAGCAATAGATGATGCTGCCCATTACTCTGCTGAGTAATTAAAAATACTGACCAAAGAATGCTAGTTTTGTTATTTTCTAAATATTGTTAATTATGTCATTTTATCCAATTTATTTTATTTCATAATCCATCTTTGTAAGGAGTGCAATTATTTGTAAAAATGTTACCTGGTTCCTTTTATTGTATTCATAACAAAAATGATAGAGCCAATATGTTTCATTTAATTATGTCAATTTATTCATATTGTATCTTTTCTTTTTTATATACAGATAAACAATGTAACCTTTTGAGACAATAAAGAGGGCGCTAACGACGTCCATACAGAGCCCACCTGTGGACAACTGTAGGCAGCTGGCTCAGTTTGACTTTGTATGACACCAGATAGTATCACATGTATCTAGTTATGTCAATTGATTTGTTAGACATTAATGTTACTATACATTTCACTAATATGCTGTTTTGAACTTGGTATGTATGAATTTTTCTTAATCGTTGTACCTATTGGAGAGTTTGTAATTTGAATTTACTTTATTGATTTTGTATATTTCTCTTTGGACCAGCTGACATCACTGAAGTTAGTTTCTTGGCAAACCGAAATCGATTTGCATAAATAAAGCAAAAGATTTTACGGCTAATGCTGCTCCTTTCATTATTGATAAAAGTGATTTTGTGGCCGTTGAGCACACCCACCCAGATAATGGAATCCAATTTAAAGAAACAGATTTTAATCATATCCTGATAAATTATGTAAATAAATTGGTACAAAACTTGGATGTTTTTACTGTAAATTGCAATTATTACATTATGGATTTATATATTATCCATTTAAATGATCATGATGACAAACTTTTTTATTTTTCTATGAGTAATGACATCTACACAAAGTACAAACTTTTCTTCAGGAGTTTATAGTATCATTTCTTTAATTTCAGAGTAAGTACTTCCAATTTCGTTCAATTCTTTTGTGATAAATTCTATAAATTTGTATTACAGTTTTGTCCTCTACAAAACAACAGGATTTATATATATATATTTGATATAATAACAGAAACCACTAGGTTCATGTTTGTAATATTTAATTGTATATGAATTTGGTTGACAATCATCAATCTTCAATAATGTTTCAAAGTCAGCATGAATAACAAATGGAACTTTCTGTGTATGTTGATAAGTTTTGAACTGATATAGAAAACATTTTTCTGGCATTTCTATTTTTAATGGTTTGTTAACTGGACAGTTTTTTGTATGATTATCTAATTTTCCTTTACTATTGAAATGTAGTGAACATGAAAAATAAGTTTTAATTTTGGGCTCAAGGAAGTCGAGATAAATCTCTAATCGAACAATAACCTGAGTTTGCATTACATTTAAAATATAATACATTTACATGTTTTTCCTTCGTATTTTTTGTAATTTTTAGTGGGTACACTTGATATTTTTCATCACATGAGTAAACATTAAGAGATATATTAAGTTTAGATCACTGTTTGGAATATTAGCAATTTTAACAGGAAACGAAATATTAGGTAATTTTTCTACGAGTTCTTTATAATTACTTATTATATCTCGATTTTTACATTTTATCTATCTACTAGATTTAATGCAGAAGCTATAGCCCACAGAAAACATATTTTATCAAAATTTTTCACATTAATACATTAATACCTCTAGCTTGAAAATTATACATTCTTGATAAAATTTATCGCATGCTATGATTGTATTCCTTACCTGAATCCTTCTCAGTAATGAGATTATGTCTTTGTGTCTGATGCCCAAATTCCAGAATCTTATTTATTTTTGCTTTCTCTTCTCTCAAAATAAATTAATATTAATTTTTCAACCATTATGTATTTTTAAATGTTCTTATCATAACTTTTGGTACATTGCATTCAAAAAATGATTAGACTCAAATGAATTTATTTTAGTTACAAGTGTTTTTTAAGTGCTGTATCAACTTGGTAATATGTAATCGTTTGTCTCTTTTTTATAAAAAACGTCAGTACTAAACGGATATCAGCCTTTTAGGGAATTAGTTTCGTTATTTTGTTAACGTTCATCATCAAATTTGTAAAAGTAGTTCATATTTGGTAGTTTATTTGGTCATGATTTACAATGATGAAAAAATAATTTATCGTGATTTACTTAATGGAATTAAAATTAATTAACCCTGATTTCTTTAAACTGCTACTATTTATTATATTTAGATTTTTAGCATACGTTTTAAATTGTTTAATAATTTTTGTTGATAACTCTATTTATAAGGGAAAAAGATTCTGTAATTTCAGATAAATATTTTTTATTCAACAGTATAGTTTATTAAATATAATAACTGCACAAGTAGTAAATTTTACTAGATATAACTTATTCAATTAATTTTTTATATTTTACATAACTAATATATTTTATTAGGTATACTAGTAATTCAGCTAATATTTTTAACTACAATAATGCAATTAATATATATTCAATACATAGTAATTATTCAACTAATTAATTTTACTAGATATATTTTATTCAATTAATTTATTTAATAATTTATAGTGTTGAAACAATTAATATATTTAAATACATATAATAATTATTCAACTAATATATTGACTAGATTTAAATTATTCAATTAATATATTAATAGATTCCGATTAACAAATTTTACAATGTATATTGATTATTCAAATACTGTTTTTACTAGACATACATTATTCAATTAGTATTTTTACTATATATTATTCAATTAATTCATTTTACTAAGTAAAATAATTATTCAAGTAGTATATTGTAATAGACATACATTATGCAACCAAAGTCTTTTCTACATTTTACAATTATTCATTTAATATATTTTACAAGTTGATTTGGTTGTATCTATTTTTTCTAAGAAAATCTTATAAATGGAACACGTAAACCTATGAGAATTAAAAGGTATAGATGAAATAAAAGGTTAGACTAAAATGGATAAACAAGAACTAATTGATGTTATTAAGATCATCAGTGATATTAATTAATAATAATTTAATCGTACATTTAGAAATTTTAGTCCAAAATAAATACTAGATTTGTATTTGGCATATGGAAATAAAATTGTTGAACATCTTAAAAACTATAGTCAGATTAATTAACATGATTGGTAATATAAGAATATGGAAACTTTGTAGTTTGTATAACAGAATTTCAAAATAGTTTGGAATCCAATTTCGAGATGTCAAAATTGTCTGAAGATTGTTTTAAAGAATTTCACAATAAAGATAATTGGGAACAAATATCAGTAACTCAAAAATGGACTGAAGGTTTTATAATGAAATTTCAAAATAAAGTAAATTATATTTTAGTATCAAAAATTTTCAGAACCATTTCTTATAGAATTTCAAGACAAATGAACATTATGGTGGTTTACAAAAGCACTACTGTCTGAAGATTTTATAATGAAATTTAAAAATGAACCCAATTCGTATAATATATCACAATATCAAAAATTATCATAACCGTTTCAACACAAATTAAATTGCAACTGTATGAAAATATCAAAATCTATCTGAATCATTCATAGAAGAAATAAAATAATGGTTATCAAATAATATCTCCTACAGAAGAAGAATGACTTATGTGTTCAACTGATCAAGATTATCAATTTGTAAAAACTATATGTAATAATGTATTTCACAAAGAATGTGTTGACACATGGTTTAAAAACATACTTCTAGTCCATTGTGAAGACAATTAGTCAAAATTTACTTAAAAATAAAAATATTTTTTTTGAAAACAAAAGAATCTCCAATTAATGGAATTTGTTTAGTGAAAAACTAGAATTGCATGCTATTCTTTATAATATTGTTTTGGATGTTTGAGTTATTAAAGATGGTAAAATATATATTGATATTAAACTAAAAATGAGTTATTTGAGGATTTTCAATATGAGCTGATGGAATCACATGGATTTAATTTATTCAGTTTATTTGATGTGTATAAAGATCGATAAGAATGTTACATAAAATTTAATTACGAAATAAATGCTTGGAAGTTCACATTTGTTTCAAATTAATGTTTACAGTATTATCTACGTTGAACTTGAACTCTTTTAATTGTTGATTATTCTTCAGCTCAGAGCTTCACAGTAACTGAAACACCATAATCAATAGAGTAAAAAATAAAATTTGTCATCAAGAATAATGGAACCGTGATATGTTTAAATTCAAAAAATGTTCATCATATAAGTAGTTGAAATTATTAAGTTTTTATTTTTGATAAATGAAATTGATTAATGTCATATCTAAACTCGAAGAATTAAATGTACATTTTTATTGACACAATAATCGTAGAATTGGCTATATAAAACAGGAAAAAAAGTTGCATACTAATTGCAAAACCAGTGTATATAAAAAGACATTTCTAACTTTTAAAGAGTAAATTCCGTCAGCTGAGGATTAACATGGTTGGGAATTTACTTCAACAATAGATGATCAGATTACTGATTTATATTTCAATGATGAAAATGAATATATGAAAACTGTAATTTAAATGTATATGAATTAAGATACTTCTATTACTATTAATGATGAAAATAATAACAATATACTCAAGTGAGTGATGATGCAATTGAGAAAGCATTAATGTTATTTCAGTGAACATACAATCGATAAGACTGTTACATAAAATTTAATTACGAAATAAATGATTGGAAGTTCACATTTGTTTAAAATTAATGTTTACAGTATTATCTACGTTGAACTCTTTTAATTGTCGATTATTCTTCAGATAATGAAATTGATGAAATACACTATTTACTTAACGAATTACACCCAAAAATTAAATTTACGATAGAATTAGAAACGAATGGCTCAATCAATTTTCTCGATTTAAAAACTAGCAATAAAAACAGTTTTCATTCCTTTGAAATTTACCGAAAACCAACAACGACAGACAACATAATAAATGCCAATTCATGTCACCCTACATCACAAAAATATGCCTACTTTCATTCAATGATAAATAGAATTAACAACCTCCCCCTAGACAAAGAAAGTATTGATAAAGAAATCCAAATTTTAAAATATATAGCTTTAACAAACGATTACAATCCTGATATAGTCCACAAAATTTATGATAAATGCAAAGAACCTAAAAATAAACTTTCTTTACACACAAAAATAAAACTTCTAAAGGAAGAACCAGAACATAAAAAAATCAAGTATATTCCAACAACCTACATAGGTAATATATAAAACAAAATCAACTCACTATTGAAACAAACACGAATAAAATTTGCATTTCGTACAAACAACAACCTACAAACAAAACTCCATAAAGCCATATCAACCACAACCAACTTTAACTGTTCAGGAATTTATAAAATGACTTGCGAAAATTGTAACAAATTTTATATAGGTCAGACAGGACGAAGTTTTAGAACACGGTGCAGCGAACATACAAGAATCACAGAAGCAAATCCATCTACTTTCTACCAGCATTTGAAAATTGAAAACCACACCACCACAAACATAGAGAGAGCTTTAAAAATATTACACAAAATTTCAAAAGGCACTGAAATGCACATTCTCGAAGAATTAGAAATATACATACACATGGAAGCTTCACCTAACGAAATTCTCAATGAACACACAGATTTTAAACACAAAATTTATTTCCAAAATTTTATCGATCTAATTGGGCTTGACAACAGATAAATTCAGAGATGTAATGTTACACAGTCAAGGATAACGGAAAATTTCTATTAACATACAATATCTCACACCCCAGAGATATTATTATAAAATTACAAATGGCAAGCAATACCTCAGAAACTAGTTTATAATCGGAGACACTACAAAATCAAACGTATAAAACATTTGTAACAAAGATATCACAAAATTCGAAATTTATCATCTCAGAGAAGATAGATCTTTACCAAAGTTATAATGCAGTAGAACATCTTTGTAAACACATAGCATTTACATAGCTGTCAAACAAGAAAGTAATTATTTTAAAAATTATTAAAAACGACTTTCTAAGAAAGTACCTATTAAAATCATAATAGAGGTACAGATGCTGAGTGTATATTGGCAACAAATAGAGAGTAAGTAATAAATTTAAAACTGTATAATATGCTCCTTATTTGATCGAAAAAAAAATACTTTCACAAAATTTTTTTAACTATTACAGACCGCTTGACAATGCCAAATACGGTGAAACAGCTGTAGTGGACAAATAAATAAAGCGAATAAGCAGCAGTAAAGGTGATTATATTTATTATTAAAATGTCATACTATGATACAATCTTTAGATAAATGGTGAGTTAAGTGATGACACTTTAAATTTTATGAAAATGTCTAGCCGGGGGGGGGGGACATGAATTTGGTATATATAGAAGTAGCATGAATAAATGGAATAAGAAAAATATGAAATGGCATTATGAAGGTGCTACTAATAACATGTTACATATAGCAGAAGTAACATTTCATTAGTGGCAAAATGTAAAGATATTAAGTTTCATCATAACAGCAATAATCCTGTTATCTTAATTACAAATAAAAGACGAGAACTTAGATACAAATTAGATAAAAAATATGCATTGTTCAAAAGATTTAGATGGAAAAAGTAATGTGTTAGAACATGCATTTTTTCCTACTTTGAACAATGATCTGGAACAAACTCACATGTATGACGATGACTTATGGTATTTGCAAATTGATCATTTCCTAAGCCATGTCACCACCATATCCTTTCTTCCAGGAGTGCTAGTCTTGCGTGTTTGCAAGAGAGCTTCTGGGAAGTTTGGAAAGTAGGAGGCGAGGTACTGGTGGAAGTAAAATTGTGAGGCGGCATAGTGACTCGTGTCGGGGTAGCTCAGTCAGTAGAGCGCTTGCCCGCGAAAGGCAAAGGTCCCAGGTTCGAGTCCCGGTTCCGGCACACAATTTTAATCTGCCAGGAAGTTTCATATCAGGGCACACACCGCTGCAGAGTGAAAGTTTCATTCTGGAAACATCCCTTAGGCTGTGGCTAAGCCATGTCTCCACCATATCCTTTCTTCCAGGAGTGCTAGTCTTGCGTGTTTGCAAGAGAGCTTCTGTGAAGTTTGGAAAGTAGGAGGCGAGGTACTGGCGGAAGTAAAGTTGTGAGGCGGCATCGTGAGTCGTGTCGGGGTAGCTCAGTCGGTAGAGCGCTAGCCCGCGAAAGGCAAAGGTCCCAGGTTCGAGTCCCGGTTCCGGCACACAATTGTAATCTGTCAGGAAGTTTCATATCAGCGCACACTCCGCTGCAGAGTGAAAGTTTCATTCTGGAAACATCCCTTAGGCTGTGGCTAAGCCATGTCTCCACCATATCCTTTCTTCCAGGAGTGCTAGTCTTGCGTGTTTGCAAGAGAGCTTCTGTGAAGTTTGGAAAGTAGGAGGCGAGGTACTGGCGGAAGTAAAGTTGTGAGGCGGCATCGTGAGTCGTGTCGGGGTAGCTCAGTTGGTAGAGCACTTGCCCGCGAAAGGCAGAGGTCCCAGGTTCGAGTCCCGGTTCCGGCACACAATTTTAATCTGCCAGGAAGTTTCATATCAGCGCACACTCCACTGCAGACTGAAAGTTTCATTCTGGAAACATCCCTTAGGCTGTGGCTAAGCCATGTCTCCACCATATCCTTTCTTCCAGGAGTGCTAGTCTTGCGTGTTTGCAAGAGAGCTTCTGTGAAGTTTGGAAAGTAGGAGGCGAAGTACTGGCGGAAGTAAAGTTGTGAAGCGGCATCGTGAGTCGTGTCGGGGTAGCTCAGTCGGTAGAGCGCTTGACCGCGAAAGGCAAAGGTCCCAGGTTCGAGTCCCGGTTCCGGCACACAATTTTAATCTGCCGCGAAGTTTCATATCAGCGCACACTCCGCTGCAGAGTGAAAGTTTCATTCTGGAAACATCCCTTAGGCTGTGGCTAAGCCATGTCTCCACCATATCCTTTCTTCCAGGAGTGCTAGTCTTGCGTGTTTGCAAGAGAGCTTCTGTGAATTTTGGAAAGTAGGAGGCGAG
This sequence comes from Locusta migratoria, assembly GCA_026315105.1. Lineage (NCBI taxonomy): Eukaryota > Metazoa > Arthropoda > Insecta > Orthoptera > Acrididae > Locusta > Locusta migratoria. The sequence continues at coordinate 10,611,003 of CM048744.1, forward strand.
GTAATGGCGGAAGTAAAGTTGTGAGGCGGAATCGTGAGTCGTGTCGGGGTAGCTCAGTCGGTAGAGCGCTTGCCCGCGAAAGGCAAAGGTCCCAGGTTCGAGTCCCGGTTCTGGCACACAATTTTAATCTGACAGGAAGTTTCATATCAGCGTACTTTCCGCTGCAGAGTGCAAGTTTCATTCTGGAAACATCCCTTAGGCTGTGGCTAAGCCATGTCTCCACCATATCCTTTCTTCCAGGAGTGCTAGTCTTGCGTGTTTGCAAGAGAGCTTCTGTGAAGTTTGGAAAGTAGGAGGCGAGGTACTGGCGGAAGTAAAGTTGTGAGGCGGCATCGTGAGACGTGTTGGGGTAGCTCAGTCAGTAGAGCGCTTGCCCGCGAAAGGCAAAGGTCCCAGGTTCGAGTCCCGGTTCCAGCACACAATTTTAATCTGCCAGGAAGTTTCATATCAGCGCACACTCCGCTGCAGAGTGAAAGTTTCATTCTGGAAACATCCCTTAGGCTGTGGCTAAGCCATGTCTCCACCATATTCTTTCTTCCAGGAGTGCTAGTCTTGCGTGTTTGCAAGAGAGCTTCTGTGAAGTTTGGAAAGTAGGAGGCGAGGTACTGGCGGAAGTAAAGTTGTGAGGCGGCATCGTGAGTCGCGTCGGGGTAGCTCAGTCGGTAGAGCGCTTGACCGCGAAAGGAAAAGGTCCCAGGTTCGAGTCCCGGTTCCGGCACACAATTTTAATCTGCCAGGAAGTTTCATATCAGCGCACACTCCGCTGCAGAGTGAAAGTTTCATTCTGGAAACATGCCTTAGGCTGTGGCTAAGCCATGTCTCCACCATATCCTTTCTTCCAGGAGTGCTAGTCTTGCGTGTTTGCAAGAGAGCTTCTGTGAAGTTTGGAAAGTGGGAGGCGAGATACTGGCGCAAGTAAAGTTGTAGGGCGGCATCGTGAGACGTGTCGGGGTAGCTCAGTAGGTAGAGCGCTTGCACGCGAAAGGGAAAGGTCCCAGGTTCGAGTCCCGGTTCCGGCACACAAGTTTAATCTGCCAGGAAGTTTCAAATCAGCGCACACTCCGCTGCAGAGTGAAAGTTTCATTCTGGAAACATCCCTTAGGCTGTGGCTAAGCCATGTCTCCACCATATCCTTTCTTCCAGGAGTGGTAGTCTTGCGTGTTTGAAAGAGAGCTTCTGTGAAGTTTGGAAAGTAGGAGGCGAGGTACTGGCGGAAGTAAAGTTGTGAGGCGGCATCGTGAGTCGTGTCGGAGTAGCTCAGTCGGTAGAGCGCTTGCCCGCGAAAGGCAAAGGTCCCAGGTTCGAGTCCCGGTTCCAGCACACAATTTTAATCTGCCAGGAAGTTTCATATCAGCGCACACTCCGCTGCAGAGTGAAAGTTTCATTCTGGAAACATCCCTTAGGCTGTGGCTAAGCCATGTCTCCACCATATCCTTTCTTCCAGGAGTGCTAGTCTTGCGTGTTTGCAAGAGAGCTTCTGTGAAGTTTGGAAAGTAGGAGGCGAGGTACTGGCGGAAGTAAAGTTGTGAGGTGGCAGCGTGAGTCGTGTCGGGGTAGCTCAGTCGGTAGAGCGCTTGCCCGCGAAAGGCAAAGGTCCCAGGTTCGAGTCCCGGTTCCAGCACACAATTTTAATCTGCCAGGAAGTTTCATATCAGCGCATATTCCGCTGCAGAGTGAAAGTTTCATTCTGGAAACACCCCTTAGGCTGTGGCTAAGCCATGTCTCCACCATATCCTTTCTTCCAGGAGTGCTAGTCTTGCGTGTTTGCAAGAGAGCTTCTGTGAAGTTTGGAAAGTAGGAGGCGAGGTACTGGCGGAAGTAAAGTTGTGAGGCGGCATCGTGAGTCGTGTCGGGGTAGCTCAGTCGGTAGAGCGCTTGACCGCGAAAGGCAAAGGTCTCAGGTTCGAATCCCGGTTCCGGCACACATTTTTAATCTGCCAGGAAGTTTCATATCAGCGCACACTCCGCTGCAGAGTGAAAGATTCATTCTGGAAACATCCCTTAGGCTGTGGCTAAGCCATGTCTCCACCATATCCTTTCTTCCAGGAGTGCTAGTCTTGCGTGTTTGCAAGAGAGCTTCTGTGAAGTTTGGAAAGTAGGAGGCGAGGTACTGGCGGAAGTAAAGTTGTGAGGCAGCATCGTGAGTCGTGTCGGGGTAGCTCAGTCGGTAGAGCGCTTGCCCGCGAAAGGCAAAGGTCCCAGGTTCGAGTCACGGTTCCGGCACAAAATTTTAATCTGCCAGGAAGTTTCATATCAGCGCACACTCCGATGCAGAGTGAAAGTTTCATTCTGGAAACATCCCTTAGGCTGTGGCTAAGCCATGTCTCCACCGTATCCTTTCTTCCAGGAGTGCTAGTCTTGCGTATTTGCAAGAGAGCTTCTGTGAAGTTTGGAAAGTAGGAGGCGAGGTACTGGCGGAAGTAAAGTTGTGAGGCGGCATCGTGAGTCGTGTCGGGGTAGCTCAGTCGGTAGAGCGCTTGCCCGCGAAAGGCAAAGGTCCCAGGTTCGAGTCACGGTTCCGGCACACAATTTTAATCTGCCAGGAAGTTTCATATCAGCGCACACTCCGATGCAGAGTGAAAGTTTCATTCTGGAAACATCTCTTAGGCTGTGGCTAAGCCATGTCTCCACCGTATCCTTTCTTCCAGGAGTGCTAGTCTTGCGTGTTTGCAAGAGAGCTTCTGTGAAGTTTGGAAAGTAGGAGGCGAGGTACTGGCGGAAGTAAAGTTGTGAGGCGGCATCGTGAGTCGTGTCGGGTTAGCTCAGTCGATAGAGCGCTTGCGCGCGAAAGGCAAAGGTCCCAGGTTCGAGTCCCGGTTCCGGCACATAATTTTAATCTGCCAGGAAGTTTCATATCAGCGCACATTCCGTTGCAGAGTGAAAGTTTCATTCTGGAAACACCCCTTAGGCTGTGGCTAAGCCATGTCTCCACCATATCCTTTCTTCCAGGAGTGCTAGTCTTGCGTGTTTGCAAGAGAGCTTCTGTGAAGTTTGGAAAGTAGGAGGCGAGGTACTGGCGGAAGTAAAGTTGTGAGGCGGCATCGTGAGTCGTGTCGGGGTAGCTCAGTCGGTAGAGCGCTTGACCGCGAAAGGCAAAGGTCTCAGGTTCGAATCCCGGTTCCGGGACACAATTTTAATCTGCCAGGAAGTTTCATATCAGCGCACACTCCGCTGCAGAGTGAAAGATTCATTCTGGAAACATCCCTTAGGCTGTGGCTAAGCCATGTCTCCACCATATCCTTTCTTCCAGGAGTACTAGTCTTGCGTATTTGCAAGAGAGCTTCTGTGAAGTTTGGAAAGTAGGAGGCGAGGTACTGGCGGAAGTAAAGTTGTGAGGCAGCATCGTGAGTCGTGTCGGGGTAGCTCAGTCGGTAGAGCGCTTGCCCGCGAAAGGCAAAGGTCCCAGGTTCGAGTCACGGTTCCGGCACACAATTTTAATCTGCCAGGAAGTTTCATATCAGCGCACACTCCGATGCAGAGTGAAAGTTTCATTCTGGAAACATCCCTTAGGCTGTGGCTAAGCCATGTCTCCACCGTATCCTTTCTTCCAGGAGTGCTAGTCTTGCGTGTTTGCAAGAGAGCTTCTGTGAAGTTTGGAAAGTAGGAGGAGAGGTACTGGCGGAAGTAAAGTTGTGAGGCGGCATCGTGAGTCGTGTCGGGGTAGCTCAGTCGGTAGAGCGCTTGCGCGCGAAAGGCAAAGGTCCCAGGTTTGAGTCCCGGTTCCCGCACACAATTTTAATCTGCCAGGAAGTTGCAGATCAGCGCACACTCCGCTGCAGAGTGAAAGTTTCATTCTGGAAACATCCCTTAGGCTGTGGCTAAGCCATGTCTCCACCATATCCTTCCTTCCAGGAGTGCTAGTCTTGCGTGTTTGCAAGAGAGCTTCTGTGAAGTTTGGAAAGTAGGAGGCGAGGTTCTGGCGGAAGTAAAGTTGTGAGGCGGCATCGTAGGTCGTGTCGGGGTAGCTCAGTCGGTAGAGCGCTTGCCCGTGAAAGGCAAAGGTCCCAGGTTCGAGGCCCGGTTCCGGCACACAATTTTAATCTGCCAGGAAGTTTCACATCAGAGCACACTCTGCTGCAGAGTGAAAGTTTCATTCTGGAAACACCACTTAGGCTGTGGCTAAGCCATGTCTCCACCATATCCTTTCTTCCAGGAGTGCTAGTCTTGCGTGTTTGCAAGAGAGCTTCTGTCAAGTTTGGAAAGTAGGAGGCGAGGTACTGGCGGAAGTAAAGTTGTGAGGCGGCATCGTGAGTCGCATCGGGGTAGCTCAGTCGGTAGAGCGCTTGACCGCGAAAGGCAAAGGTCCCAGGTTCGAGTCCCGGTTCCGGCACACAATTTTAATCTGCCAGGAAGTTTCATATCAGCGCACACTCCGATGCAGAGTGAAAGCTTCATTCTGGAAACATGCCTTAGGCTGTGGCTAAGCCATGTCTCCACCATATCCTTTCTTCCAGGAGTGCTAGTCTTGCGTGTTTGCAAGAGAGCTTCTGTGAAGTTTGGAAAGTGGGAGGCGAGATACTGGCGGAAGTAAAGTTGTAGGGCGGCATCGTGAGTCGTGTCGGGGTAGCTCAGTAGGTAGAGCGCTTGCCCGCGAAAGGGAAAGGTCCCAGGTTCGAGTCCCGGTTCCGGCACACAAGTTTAATCTGCCAGGAAATTTCATATCAGCGCACACCCCGCTGCAGAGTGAAAGTTTCATTCTGGAAACATCCCTTAGGCTGTGGCTAAGCCACGTCTCCACCATATCCTTTCTTCCAGGAGTGGTAGTCTTGCGTGTTGGAAAGAGAGCTTCTGTGAAGTTTGGAAAGTAGGAGGCGAGGTACTGGCGGAAGTAAAGTTGTGAGGCGGCATCGTGAGTCGTGTCGGAGTAGCTCAGTCGGTAGAGCGCTTGCCCGCGAAAGGCAAAGGTCCCAGGTTCGAGTCCCGGTTCCAGCACACAATTTTAATCTGCCAGGAAGTTTCATATCAGCGCACACTCCGCTGCAGAGTGAAAGTTTCATTCTGGAAACATCCCTTAGGCTGTGGCTAAGCCATGTCTCCACCATATCCTTTCTTCCAGGAGTGCTAGTCTTGCGTGTTTGCAAGAGAGCTTCTGTGAAGTTTGGAAAGTAGGAGGCGAGGTACTGGCGGAAGTAAAGTTGTGAGGTGGCAGCGTGAGTCGTGTCGGGGTAGCTCAGTCGGTAGAGCGCTTGCCCGCGAAAGGCAAAGGTCCCAGGTTCGAGTCCCGGTTCCAGCACACAATTTTAATCTGCCAGGAAGTTTCATATCAGCGCATATTCCGCTGCAGAGTGAAAGTTTCATTCTGGAAACACCCCTTAGGCTGTGGCTAAGCCATGTCTCCACCATATCCTTTCTTCCAGGAGTGCTAGTCTTGCGTGTTTGCAAGAGAGCTTCTGTGAAGTTTGGAAAGTAGGAGGCGAGGTACTGGCGGAAGTAAAGTTGTGAGGCGGCATCGTGAGTCGTGTCGGGGTAGCTCAGTCGGTAGAGCGCTTGCGCGCGTAAGGCAAAGGTCCCAGGTTCGAGTCCCGGTTCCCACACACAATTTGAATCTGCCAGGAAGTTTCATATCAGCGCACACTCCGCTGCAAGTGAAAGTATCATTCTGGAAACATCCCTTAGGCTGTGGCTAAGCCATGTCTCCACCATATCCTTTCTTCCAGGAGTGCTAGTCTTGCGTGTTTGCAAGAGAGCTTCTGTGAAGTTTGGAAAGTAGGAGGCGAGGTTCTGGCGGAAGTAAAGTTGTGAGGCGGCATCGTAGGTCGTGTCGGGGTAGCTCAGTCGGTAGAGCGCTTGCCCGTGAAAGGCAAAGGTCCCAGGTTCGAGTCCCGGTTCCGGCACACAATTTTAATCTGCCAGGAAGTTTCACATCAGCGCACACTCTGCTGCAGAGTGAAAGTTTCATTCTGGAAACACCCCTTAGGCTGTGGCTAAGCCATGTCTCCACCATATCCTTTCTTCCAGGAGTGCTAGTCTTGCGTGTTTGCAAGAGAGCTTCTGTGAAGTTTGGAAAGTAGGAGGCGAGGTACTGCCGGAAGTAAAGTTGTGAGGCGGCATCGTGAGTCGCGTCGGGGTAGCTCAGTCGGTAGAGCGCTTGACCGCGAAAGGCAAAGGTCCCAGGTTCGAGTCCCGGTTCCGGCACACAATTTTAATCTGCCAGGAAGTTTCATATCAGCGCACACTCCGCTGCAGAGTGAAAGCTTCATTCTGGAAACATGCCTTAGGCTGTGGCTAAGCCATGTCTCCACCATATCCTTTCTTCCAGGAGTGCTAGTCTTGCGTGTTTGCAAGAGAGCTTCTGTGAAGTTTGGAAAGTGGGAGGCGAGATACTGGCGGAAGTAAAGTTGTGAGGCGGCATCGTGAGTCGTGTCGGGGTAGCTCAGTAGGTAGAGCGCTTGCCCGCGAAAGGGAAAGGTCCCAGGTTCGAGTCCCGGTTCCGGCACACAAGTTTAATCTGCCAGGAAGTTTCATATCAGCGCACACTCCGCTGCAGAGTGAAAGTTTCATTCTGGAAACATCCCTTAGGCTGTGGCTAAGCCATGTCTCCACCATATCCTTTCTTCCAGGAGTGCTAGTCTTGCGTGTTTGCAAGAGAGCTTCTGTGAAGTTTGGAAAGTAGGAGGCGAGGTACTGGCGGAAGTAAAGTTGTGAGGTGGCAGCGTGAGTCGTGTCGGGGTAGCTCAGTCGGTAGAGCGCTTGCCCGCGAAAGGCAAAGGTCCCAGGTTCGAGTCCCGGTTCCAGCACACAATTTTAATCTGCCAGGAAGTTTCATATCAGCGCATATTCCGCTGCAGAGTGAAAGTTTCATTCTGGAAACACCCCTTAGGCTGTGGCTAAGCCATGTCTCCACCATATCCTTTCTTCCAGGAGTGCTAGTCTTGCGTGTTTGCAAGAGAGCTTCTGTGAAGTTTGGAAAGTAGGAGGCAAGGTAGTGGCGGAAGTAAAGTTGTGAGGCGGCATCGTGAGTCGTGTCGGGGTAGCTCAGTCGGTAGAGCGCTTGACCGCGAAAGGCAAAGGTCTCAGGTTCGAATCCCGGTTCCGGCACACATTTTTAATCTGCCAGGAAGTTTCATATCAGCGCACACTCCGCTGCAGAGTGAAAGTTTCATTCTGGAAACATCCCTTAGGCTGTGGCTAAGCCATGTCTCCACCATATCCTTTCTTCCAGGAGTGCTAGTCTTGCGTGTTTGCAAGAGAGCTTCTGTGAAGTTTGGAAAGTAGGAGGCGAGGTTCTGGCGGAAGTAAAGTTGTGAGGCGGCATCGTAGGTCGTGTCGGGGTAGCTCAGTCGGTAGAGCGCTTGCCGTGAAAGGCAAAGGTCCCAGGTTCGAGTCCCGGTTCCGGCACACAATTTTAATCTGCCAGGAAGTTTCACATCAGCGCACACTCTGCTGCAGAGTGAAAGTTTCATTCTGGAAACACCCCTTAGGCTGTGGCTAAGCCATGTCTCCACCATATCCTTTCTTCCAGGAGTGCTAGTCTTGCGTGTTTGCAAGAGAGCTTCTGTGAAGTTTGGAAAGTAGGAGGCGAGGTACTGGCGGAAGTAAAGTTGTGAGGCGGCATCGTGAGTCGCGTCGGGGTAGCTCAGTCGGTAGAGCGCTTGACCGCGAAAGGCAAAGGTCCCAGGTTCGAGTCCCGGTTCCGGCACACAATTTTAATCTGCCAGGAAGTTTCATATCAGCGCACACTCCGCTGCAGAGTGAAAGCTTCATTCTGGAAACATGCCTTAGGCTGTGGCTAAGCCATGTCTCCACCATATCCTTTCTTCCAGGAGTGCTAGTCTTGCGTGTTTGCAAGAGAGCTTCTGTGAAGTTTGGAAAGTGGGATGCGAGATACTGGCGGAAGTAAAGTTGTGAGGCGGCATCGTGAGTCGTGTCGGGGTAGCTCAGTAGGTAGAGCGCTTGCCCGCGAAAGGGAAAGGTCCCAGGTTCGAGTCCCGGTTCCGGCACACAAGTTTAATCTGCCAGGAAGTTTCATATCAGCGCACACTCCGCTGCAGAGTGAAAGTTTCATTCTGGAAACATCCCTTAGGCTGTGGCTAAGCCATGTCTCCACCATATCCTTTCTTCCAGGAGTGCTAGTCTTGCGTGTTTGCAAGAGAGCTTCTGTGAAGTTTGGAAAGTAGGAGGCGAGGTACTGGCGGAAGTAAAGTTGTGAGGTGGCAGCGTGAGTCGTGTCGGGGTAGCTCAGTCGGTAGAGCGCTTGCCCGCGAAAGGCAAAGGTCCCAGGTTCGAGTCCCGGTTCCAGCACACAATTTTAATCTGCCAGGAAGTTTCATATCAGCGCATATTCCGCTGCAGAGTGAAAGTTTCATTCTGGAAACACCCCTTAGGCTGTGGCTAAGCCATGTCTCCACCATATCCTTTCTTCCAGGAGTGCTAGTCTTGCGTGTTTGCAAGAGAGCTTCTGTGAAGTTTGGAAAGTAGGAGGCAAGGTAGTGGCGGAAGTAAAGTTGTGAGGCGGCATCGTGAGTCGTGTCGGGGTAGCTCAGTCGGTAGAGCGCTTGACCGCGAAAGGCAAAGGTCTCAGGTTCGAATCCCGGTTCCGGCACACATTTTTAATCTGCCAGGAAGTTTCATATCAGCGCACACTCCGCTGCAGAGTGAAAGTTTCATTCTGGAAACATCCCTTAGGCTGTGGCTAAGCCATGTCTCCACCATATCCTTTCTTCCAGGAGTGCTAGTCTTGCGTGTTTGCAAGAGAGCTTCTGTGAAGTTTGGAAAGTAGGAGGCGAGGTTCTGGCGGAAGTAAAGTTGTGAGGCGGCATCGTAGGTCGTGTCGGGGTAGCTCAGTCGGTAGAGCGCTTGCCGTGAAAGGCAAAGGTCCCAGGTTCGAGTCCCGGTTCCGGCACACAATTTTAATCTGCCAGGAAGTTTCACATCAGCGCAACTCTGCTGCAGAGTGAAAGTTTCATTCTGGAAACATCCCTTAGGCTGTGGCTAAGCTATGTCTCCACCATATCCTTTCTTCCAGGAGTGCTAGTCTTGCGTGTTTGCAAGAGAGCTTCTGTGAAGTTTGGAAAGTAGGAGGCGAGGTACTGGCGGAAGTAAAGTTGTGAGGCGGCATCGTGAGTCGTGTCGGGGTAGCTCAGTCGGTAGAGCGCTTGCCCGCGAAAGGCAAAGGTTCAAGGTTCGAGTCCCGGTTCCGGCACACAATTTTAATCTGCCAGGAAGTTTCATATCAGCGCACACTCCACTGCAGAGTGAAAGTTTCATTCTGGAAACATACCTTAGGCTGTGGCTAAGCCATGTCTCCACCATATCCTTTCTTCCAGGAGTGCTAGTCTTGCGTGTTTGCAAGAGAGCTTCTGTGAAGTTTGGAAAGTAGGAGGCGAGGTACTGGCGGAAGTAAAGTTGTGAGGCGGCATCGTGAGTCGTGTCGGGGTAGCTCAGTCGGTAGAGCGCTTGCCCGCGAAAGGCAAATGTCCCAGGTTCGAGTCCCGGTTCCAGCACACAATTTTAATCTGCCAGGAAGTATCATATCAGCGCACACTCCGCTGCAGAGTGAAAGCTTCATTCTGGAAACATCCCTTAGGCTGTGGCTAAGCTATGTCTCCACCATATCCTTTCTTCCAGGAGTGCTAGTCTTGCGTGTTTGCAAGAGAGCTTCTGTGAAGTTTGGAAAGTAGGAGGCGAGGTACTGGCAGAAGTAAAGTTGTGAGGCGGCATCGTGAGTCGTGTCGGGGTAGCTCAGTCGGTAGAGCGCTTGCCCGCGAAAGGCAAAGGTCCCAGGTTCGAGTACCGGTTCCAGCACACAATTTTAATCTGCCAGGAAGTTTCATATCAGCGCACACTCCGCTGCAGAGTGAAAGTTTCATTCTGGAAACATCCCTTAGGCTGTGGCTAAGCCATGTCTCCACCATATCCTTTCTTCCAGGAGTGCTAGTCTTGCGTGTTTGCAAGAGAGCTTCTGTGAAGTTTGGAAAGTAGGAGGCGAGGTACTGGCGGAAGTAAAGTTGTGAGGCGGTATCGTGAGTCGTGTCGGGGTAGCTCAGTCGGTAGAGCGCTTGACCGCGAAAGGCAAAGGTCCCACGTCCGAGTCCCGGTTTCGGCACACAAATTTAATCTGCCAGGAAGTTTCATATCAGCGTACACTCCGCTGCAGAGTGAAAGTTTCATTCTGGAAACATCCCTTAGGCTGTGGCTAAGCCATGTCTCCACCATATCCTTTCTTCCAGGAGTGCTAGTCTTGCGTGTTTGCAAGAGAGCTTCTGTGAAGTTTGGAAAGTAGGAGGCGAGGTACTGGCGGAAGTAAAGTTGTGAGGCGGCATCGTGAGTCGTGTCGGGGTAGCTCAGTCGGTAGAGCGCTTGCCCGCGAAAGGCAAAGGTCCCAGGTTCGAGTCCCGGTTTCGGCACACAATTTTAATCTGTCAGGAAGTTTCATATCAGCGCACACTCCGCTGCAGAGTGAAAGTTTCATTCTGGAAACATCCCTTAGGCTGTGGCTAAGCCATGTCTCCACCATATCCTTTCTTCCAGGAGTGCTAGTCTTGCGTGTTTGCAAGAGAGCTTCTGTGAAGTTTGGAAAGTAGGAGGCGAGGTACTGGCGGAAGTAAAGTTGTGAGGCGGCATCGTGAGTCGTGTCGGGGTAGCTCAGTCGGTAGAGCGCTTGCCCGCGAAAGGCAAAGGTCCCAGGTTCGAGTCCCGGTTCCAGCACACAATTTTAATCTGCCAGGAAGTTTCATATCAGCGCATATTCCGCTGCAGAGTGAAAGTTTCATTCTGGAAACATCCCTAAGGCTGTGGCTAAGCCATGTCTCCACCATATCCTTTCTTCCAGGAGTGCCAGTCTTGCGTGTTTGCAAGAGAGCTTCTGTGAAGTTTGGAAAGTAGGAGGCGAGGTACTGGCGGAAGTAAAGTTGTGAGGCGGCATCGTGAGTCGTGTCGGGGTAGCTCAGTCGGTAGAGCGCTTGCCCGCGAAAGGCAAAGGTCCCAGGTTCGAGTCCCGGTTCCGGCACACAATTTTAATCTGCCAGGAAGTTTCATATCAGCGCACACTCCGCTGCAGAGTGAAAGTTTCATTCTGGAAACATCCCTTAGGCTGTGGCTAAGCCATGTCTCCACCATATCCTTTCTTCCAGGAGTGCTAGTCTTGCGTGTTTGCAAGAGAGCTTCTGTGAATTTTGGAAAGTAGGAGGCGAGGTAATGGCGGAAGTAAAGTTGTGAGGCGGCATCGTGAGTCGTGTCGGGGTAGCTCAGTTGGTAGAGCGCTTGCCCGCGAAAGGCAAAGGTCCCAGGTTCGAGTCCGGTTCTGGCACACAATTTTAATCTGCCAGGAAGTTTCATATCAGCGTACTCTCCGCTGCAGAGTGAAAGTTTCATTCTGGAAACATCCCTTAGGCTGTGGCTAAGCCATGTCTCCACCATATCCTTTCTTCCAGGAGTGCTGGTCTTGCGTGTTTGCAAGAGAGCTTCTGTGAAGTTTGGAAAGTAGGAGGCGAGGTACTGGCGGAAGTAAAGTTGTGAGGCGGCATCGTGAGACGTGTTGGGGTAGCTCAGTCGGTAGAGCGCTTGCCCGCGAAAGGCAAAGGTCCCAGGTTCGAGTACCGGTTCCAGCACACAATTTTAATCTGCCAGGAAGTTTCATATCAGCGCACACTCCGCTGCAGAGTGAAAGTTTCATTCTGGAAACATCCCTTAGGCTGTGGCTAAGCCATGTCTCCACCATATCCTTTCTTCCAGGAGTGCTAGTCTTGCGTGTTTGCAAGAGAGCTTCTGTGAAGTTTGGAAAGTAGGAGGCGAGGTACTGGCGGAAGTAAAGTTGTGAGGCGGCATCGTGAGTCCTGTCGGGGTAGCTCAGTCGGTAGAGCGCTTGACCGCGAAAGGCAAAGGTCCCACGTCCGAGTCCCTGTTTCGGCACACAAATTTAATCTGCCAGGAAGTTTCATATCAGCGTACACTCCGCTGCAGAGTGAAAGTTTCATTCTGGAAACATCCCTTAGGCTGTGGCTAAGCCATGTCACCACCATATCCTTTCTTCCAGGAGTGCTAGTCTTGCGTGTTTGCAAGAGAGCTTCTGTGAAGTTTTTGAAAGTAGGAGGCGAGGTACTGGCGGAAGTAAAGTTGTGAGGCGGCATCGTGAGTCGTGTCGGGGTAGCTCAGTCGGTAGAGCGGTTGCCCGCGAAAGTCAAAGGTCCCAGGTTCGAGTCCCGGTTTCGGCACACAATTTTAATCTGTCAGGAAGTTTCATATCAGTGCACACTCCGCTGCAGAGGGAAAGTTTCATTCTGGAAACATCCCTTAGGCTGTGGCTAAGCCATGTCTCCACCATATCCTTTCTTCCAGGAGTGCTAGTCTTGCGTGTTTGCAAGAGAGCTTCTGTGAAGTTTGGAAAGTAGGAGGCGAGGTACTGGCGGAAGTAAAGTTGTGAGGCGGCATCGTGAGTCGTGTCGGGGTAGCTCAGTCGGTAGAGCGCTTGCCCGCGAAAGGCAAAGGTCCCAGGTTCGAGTCCCGGTTCCAGCACACAATTTTAATCTGCCAGGAAGTTTCATATCAGCGCATATTCCGCTGCAGAGTGAAAGTTTCATTCTGGAAACATCCCTTAGGCTGTGGCTAAGCCATGTCTCCACCATATCCTTTCTTCCAGGAGTGCCAGTCTTGCGTGTTTGCAAGAGAGCTTCTGTGAAGTTTGGAAAGTAGGAGGCGAGGTACTGGCGGATGTAAAGTTGTGAGGCGGCATCGTGAGTCGTGTCGGGATAGCTCAGTCGGTAGAGCGCTTGCCGGCGAAAGGCAAACGTCCCAGGTTCGAGTCCCAGTTCCGGCACACAATTTTAATCTGCCAGGAAGTTTCATATCAGCGCACACTCCGCTGCAGAATGAAAGTTTCATTCTGGAAACACCTCTTAGGCTGTGGCTAAGCCATGTCTCCACCATATCCTTTCTTCCAGGAGTGCTAGTCTTGCGTGTTTGCAAGAGAGCTTCTGTGAAGTTTGGAAAGTAGGAGGCGAGGTACTGGCGGAAGTAAAGTTGTGAGGTGGCAGCGTGAGTCGTGTCGGGGTAGCTCAGTCGGTAGAGCACTTGCCCGCGAAAGGCAAAGGTCCCAGGTTCGAGTCCCGGTTCCAGCACACAATTTTAATCTGCCAGGAAGTTTCATATCAGCGCATATTCCGCTGCAGAGTGAAAGTTTCATTCTGGAAACACCCCTTAGGCTGTGGCTAAGCCATGTCTCCACCATATCCTTTCTTCCAGGAGTGCTAGTCTTGCGTGTTTGCAAGAGAGCTCCTGTGAAGTTTGGAAAGTAGGAGGCGAGGTACTGGCGGAAGTAAAGTTGTGAGGCGGCATCGTGAGTCGTGTCGGGGTAGCTCAGTCGGTAGAGCGCTTGACCGCGAAAGGCAAAGGTCCCAGGTTCGAATCCCGGTTCCGGCACACAATTTTAATCTGCCAGGAAGTTTCATATCAGCGCACACTCCGCTGCAGAGTGAAAGTTTCATTCTGGAAACATCCCTAAGGCTGTGGCTAAGCCATGTCTCCACCATATCCTTTCTTCCAGGAGTGCTAGTCTTGCGTATTTGCAAGAGAGCTTCTGTGAAGTTTGGAAAGTAGGAGGCGAGGTACTGGCGGAAGTAAAGTTGTGAGGCGGCATCGTGAGTCGTGTCGGGGTAGCTCAGTCGGTAGAGCGCTTGCCCGCGAAAGGCAAAGGTCCCAGGTTCGAGTCACGGTTCCGGCACACAATTTTAATCTGCCAGGAAGTTTCATATCAGCGCACACTCCGCTGCAGAGTGAAAGTTTCATTCTGGAAACATCCCTTAGGCTGTGGTTAAGCCATGTCTCCACCATATCCTTTCTTCCAGGAGTGCTAGTCTTGCGTATCTGCAAGAGAGCTTCTGTGAAGTTTGGAAAGTAGGAGGCGAGGTACTGGCGGAAGTAAAGTTGTGAGGCGGCATCGTGAGTCGTGTCGGGGTAGCTCAGTCGGTAGAGCGCTTGCGCGCGAAAGGCAAAGGTCCCAGTTTCGAGTCCCGGATCCCGCACACAATTTTAATCTGCCAGGAAGTTTCAGATCAGCGCACACTCTGCTGCAGAGTGAAAGTTTCATTCTGGAAACATCCCTTAGGCTGTGGCTAAGCCATGTCACCACCATATCCTTTCTTCCAGGAGTACTAGTCTTGCGTATTTGCAAGAAAGCATCTGTGAAGTTTGGAAAGTAGGAGACGAGGTACTGGCGGAAGTAAAGTTTAGAGGCGGCATCGTGAGTCGTGTCGGGGTAGCTCAGTCGGTAGAGCGCTTGCCCGCGAAAGTCAAAGGTCCCAGGTTCGAGCCCGTTTTCCGGCACACAATTTTAATCTGCCAGGAAGTTTCATATCAGCGTACTCTCCGCTGCAGAGTGAAAGTTTCATTCTGGAAACATCCCTTAGGCTGTGGCTAAGCCATGTCTCCACCATATCCTTTCTTCCAGGAGTGCTGGTCTTGCGTGTTTGCAAGAGAGCTTCTGTGAAGTTTGGAAAGTAGGAGGCGAGGTACTGGCGGAAGTAAAGTTGTGAGGCGGCATCGTGAGTCGTGTCGGGGTAGCTCAGTCGGTAGAGCGCTTGCCCGCGAAAGGCAAAGGTCCCAGGTTCGAGTCCCGGTTCCAGCACACAATTTTAATCTGACAGGAAGTTTCATATCAGCGCACACTCCGCTGCAGAGTGAAAGTTTCATTCTGGAAACATCCCTTAGGCTGTGGCTAAGCCATGTCTCCACCATATCCTTTCTTCCAGGAGTGCTAGTCTTGCGTGTTTGCAAGAGAGCTTCTGTGAAGTTTGGAAAGTAGGAGGCGAGGTAATGGCGGAAGTAAAGTTGTGAGGCGGCATCGTGAGTCGTGTCGGGGTAGCTCAGTCGGTAGAGCACTTGCCCGCGAAAGGCAGAGGTCCCAGGTTCGAGTCCCGGTTCCGGCACACAATTTTAATCTGACAGGAAGTTTCATATCAGCGCACACTCCGCTGCAGAGTGAAAGTTTCATTCTGGAAACATCCCTTAGGCTGTGGCTAAGCCATGTCTCCACCATATCCTTTCTTCCAGGAGTGGTAGTCTTGCGTGTTTGCAAGAGAGCTTCTGTGAATTTTGGAAAGTAGGAGGCGAGGTAATGGCGGAAGTAAAGTTGTGAGGCGGAATCGTGAGTCGTGTCGGGGTAGCTCAGTTGGTAGAGCGCTTTCCCGCGAAAGGCAAAGGTCCCAGGTTCGAGTCCGGTTCTGGCACACAATTTTAATCTGCCAGGAAGTTTCATATCAGCGTACTCTCCGCTGCAGAGTGAAAGTTTCATTCTGGAAACATCCCTTAGGCTGTGGCTAAGCCATGTCTCCACCATATCCTTTCTTCCAGGAGTGCTGGTCTTGCGTGTTTGCAAGAGAGCTTCTGTGAAGTTTGGAAAGTAGGAGGCGAGGTACTGGCGGAAGTAAAGTTGTGAGGCGGCATCGTGAGACGTGTTGGGGTAGCTCAGTCGGTAGAGCGCTTGCCCGCGAAAGGCAAAGGTCCCAGGTTCGAGTACCGGTTCCAGCACACAATTTTAATCTGCCAGGAAGTTTCATATCAGCGCACACTCCGCTGCAGAGTGAAAGTTTCATTCTGGAAACATCCCTTAGGCTGTGGCTAAGCCATGTCTCCACCATATCCTTTCTTCCAGGAGTGCTAGTCTTGCGTGTTTGCAAGAGAGCTTCTGTGAAGTTTGGAAAGTAGGAGGCGAGGTACTGGCGGAAGTAAAGTTGTGAGGCGGCATCGTGAGTCCTGTCGGGGTAGCTCAGTCGGTAGAGCGCTTGACCGCGAAAGGCAAAGGTCCCACGTCCGAGTCCCGGTTTCGGCACACAAATTTAATCTGCCAGGAAGTTTCATATCAGCGTACACTCCGCTGCAGAGTGAAAGTTTCATTCTGGAAACATCCCTTAGGCTGTGGCTAAGCCATGTCACCACCATATCCTTTCTTCCAGGAGTGCTAGTCTTGCGTGTTTGCAAGAGAGCTTCTGTGAAGTTTGGAAAGTAGGAGGCGAGGTACTGGCGGAAGTAAAGTTGTGAGGCGGCATCGTGAGTCGTGTCGGGGTAGCTCAGTCGGTAGAGCGGTTGCCCGCGAAAGTCAAAGGTCCCAGGTTCGAGTCCCGGTTTCGGCACACAATTTTAATCTGTCAGGAAGTTTCATATCAGTGCACACTCCGCTGCAGAGGGAAAGTTTCATTCTGGAAACATCCCTTAGGCTGTGGCTAAGCCATGTCTCCACCATATCCTTTCTTCCAGGAGTGCTAGTCTTGCGTGTTTGCAAGAGAGCTTCTGTGAAGTTTGGAAAGTAGGAGGCGAGGTACTGGCGGAAGTAAAGTTGTGAGGCGGCATCGTGAGTCGTGTCGGGGTAGCTCAGTCGGTAGAGCGCTTGCCCGCGAAAGGCAAAGGTCCCAGGTTCGAGTCCCGGTTCCAGCACACAATTTTAATCTGCCAGGAAGTTTCATATCAGCGCATATTCCGCTGCAGAGTGAAAGTTTCATTCTGGAAACATCCCTTAGGCTGTGGCTAAGCCATGTCTCCACCATATCCTTTCTTCCAGGAGTGCCAGTCTTGCGTGTTTGCAAGAGAGCTTCTGTGAAGTTTGGAAAGTAGGAGGCGAGGTACTGGCGGATGTAAAGTTGTGAGGCGGCATCGTGAGTCGTGTCGGGATAGCTCAGTCGGTAGAGCGCTTGCCGGCGAAAGGCAAACGTCCCAGGTTCGAGTCCCAGTTCCGGCACACAATTTTAATCTGCCAGGAAGTTTCATATCAGCGCACACTCCGCTGCAGAATGAAAGTTTCATTCTGGAAACACCTCTTAGGCTGTGGCTAAGCCATGTCTCCACCATATCCTTTCTTCCAGGAGTGCTAGTCTTGCGTGTTTGCAAGAGAGCTTCTGTGAAGTTTGGAAAGTAGGAGGCGAGGTACTGGCGGAAGTAAAGTTGTGAGGTGGCAGCGTGAGTCGTGTCGGGGTAGCTCAGTCGGTAGAGCGCTTGCCCGCGAAAGGCAAAGGTCCCAGGTTCGAGTCCCGGTTCCAGCACACAATTTTAATCTGCCAGGAAGTTTCATATCAGCGCATATTCCGCTGCAGAGTGAAAGTTTCATTCTGGAAACACCCCTTAGGCTGTGGCTAAGCCATGTCTCCACCATATCCTTTCTTCCAGGAGTGCTAGTCTTGCGTGTTTGCAAGAGAGCTCCTGTGAAGTTTGGAAAGTAGGAGGCGAGGTACTGGCGGAAGTAAAGTTGTGAGGCGGCATCGTGAGTCGTGTCGGGGTAGCTCAGTCGGTAGAGCGCTTGACCGCGAAAGGCAAAGGTCCCAGGTTCGAATCCCGGTTCCGGCACAAAATTTTAATCTGCCAGGAAGTTTCATATCAGCGCACACTCCGCTGCAGAGTGAAAGTTTCATTCTGGAAACATCCCTAAGGCTGTGGCTAAGCCATGTCTCCACCATATCCTTTCTTCCAGGAGTGCTAGTCTTGCGTATTTGCAAGAGAGCTTCTGTGAAGTTTGGAAAGTAGGAGGCGAGGTACTGGCGGAAGTAATGTTGTGAGGCGGCATCGTGAGTCGTGTCGGGGTAGCTCAGTCGGTAGAGCGCTTGCCCGCGAAAGGCAAAGGTCCCAGGTTCGAGTCACGGTTCCGGCACACAATTTTAATCTGCCAGGAAGTTTCATATCAGCGCACACTCCGCTGCAGAGTGAAAGTTTCATTCTGGAAACATCCCTTAGGCTGTGGTTAAGCCATGTCTCCACCATATCCTTTCTTCCAGGAGTGCTAGTCTTGCGTATCTGCAAGAGAGCTTCTGTGAAGTTTGGAAAGTAGGAGGCGAGGTACTGGCGGAAGTAAAGTTGTGAGGCGGCATCGTGAGTCGTGTCGGGGTAGCTCAGTCGGTAGAGCGCTTGCGCGCGAAAGGCAAAGGTCCCAGTTTCGAGTCCCGGATCCCGCACACAATTTTAATCTGCCAGGAAGTTTCAGATCAGCGCACACTCTGCTGCAGAGTGAAAGTTTCATTCTGGAAACATCCCTTAGGCTGTGGCTAAGCCATGTCTCCACCATATCCTTTCTTCCAGGAGTACTAGTCTTGCGTATTTGCAAGAATGCATCTGTGAAGTTTGGAAAGTAGGAGACGAGGTACTGGCGGAAGTAAAGTTTAGAGGCGGCATCGTGAGTCGTGTCGGGGTAGCTCAGTCGGTAGAGCGCTTGCCCGCGAAAGTCAAAGGTCCCAGGTTCGAGCCCGTTTTCCGGCACACAATTTTAATCTGCCAGGAAGTTTCATATCAGCGTACTCTCCGCTGCAGAGTGAAAGTTTCATTCTGGAAACATCCCTTAGGCTGTGGCTAAGCCATGTCTCCACCATATCCTTTCTTCCAGGAGTGCTGGTCTTGCGTGTTTGCAAGAGAGCTTCTGTGAAGTTTGGAAAGTAGGAGGCGAGGTACTGGCGGAAGTAAAGTTGTGAGGCGGCATCGTGAGTCGTGTCGGGGTAGCTCAGTCGGTAGAGCGCTTGCCCGCGAAAGGCAAAGGTCCCAGGTTCGAGTCCCGGTTCCAGCACACAATTTTAATCTGCCAGGAAGTTTCATATCAGCGCATATTCCGCTGCAGAGTGAAAGTTTCATTCTGGAAACATCCCTTAGGCTGTGGCTAAGCCATGTCTCCACCATATCCTTTCTTCCAGGAGTGCCAGTCTTGCGTGTTTGCAAGAGAGCTTCTGTGAAGTTTGGAAAGTAGGAGGCGAGGTACTGGCGGAAGTAAAGTTGTGAGGCGGCATCGTGAGTCGTGTCGGGATAGCTCAGTCGGTAGAGCGCTTGCCGGCGAAAGGCAAACGTCCCAGGTTCGAGTCCCAGTTCCGGCACACAATTTTAATCTGCCAGGAAGTTTCATATCAGCGCACACTCCGCTGCAGAATGAAAGTTTCATTCTGGAAACACCTCTTAGGCTGTGGCTAAGCCATGTCTCCACCATATCCTTTCTTCCAGGAGTGCTAGTCTTGCGTGTTTGCAAGAGAGCTTCTGTGAAGTTTGTAAAGTAGGAGGCGAGGTACTGGCGGAAGTAAAGTTGTGAGGTGGCAGCGTGAGTCGTGTCGGGGTAGCTCAGTCGGTAGAGCGCTTGCCCGCGAAAGGCAAAGGTCCCAGGTTCGAGTCCCGGTTCCAGCACACAATTTTAATCTGCCAGGAAGTTTCATATCAGCGCATATTCCGCTGCAGAGTGAAAGTTTCATTCTGGAAACACCCCTTAGGCTGTGGCTAAGCCATGTCTCCACCATATCCTTTCTTCCAGGAGTGCTAGTCTTGCGTGTTTGCAAGAGAGCTCCTGTGAAGTTTGGAAAGTAGGAGGCGAGGTACTGGCGGAAGTAAAGTTGTGAGGCGGCATCGTGAGTCGTGTCGGGGTAGCTCAGTCGGTAGAGCGCTTGACCGCGAAAGGCAAAGGTCCCAGGTTCGAATCCCGGTTCCGGCACAAAATTTTAATCTGCCAGGAAGTTTCATATCAGCGCACACTCCGCTGCAGAGTGAAAGTTTCATTCTGGAAACATCCCTTAGGCTGTGGCTAAGCCATGTCTCCACCATATCCTTTCTTCCAGGAGTGCTAGTCTTGCGTATTTGCAAGAGAGCTTCTGTGAAGTTTGGAAAGTAGGAGGCGAGGTACTGGCGGAAGTAAAGTTGTGAGGCGGCATCGTGAGTCGTGTCGGGGTAGCTCAGTCGGTAGAGCGCTTGCCCGCGAAAGGCAAAGGTCCCAGGTTCGAGTCACGGTTCCGGCACACAATTTTAATCTGCCAGGAAGTTTCATATCAGCGCACACTCCGCTGCAGAGTGAAAGTTTCATTCTGGAAACATCCCTTAGGCTGTGGTTAAGCCATGTCTCCACCATATCCTTTCTTCCAGGAGTGCTAGTCTTGCGTATCTGCAAGAGAGCTTCTGTGAAGTTTGGAAAGTAGGAGGCGAGGTACTGGCGGAAGTAAAGTTGTGAGGCGGCATCGTGAGTCGTGTCGGGGTAGCTCAGTCGGTAGAGCGCTTGCGCGCGAAAGGCAAAGGTCCCAGTTTCGAGTCCCGGATCCCGCACACAATTTTAATCTGCCAGGAAGTTTCAGATCAGCGCACACTCTGCTGCAGAGTGAAAGTTTCATTCTGGAAACATCCCTTAGGCTGTGGCTAAGCCATGTCTCCACCATATCCTTTCTTCCAGGAGTACTAGTCTTGCGTATTTGCAAGAAAGCATCTGTGAAGTTTGGAAAGTAGGAGACGAGGTACTGGCGGAAGTAAAGTTTAGAGGCGGCATCGTGAGTCGTGTCGGGGTAGCTCAGTCGGTAGAGAGCTTGCCCGCGAAAGTCAAAGGTCCCAGGTTCGAGCCCCTTTTCCGGCACACAATTTTAATCTGCCAGGAAGTTTCATATCAGCGCACACTCCGCTGCAGAGTGAAAGTTTCATTCTGGAAACATCCCTTAGGCTGTGGCTAAGCCATGTCTCCACCATATCCTTTCCTCCAGGAGTGCTAGTCTTGCGTGTTTGAAAGAGAGCTTCTGTGAAGTTTGGAAAGTAGGAGGCGAGGTACTGGCGGAAGTAAAGTTGTGAGGCGGCATCGTGAGTCGTGTCGGGGTAGCTCAGTCGGTAGAGCGCTTGCCCGCGAAAGGCAAAGTTCCCAGGTTCGAGTCCCGGTTCCGGCACACAATTTTAATCTGCCAGGAAGTTTCATATCAGCGCACACTCCGCTGCAGAGTGAAAGTTTCATTCTGGAAACATCCCTTAGGCTGTGGCTAAGCCATGTCACCACCATATCCTTTCTTCCAGGAGTGCTAGTCTTGCGTGTCTGCAAGAGAGCTTCTGTGAGGTTTGGAAAGTAGGAGGCGAGGTACTGGTGGAAGTAAAGTTGTGAGGCGGCATCGTGAGTCGTGTCGGGGTAGCTCAGTCGGTAGAGCGCTTGCGCGCGAAAGGCAAAGGTCCCAGCTTCGAGTCCCGGTTCCCGCACACAATTTTAATCTGCCAGGAAGTTTCAGATCAGCGCACACTCCGCTGCAGAGTGAAAGTTTCATTCTGGAAACATCCCTTAGGCTGTGGCTAAGCCATGTCTCCACCATATCCTTTCTTCCAGGAGTGCTAGTCTTGCGTGTTTGCAAGAGAGCTTCTGTGAAGTTTGGAAAGTAGGAGGCGAGGTACTGGCGGAAGTATAGTTGTGAGGCGGCATCGTGAGTCGTGTCGGGGTAGCTCAGTCGGTAGAGCGCTTGCCCGCGATAGGCAAAGGTCCCAGGTTCGAGTCCCGGTTCCGGCACACAATTTTAATCTGCCAGGAAGTTTCATATCAGCGTACACTCCGCTGCAGAGTGAAAGTTTCATTCTGGAAACATCCCTTAGGCTGTGGCTAAGCCATGTCTCCACCATATCCTTTCTTCCAGGAGTGCTAGTCTTGCGTGTTTGCAAGAGAGCTTCTGTGAAGTTTGGAACGTGGGAGGCGAGATACTGGCGGAAGTAAAGTTGTGAGGCGGCATCGTGTGTCGTGTCGGGTAGCTCAGTAGGTAGAGCGCTTGCCGCGATAGGCAAAGGTCCCAGGTTCGAGTCCCGGTTCCGGCACACAATTTTAATCTGCCATGAAGTTCACATCAGCGCACACTCCGCTGCAGAGTGAAAGATTCATTCTGGAAACATCCCTTAGGCTGTGGCTAAGCTATGTCTCCACCATATCCTTTCTTCCAGGAGTGCTAGTCTTGCGTGTTTGCAAGAGAGCTTCTGTGAAGTTTGGAAAGTGGGAGGCGAGGTACTGGCGGAAGTAAAGTTGTGTGGCGGCATCGTGAGTCGTGTCGGGGTAGCTCAGTCGGTAGAGCGCTTGCCCACGAAAGGCAAAGGTCCCAGGTTCGAGTCCCGGTTCCGACACACAATTTTAATCTGTCAGGAAGATTCATATCAGCACACACTCTGCTGCAGAGTGAAAGTTTCATTCTGGAAACATCCCTTAGGCTGTGGCTAAGCCATGTCTCCACCATATCCTTTCTTCCAGGAGTGCTAGTCTTGCGTGTTTGCAAGAGAGCTTCTGTGAAGTTTGGAAAGTGGGAGGCGAGATACTGGCGGAAGTAAAGTTGTGAGGCGGCATTGTGAGTCGTGTCGGGTAGCTCAGTAGGTAGAGCGCTTGCCCGCGATAGGCAAAGTTCCCAGGTTGGAGTCCCGGTTTCGGCACAAAATTTTAATCTGCCAGGAAGTTTCATATCAGCGCACACTCCGCTGCAGAGTGAAAGTATCATTCTGGAAACATTCCTTAGGCTGTGGCTAAGCCATGTCTCCACCATATCCTTTCTTCCAGGAGTGCTAGTCTTGCGTGTTTGCAAGAGAGCTTCTGTGAAGTTTGGAAAGTGGGAGGCGAGATACTGGCGGAAGTAAAGTTGTGAGGCGGCATCGTGAGTCGTGTCGTGTAGCTCAGTAGGTAGAGCGCTTGCCCGCGATAGGCAAAGATCCCAGGATCGAGTCCCGGTTTCGGCACACAATTTTAATCTGCCAGGAAGTTTCATATCAGCGCACACTCCGCTGCAGAGTGAAAGTTTCATTCTGCAAACAACCCTTAGGCTGTGGCTAAGCCATGTTTTCACCATATCCTTTCTTCCAGGAGTGCTAGTCTTGCGTGTTTGCAAGAGAGCTTCTGTGAAGTTAGGAAAGTAGGAGGCGAGGTACTGGCGGAAGTAAAGTTGCGAGGCGGCATTGTAGGTCGTGTCGGGGTAGCTCAGTCGGTAGAGCGCTTGCCCGTGAAAGGCAAAGGTCCCAGGTTCGAGTCCCGGTTCCGACACACAATTTTAATCTGCCAGGAAGTTTCATATCAGCGCACACTCCGCTGCAGAGTGAAAGATTCATTCTGGAAACATCCCTTAGGCTGTGGCTAAGCCATGTCTCCACCATATCCTTTCTTCCAGGAGTGCTAGTCTTGCGTGTTTGCAAGAGAGCTTCTGTGAATTTTGGAAAGTAGGAGGCGTGGTACTGGCGGAAGTAAAGTTGTGAGGCGGCATCGTGAGTCGTGTCGGGGTAGCTCAATCGGTAGAACGCTTGCCCGCGAAAGGCAGAGGTCCCAGGTTCGAGTCCCGGTTCCGGCACACAATTTTAATCTGTCAGGAAGTTTCACATCAGCGCACACTCTGCTGCAGAGTGAAAGATTCATTCTGGAAACATCCCTTAGGCTGTGGCTAAGCCATGTCTCCACCATATCCTTTCATCCAGGAGTGCTAGGCTTGCGTATTTGCAAGAGAGCTTCTGTGAAGTTTGGAAAGTAGGAGGCGAGGTACTGGCGGAAGTAAAGTTGTGAGGCGGCATCGTGAGTCGTGTCGGGGTAGCTAAGTCGGTAGAGCGCTTACCTGCGAAAGGCAAAGGTCCCAGGTTCGAGTCCCGGTTCCCGCACACAATTTTAATCTGCCAGGAAGTTTCAGATCAGCGCACACTCTGCTGCAGAGTGAAAGATTCATTCTGGAAACATCCCTTAGGCTGTGGCTAAGCCATGTCTCCACCATATCCTTTCTTCCAGGAGTGCTAGTCTTGCGTATTTGCAAGAGAGCTTCTGTGAAGTTTGGAAAGTAGGAGGCGAGGTACTGGCGGAAGTAAAGTTGTGAGGCGGCATCGTGAGTCGTGTCGGGGTAGCTCAGTCGGTAGAGCGCTTGCCCGCGAAAGGCAAAGGTCCCAAGTTCGAGTCCCGGTTCCCGCACACAATTTTAATCTGATAGGAAGTTTCACATCAGCACACACTCTGCTCCAGAGTGAAAGTTTCATTCTGGAAACATCCCTTAGGCTGTGGCTAAGCTATGTCTCCACCATATCCTTTCTTCCAGGAGTGCTAGTCTTGCGTGTTTGAAAGAGAGCTTCTGTGAAGTTTGGAAAGTAGGAGGCGAGGTACTGGCGGAAGTAAAGTTGTGAGGCGGCATCGTGAGTCGTGTCGGGGTAGCTCAGTCGGTAGAGCGCTTGCCCGCGAAAGGCAAAGGTCCCAGTTTCGAGTCCCGGTTCCGGCACACAATTTTAATCTGCCAGGAAGTTTCATATCAGCGTACACTCCGCTGCAGAGTGAAAGTTTCATTCTGGAAACATCCCTTAGGCTGTGGCTAAGCCATGTCTCCACCATATCCTTTCTTCCAGGAGTGCTAGTCTTGCGTGTTTGCAAGAGAGCTTCTGTGAAGTTTGGAACGTGGGAGGCGAGATACTGGCGGAAGTAAAGTTGTGAGGCGGCATCGTGAGTCGTGTCGGGTAGCTCAGTAGGTAGAGCGCTTGCCCGCGATAGGCAAAGGTCCCAGGTTCGAGTCCCGGTTCCGGCACACAATTTTAATCTGCCAGGAAGTTTCACATCAGCGCACACTCCGCTGCAGAGTGAAAGATTCATTCTGGAAACATCCCTTAGGCTGTGGCTAAGCTATGTCTCCACCATATCCTTTCTTCCAGGAGTGCTAGTCTTGCGTGTTTGCAAGAGAGCTTCTGTGAAGTTTGGAAAGTGGGAGGCGAGGTACTGGCGGAAGTAAAGTTGTGAGGCGGCATCGTGAGTCGTGTCGGGGTAGCACAGTCGGTAGAGCGCTTGCCCGCGATAGGCAAAGGTCCCAGGTTCGAGTCCCGGTTCCGACACACAATTTTAATCTGTCAGGAAGTTTCATATCAGCGTACACTCTGCTGCAGAGTGAAAGTTTCATTCTGGAAACATCCCTTAGGCTGTGGCTAAGCCATGTCTCCACCATATCCTTTCTTCCAGGAGTGCTAGTCTTGCGTGTTTGCAAGAGAGCTTCTGTGAAGTTTGGAAAGTGGGAGGCGAGATACTGGCGGAAGTAAAGTTGTGAGGCGGCATTGTGAGTCGTGTCGGGTAGCTCAGTAGGTAGAGCGCTTGCCCGCGATAGGCAAAGTTCCCAGGTTCGAGTCCCGGTTTCGGCACACAATTTTAATCTGCCAGGAAGATTCATATCAGCGCACACTCCGCTGCAGAGTGAAAGTATCATTCTGGAAACATTCCTTAGGCTGTGGCTAAGCCATGTCTCCACCATATCCTTTCTTCCAGGAGTGCTAGTCTTGCGTGTTTGCAAGAGAGCTTCTGTGAAGTTTGGAAAGTAGGAGGCGAGGTACTGGCGGAAGTAAAGTTGTGAGGCGGCATCGTAGGTCGTATCGGGGTAGCTCAGTCGGTAGAGCGCTTGCCCGTGAAAGGCAAAGGTCCCAGGTTCGAGTCCCGGTTCCGACACACAATTTTAATCTGCCAGGAAGTTTCATATCAGCGCACACTCCGCTGCAGAGTGAAAGATTCATTCTGGAAACATCCCTTAGGCTGTGGCTAAGCCATGTCTCCACCATATCCTTTCTTCCAGGAGTGCTAGTCTTGCGTGTTTGCAAGAGAGCTTCTGTGAAGTTTGGAAAGTAGGAGGCGAGGTACTGGCGGAAGTAAAGTTGTGAGGCGGCATCGTTAGTCGTGTCGGCGTAGCTCAGTCGGTAGAACGCTTGCCCGCGAAAGGCAAAGGTCCCAGGTTCGAGTCTCAGTTCCGGCACACAATTTTAATCTGCCAGGAAGTTTCATATCAGCGTACACTCCGCTGCAGAGTGAAAGTTTCATTCTGGAAACATCCCTTAGGCTGTGGCTAAGCCATGTCTCCACCATATCCTTTCTTCCAGGAGTGCTAGTCTTGCGTGTTTGCAAGAGAGCTTCTGTGAAGTTTGGAACGTGGGAGGCGAGATACTGGCGGAAGTAAAGTTGTGAGGCGGCATCGTGAGTCGTGTCGGGTAGCTCAGTAGGTAGAGCGCTTGCCCGCGATAGGCAAAGGTCCCAGGTTCGAGTCCCGGTTCCGGCACACAATTTTAATCTGCCAGGAAGTTTCAGATCAGCGCACACTCTGCTGCAGAGTGAAAGATTCATTCTGGAAACATCCCTTAGGCTGTGGCTAAGCCATGTCTCCACCATATCCTTTCTTCCAGGAGTGCTAGTCTTGCGTATTTGCAAGAGAGCTTCTGTGAAGTTTGGAATGTAGGAGGCGAGGTACTGGCGGAAGTAAAGTTGTGAGGCGGCATCGTGAGTCGTGTCGGGGTAGCTCAGTCGGTAGAGCGCTTGCCCGCGAAAGGCAAAGGTCCCAAGTTCGAGTCCCGGTTCCCGCACACAATTTTAATCTGATAGGAAGTTTCACATCAGCACACACTCTGCTGCAGAGTGAAAGTTTCATTCTGGAAACACCCCTTAGGCTGTGGCTAAGCTATGTCTCCACCATATCCTTTCTTCCAGGAGTGCTAGTCTTGCGTGTTTGCAAGAGAGCTTCTGTGAAGTTTGGAAAGTAGGAGGCGAGGTACTGGCGGAAGTAAAGTTGTGAGGCGGCATCGTGAGTCGTGTCGGGGTAGCTCAGTCGGTAGAACGCTTGCCCGCGAAAGGCAAAGGTCCCAGGTTCGAGTCCCGGTTCCGGCACACAATTTTAATCTGCCAGGAAGTTTCATATCAGCGTACACTCCGCTGCAGAGTGAAAGTTTCATTCTGGAAACATCCCTTAGGCTGTGGCTAAGCCATGTCTCCACCATATCCTTTCTTCCAGGAGTGCTAGTCTTGCGTGTTTGCAAGAGAGCTTCTGTGAAGTTTGGAACGTGGGAGGCGAGATACTGGCGGAAGTAAAGTTGTGAGGCGGCATCGTGAGTCGTGTCGGGTAGCTCAGTAGGAAGAGCGCTTGCCCGCGATAGGCAAAGGTCCCAGGTTCGAGTCCCGGTTCCGGCACACAATTTTAATCTGCCAGGAAGTTTCACATCAGCGCACACTCCGCTGCAGAGTGAAAGATTCATTCTGGAAACATCCCTTAGGCTGTGGCTAAGCTATGTCTCCACCATATCCTTTCTTCCAGGAGTGCTAGTCTTGCATGTTTGCAAGAGAGCTTCTGTGAAGTTTGGAAAGAGGGAGGCGAGGTACTGGCGGAAGTAAAGTTGTGAGGCGGCATCGTGAGTCGTGTCGGGGTAGCTCAGTCGGTAGAGCGCTTTCCCGCGAAAGGCAAAGGTCCCAGGTTCGAGTCCCGGTTCCGACACACAATTTTAATCTGTCAGGAAGTTTCATATCAGCGCACACTCTGCTGCAGAGTGAAAGTTTCATTCTGGAAACATCCCTTAGGCTGTGGCTAAGCCATGTCTCCACCATATCCTTTCTTCCAGGAGTGCTAGTCTTGCGTGTTTGCAAGAGAGCTTCTGTGAAGTTTGGAAAGTTGGAGGCGAGATACTGGCGGAAGTAAAGTTGTGAGGCGGCATTGTGAGTCGTGTCGGGTAGCTCAGTAGGTAGAGCGCTTGCCCGCGATAGGCAAAGTTCCCAGGTTCGAGTCCCGGTTTCGGCACACAATTTTAATCTGCCAGGAAGATTCATATCAGCGCACACTCCGCTGCAGAGTGAAAGTATCATTCTGGAAACATTCCTTAGGCTGTGGCTAAGCCATGTCTCCACCATATCCTTTCTTCCAGGAGTGCTAGTCTTGCGTGTTTGCAAGAGAGCTTCTGTGAAGTTTGGAAAGTAGGAGGCGAGGTACTGGCGGAAGTAAAGTTGTGAGGCGGCATCGTAGGTCGTGTCGGGGTAGCTCAGTCGGTAGAGCGCTTGCCCGTGAAAGGCAAAGGTCCCAGGTTCGAGTCCCGGTTCCGACACACAATTTTAATCTGCCAGGAAGTTTCATATCAGCGCACACTCCGCTGCAGAGTGAAAGATTCATTCTGGAAACATCCCTTAGGCTGTGGCTAAGCCATGTCTCCACCATATCCTTTCTTCCAGGAGTGCTAGTCTTGCGTGTTTGCAAGAGAGCTTCTGTGAAGTTTGGAAAGTAGGAGGCGAGGTACTGGCGGAAGTAAAGTTGTGAGGCGGCATCGTTAGTCGTGTCGGCGTAGCTCAGTCGGTAGAACGCTTGCCCGCGAAAGGCAAAGGTCCCAGGTTCGAGTCTCAGTTCCGCCACACAATTTTAATCTGCCAGGAAGTTTCATATCAGCGTACACTCCGCTGCAGAGTGAAAGTTTCATTCTGGAAACATCCCTTAGGCTGTGGCTAAGCCATGTCTCCACCATATCCTTTCTTCCAGGAGTGCTAGTCTTGCGTGTTTGCAAGAGAGCTTCTGTGAAGTTTGGAACGTGGGAGGCGAGATACTGGCGGAAGTAAAGTTGTGAGGCGGCATCGTGAGTCGTGTCGGGTAGCTCAGTAGGTAGAGCGCTTGCCCGCGATAGGCAAAGGTCCCAGGTTCGAGTCCCGGTTCCGGCACACAATTTTAATCTGCCAGGAAGTTTCACATCAGCGCACACTCCGCTGCCGAGTGAAAGATTCATTCTGGAAACATCCCTTAGGCTGTGGCTAAGCTATGTCTCCACCATATCCTTTCTTCCAGGAGTGCTAGTCTTGCGTGTTTGCAAGAGAGCTTCTGTGAAGTTTGGAAAGTGGGAGGCGAGGTACTGGCGGAAGTAAAGTTGTGAGGCGGCATCGTGAGTCGTGTCGGGGTAGCTCAGTCGGTAGAGCGCTTGCCCACGAAAGGCAAAGGTCCCAGGTTCGAGTCCCGGTTCCGACACACAATTTTAATCTGTCAGGAAGTTTCATATCAGCGCACACTCTGCTGCAGAGTGAAAGTTTCATTCTGGAAACATCCCTTAGGCTGTGGCTAAGCCATGTCTCCACCATATCCTTTCTTCCAGGAGTGCTAGTCTTGCGTGTTTGCAAGAGAGCTTCTGTGAAGTTTGGAAAGTGGGAGGCGAGATACTGGCGGAAGTAAAGTTGTGAGGCGGCATCGTGAGTCGTGTCGGGTAGCTCAGTAGGTAGAGCGCTTGCCCGCGATAGGCAAAGGTCCCAGGTTCGAGTCCCGGTTTCGGCACACAATTTTAATCTGCCAGGAAGTTTCATATCAGCGCACACTCCGCTGCAGAGTGAAAGTTTCATTCTGCAAACATCCCTTAGGCTGTGGCTAAGCCATGTTTCCACCATATCTTTCTTCCAGGAGTGCTAGTCTTGCGTGTTTGCAAGAGAGCTTCTGTGAAGTTTGGAAAGTAGGAGGCGAGGTACTGGCGGAAGTAAAGTTGTGAGGCGGCATCGTAGGTCGTGTCGGGGTAGCTCAGTCGGTAGAGCGCTTGCCCGTGAAAGGCAAAGGTCCCAGGTTCGAGTCCCGGTTCCGACACACAATTTTAATCTGCCAGGAAGTTTCATATCAGCGCACACTCCGCTGCAGAGTGAAAGATTCATTCTGGAAACATCCCTTAGGCTGTGGCTAAGCCATGTCTCCACCATATCCTTTCTTCCAGGAGTGCTAGTCTTGCGTGTTTGCAAGAGAGCTTCTGTGAATTTTGGAAAGTAGGAGGCGTGGTACTGGCGGAATTTAAGTTGTGAGGCGGCATCGTGAGTCGTGTCGGGGTAGCTCAATCGGTAGAACGCTTGCCCGCGAAAGGCAGAGGTCCCAGGTTCGAGTCCCGGTTCCGGCACACAATTTTAATCTGTCAGGAAGTTTCACATCAGCGCACACTCTGCTGCAGAGTGAAAGATTCATTCTGGAAACATCCCTTAGGCTGTGGCTAAGCCATGTCTCCACCATATCCTTTCTTCCAGGAGTGCTAGTCTTGCGTATTTGCAAGAGTGATTCTGTGAAATTTGGAAAGTAGGAGGCGAGGTACTGGCGGAAGTAAAGTTGTGAGGCGGCATCGTGAGTCGTGTCGGGGTAGCTCAGTCGGTAGAGCGCTTACCCGCGAAAGGCAAAGGTCCCAGGTTCGAGTCCCGGTTCCCGCACACATTTTTAATCTGCCAGGAAGTTTCAGATCAGCGCACACTCTGCTGCAGAGTGAAAGATTCATTCTGGAAACATCCCTTAGGCTGTGGCTAAGCCATGTCTCCACCATATCCTTTCTTCCAGGAGTGCTAGTCTTGCGTATTTGCAAGAGAGCTTCTGTGAAGTTTGGAATGTAGGAGGCGAGGTACTGGCGGAAGTAAAGTTGTGAGGCGGCATCGTGAGTCGTGTCGGGGTAGCTCAGTCGGTAGAGCGCTTGCCCGCGAAAGGCAAAGGTCCCAAGTTCGAGTCCCGGTTCCCGCACACAATTTTAATCTGATAGGAAGTTTCACATCAGCACACACTCTGCTGCAGAGTGAAAGTTTCATTCTGGAAACACCCCTTAGGCTGTGGCTAAGCTATGTCTCCACCATATCCTTTCTTCCAGGAGTGCTAGTCTTGCGTGTTTGCAAGAGAGCTTCTGTGAAGTTTGGAAAGTAGGAGGCGAGGTACTGGCGGAAGTAAAGTTGTGAGGCGGCATCGTGAGTCGTGTCGGGGTAGCTCAGTCGGTAGAACGCTTGCCCGCGAAAGGCAAAGGTCCCAGGTTCGAGTCCCGGTTCCGGCACACAATTTTAATCTGCCAGGAAGTTTCATATCAGCGTACACTCCGCTGCAGAGTGAAAGTTTCATTCTGGAAACATCCCTTAGGCTGTGGCTAAGCCATGTCTCCACCATATCCTTTCTTCCAGGAGTGCTAGTCTTGCGTGTTTGCAAGAGAGCTTCTGTGAAGTTTGGAACGTGGGAGGCGAGATACTGGCGGAAGTAAAGTTGTGAGGCGGCATCGTGAGTCGTGTCGGGTAGCTCAGTAGGTAGAGCGCTTGCCCGCGATAGGCAAAGGTCCCAGGTTCGAGTCCCGGTTCCGGCACACAATTTTAATCTGCCAGGAAGTTTCACATCAGCGCACACTCCGCTGCAGAGTGAAAGATTCATTCTGGAAACATCCCTTAGGCTGTGGCTAAGCTATGTCTCCACCATATCCTTTCTTCCAGGAGTGCTAGTCTTGCATGTTTGCAAGAGAGCTTCTGTGAAGTTTGGAAAGTGGGAGGCGAGGTACTGGCGGAAGTAAAGTTGTGAGGCGGCATCGTGAGTCGTGTCGGGGTAGCTCAGTCGGTAGAGCGCTTTCCCGCGAAAGGCAAAGGTCCCAGGTTCGAGTCCCGGTTCCGACACACAATTTTAATCTGTCAGGAAGTTTCATATCAGCGCACACTCTGCTGCAGAGTGAAAGTTTCATTCTGGAAACATCCCTTAGGCTGTGGCAAAGCCATGTCTCCACCATATCCTTTCTTCCAGGAGTGCTAGTCTTGCGTGTTTGCAAGAGAGCTTCTGTGAAGTTTGGAAAGTTGGAGGCGAGATACTGGCGGAAGTAAAGTTGTGAGGCGGCATTGTGAGTCGTGTCGGGTAGCTCAGTAGGTAGAGCGCTTGCCCGCGATAGTCAAAGTTCCCAGGTTCGAGTCCCGGTTTCGGCACACAATTTTAATCTGCCAGGAAGATTCATATCAGCGCACACTCCGCTGCAGAGTGAAAGTATCATTCTGGAAACATTCCTTAGGCTGTGGCTAAGCCATGTCTCCACCATATCCTTTCTTCCAGGAGTGCTAGTCTTGCGTGTTTGCAAGAGAGCTTCTGTGAAGTTTGGAAAGTAGGAGGCGAGGTACTGGCGGAAGTAAAGTTGTGAGGCGGCATCGTAGGTCGTGTCGGGGTAGCTCAGTCGGTAGAGCGCTTGCCCGTGAAAGGCAAAGGTCCCAGGTTCGAGTCCCGTTTCCGACACACAATTTTAATCTGCCAGGAAGTTTCATATCAGCGCACACTCCGCTGCAGAGTGAAAGATTCATTCTGGAAACATCCCTTAGGCTGTGGCTAAGCCATGTCTCCACCATATCCTTTCTTCCAGGAGTGCTAGTCTTGCGTGTTTGCAAGAGAGCTTCTGTGAATTTTGGAAAGTAGGAGGCGTGGTACTGGCGGAAGTAAAGTTGTGAGGCGGCATCGTGAGTCGTGTCGGGGTAGCTCAGTCGGTAGAGCGCTTGCCCGCCAAAGGCAAAGGTCCCAGGCTCGAGTCCCGGTTCCGGCACACAATTTTAATCTGCCAGGAAGTTTCATATCAGCGCACACTCCGCTGCAGAGTGAAAGATTCATTCTGGAAACATCCCTTAGGCTGTGGCTAAGCCATGTCTCCACCATATCCTTTCTTCCAGGAGTGCTAGTCTTGCGTGTTTGCAAGAGAGCTTCTGTGAAGTTTGGAAAGTGGGAGGCGAGATACTGGCGGAAGTAAAGTTGTGAGGCGGCATCGTGAGTCGTGTCGGGTAGCTCAGTAGGTAGAGCGCTTGCCCGCGATAGGCAAAGGTCCCAGGTTCGAGTCCCGGTTTCGGCACACAATTTTAATCTGCCAGGAAGTTTCACATCAGCGGACACTCCGCTGCAGAGTGAAAGATTCATTCTGGAAACATCCCTTAGGCTGTGGCTAAGCTATGTCTCCACCATATCCTTTCTTCCAGGAGTGCTAGTCTTGCGTGTTTGCAAGAGAGCTTCTGTGAAGTTTGGAAAGTGGGAGGCGAGGTACTGGCGGAAGTAAAGTTGTGAGGCGGCACCGTGAGTCGTGTCGGGGTAGCTCAGTCGGTAGAGCGCTTGCCCGCGAAAGGCAAAGGTCCCAGGTTCGAGTCCCGGTTCCAGCACACAATTTTATTCTGTCTAGAAGTTTCATATCAGCGCACACTCTGCTGCAGAGTGAAAGTTTCATTCTGGAAACATCCCTTAGGCTGTGGCTAAGCCATGTCTCCACCATATCCTTTCTTCCAGGAGTGCTAGTCTTGCGTGTTTGCAAGAGAGCTTCAGTGAAGTTTGGAAAGTGGGAGGCGAGATACTGGCGGAAGTAAAGTTGTGAGGCGGCATTGTGAGTCGTGTCGGGTAGCTCAGTAGGTAGAGCGCTTGCCCGCGACAGGCAAAGGTCCCAGGTTCGAGTCCCGGTTTCGGCACACCATTTTAATCTGCCAGGAAGTTTCATATCAGCGCACACTCCGCTGCAGAGGGAAAGTATCATTCTGGAAACATTCCTTAGGCTGTGGCTAAGCCATGTCTCCACCATATCCTTTCTTCCAGGAGTGCTAGTCTTGCGTGTTTGCAAGAGAGCTTCTGTGAAGTTTGGAATGTAGGAGGCGAGGTACTGGCGGAAGTAAAGTCGTGAGGCGGCATCGTAGGTCGTGTCGGGGTAGCTCAGTCGGTAGAGCGCTTGCCCGCGAAAGGCAGAGGTCCCAGGTTCCAGTCCCGGTTCCGGCACACAATTTTAACCTGTCAGGAAGTTTCACATCAGCGCACACTCTGCTGCAGAGTGAAAGTTTCATTCTGGAAACATCCCTTAGGCTGTGGCTAAGCCATGACTCCACCATATCCTTTCTTACAGGAGTGCTAGTCTTGCGTGTTTGCAAGAGAGCTTCTGTGAAGTTTGGAAAGTGGGAGGCGAGATACTGGCGGAAGTAAAGTTGTGAGGCAGCATCGTGAGTCGTGTCAGGTAGCTCAGTAGGTAGAGCGATGGCCCGCGATAGGCAAAGGTCCCAAGTTCGAGTCCCGGTTTCGGCACACAATTTTAATCTGCCAGGAAGTTTCATATCAGCGCACACTCCGCGGCAGAGTGAAAGTTTCATTCTGCAAACATCCCTTAGGCTGTGGCTAAGCCATGTCTCCACCATATCCTTTCTTCCAGGAGTGCTAGTCTTGCGTGTTTGCAAGAGAGCTTCTGTGAAATTTGGAAAGTAAGAGGCGAGGTACTGGCGGAAGTAAAGTTGTGAGGCGGCATCGTAGGTCGTGTCGGGGTAGCTCAGTCGGTAGAGCGCTTGCCCGTGAAAGGCAGAGGTCCCAGGTTCGAGTCCCGGTTCCGGCACACAATTTTAACCTGTCAGGAAGTTTCACATCAGCGCACACTCTGCTGCAGAGTGAAAGTTTCATTCTGGAAACATCCCTTAGGCTGTGGCTAAGCCATGTCTCCACCATATCCTTTCTTCCAGGAGTGCTAGTCTTCCGTGTTTGCAAGAGAGCTTCTGTGAAGTTTGGAAAGTGGGAGGCGAGATACTGGCGGAAGTAAAGTTGTGAGGCGGCATCGTGAGTCGTGTCGGGTAGCTCAGTAGGTAGAGCGCTTGCCCGCGATAGGCAAAGGTCCCAGGTTCGAGTCCCGGTTTCGGCACACAATTTCAATCTGCCAGGAAGTTTCATATCAGCGCACACTCCGCTGCAGAGTGAAAGTTTCATTCTACAAACATCCCTTAGGCTGTGGCTAAGCCATGTCTCCACCATATCCTTTCTTCCAGGAGTGCTAGTCTTGCGTGTTTGCAAGAGAGCGTCTGTGAATTTTGGAAAGTAGGAGGCGTGGTACTGGCGGAAGTAAAGTTGTGAGGCGGCATCGTGAGTCGTGTCGGGGTAGCTCAGTCGGTAGAGCGCTTGCCCGCCAAAGGCAAAGGTTCCTGGTTTGAGACCCGGTTCCGGCACGCAATTTTAATCTGCCAGGAAGTTTCATATCAGCGCACACTCCGCTGCAGAGTGAAAGCTTCATTCTGGAAACATCCCTTAGGCTGTGGCTAAGCCATGTCTCCACCATATCCTTTCTTCCAGGAGTGCTACTCTTGCGTGTTTGCAAGAGAGCTTCTGTGAAGTTTGGAAAGTAGGAGGCGAGGTACTGGCGGAAGTAAAGTTGTGAGGCGGCATCGTGAGACGTGTCGGGGTAGCTCAGTCGGTAGAGCGCTTGCACGCGAAAGGCAAAGGTCCCAGGTCCGAGTCCCGGTTTCGGCACACAATTTTAATCTGTCAGGAAGTTTCATATCAGCGTACACTCCGCTGCAGAGTGAAAGTTTCATTCTGGAAACATCCCTTAGGCTGTAGCTAAGCCATGTCTCCACCATATCCTTTCTTCCAGGAGTGCTAGTCTTGCGTGTTTGCAAGAGAGCTTCTGTGAAGTTTGGAAAGTGGGAGGCGAGATACTGGCGGAAGTAAAGTTGTGAGGCGGCATCGTGAGTCGTGTCGGGTAGCTCAGTAGTTAGATCGCTTGCCCGCGATAGGCAAAGGTCCCAGGTTCGAGTCCCGGTTTCGGCACACAATTTTAATCTGCCAGGAAGTTTCACATCAGAGCACACTCCGCTGCAGAGTGAAAGATTCATTCTGGAAACATCCCTTAGGCTGTGGCTAAGCTATGTCTCCACCATATCCTTTCTTCCAGGAGTGCTAGTCTTGCGTGTTTGCAAGAAAGCTTCTGTGAAGTTTGGAAAGTGGGAGGCGAGGTACTGGCGGAAGTAAAGTTGTGAGGCGGCATCGTGAGTCGTGTCGGGGTAGCTCAGTCGGTAGAGCGCTTGCCCGCGAAAGGCAAAGGTCCCAGGTTCGAGTCCCGGTTCCGGCACACAATTTTAATCTGTCAGGAAGTTTCATATCAGCGCACACTTTGCTGCAGAGTGAAAGTTTCATTCTGGAAACATCCCTTAGGCTGTGGCTAAGCCATGTCTCCACCATATCCTTTCTTCCAGGAGTGCTAGTCTTGCGTGTTTGCAAGAGAGCTTCTGTGAAGTTTGGAATGTAGGAGGCGAGGTACTGGCGGAAGTAAAGTCGTGAGGCGGCATCGTAGGTCGTGTCGGGGTAGCTCAGTCGGTAGAGCGCTTGCCCGCGAAAGGCAGAGGTCCCAGGTTCGAGTCCCAGTTCCGGCACACAATTTTAACCTGTCAGGAAGTTTCACATCAGCGCACACTCTGCTACAGACTGAAAGTTTCATTCTGGAAACATCCCTTAGGCAGTGGCTAAGCCATGTCTCCACCATATCCTTTCTTCCAGGAGTGCTAGTCTTGCGTGTTTGCAAGAGAGCTTCTAGGAAGTTTGGAAAGTGGGAGGCGAGATACTGGCGGAAGAAAAGTTGTGAGGCGGCATCATGAGTCGTGTCAGGTAGCTCAGTAGGTAGAGCGATGGCCCGCGATAGGCAAAGGTCCCAAGTTCGAGTCCCGGTTTCGGCACACAATTTTAATCTGCCAGGAAGTTTCATATCAGTGCACATTCCGCGGCAGAGTGAAAGTTTCATTCTGCAAACATCCCTTAGGCTGTGGCTAAGCCATGTCTCCACCATATCCTTTCTTCCAGGAGTGCTAGTCTTGCGTGTTTGCAAGAGAGCTTCTGCGAAGTTTGGAAAGTAGGAGGCGAGGTACTGGCGGAAGTAAAGTTGTGAGGCCGCATCGTAGGTCGTGTCGGGGTAGCTCAGTCGGTAGAGCGCTTGCCCGTGAAAGGCAAAGGTCCCAGGTTCGAGTCCCGGTTCCGGCACACAATTTTAATCTGCCAGGAAGTTTCATATCAGCGCACACTCCGCTGCAGAGTGAAAGATTCATTCTGGAAACATCCCTTAGGCTGTGGCTAAGCTATGTCTCCACCATATCCTTTCTTCCAGGAGTGCTAGTCTTGCGTGTTTGCAAGAGAGCTTCTGTGAATTTTGGAAAGTAGGAGGCGTGGTACTGGCGGAAGTAAAGTTGTGAGGCGGCATCGTGAGTCGTGTCGGGGTAGCTCAGTCGGTAGAGCGCTTGCCCGCCAAAGGCAAAGGTTCCTGGTTCGAGACCCGGTTCCGGCACACAATTTTAATCTGCCAGGAAGTTTCATATCAGCGCACACTCCGCTGCAGAGTGATAGCTTCATTCTGGAAACATCCCTTAGGCTGTGGCTAAGCCATGTCTCCACCATATCCTTTCTTCCAGGAGTGCTACTCTTGCGTGTTTGCAAGAGAGCTTCTGTGAAGTTTGGAAAATAGGAGGCGAGGTACTGGCGGAAGTAAAGTTGTGAGGCGGCATCGTGAGACGTGTCGGGGTAGCTCAGTCGGTAGAGCGCTTGCACGCGAAAGGCAAAGGTCCCAGGTCAGAGTCCCGGTTTCGGCACACAATTTTAATCTGTCAGGAAGTTTCATATCAGCGTAGACTCCGCTGCAGAGTGAAAGTTTCATTCTGGAAACATCCCTTAGGCTGTGGCTAAGCCATGTCTCCACTATATCCTTTCTTCCAGGAGTGCTAGTCTTGCGTGTTTGCAAGAGAGCTTCTGTGAAGTTTGGAAAGTGGGAGGCGAGATACTGGCGGAAGTAAAGTTGTGAGGCGGCATTGTGAGTCGTGTCGGGTAGCTCAGTAGGTAGAGCGCTTGCCCGCGATAGGCAAAGGTCCCAGGTTCGAGTCCCGGTTCCGGCACACAATTTTAATCTGTCAGGAAGTTTCATATCAGCGCACACTCCGCTGCAGAGTGAAAGATTCATTCTGGAAACATCCCTTAGGCTGTGGCTAAGCTATGTCTCCACCATATCCTTTCTTCCAGGAGTGCTAGTCTTGCGTGTTTGCAAGAGAGCTTCTGTGAATTTTGGAAAGTAGGAGGCGTGGTACTGGCGGATGTAAAGTTGTGAGGCGGCATCGTGAGTCGTGTCGGGGTAGCTCAGTCGGTAGAGCGCTTGCCCGCCAAAGAAAAAGGTCCCAGGTTCGAGTCCCGGTTCCGGCACACAATTTTAATCTGCCAGGAAGTTTCATATCAGCGCACACTCCGCTGCAGAGTGAAAGCTTCATTCTGGAAACATCCCTTAGGCTGTGGCTAAGCCATGTCTCCACCATATCCTTTCTTCCAGGAGTGCTAGTCTTGCGTGTTTGCAAGAGAGCTTCTGTGAAGTTTGGAAAGTAGGAGGCGAGGTACTGGCGGAAATAAAGTTGTGAGGCGGCATCGTGAGACGTGTCGGGGTAGCTCAGTCGGTAGAGCGCTTGCACGCGAAAGGCAAAGGTCCCAGGTCCGAGTCCCGGTTTCGGCACACAATTTTAATCTGCCAGGAAGTTTCATATCAGCGTACACTCTGCTGCAGAGTGAAAGATTCATTCTGGAAACATCCCTTAGGCTGTGGCTAAGCCGTGTCTCCACCATATCCTTTCTTCCAGGAGTGCTAGACTTGCGTGTTTGCAAGAGAGCTTCTGTGAAGTTTGGAAAGTGGGAGGCGAGATACTGGCGGAAGTAAAGTTGTGAGGCGGCATCGTGAGTCGTGTCGGGTAGCTCAGTAGGTAGAGCGCTTGCCCGCGATAGGCAAAGGTCCCAGTTTCGAGCCCCGGTTTCGGCACACAATTTTAATCTGCCAGGAAGTTTCATATCAGCGCACACTCCGCTGCAGAGTGAAAGTTTCATTCTGGAAACATTCCTTAGGCTGTGGCTAAGCCATGTCTCCACCATATCCTTTCTTCGAGGAGTGCTAGTCTTGCGTGTTTGCAAGAGAGCTTCTGTGAAGTTTGGGAAGTAGGAGGCGAGGTACTGGCGGAAGTAAAGTTGTGAGGCGGCATCGTGAGACGTGTCGGGGTAGCTCAGTCGGTAGAGCGCTTGCACGCGAAAGGCAAAGGTCCCAGGTCCGAGTCCCGGTTTCGGCACACAATTTTAATCTGCCAGGAAGTTTCATATCAGCGTACACTCCGCTGCAGAGTGAAAGTTTCATTCTGGAAACATCCCTTAGGCTGTGGCTAAGCCATGTCTCCACCATATCCTTTCTTCCAGGAGTGCTAGTCTTGCGTGTTTGCAAGAAAGCTTCTGTGAAGTTTGGAAAGTGGGAGGCGAGATACTGGCGGAAGTAAAGTTGTGAGGCGGCATCGTGAGTCGTGTCGGGTAGCTCAGTAGGTAGAGCGCTTGCCCGCGATAGGCAAAGGTCCCAGTTTCGAGTCCGGTTTCGGCACACAATTTTAATCTGCCAGGAAGTTTCATATCAGCGCACACTCCGCGGCAGAGTGAAAGTTTCATTCTGCAAACATCCCTTAGGCTGTGGCTAAGCCATGTCTCCACCATATCCTTTCTTCAAGGAGTGCTAGTCTTGCGTGTTTGCAAGAGAGCTTCTGTGAAGTTTGGAAAGTAGGCGGTGAGGTACTGGCGGAAGTAAAGTTGTGAGGCGGCATCGTAGGTCGTGTCGGGGTAGCTCAGTCGGTAGAGCGCTTGCCCGTGAAAGGCAGAGGTCCCAGGTTCGATTCCCGGTTCCGGCACACAATTTTAACCTGTCAGGAAGTTTCACATCAGCACACACTCTGCTGCAGAGTGAAAGTTTCATTCTGGAAACATCCCTTAGGCTGTGGCAAAGCCATGTCTCCACCATATCCTTTCTTCCAGGAGTGCTAGTCTTCCGTGTTTGCAAGAGAGCTTCTGTGAAGTTTGGAAAGTGGGAGGCGAGATACTGGCGGAAGTAAAGTTGTGAGGCGGCATCGTGAGTCGTGTCGGGTAGCTCAGTAGGTAGAGTGCTTGCCCGCGATAGGCAAAGGTCCCAGGTTCGAGTCCCGGTTTCGGCACACAATTTCAATCTGCCAGGAAGTTTCATATCAGCGCACACTCCGCTGCAGAGTGAAAGTTTCATTCTGCAAACATCCCTTAGGCTGTGGCTAAGCCATGTCTCCACCATATCCTTTCTTCCAGGAGTGCTAGTCTTGCGTGTTTGCAAGAGAGCTTCTGTGAAGTTTGGAAAGTAGGAGGCGAGGTACTGGCGGAAGTAAAGTTGTGAGGCGGCATCCTAGGTCGTGTCGGGGTAGCTCAGTCGGTAGAGCGCTTGCCCGTGAAAGGCAAAGGTCCCAGGTTCGAGTCCCGGTTCCGGCACACAATTTTAATCTGCCAGGAAGTTTCATATCAGCGCACACTCCGCTGCAGAGTGAAAGATTCATTCTGGAAACATCCCTTAGGCTGTGGCTAAGCCATGTCTCCACCATATCCTTTCTTCCAGGAGTGCTAGTCTTGCGTGTTTGCAAGAGAGCTTCTGTGAATTTTGGAAAGTAGGAGGCGTGGTACTGGCGGAAGTAAAGTTGTGAGGCGGCATCGTGAGTCGTGTCGGGGTAGCTCAGTCGGTAGAGCGCTTGCCCGCCAAAGGCAAAGGTTCCTGGTTCGAGTCCCAGTTCCGGCACGCAATTTTAATCTGCCAGGAAGTTTCATATCAGCGCACACTCCGCTGCAGAGTGAAAGCTTCATTCTGGAAACATCCCTTAGGCTGTGGCTAAGCCATGTCTCCACCATATCCTTTCTTCCAGGAGTGCTACTCTTGCGTGTTTGCAAGAGAGCTTCTGTGAAGTTTGGAAAGTGGGAGGCGAGATACTGGCGGAAGTAAAGTTGTGAGGCGGCATCGTGAGTCGTGTCGGGGTAGCTCAGTAGGTAGAGCGCTTGCCCGCGATAGGCAAAGGTCCCAGTTTCGAGTCCCGGTTTCGGCACACAATTTTAATCTGCCAGGAAGTTTCACATCAGAGCACACTCCGCTGCAGAGTGAAAGATTCATTCTGGAAACATCCCTTAGGCTGTGGGTAAGCTATGTCTCCACCATATCCTTTCTTCCAGGAGTGCTAGTCTTGCGTGTTTGCAAGAGAGCTTCTGTGAAGTTTGGAAAGTGGGAGGCGAGGTACTGGCGGAAGTAAAGTTGTGAGGCGGCATCGTGAGTCGTGTCGGGATAGCTCAGTCGGTAGAGCGCTTGCCCGCGAAAGGCAAAGGTCCCAGGTTCGAGTCCCGGTTCCGGCACACAATTTTAATCTGTCAGGAAGTTTCATATCAGCGCACACTCTGCTGAAGAGTGAAAGTTTCATTCTGGAAACATCCCTTAGGCTGTGGCTAAGCCATGTCTCCACCATATCCTTTCTTCCAGGAGTGCTAGACTTGCGTGGTTGCAAGAGAGCTTCTGTGAAGTTTGGAAAGTGGGAGGCGAGATACTGGCGGAAGTAAAGTTGTGAGGCGGCATCGTGAGTCGTGTCGGGTAGCTCAGTAGGTAGAGCGCTTGCCCGCGATAGGCAAAGGTCCCAGTTTCGAGCCCCGGTTTCGGCACACAATTTTAATCTGCCAGGAAGTTTCATATCAGCGCACACTCCGCTGCAGAGTGAAAGTTTCATTCTGGAAACATTCCTTAGGCTGTGGCTAAGCCATGTCTCCACCATATCCTTTCTTCCAGGAGTGCTAGTCTTGCGTGTTTGCAAGAGAGCTTCTGTGAAGTTTGGGAAGTAGGAGGCGAGGTACTGGCGGAAGTAAAGTTGTGAGGCGGCATCGTGAGACGTGTCGGGGTAGCTCAGTCGGTAGAGCGCTTGCACGCGAAAGGCAAAGGTCCCAGTTTCGAGTCCGGTTTCGGCACACAATTTTAATCTGCCAGGAAGTTTCATATCAGCGCACACTCCGCGGCAGAGTGAAAGTTTCATTCTGCAAACATCCCTTAGGCTGTGGCTAAGCCATGTCTCCACCATATCCTTTCTTCCAGGAGTGCTAGTCTTGCGTGTTTGCAAGAGAGCTTCTGTGAAGTTTGGAAAGTAGGCGGTGAGGTACTGGCGGAAGTAAAGTTGTGAGGCGGCATCGTAGGTCGTGTCGGGGTAGCTCAGTCGGTAGAGCGCTTGCCCGTGAAAGGCAGAGGTCCCAGGTTCGATTCCCGGTTCCGGCACACAATTTTAACCTGTCAGGAAGTTTCACATCAGCACACACTCTGCTGCAGAGTGAAAGTTTCATTCTGGAAACATCCCTTAGGCTGTGGCAAAGCCATGTCTCCACCATATCCTTTCTTCCAGGAGTGCTAGTCTTCCGTGTTTGCAAGAGAGCTTCTGTGAAGTTTGGAAAGTGGGAGGCGAGATACTGGCGGAAGTAAAGTTGTGAGGCGGCATCGTGAGTCGTGTCGGGTAGCTCAGTAGGTAGAGTGCTTGCCCGCGATAGGCAAAGGTCCCAGGTTCGAGTCCCGGTTTCGGCACACAATTTCAATCTGCCAGGAAGTTTCATATCAGCGCACACTCCGCTGCAGAGTGAAAGTTTCATTCTGCAAACATCCCTTAGGCTGTGGCTAAGCCATGACTCCACCATATCCTTTCTTCCAGGAGTGCTAGTCTTGCGTGTTTGCAAGAGAGCTTCTGTGAAGTTTGGAAAGTAGGAGGCGAGGTACTGGCGGAAGTAAAGTTGTGAGGCGGCATCCTAGGTCGTGTCGGGGTAGCTCAGTCGGTAGAGCGCTTGCCCGTGAAAGGCAAAGGTCCCAGGTTCGAGTCCCGGTTCCGGCACACAATTTTAATCTGCCAGGAAGTTTCATATCAGCGCACACTCCGCTGCAGAGTGAAAGATTCATTCTGGAAACATCCCTTAGGCTGTGGCTAAGCCATGTCTCCACCATATCCTTTCTTCCAGGAGTGCTAGTCTTGCGTGTTTGCAAGAGAGCTTCTGTGAATTTTGGAAAGTAGGAGGCGTGGTACTGGCGGAAGTAAAGTTGTGAGGCGGCATCGTGAGTCGTGTCGGGGTAGCTCAGTCGGTAGAGCGCTTGCCCGCCAAAGGCAAAGGTTCCTGGTTCGAGTCCCGGTTCCGTCACGCAATTTTAATCTGCCAGGAAGTTTCATATCAGCGCACACTCCGCTGCAGAGTGAAAGCTTCATTCTGGAAACATCCCTTAGGCTGTGGCTAAGCCATGTCTCCACCATATCCTTTCTTCCAGGAGTGCTACTCTTGCGTGTTTGCAAGAGAGCTTCTGTGAAGTTTGGAAAGTGGGAGGCGAGATACTGGCGGAAGTAAAGTTGTGAGGCGGCATCGTGAGTCGTGTCGGGGTAGCTCAGTAGGTAGAGCGCTTGCCCGCGATAGGCAAAGGTCCCAGTTTCGAGTCCCGGTTTCGGCACACAATTTTAATCTGCCAGGAAGTTTCACATCAGAGCACACTCCGCTGCAGAGTGAAAGATTCATTCTGGAAACATCCCTTAGGCTGTGGGTAAGCTATGTCTCCACCATATCCTTTCTTCCAGGAGTGCTAGTCTTGCGTGTTTGCAAGAGAGCTTCTGTGAAGTTTGGAAAGTGGGAGGCGAGGTACTGGCGGAAGTAAAGTTGTGAGGCGGCATCGTGAGTCGTGTCGGGGTAGCTCAGTCGGTAGAGCGCTTGCCCGCGAAAGGCAAAGGTCCCAGGTTCGAGTCCCGGTTCCGGCACACAATTTTAATCTGTCAGGAAGTTTCATATCAGCGCACACTCTGCTGAAGAGTGAAAGTTTCATTCTGGAAACATCCCTTAGGCTGTGGCTAAGCCATGTCTCCACCATATCCTTTCTTCCAGGAGTGCTAGTCTTGCGTGTTTGCAAGAGAGCTTCTGTGAAGTTTGGAATGTAGGAGGCGAGGTACTGGCGGAAATAAAGTCGTGAGGCGGCATCGTAGGTCGTGTCGGGGTAGCTCAGTCGGTAGAGCGCTTGCCCGCGAAAGGCAGAGGTCCCAGGTTCGAGTCCCGGTTCCGGCACACAATTTTAACCTGTCAGGAAGTTTCACATCAGCGCACACTCTGCTACAGAGTGAAAGTTTCATTCTGGAAACATCCCTTAGGCTGTGGCTAAGCCATGTCTCCACCATATCCTTTCTTCCAGGAGAGCTAGTCTTGCGTGTTTGCAAGAGAGCTTCTGTGAAGTTTGGAAAGTGGGAGGCGAGATACTGGCGGAAGTAAAGTTGTGAGGCGGCATCATGAGTCGTGTCGGGTAGCTCAGTAGGTAGAGCGATGGCCCGCGATAGGCAAAGGTCCCAAGTTCGAGTCCCGGTTTCGGCACACAATTTTAATCTGCCAGGAAGTTTCATATCAGCGCACACTCCGCGGCAGAGTGAAAGTTTCATTCTGCAAACATCCCTTAGGCTGTGGCTAAGCCATGTCTCCACCATATCCTTTCTTCCAGGAGTGCTAGTCTTGCGTGTTTGCAAGAGAGCTTCTGTGAAATTTGGAAAGTAGGAGGCG
Source organism: Locusta migratoria (assembly GCA_026315105.1). Classification (NCBI taxonomy): domain Eukaryota; kingdom Metazoa; phylum Arthropoda; class Insecta; order Orthoptera; family Acrididae; genus Locusta; species Locusta migratoria. Next base: position 10,654,310 of record CM048744.1, read on the forward strand.
AGGTACTGGCGGAAGTAAAGTTGTGAGGCGGCATCGTAGGTCGTGTCGGGGTAGCTCAGTCGGTAGAGCGCTTGCCCGTGAAAGGCAAAGGTCCCAGGTTCGAGTCCCGGTTCCGGCACACAATTTTAATCTGCCAGGAAGTTTCATATCAGCGCACACTCCGCTGCAGAGTGAAAGATTCATTCTGGAAACATCCCATAGGCTGTGGCTAAGCTATGTCTCCACCATATCCTTTCTTCCAGGAGTGCTAGTCTTGCGTGTTTGCAAGAGAGCTTCTGTGAATTTTGGAAAGTAGGAGGCGTGGTACTGGCGGATGTAAAGTTGTGAGGCGGCATCGTGAGTCGTGTCGGGGTAGCTCAGTCGGTAGAGCGCTTGCCCGCCAAAGAAAAAGGTCCCAGGTTCGAGTCCCGGTTCCGGCACACAATTTTAATCTGCCAGGAAGTTTCATATCAGCGCAAACTCCGCTGCAGAGTGAAAGCTTCATTCTGGAAACATCCCTTAGGCTGTGGCTAAGCCATGTCTCCACCATATCCTTTCTTCCAGGAGTGCTAGTCTTGCGTTTTTGCAAGAGAGCTTCTGTGAAGTTTGGAAAGTAGGAGGCGAGGTACTGGCGGAAATAAAGTTGTGAGGCGGCATCGTGAGACGTGTCGGGGTAGCTCAGTCGGTAGAGCGCTTGCACGCGAAAGGCAAAGGTCCCAGGTCCGAGTCCCGGTTTCGGCACACAATTTTAATCTGCCAGGAAGTTTCATATCAGCGTACACTCTGCTGCAGAGTGAAAGTTTCATTCTGGAAACATCCCTTAGGCTGTGGCTAAGCCGTGTCTCCACCATATCCTTTCTTCCAGGAGTGCTAGTCTTGCGTGTTTGCAAGAGAGCTTCTGTGAAGTTTGGAAAGTGGGAGGCGAGATACTGGCGGAAGTAAAGTTGTGAGGCGGCATCGTGAGTCGTGTCGGGTAGCTCAGTAGGTAGAGCGCTTGCCCGCGATAGGCAAAGGTCCCAGTTTCGAGCCCCGGTTTCGGCACACAATTTTAATCTGCCAGGAAGTTTCATATCAGCGCACACTCCGCTGCAGAGTGAAAGTATCATTCTGGAAACATTCCTTAGGCTGTGGCTGAGCCATGTCTCCACCATATCCTTTCTTCCAGGAGTGCTAGTCTTGCGTGTTTGCAAGAGAGCTTCTGTGAAGTTTGGAAAGTAGGAGGCGAGGTACTGGCGGAAGTAAAGTTGTGAGGCGGCATCGTGAGACGTGTCGGGGTAGCTCAGTCGGTAGAGCGCTTGCACGCGAAAGGCAAAGGTCCCAGGTCCGAGTCCCGGTTTCGGCACACAATTTTAATCTGCCAGGAAGTTTCATATCAGCGTACACTCCGCTGCAGAGTGAAAGTTTCATTCTGGAAACATCCCTTAGGCTGTGGCTAAGCCATGTCTCCACCATATCCTTTCTTCCAGGAGTGCTAGTCTTGCGTGTTTGCAAGAAAGCTTCTGTGAAGTTTGGAAAGTGGGAGGCGAGATACTGGCGGAAGTAAAGTTGTGAGGCGGCATCGTGAGTCGTGTCGGGTAGCTCAGTAGGTAGAGCGCTTGCCCGCGATAGGCAAAGGTCCCAGTTTCGAGTCCGGTTTCGGCACACAATTTTAATCTGCCAGGAAGTTTCATATCAGCGCACACTACGCTGCAGAGTGAAAGCTTCATTCTGGAAACATCCCTTAGGCTGTGGCTAAGCCATGTCTTCACCATATCCTTTCTTCCAGGAGTGCTAGTCTTGCGTGTTTGCAAGAGAGCTTCTGTGAAGTTTGGAAAGTAGGAGGCGAGGTACTGGCGGAAATAAATTTGTGAGGCGGCATCGTGAGACGTGTCGGGGTAGCTCAGTCGGTAGAGCGCTTGCACGCGAAAGGCAAAGGTCCCAGTTTCGAGTCCCGGTTTCGGCACACAATTTTAATCTGCCAGGAAGTTTCATATCAGCGCACACTCCGCTGCAGAGTGAAAGTATCATTCTGGAAACATTCCTTAGGCTGTGGCTAAGCCATGTCTCCACCATATCCTTTCTTCCAGGAGTGCTAGTCTTGCGTGTTTGCAAGAGAGCTTCTGTGAAGTTTGGAAAGTAGGAGGCGAGGTACTGGCGGAAGTATAGTTGTGAGGCGGCATCGTAGGTCGTGTCGGGGTAGCTCAGTCGGTAGAGCGGTTGCCCGCGTAAGGCAGAGGTCCCAGGTTCGAGTCCCGGTTCCGGCACACAATTTTAATCTGCCAGGAAAATTCACATCAGCACACTCTCTGATGCAGAGTGAAAGTTTCATTCTGGAAACATCCCTTAGGCTGGGGCTAAGCCATGTCTCCACCATATCCTTTCTTCCAGGAGTGCTAGTCTTGCGTGTTTGCAAGAGAGCTTCTGTGAAGTTTGGAAAGTGGGAGGCGAGATACTGGCGGAAGTAAAGTTGTGAGGCGGCATCGTGAGTCGTGTCGGGTAGCTCAGTAGGTAGAGCGCTTGCCCGCGATAGGCAAAGGTCCCAGGATCGAGTCCCGGTTTCGGCACACAATTTTAATCTGCCAGGAAGTTTCATATCAGCGCACACTCCGCTGCAGAGTGAAAGTTTCATTCTGGAAACATCCCTTAGGCTGTGGCTAAGCCATGTCTCCACCATATCCTTTCTTCCAGGAGTGCTAGTCTTGCGTGTTTGCAAGAGAGCTTCTGTGAAGTTTGGAAAGTAGGAGGCGAGGTACTGGCGGAAGTAAAGTTGTGAGGCGGCATCGTAGGTCGTGTCGGGGTAGCTCAGTCGGTAGAGCGCTTGCCCGTGAAAGGCAAAGGTCCCAGGTTCGAATCCCGGTTCCGGCACACAATTTTAATCTGCCAGGAAGTTTCATATCAGCGCACACTCCGCTGCAGAGTGAAAGATTCATTCTGGAAACATCCCTTAGGCTGTGGCTAAGCTATGTCTCCACCTAATCCTTTCTTCCAGGAGTGCTAGTCTTGCGTGTTTGCAAGAGAGCTTCTGTGAATTTTGGAAAGTAGGAGTCGTGGTACTGGCGGAAGTAAAGTTGTGAGGCGGCATCGTGAGTCGTGTCGGGTAGCTCAGTAGGTAGAGCGCTTGCCCGCGATAGGCAAAGGTCCCAGTTTCGAGTCCGGTTTCGGCACACAATTTTAATCTGCCAGGAAGTTTCATATCAGCGCACACTACGCTGCAGAGTGAAAGCTTCATTCTGGAAACATCCCTTAGGCTGTGGCTAAGCCATGTCTTCACCATATCCTTTCTTCCAGGAGTGCTAGTCTTGCGTGTTTGCAAGAGAGCTTCTGTGAAGTTTGGAAAGTAGGAGGCGAGGTACTGGCGGAAATAAATTTGTGAGGCGGCATCGTGAGACGTGTCGGGGTAGCTCAGTCGGTAGAGCGCTTGCACGCGAAAGGCAAAGGTCCCAGTTTCGAGTCCCGGTTTCGGCACACAATTTTAATCTGCCAGGAAGTTTCATATCAGCGCACACTCCGCTGCAGAGTGAAAGTATCATTCTGGAAACATTCCTTAGGCTGTGGCTAAGCCATGTCTCCACCATATCCTTTCTTCCAGGAGTGCTAGTCTTGCGTGTTTGCAAGAGAGCTTCTGTGAAGTTTGGAAAGTAGGAGGCGAGGTACTGGCGGAAGTATAGTTGTGAGGCGGCATCGTAGGTCGTGTCGGGGTAGCTCAGTCGGTAGAGCGGTTGCCCGCGTAAGGCAGAGGTCCCAGGTTCGAGTCCCGGTTCCGGCACACAATTTTAATCTGCCAGGAAAATTCACATCAGCACACTCTCTGATGCAGAGTGAAAGTTTCATTCTGGAAACATCCCTTAGGCTGGGGCTAAGCCATGTCTCCACCATATCCTTTCTTCCAGGAGTGCTAGTCTTGCGTGTTTGCAAGAGAGCTTCTGTGAAGTTTGGAAAGTGGGAGGCGAGATACTGGCGGAAGTAAAGTTGTGAGGCGGCATCGTGAGTCGTGTCGGGTAGCTCAGTAGGTAGAGCGCTTGCCCGCGATAGGCAAAGGTCCCAGGATCGAGTCCCGGTTTCGGCACACAATTTTAATCTGCCAGGAAGTTTCATATCAGCGCACACTCCGCTGCAGAGTGAAAGTTTCATTCTGGAAACATCCCTTAGGCTGTGGCTAAGCCATGTCTCCACCATATCCTTTCTTCCAGGAGTGCTAGTCTTGCGTGTTTGCAAGAGAGCTTCTGTGAAGTTTGGAAAGTAGGAGGCGAGGTACTGGCGGAAGTAAAGTTGTGAGGCGGCATCGTAGGTCGTGTCGGGGTAGCTCAGTCGGTAGAGCGCTTGCCCGTGAAAGGCAAAGGTCCCAGGTTCGAATCCCGGTTCCGGCACACAATTTTAATCTGCCAGGAAGTTTCATATCAGCGCACACTCCGCTGCAGAGTGAAAGATTCATTCTGGAAACATCCCTTAGGCTGTGGCTAAGCTATGTCTCCACCTAATCCTTTCTTCCAGGAGTGCTAGTCTTGCGTGTTTGCAAGAGAGCTTCTGTGAATTTTGGAAAGTAGGAGGCGTGGTACTGGCGGAAGTAAAGTTGTGAGGCGGCATCGTGAGTCGTGTCGGGGTAGCTCAGTCGGTAGAGCGCTTGCCCGCAAAGGCAAAGGTCCCAGGTTCGAGTCCCGGTTCCGGCACACAATTTTAATCTGCCAGGAAGTTTCATATCAGCGCACACTCCGCTGCAGTTTGAAAGCTTCATTCTGGAAACATCCCTTAGGCTGTGGCTAAGCCATGTCTCCACCATATCCTTTCTTCCAGGAGTGCTAGTCTTGCGTGTTTGCAAGAGAGCTTCTGTGAAGTTTGGAAAGTAGGAGGCGAGGTACTGGCGGAAGTAAAGTTGTGAGGCGGCATCGTGAGACATGTCGGGGTAGCTCAGTCGGTAGAGCGCTTGCACGCGAAAGGCAAAGGTCCCAGGTCCGAGGCCCGGTTTCGGCACACAATTTTAATCTGCCAGGAAGTTTCATATCAGCGTACACTCCGCTGCAGAGTGAAAGTTTCATTCTGGAAACATCCCTTAGGCTGTGGCTAAGCCATGTCTCCACCATATCCTTTCTTCCAGGAGTGCTAGTCTTGCGTGTTTGCAAGAGAGCTTCTGTGAAGTTTGGAAAGTAGGAGGCGAGGTACTGGCGGAAGTAAAGTTGTGAGGCGGCATCGTAGGTCGTGTCGGGGTAGCTCAGTCGGTAGAGCGCTTGCCCGTGAAAGGCAAATGTCCCAGGTTCGAGTCCCGGTTCCGGCACACAATTTTAATCTGCCAGGAAGTTTCATATCAGCGCACACTCCGCTGCAGAGTGAAAGTATCATTCTGGAAACATTCCTTAGGCTGTGGCTAAGCCATGTCTCCACCATATCCTTTCTTCCAGGAGTGCTAGTCTTGCGTGTTTGCAAGAGAGCTTCTGTGAAGTTTGGAAAGTAGGAGGCGAGGTACTGGCGGAAGTAAAGTTGTGAGGCGGCATCGTAGGTCGTGTCGGGGTAGCTCAGTCGGTAGAGCGCTTGCCCGCGAAAGGCAGAGGTCCCAGGTTCGAGTCCCAGTTCCGGCACACAATTTTAATCTGCCAGGAAGTTTCACATCAGCGCACACTCTGCTGCAGAGTGAAAGTTTCATTCTGGAAACATCCCTTAGGCTGTGGCTAAGCCATGTCTCCACCATATCCTTTCTTCCAGGAGTGCTAGTCTTGCGTGTTCTGTGAAGTTTGGAAAGTGGGAGGCGGATTACTGGCGGAAGTAAAGTTGTGAGGCGGCATCGTGAGTCGTGTCGGGTAGCTCAGTAGGTAGAGCGCTTGCCCGCGATAGGCAAAGGTCCCAGGTTCAAGTCCCGGTTTCGGCACACAATTTTAATCTGCCAGGAAGTTTCATATCAGCGCGCACTCCGCTGCTGAGTGAAAGTTTCATGCTGCAAACATCCCTTAGGCTGTGGCTATGCCATGTCTCCACCATATCCTTTCTTCCAGGAGTGCTAGTCTTGCGTGTTTGCAAGAGAGCTTCTGTGAAGTTTGGAAAGTAGGAGGTGAGGTACTGGCGGAAGTAAAGTTGTGAGGCGGAATCGTGAGTCGTGTCGGGGTAGCTCAGTCGGTAGAGCGCTTGCCCGCCAAAGGCAAAGTTCCCAGGTTCGAGTCCCGGTTCCGGCACACAATTTTAATCTGCCAGGAAGTTTCATATCAGCGCACACTCCGCTGCAGAGTGAAAGCTTCATTCTGGAAACATCCCTTAGGCTGTAGCTAAGCCATGTCTCCACCATATCCTTTCTTCCAGGAGTGCTAGTCTTGCGTGTTTGCAAGAGAGCTTCTGTGAAGTTTGGAAAGTGGGAGGCGAGGTACTGGCGGAAGTAAAGTTGTGAGGCGGCATCGTGAGACGTGTCGGGGTAGCTCAGTCGGTAGAGCGCTTGCACGCGAAAGGCAAAGGTCCCAGGTCCGAGTCCCGGTTTCGGCACACAATTTTAATCTGCCAGGAAGTTTCATATCAGCGTACACTCCGCTGCAGAGTGAAAGTTTCATTCTGGAAACATCCCTTAGGCTGTGGCTAAGCCATGTCTCCACCATATCCTTTCTTCCAGGAGTGCTAGTCTTGCGTGTTTGCAAGAGAGCTTCTGTGAAGTTTGGAAAGTGGGAGGCGAGATACTGGCGGAAGTAAAGTTGTGAGGCGGCATCGTGAGTCTTGTCGGGTAGCTCAGTAGGTAGAGCGCTTGCCCGCGATAGGCAAAGGTCCCAGTTTCGAGTCCCGGTTCCGGCACACAATTTTAATCTGCCAGGAAGGTTCACATCAGCGCACACTCTGCTGCAGAGTGAAAGTTTCATTCTGGAAACATCCCTTAGGCTGTGGCTAAGCCATGTCTCCACCATATCCTTTCTTCCAGGAGTGCTAGTCTTGCGTGTTTGCAAGAGAGCTTCTGTGAAGTTTGGAATGTAGGAGGCGAGGTACTGGCGGAAGTAAAGTCGTGAGGCGGCATCGTAGGTCGTGTCGGGGTAGCTCAGTCGGTAGAGCGCTTGCCCGCGAAAGGCAAAGGTCCCAGGTTCGAGTCCCGGTACCGGCACACAATTTTAACCTGTCAGGAAGTTTCATATCAGCGCACACTCCGCTGCAGAGTGAAAGTTTCATTCTGCAAACATCCCTTAGGCTGTGGCTAAGCCATGTCTCCACCATATCCTTTCTTCCAGGAGTGCTAGTCTTGCGTGTTTGCAAGAGAGCTTCTGTGAAGTTTGGAAAGTAGGAGGCGAGGTACTGGCGGAAGTAAAGTTGTGAGGCGGCATCGTAGGTCGTGTCGGGGTAGCTCAGTCGGTAGAGCGCTTGCCCGTGAAAGGCAAAGGTCCCAGGTTCGAGTCCCGGTTCCGGCACACAATTTTAATCTGCCAGGAAGTTTCATATCAGCGCACACTCCGCTGCAGAGTGAAAGATTCATTCTGGAAACATCCCTTAGGCTGTGGCTAAGCTATGTCTCCACCATATCCTTTCTTCCAGGAGTGCTAGTCTTGCGTGTTTGCAAGAGAGCTTCTGTGAATTTTGGAAAGTAGGAGACGTGGTACTGGCGGAAGTAAAGTTGTGAGGCAGCATCGTGAGTCGTGTCGGGGTAGCTCAGTCGGTAGAGCGCTTGCCCGCCAAAGGCAAATGTCCCAGGTTCGAGTCCCGGTTCCGGCACACAATTTTAATCTGCCAGGAAGTTTCATATCAGCGCACACTCCGCTGCAGAGTGAAAGCTTCATTCTGGAAACATCCCTTAGGCTGTAGCTAAGCCATGTCTCCACCATAATCTTTCTTCCAGGAGTGCTAGTCTTGCGTGTTTGCAAGAGAGCTTCTGTGAAGTTTGGAAAGTAGGAGGCGAGGTACTGGCGGAAGTAAAGTTGTGAGGCGGCATCGTGAGACGTGTCGGGGTAGCTCAGTCGGTAGAGCGCTTGCACGCGAAAGTCAAAGGTCCCAGGTCCGAGTCCCGGTTTCGGCACACAATTTTAATCTGCCAGGAAGTTTCATATCAGCGTACACTCCGCTGCAGAGTGAAAGTTTCATTCTGGAAACATCCCTTAGGCTGTGGCTAAGCCATGTCTCCACCATATCCTTTCTTCCAGGAGTGCTAGTCTTGCGTGTTTGCAAGAGAGCTTCTGTGAAGTTTGGAAAGTGGGAGGCGAGATACTGGCGGAAGTAAAGTTGTGAGGCGGCATCGTGAGTCGTGTCGGATAGCTCAGTAGGCAGTGCGCTTGCCCGCGATAGGCAAAGGTCCCAGGTTCGAGTCCCGGTTTCGGCACACAATTTTAATCTGCCAGGAAGTTTCATATCAGCGCACACTCCGCTGCAGAGTGAAAGTTTCATTCTGCAAACATCCCTTAGGCTGTGGCTAAGCCATGTCTCCACCATATCCTTTCTTCCAGGAGTGCTAGTCTTGCGTGTTTGCAAGAGAGCTTCTGTGAAGTTTGGAAAGTAGGAGGCGAGGTACTGGCGGAAGTAAAGTTGTGAGGCGGCATCGTAGGTCGTGTCGAGGTAGCTCAGTCGGTAGAGCGCTTGCCCGCAAAAGGTAGAGGTCCCAGGTTCGAGTCCCGGTTCCGGCACACAATTTTAATCTGCCAGGAAGTTTCACATCAGCGCACACTCTGCTGCAGAGTGAAAGTTTCATTCTGGAAACATCCCTTAGGCTGTGGCTAAGCCATGTCGCCACCATATCCTTTCTTCCAGGAGTGCTAGTCTTGCGTGTTCTGTGAAGTTTGGAAAGTGGGAGGCGAGATACTGGCGGAAGTAAAGTTGTGAGGCGGCTTCGTGAGTCGTGTCGGGTAGCTCAGTAGGTAGAGCGCTTGCCCGTGAAAGGCAAAGGTCCCAGGTTCGTGTCCCGGTTCCGGCACACAATTTTAATCTGCCAGGAAGTTTCTTATCAGCGCACACTCCGCTCCAGAGTGAAAGTTTCATCCCTTAGGCTGTGGCTAAGCTATGTCTCCACCATATCCTTTCTTCCAGGAGTGCTAGTCTTGCGTGTTTGCAAGAGAGCTTCTGTGAAGTTTGGAAAGTAGGAGGCGAGGTACTGGCGGAAGTAAAGTTGTGAGGCGGCATCGTAGGTCGTGTCGGGGTAGCTCAGTCGGTAGAGCGCTTGCCCGCGAAAGGCAGAGGTCCCAGGTTCGAGTCCCGGTTCCGGCACACAATTTTAATCTGCCAGGAAGTTTCACATCAGCGCACACTCTGCTGCAGAGTGAAAGTTTCATTCTGGAAACATCCCTTAGGCTGTAGCTAAGCCATGTCTCCACCATATCCTTTCTTCCAGGAGTGCTAGTCTTGCGTGTTCTGTGAAGTTTGGAAAGTGGGAGGCGAGATACTGGCGGAAGTAAAGTTGTGAGGCGGCATCGTGAGTCGTGTCGGGTAGCTCAGTAGGTAGAGCGCTTGCCCGCGATAGGCAAAGTTCCCAGGTTCGAGTCCCGGTTTCGGCACACAATTTTAATCTGCCAGGAAGTTTCATATCAGCGCACACTCCGCTGCAGAGTGAAAGTATCATTCTGGAAACATTCCTTAGGCTGTGGCTAAGCCATGTCTCCACCATATCCTTTCTTCCAGGAGTGCTAGTCTTGCGTGTTTGCAAGAGAGCTTCTGTGAAGTTTGGAGAGTAGGAGGCGAGGTACTGGCGGAAGTAAAGTTGTGAGGCGGAATCGTGAGTCGTGTCGGGGTAGCTCAGTCGGTAGAGCGCTTGCACGCCCAAGGCAAAGGTCCCAGGTTCGAGTCCCGGTTCCGGCACACAATTTTAATCTGCCAGGAAGTTTCATATCAGCGCACACTCCGCTGCAGAGTGAAAGCTTCATTCTGGAAACATCCCTTAGGCTGTAGCTAAGCCATGTCTCCACCATATCCTTTCTTCCAGGAGTGCTAGTCTTGCGTGTTTGCAAGAGAGCTTCTGTGAAGTTTGGAAAGTAGGAGGCGAGGTACTGGCGGAAGTAAAGTTGTGAGGCGGCATCGTGAGACGTGTCGGGGTAGCTCAGTCGGTAGAGCGCTTGCACGCGAAAGGCAAAGGTCCCAGGTCCGAGTCCCGGTTTCGGCACACAATTTTAATCTGCCAGGAAGTTTCATATCAGCGTACACTCCGCTGCAGAGTGAAAGTTTCATTCTGGAAACATCCCTTAGGCTGTGGCTAAGCCATGTCTCCACCATATCCTTTCTTCCAGGAGTGCTAGTCTTGCGTGTTTGCAAGAGAGCTTCTGTGAAGTTTGGAAAGTGGGAGGCGAGATACTGGCGGAAGTAAAGTTGTGAGGCGGCATCGTGAGTCTTGTCGGGTAGCTCAGTAGGTAGAGCGCTTGCCCGCGATAGGCAAAGGTCCCAGTTTCGAGTCCCGGTTCCGGCACACAATTTTAATCTGCCAGGAAGTTTCACATCAGCGCACACTCTGCTGCAGAGTGAAAGTTTCATTCTGGAAACATCCCTTAGGCTGTGGCTAAGCCATGTCTCCACCATATCCTTTCTTCCAGGAGTGCTAGTCTTGCGTGTTTGCAAGAGAGCTTCTGTGAAGTTTGGAATGTAGGAGGCGAGGTACTGGCGGAAGTAAAGTCGTGAGGCGGCATCGTAGGTCGTGTCGGGGTAGCTCAGTCGGTAGAGCGCTTGCCCGCGAAAGGCAAAGGTCCCAGGTTCGAGTCCCGGTTCCGGCACACAATTTTAACCTGTCAGGAAGTTTCATATCAGCGCACACTCCGCTGCAGAGTGAAAGTTTCATTCTGCAAACATCCCTTAGGCTGTGGCTAAGCCATGTCTCCACCATATCCTTTCTTCCAGGAGTGCTAGTCTTGCGTGTTTGCAAGAGAGCTTCTGTGAAGTTTGGAAAGTAGGAGGCGAGGTACTGGCGGAAGTAAAGTTGTGAGGCGGCATCGTAGGTCGTGTCGGGGTAGCTCAGTCGGTAGAGCGCTTGCCCGTGAAAGGCAAAGGTCCCAGGTTCGAGTCCCGGTTCCGGCACACAATTTTAATCTGCCAGGAAGATTCATATCAGCGCACACTCCGCTGCAGAGTGAAAGATTCATTCTGGAAACATCCCTTAGGCTGTGGCTAAGCTATGTCTCCACCATATCCTTTCTTCCAGGAGTGCTAGTCTTGCGTGTTTGCAAGAGAGCTTCTGTGAATTTTGGAAAGTAGGAGGCGTGGTACTGGCGGAAGTAAAGTTGTGAGGCGGCATCGTGAGTCGTGTCGGGGTAGTTCAGTCGGTAGAGCGCTTGCCCGCCAAAGGCAAAGGTCCCAGGTTCGAGTCCCGGTTCCGGCACACAATTTTAATCTGCCAGGAAGTTTCATATCAGCGCACACTCCGCTGCAGAGTGAAAGCTTCATTCTGGAAACATCCCTTAGGCTGTAGCTAAGCCATGTCTCCACCATATCCTTTCTTCCAGGAGTGCTAGTCTTGCGTGTTTGCAAGAGAGCTTCTGTGAAGTTTGGAAAGTAGGAGGCGAGGTACTGGCGGAAGTAAAGTTGTGAGGCGGCATCGTGAGACGTGTCGGGGTAGCTCAGTCGGTAGAGCGCTTGCACGCGAAAGGCAAAGGTCCCAGGTCCGAGTCCCGGTTTCGGCACACAATTTTAATCTGCCAGGAAGTTTCATATCAGCGTACACTCCGCTGCAGAGTGAAAGTTTCATTCTGGAAACATCCCTTAGGCTGTGGCTAAGCCATGTCTCCACCATATCCTTTCTTCCAGGAGTGCTAGTCTTGCGTGTTTGCAAGAGAGCTTCTGTGAAGTTTGGAAAGTGGGAGGCGAGATACTGGCGGAAGTAAAGTTGTGAGGCGGCATCGTGAGTCGTGTCGGGTAGCTCAGTAGGTAGAGCGCTTGCCCGCGATAGGCAAAGGTCCCAGTTTCGAGTCCCGGTTTCGGCACACAATTTTAATCTGCCAGGAAGTTTCATATCAGCACACACTCCGCTGCAGAGTGAAAGTATCATTCTGGAAACATTCCTTAGGCTGTGGCTAAGCCATGTCTCCACCATATCCTTTCTTCCAGGAGTGCTAGTCTTGCGTGTTTGCAAGAGAGCTTCTGTGAAGTTTGGAAAGTAGGAGGTGAGGTACTGGCGGAAGTAAAGTTGTGAGCCGGCATCGTAGGTCGTGTCGGGGTAGCTCAGTCGGTAGAGCACTTGCCCGCGAAAGGTAGAGGCCCCAGGTTCGAGTCCCGGTTCCGGCACACAATTTTAATCTGCCAGGAAGTTTCACATAAGCGCACACTCTGCTGCAGAGTGAAAGTTTCATTCTGGAAACATCCCTTAGGCTGAGGCTAAGCCATGTCTCCACCATATCCTTTCTTCCAGGAGTGCTAGTCTTGCGTGTTCTGTGAAGTTTGGAAAGTGGGAGGCGAGATACTGGCGGAAGTAAAGTTGTGAGGCGGCATCGTGAGTCGTGTCGGGTAGCTCAGTAGGTAGAGCGCTTGCCCGCGATAGGCAAAGGTCCCAGGTTCGAGTCCCGGTTTCGGCACACAATTTTAATCTGCCAGGAAGTGTCATATCAGCGCACACTCCGCTGCAGAGTGAACGTTTCATTCTGCAAACATCCCTTAGGCTGTGGCTAAGCCATGTCTCCACCATATCCTTTCTTCCAGGAGTGCTAGTCTTGCGTGTTTGCAAGAGAGCTTCTGTGAAGTTTGGAAAGTAGGAGGCGAGGTACTGGCGGAAGTAAAGTTGTGAGGCGGCATCGTAGGTCGTGTCGAGGTAGCTCAGTCGGTAGAGCGCTTGCCCGTGAAAGGCAAAGGTCCCAGGTTCGAGTCCCGGTTCCGGCACACAATTTTAATCTGCCAGGAAGTTTCTTATCAGCGCACACTCCGCTGCAGAGTGAAAGTTTCATTCTGGAAACATCCCTTAGGCTGTGGCTAAGCCATGTCTCCACCATATCCTTTCTTCCAGGAGTGCTAGTCTTGCGTGTTTGCAAGAGAGCTTCTGTGAAGTTTGGAAAGTAGGAGGCGAGGTACTGGCGGAAGTAAAGTTGTGAGGCGGCATCGTAGGTCGTGTCGGGGTAGCTCAGTCGGTAGAGTGCTTGCCCGCAAAAGGCAGAGGTCCCAGGTTCGAGTCCCGGTTCCGGCACACAATTTTAATCTGCCAGGAAGTTTCACATCAGCGCACACTCTGCTGCAGAGTGAAAGTTTCATTCTGGAAACATCCCTTAGGCTGTGGCTAAGCCATGTCTCCACCATATCCTTTCTTCCAGGAGTGCTAGTCTTGCGTGTTCTGGAAGTTTGGAAAGTGGGAGGCGAGATACTGGCGGAAGTAAAGTTGTGAGGCGGCATCGTGAGTCGTGTCGGGTAGCTCAGTAGGTAGAGCGCTTGCCCGCGATAGGCAAAGGTCCCAGGTTCGAGTCCCGGTTTCGGCACACAATTTTAATCTGCCAGGAAGTTTCATATCAGCGCACACTCCGCTGCAGAGTGAAAGTTTCATTCTGCAAACATCCCTTAGGCTGTGGCTATGCCATGTCTCCACCATATCCTTTCTTCCATGAGTGCTAGTCTTGCGTGTTTGCAAGAGAGCTTCTGTGAAGTTTGGAAAGTAGGAGGCGAGGTACTGGCGGAAGTAAAGTTGTGAGGCGGAATCGTGAGTCGTGTCGGGGTAGCTCAGTCGGTAGAGCGCTTGCCCGCCCAAGGCAAAGGTCCCAGGTTCGAGTCCCGGTTCCGGCACACAATTTTAATCTGCCAGGAAGTTTCATATCAGCGCACACTCCGCTGCAGAGTATAAGCATCATTCTGGAAACATCCCTTAGGCTGTAGCTAAGCCATGTCTCCACCATATCCTTTCTTCCAGGAGTGCTAGTCTTGCGTGTTTGCAAGAGAGCTTCTGTGAAGTTTGGAAAGTAGGAGGCGAGGTACTGGCGGAAGTAAAGTTGTGAGGCGGCATCGTGAGACGTGTCGGGGTAGCTCAGTCGGTAGAGCGCTTGCACGCGAAAGGCAAAGGTCCCAGGTCCGAGTCCCGGTTTCGGCACACAATTTTAATCTGCCAGGAAGTTTCATATCAGCGTACACTCCGCTGCAGAGTGAAAGTTTCATTCTGGAAACATCCCTTAGGCTGTGGCTAAGCCATGTCTCCACCATATCCTTTCTTCCAGGAGTGCTAGTCTTGCGTGTTTGCAAGAGAGCTTCTGTGAAGTTTGGAAAGTGGGAGGCGAGATACTGGCGGAAGTAAAGTTGTGAGGCGGCATCGTGAGTCTTGTCGGGTAGCTCAGTAGGTAGAGCGCTTGCCCGCGATAGGCAAAGGTCCCAGTTTCGAGTCCCGGTTCCGGCACACAATTTTAATCTGCCAGGAAGTTTCACATCAGCGCACACTCTGCTGCAGAGTGAAAGTTTCATTCTGGAAACATCCCTTAGGTTGTGGCTAAGCCATGTCTCCACCATATCCTTTCTTCCAGGAGTGCTAGTCTTGCGTGTTTGCAAGAGAGCTTCTGTGAAGTTTGGAATGTAGGAGGCGAGGTACTGGCGGAAGTAAAGTCGTGAGGCGGCATCGTAGGTCGTGTCGGGGTAGCTCAGTCGGTAGAGCGCTTGCCCGCGAAAGGCAAAGGTCCCAGGTTCGAGTCCCGGTTCCGGCACACAATTTTAACCTGTCAGGAAGTTTCATATCAGCGCACACTCCGCTGCAGAGTGAAAGTTTCATTCTGCAAACATCCCTTAGGCTGTGTCTAAGCCATGTCTCCACCATATCCTTTCTTCCAGGAGTGCTAGTCTTGCGTGTTTGCAAGAGAGCTTCTGTGAAGTTTGGAAAGTAGGAGGCGAGGTACTGGCGGAAGTAAAGTTGTGAGGCGGCATCGTAGGTCGTGTCGGGGTAGCTCAGTCGCTAGAGCGCTTGCCCGTGAAAGGCAAAGGTCCCAGGTTCGAGTCCCGGTTCCGGCACACAATTTTAATCTGCCAGGAAGTTTCATATCAGCGCACACTCCGCTGCAGAGTGAAAGATTCATTCTGGAAACATCCCTTAGGCTGTGGCTAAGCTATGTCTCCACCATATCCTTTCTTCCAAGAGTGCTAGTCTTGCGTGTTTGCAAGAGAGCTTCTGTGAATTTTGGAAAGTAGGAGGCGTGGTACTGGCGGAAGTAAAGTTGTGAGGCGGCATCGTAAGTCGTGTCGGGGTAGTTCAGTCGGTAGAGCGCTTGCCCGCCAAAGGCAAAGGTCCCAGGTTCGAGTCCCGGTTCCGGCACACAATTTTAATCTGCCAGGAAGTTTCATATCAGCGCACACTCCGCTGCAGAGTGAAAGCTTCATTCTGGAAACATCCCTTAGGCTGTAGCTAAGCCATGTCTCCACCATATCCTTTCTTCCAGGAGTGCTAGTCTTGCGTGTTTGCAAGAGAGCTTCTGTGAAGTTTGGAAAGTAGGAGGCGAGGTACTGGCGGAAGTAAAGTTGTGAGGCGGCATCGTGAGACGTGTCGGGGTAGCTCAGTCGGTAGAGCGCTTGCACGCGAAAGGCAAAGGTCCCAGGTCCGAGTCCCAGTTTCGGCACACAATTTTAATCTGCCAGGAAGTTTCATATCAGCGTACACTCCGCTGCAGAGTGAAAAATTTCATTCTGGAAACATCCCTTAGGCTGTGGCTAAGCCATGTCTCCACCATATCCTTTCTTCCAGGAGTGCTAGTCTTGCGTGTTTGCAAGAGAGCTTCTGTGAAGTTTGGAAAGTGGGAGGCGAGATACTGGCGGAAGTAAAGTTGTGAGGCGGCATCGTGAGTCGTGTCGGGTAGCTCAGTAGGTAGAGCGCTTGCCCGCGATAGGCAAAGGTCCCAGTTTCGAGTCCCGGTTTCGGCACACAATTTTAGTCTGCCAGGAAGTTTCATATCAGCGCACACTCCGCTGCAGAGTGAAAGTATCATTCTGGAAACATTCCTTAGGCTGTGGCTAAGCCATGTCTCCACCATATCCTTTCTTCCAGGAGTGCTAGTCTTGCGTGTTTGCAAGAGAGCTTCTGTGAAGTTTGGAAAGTAGGAGGTGAGGTACTGGCGGAAGTAAAGTTGTGAGCCGGCATCGTAGGTCGTGTCGGGGTAGCTCAGTCGGTAGAGCACTTGCCCGCGAAAGGCAGAGGCCCCAGGTTCGAGTCCCGGTTCCGGCACACAATTTTAATCTGCCAGGAAGTTTCACATCAGCGCACACTCTGCTGCAGAGTGAAAGTTTCATTCTGGAAACATCCCTTAGGCTGAGGCTAAGCCATGTCTCCAACATATCCTTTCTTCCAGGAGTGCCAGTCTTGCGTGTTCTGTGAAGTTTGGAAAGTGGGAGGCGAGATACTGGCGGAAGTAAAGTTGTGAGGCGGCATCGTGAGTCGTGTCGGGTAGCTCAGTAGGTAGAGCGCTTGCCCGCGATAGGCAAAGGTCCCAGGTTCGAGTCCCGGTTTCGGCACACAATTTTAATCTGCCAGGAAGTTTCATATCAGCGCACACTCCGCTGCAGAGTGAAAGTTTCATTCTGCAAACATCCCTTAGGCTGTGGCTAAGCCATGTCTCCACCATATCCTTTCTTCCAGGAGTGCTAGTCTTGCGTGTTTGCAAGAGAGCTTCTGTGAAGTTTGGAAAGTAGGAGGCGAGGTACTGGCGGAAGTAAAGTTGTGAGGCGGCATCGTAGGTCGTGTCGAGGTAGCTCAGTCGGTAGAGCGCTTGCCCGGGAAAGGCAGAGGTCCCAGGTTCGAGTCCCGGTTCCGGCACACAATTTTAATCTGCCAGGAAGTTTCACATCAGCGCACACTCTGCTGCAGAGTGAATGTTTCATTCTGGAAACATCCCTTAGGCTGTGGCTAAGCCATGTCTCCACCATATCCTTTCTTCGAGGAGTGCTAGTCTTGCGTGTTCTGTGAAGTTTGGAAAGTGGGAGGCGAGATACTGGCGGAAGTAAAGTTGTGAGGCGGCTTCGTGAGTCGTGTTGGGTAGCTCAGTAGGTAGAGCGCTTGCCCGCGATAGGCAAAGGTCCCAGGTTCGAGTCCCGGTTTCGGCACACAATTTTAATCTGCCAGGAAGTTTCATATCAGCGCACACTCCGCTGCAGAGTGAACGTTTCATTCTGCAAACATCCCTTAGGCTGTGGCTAAGCCATGTCTCCACCATATCCTTTCTTCCAGGAGTGCTAGTCTTGCGTGTTTGCAAGAGAGCTTCTGTGAAGTTTGGAAAGTAGGAGGCGAGGTACTGGCGGAAGTAAAGTTGTGAGGCGGCATCGTAGGTCGTGTCGAGGTAGCTCAGTCGGTAGAGCGCTCGCCCGTGAAAGGCAAAGGTCCCAGGTTCGAATCCCGGTTCCGGCACACAATTTTAATCTGCCAGGAAGTTTCTTATCAGCGCACACTCCGCTGCAGAGTGAAAGTTTCATTCTGGAAACATCCCTTAGGCTGTGGCTAAGCCATGTCTCCACCATATCCTTTCTTCCAGGAGTGCTAGTCTTGCGTGTTTGCAAGAGAGCTTCTGTGAAGTTTGGAAAGTAGGAGGCGAGGTACTGGCGGAAGTAAAGTTGTGAGGCGGCATCGTGAGTCGTATCGGGGTAGCTTAGTCGGTAGAGCGCTTGACCGCGAAAGGCAAAGGTCCCAGGTTCGAGTCCCGGTTCAGGTACACAATTTTAATCTGCCAGGAAGTTTCATATCAGCGCACACTCCGCTACAGAGTGAAAGTTTCATTCTGGAAACATCCCTTAGGCTGTAGCTAAGCCATGTCTCCACCATATCCTTTCTTCCAGGAGTGCTAGTCTTGCATGTTTGCAAGAGAGCTTGTGTGAAGTTTGGAAAGTAGGAGGCGAGGTACTGGCGGAAGTAAAGTTCTGAGGCGGCATCGTGAGTCGTGTCGGGGTAGCTCAGTAGGTAGAGCGATTGCCCGTGAAAGGCAAAAGTCCCAGGTTCGAGTCCCAGTTCCGGCACACAATTTAATCTGCCAGGAAGTTTCATATCAGCGCACACTCCGCTGCAGAGTGAAAGTTTCATTCTGGAAACATCCCTTAGGCTGTGGCTAAGCCATGTCTCCACCATATCCTTTCTTCCAGGAGTGCTAGTCTTGCGTGTTTGCAAGAGAGCTTCTGTGAAGTTTGGAAAGTAGGAGGCGAGGTACTGGCGGAAGTAAAGTTGTGAGGCGGTATCGTGAGTCGTGTCGGGGTAGCTCAGTCGGTAGAGCGCTTGCCCGCGAGAGGCAAAGGTCCCAGGTTCGAGTCCCGGTTCCGGCACACAATTTTAATCTGCCAGGAAGTTTCATATTAGCGCACACTCCGCTGCAGAGTGAAAGTTACATTCTGGAAACATCCCTTAGGCTGTGGCTAAGCCATGTCTCCACCATATCCTTTCTTCCAGGAGTGCTAGTCTTGCGTGTTTGCAAGAGAGCTTCTGTGAAGTTTGGAAAGTAAGAGGCGAGGTACTGGCGGAAGTAAAGTTGTGAGGCGGCATCGTGAGTGGTGTCGGGCTAGCTCAGTCGGTAGAGCGCTTGCCCGCGAAAGGCAAAGGTCCCAGGTTCGAGTCCCGGTTCCGGCACACAATTTTAATCTGCCAGGAAGTTTCATATCAGCGCACACTCCGCTGCAGAGTGAAAGTTTCATTCTGGAAACATCCCTTAGGCTGTGGCTAAGCCATGTCTCCACCATATCCTTTCTTCCAGGAGTGCTAGTCTTGCGTGTTTGCAAGAGAGCTTCTGTGAAGTTTGGAAAGTAGGAGGCGAGGTACTGGCGGAAGTAAAGTTGTGAGGCGGCATCGAGAGTCGTATCGGGGTAGCTTAGTCGGTAGAGCGCTTGACCGCGAAAGGCAAAGGTCCCAGGTTCGAGTACAGGTTTCGGCACACAATTTTAATCTGCCAGGAAGTTTCATATCAGCGCACACTCCGCTGCAGAGTGAAAGTTTCATTCTGCAAACATCCCTTAGGCTGTGGCTAAGCCATGTCTCCACCATATCCTTTCTTCCAGGAGTGCTAGTCTTGCGTGTTTGCAAGAGAGCTTCTGTGAAGTTTGGAAAGTAGGAGGCGAGGTACTGGCGGAAGTAAAGTTGTGAGGCGGCATCGTAAGTCGTGTCGAGGTAGCTCAGTCGGTAGAGCGCTTGCCCGCGAAAGGCAGAGGTCCCAGGTTCGAGTCCCGGTTCCGGCACACAATTTTAATCTGCCAGGAAGTTTCACATCAGCGCACACTCTGCTGCAGAGTGAAAGTTTCATTCTGGAAACATCCCTTAGGCTGTGGCTAAGCCATGTCTCCACCATATCCTTTCTTCCAGGAGTGCTAGTCTTGCGTGTTCTGTGAAGTTTGGAAAGTGGGAGGCGAGATACTGGCGGAAGTAAAGTTGTGAGGCGGCTTCGTGAGTCGTGTCGGGTAGCTCAGCAGGTAGAGCGCTTGCCCACGATAGGCAAAGGTCCCAGGTTCGAGTCCCGGTTTCGGCACACAATTTTAATCTGCCAGGAAGTTTCATATCAGCGCACACTCCGCTGCAGAGTGAACGTTTCATTCTGCAAACATCCCTTAGGCTGTGGCTAAGCCATGTCTCCACCATATCCTTTCTTCCAGGAGTGCTAGTCTTGCGTGTTTGCAAGAGAGCTTCTGTGAAGTTTGGAAAGTAGGAGGCGAGGTACTGGCGGAAGTAAAGTTGAAAGGCGGCATCGTGAGTCGTGTCGGGGTAGCTTAGTCGGTAGAGCGCTTGACCGCGAAAGGCAAAGGTCCCAGCTTCGAGTCCCGGTTTCGGCACACAATTTTAATCTGCCAGGAAGTTTCATATCAGCGCACACTCTGCTGCAGAGTGAAAGTTTCATTCTGGAAACATCCCTTAGGCTGTGGCTAAGCAATGTCTCCACCATATCCTTTCTTCCAGGAGTGCTAGTCTTGCGTGTTTGCAAGAGAGCTTCTGTGAAGTTTGGAAAGTAGGAGGCGAGGTACTGGCGGAAGTAAAGTTGTGAGGCGGTATCGTGAGTCGTGTCGGGGTAGCTCAGTCGGTAGAGCGCTTGCCCGCGAGAGGCAAAGGTCCCAGGTTCGAGTCCCGGTTCCGGCACACAATTTTAATCTGCCAGGAAGTTTCATATCAGCGCACACTCCGCTGCAGAGTGAAAGTTACATTCTGGAAACATCCCTTAGGCTGTGGCTAAGCCATGTCTCCACCATATCCTTTCTTCCAGGAGTGCTAGTCTTGCGTGTTTGCAAGAGAGCTTCTGTGAAGTTTGGAAAGTAAGAGGCGAGGTACTGGCGGAAGTAAAGTTGTGAGGCGGCTTCGTGAGTGGTGTCGGGGTAGCTCAGTCGGTAGAGCGCTTGCCCGCGAAAGGGAAAGGTCCCAGGTTCGAATCCCGGTTCCGGCACACAATTTTAATCTCCCAGGAAGTTTCATATCAGCGCACACTGCGCTGTAGAGTGAAAGATTCATTCTGGAAACATCCCTTAGGCTGTGGCTAAGCCATGTCTCCACCATATCCTTTCTTCCAGGAGTGCTAGTCTTGCGTGTTTGCAACAGAGCTTCTGTGAAGTTTGGAAAGTAGGAGGCGAGGTACTGGCGGAAGTAAAGTTGTGAGGCGGCATCGTGAGTCGTATCGGGGTAGCTTAGTCGGTAGAGCGCTTGACCGCGAAAGGCAAAGGTCCCAGGTTCGAGTCTCGGTTCCGGCACACAATTTTAATCTGCCAGGAAGTTTCATATCAGCGCACACTCCGCTACAGAGTGAAAGTTTCATTCTGGAAACATCCCTTAGGCTGTGGCTAAGCCATGTCTCCACCATATCCTTTCTTCCAGGAGTGCTAGTCTTGCGTGTTTGCAAGAGAGCTTCTGTGAAGTTTGGAAAGTAGGAGGCGAGGTACTGGCGGAAGTAAAGTTGTGAGGCGGCATCGTGAGTCGTGTCGGGGTAGCTCAGTCGGTAGAGCGCTTGCCCGCGAAAGGCAAAGGTCCCAGGTTCGAGTCCCGGTTCTGGCACACAATTTTAATCTGCCAGGAAGTTTCATATCAGCGCACACTCCGCTGCAGAGTGAAAGTTTCATTCTGGAAACATCCCTTAGGCTGTGGCTAAGCCATGTCTCCACCATATCCTTTCTTCCAGGAGTGCTAGTCTTGCGTGTTTGCAAGAGAGCTTCTGTGAAGTTTGGAAAGTAAGAGGCGAGGTACTGGCGGAAGTAAAGTTGTGAGGCGGCATCGTGAGTCGTGTCGGGGTAGCTCAGTCGGTAGAGCGCTTGCCCGCGAAAGGCAAAGGTCCCAGGTTCGAATCCCGGTTCCGGCACACAATTTTAATCTCCCAGGAAGTTTCATATCAGCGCACACTCCGCTGCAGAGTGAAAGTTTCATTCTGGAAACATCCCTTAGGCTGTGGCTAAGCCATGTCTCCACCATATCCTTTCTTCCAGGAGTGCTAGTCTTGCCTGTTTGCAAGAGAGCTTCTGTGAAGTTTGGAAAGTAGGAGGCGAGGTACTGGCGGAAGTAAAGTTGTGAGGCGGCATCGTGAGTCGTGTCAGGGTAGCTCAGTCGGTAGAGCGCATGCCCGCGAAAGGCAAAGGTCCCAGTTTTGAGTCCCGGTTCCGGCACACAATTTTAATCTGCCAGTAAGTTTCATATCAGCGCACACTCCGCTGCAGAGTGAAAGTTTCATTCTGAAATCTATTTGATGTTTTAGTGCATGAAATTGGTCACATATAATTGAACAGCACTTAGATTTGTGTGGATCAATTATGTATGCATACTATGGTGTGTCATATTTAGAATTACCTCAAGATGATTTTGAAGCTATTCAAAGTTTATATGGTAAAGTATAAAGACAACCTACAACACCAAAAATTACTGTAAATGTACCTACATCATCTACACCAATTGAACCAGTTGCATCATTACGTGAAAGTAAAAATTTCGATCACCTATTTTATAAATAATGGATGTGGATTGGTAATGATATTAAATCGCAATTAATAACCGATTGGTTAACATTTTCGCCACAAAATTTAGAATCTATAAATGATTTATATATATGAGACCAAGTTGTAATATATTGGTTAATGTAATTAATTTATTATTCATTCACAAACATTAGACTGCAGCTTTATTTTGTGACCATATATTTTTTAACAAATTTACTCCTTTTTAATATGTATGATATCCTTTAACTGGTGCCTATTACCTTTATTTATTTATACACTACAGCTGTTTCACCGTATTTGACATTGTCAAGTGGTCTGCAATAGTTGAAATATATTTTGTGAAAATTATTTTTACAGTTACCTTTCTTAGAAAGTCGTTTTTAATAATTTTTCATGTAATGACTTTCTTATTTGACAGCTGTTAAAATCCTATGTGTTTATATATTTTCACAAAATTTATTTCAAGTATTTCAGACCACTTGACAATGCCAAATACAGCAAAACAGCTGTTGTGTATAAATAAATAAAGCTAATAAGCAGTAGTAAAGGATATCACACTTACTAAAATGTCATATTACGATATATTCACTGCTGCAGGCCCATTAATGAAAAAATCTACTCTTTTTTGTTTTATACATGGGACATATACCTACAATTCTTTGTCTTCCATAATTTGATATTACTCTGTGAGGATTGTTTCGCACTTCAAACAATAAATGTGATCCATTTATATAGGATAAAATTTATTCTTCTAACATCAGTTCATGACATAAAAAAAACTTTTACATCTACTGGAACAGTTTTAATTGTTTCATTTATTGATATGATTAGTTTATCTCTCCATTTCATGTACTTTATCTAGTTGATCAGTATATACATTTGGTATCTTATCATTGGGATCTTTCACCTATACTGTAAAATTGACAGGGTACATTTCACCATCAAAATTCACTCCACGTGTAATAGTTTTCTTAATTTTTACTTAATACTCTAATAGATGTTCTGTTACTTCATTACCAGTCAGAAAAAAATTCAAATATTTCTTTATCATATGTTTTAATTCGATTTAATTTGATTTATGTATCGTGATAAGCTTATTCAATTTTCTTTTTGGTAAAGTTGTTTATTAGATCAGGTATTTTTTCATTCAATTCTATTTTAGTCACATTATTACTGAATTGTGTTAGAATACTTGTATGTTCTTGTTTTATCACAAGATTTGATAATTCCTTTTCAAAATATTTTTGTAACTTAATCATAACCACTAACTGGATCCTATACATTTTCTAATTGTTTACCTTTAAACATAATATAACTTTTAGTAACCTCAAAAATCTTAATCAATTCTTATTCAAAACAATGTTCAAATGTTTGTATAGTCTATGGGACTTAACTACGGGGTCATCAGTCCCTAAACTTACAAACTACTGATGAACTACTTTCGAACTAGGACGGCACAAGTATCCATGCCCGAGGGGGGATTTGAACCCCCGAACGTAGTGGCCGTGCAGACCGTGACTGGAGCGCCTTAGTCCCCTCGGCCACCGCGGCCGGCAATTCTTCTTCAAATTCTTTAATTACATTATGTATTTCTTTTCCTTTTCATTTCCAATCAGTTTACATTCTCTTTGATTTTATTTCCAAAAATGTCCATTCATTAGGCTGAAAATAGCCTTGAATTTATAACCATCTCATAGTAGCTTTAGCATAAATATACACAAATGCCCACATACTATTTTGTTAAAATTTGTGATTCTTTGATTATTGTAATATAGATTGTCTTTCCCCAAATATTTAACTACTTTAGGTATATTGCCACTAAATGAATGAAACACAAATTTATTGTGTGCCTGTGTGATGGCATGAGTCTTCTATTTTCTGAAGAAGGACGTGGCCGATAACTGAAAGTGTTATATATGTGTGTCTTTTGTATATGCGGGTCGCAGCTCGTCTCTTGCGGTGAGTTGTAAACTGTCCTTATTACTATAGTATAAATTTATTATCTTGGACACAGTCTGAAGACTGCTTTATCTGTTGCCTATTGTTATAGTAACATATCAAGTGTGTACCTACATGATCAGATGTATCTAAATGAACTATTCCACATTCAGAAATTTACAGTTTATTTGGTAAGTCATCAATCATGAACAAATCTCTAATTTTTTTATTTCATGGCAAGCTTTTCTATATCAAAATTACTTAATACATTGGGATACTTATCAATTAATTTTAACAACGTTTTTTTTTTAAAAACCCTGTACTGTTCATTTCTATTTCCAAATTATACCTTTTCTGTTCTTCTAAAATTACATCTTTTTCCTTTTTATTCATAACAGCATTTGTAACTGCTGCAGATCCACCAGTAAGTGAGCCAATAGTTGCTAGATGTGGTAATGCAGCAAAAAGTAATGGTAAAATACACCTTCATGTTGTGTTAGTCATTTCCCTTCTTTCTTTTTTTGTTAGATATTCAGTAATCTTTGTCACAACTGGAATATCTAATGTAATAAGGAAATTTCAACAAGTTTTCTTCTCTATTTTTCTTTTTAAAACCAATTATAAATTGATCAATGCTAAGTAGAATTCCATTATTGGCTTTAATTTTAAGGTAAATATTAAATTTGAAGGTAAATACTAAAGGTATTCATTGAACAAAGATTAATCCTCTATTGTATGACTTTTTCTTAGGAAGTCAATTTCAGTGTAAAATTACGGTTTTCGTACGTTTTCTGACACTAAAATGGCACTAAATTCAGTCCACCTCCATGTAGCCAGACTGTGTGTACTACAATGTGGTCACATTGTCATAAACAATTGATCTTCTTAGTATTATTTGTAAATTTATTGTTTGTTGCCTTATGGCAACACCATGCAATAGAGGGATAAACAACTTCAATTAGCCGCAAAAGGAACAATGCATGCTTCTGATGCTTCATTTGGAGAAAAGGTTGCAGCAACAGCAGTTAGAGGAATAATGTATGGACAATGAAAGTTAGGAATGGTACATGATCTTGATGACAATTGCTGGGGCTTATGATGTTATTCTAGAATAATCTTTATGACGCCTAATTCTTAGCTACTTTCTATCTTTTTTGAAAATCTTTGTGATCACGAAATGCAATGTCCTGTTGTTTGCAAACTTCATCTATTTTCCAGAATGAAACTTCACTCTGCAGCGGAGTGTGCGCTGGTATGAAACTTCCTAGCAGATTAACCGGGACTCGAACCTGGGACCTTTGCCTTTCATGGGCAAGCGCACTACCGACTGTGCTGTCCCATGTGGCTAAGCCATGTCTCCACCATATCCTTTCTTCCAGGAGTGCTAGTCTTGCATGTTTGCAGGAGAGCTTCTGTGAAGTTTGGAAAGTAGGAGGCGAGGTACTGGCGGAAGTAAGGTTGTGAGGCGGCATCGTGAGTTGTGTCGGGATAGCACAGTCGGTAGTGCGCTTGCCCGCGAAAGGCAAAGGTCCCAGGTTCGAGTCCCGGTTCTGGCACACAATTTTAATCTGCCAGGATTTATTTACATTTTCAATTTTATTAATTTGTATTATTTATTAATTTAATTTAATTTAATTTTTTATTTAATTTATTTATCGAATCATATATGGAATTCCTTTAGGATTGTTGATGATGAATGCATTAACTTGATTTGTTAACATACGTGTTATGCCAGCTTTTTCAGAGTGATAATTTTTGTTTGCAGCTAATTTTTCTCCATCAGTTACAGGTAATCTATTGATTAATTCACGTACAACATTCACCCTGTGCTAGTCTTTTTTCTACTTTGGTTCCTGGACCATAAATCTATAATCTGGAAGTTGCATTTCGAATAGAAGTTTGTTAATCAAAGTGTTCACTAATCCTTTTTCATATTTTTCATTTTGCCAGAAAGTATCTGGTAAATTATTCAAAATCTAATCCTGTATGAAATTCCTTTAGGACTGTTGATGATGAATGCATTAGCTATATTTGTTAACATAAGTGTTATGCAAACTTTTCAAGTATGATAATTTTTGTTCACAGCTAATTCTTCTCCATCAATTACAGGTAATCTATTGATTAATTCACGTACATCAATCATCCAAAGATATTCAGCTGGTTTGTCTCTATATTTTTTAATGAATACTTTTCGTTTTCTGATAAATAATCTGTACTAGGTATTCTTAATTTTGGAAAATAAACAACAACGATTTCTTTTATCACATTATTGTGTTTAGCACCTCTACTGACTTTATTTTATTAGGATTTTATCAGAATATAAAGCACCTGAACCATTTAGTATATTTGCATAATTATATAATTCAACAGAATCAAATTTATCATTCAAATCATCCAAAGTAATGAGTTTTTTAGTTAAAAAATTCATTACTCCAAATTCCTTTTGAGAAATAATTATTTTATTTCTATTAAATGTTACTGGTAAACTACCAATATACTTCAACATACCAACTGGTCTTAATTTAAAGACTGTATCTTCACTATGATTTACATATTTGAATATTCTTTCACTTACATTTATTTTTCTAGCTGCGTCCTTTTTTTAACCCATAACTTCCTCTTCATATTTATTTAATATACCTCTTCTATCGCTATAACTATCATAATTTTTAATGTGTGGTATATCTTTAAATTCTTCCAGATGATGATATGGAATCATTTGCTTTTGACTCCACTACTTTCTTCAATAGCTTACACAACGTTGTCAGCTATTCTTTCAAGTGCTTGTTTTACTTCTGTGTCTTTTTTATATTTTTTATATTCTGTATGTGGATGCTTTTTCAATTTATATTCTTCTTTTAATTTTCTTTTCTTAATTTCGATTTGCTTGTTTCACAAGCTGTGAATAATACACTGAAAGTGTACTAAGTCCTTTAGGACAGTCATATTTTGCAAACATTTATATAACATAAAAATGTTAATGTTTACGTTTGACATTTATGTCAGATGGTTATGTTTATGTTAACATTTACGTTTTTTTAGATGTTTATGTTTACATTTATGTTAGACATTTACATTTATGTTTACGTTTGAGTTTGGCATTTATGCTTATGTTGTTAGAAAATCTTTTATTTGAGATCTGTATTTTCCATCATAGATATACTAGTCATGTTTATAGTTATATAACCAAAACCATCTTTAATTATTGCACATCTTTCAAAATTCATCATATCTTAAATCACCCCAAGATAATCATGATAAATGTGATGTAGATTTGTGTCATCCTGTGTGAAAATATTTGAAAGATTAAGAATATCTCTGTCTAATAGTTTTCGAATCTTTGAATATGTGCCAAATCAAAACACTCTATTCCTTTATGTCTACTTCTAGTATAATATTTTATTATATTGCGTTTAGTTATCAGGTCAGTTGTTGATATTTTGATTTATTAGCTCACGTATATATTTTTCAGATTCACTGTTAGTAAACAGTTTAGTGTTAGATACATATTTTCGAAGCTCACTGTTTATGAAACCTTTCGTGCTCCTGTGTATATTTACTTAGATTCGCGTTCAACTAAACAGTTCAATGTATTCATCCGCAGTGTAAATCCGCCACTCACTGCTTTTGTTTTGTTTTGATCGTACTCGCGGTTGGTAATCCTACACTTCAGTTGCTCAGTGCGCATGTGACAGCAGCAGCTCTACAGTGTACGGTAACGGACTTCTTATTAGGAGCGACTTATTTTCATTCCATACATGCTTTCTTTTACAGTTCTTCAAACTTTAGTGTGCTCGAGTATTTATTTATTAAGAATCGCGTTTAATTGTCAGTTCAGTTGTTGATATTTTGATTTATTAGCTTGCGTATACATTTTTCAGATTCGCCGTTAACAAAAAGTTTACTGTAGGTACATATTTTTCGAAGCTCAATGTTTATCAAACTTCTGCGTCCTCAGTCGTACTTATTTGGAACATACATAGGTTTTCAGAATGGCTGGGAACTGTGACTGCTGCAAACAGGTGGAGGCAGAGTTGGTGACTCTTTGCTCGCAGCTGCAGGTGGCGTTGGCTTCGCTGGCAATATTTGAGATTGCGATGGGTGGGCGCCGCTGTTGTGGGCCTCTCCTGGGGGTACAGCAGACGCTCTGTGCATCTGTAGTGCCCTCCGATTGGCCTGCGGCTGTGCCCAGCCCGCTCACTGCCCACGAGGAGGTAGCCCCCCAATCCGTGGTGGATTGGGAGGTCTCCTCAGCACGTGTCAGGCGGCGTAAGACTTCGTGGGGGACCAAAGTGGAGGCCTCCCCTGTTAGTCTTTCCAACAGATTCGAGGCGCTGTCTGTGTCAGAGGATGTTCCTGATGCAGATGGTGTCACTTATCCTGTACTCGTCCTGCTGCCTTCAAGCTCCGGGTACTCACAGAGGGTGGGTTTGTTGGTAGTTGGGAGCTCAAACGTTAGGCGGGTAATGGAGCCCCTTAGGAAAATGGCTACTACGGAAGGGGAAGAATTCCAGTGTGCACTCCATGTGCATACCAGGGGGAGTCATTCCAGAAGTGGAACGTGTCCTTCCGGATGCCATGAAGAGCACAGGGTGCAGCCAGCTGCAGGTGGTGGCTCATGTCGGGATCAACAATGTGTGTTGCTTTAGATCGGAAGAGATTCTGTCTGGTTTTGAGCGGCTATCAGAAGTGGTAAAGACTGCCAGTCTTGCTTGCAAGATGAAAGCAGAGCTCACCATCGGCAGCATTGTCGACAGAACTGAATGCGGACCTCTGGTTCAGTGCCGAGTGGAGGGTCTGAATCAAAGGCTCAGACAGTTCTGCGACCATGTGGGCTGCAGATTTCTCGACTTGCGCCAAAGGGTGGTGGGTTTTCGGGTTCCGCTAAATAGGTCAGGAGTCCACCATACTCAAGAAGGGGCTACGTGGGTAGCGGGGGCTATGTGGCGTGGACTGGGCGTTTTTTTAGGTTAGAGGGCCCGGGAATACACAATGGGTTTCAGTCTCAAGGGGGGCAGTTCAGACACAGTAAGAAATCAGATCTAGGAACCATTGGTGTAACAGTTGTAAATTGTCGTAGCTGTATTGGGAGAGTTGCAGAGCTCCAAGCACTGATAGAAAGTACTGAGGCACAAATCGTTATAGGTTGTGAAATCTGGTGACACCAGATACAAGTTCTGTCGAAATATTTACAAATGGCCAAATGGTCTGAAGAAAGGATAGAATAAATAAAAAATGGGGTGGCGTGTTTATTGCTGTTACTAACGGTTTATACTACAGCGAAATTGAGGTAGATACTTCCTGTGTGTTGATATGAGTGGAGGTTATACCTGACAACCGGAATAAATTAATTATTGGATCTTTTTATTGGCCCCCTTATTCAGACAATGCAGTTGCCAAATTGTTCAAATAAAGGAATCACATTTCAAATAGGTATCCGAAGCATACTGTTAAAATCAGTGGCGACTTTAATTTACTATCGATATGGTGGCATAATTACGTATTGAAAAGCGGCGGCAAATATAAAAATTCGTCCGAAGTAGTTCTGAATGCTTTTTCTGAAAACTACTTTGAACAGTTTGTTCATGAACCCACTATAATAGTAAATGGTTGAGAAAATACCCTTGATCTCCTAGCAACAAATAATCCTGAGCTAGTAAAGAGCATCAAAACAGATACAGGGATTAGCGAATATCGATTTGTGGTAACGAGACTGAATGTCGAAATTCCCTAATGCACCAAAAATAAACGAAAAATATATCTGTTCAATAAAGCAGATAATAATTCGCTTCACGCTTTCCTGAGTGATAGTCTCCAGTCCTTCAAAACTAAAAATGCATGTGTACATCAGTTGTGACTTACTTTCAAAGACATAATATCAGTAGCAATAGAGAGATTTATACCAAATAAATAAATACAAGAGGGGGCTGACATGATCCCCGTGGTACACAAAACAGCTCAGATCAATGTTGCATAAGCACAGAAAAACGCATGAAAAATTTAAAATGACACAGAATCCACAAGACGCAATCTTTTACTGAAACTCACAACCTAGCACGGACTTCAATGCGAGAATCTTATAGTTGTTTCCACAACGAAATCCTGTCTCGTAATCTTGCTGAAAATCCGAAGAAATTCTGGTCATATGTGAAGTACACTAGCGGCAAAACACAAACAATACCTTCACTATGCGATAGCATTGGTAATACTACCGATGACAGTACTACTAAGGCAGAATTACTGAACACAGCACAGCTTTCTGAAATTCGTTCACCAAAGAAGACGAAGTGAACACTCCAGAAATCAATCCAAGAACAGCTGCCAGCATGCGAAACTTAGAAGTAGACGCTCCTGGAGTAAGAAAACAATTTCAGTCTGGGCCAGATTGTATACCAACTAGATTCCTCTCAAGGTATGGTGATGTAATAGATCCGTACTTAGCTATCATTTACAACAATTTTGACAGAATTCAAGTTTGTTATATTAAGGTAGATCAGGTATATCAATCAAAACTGAATTTTCGAACTGCATCATTTAGTATATAATTTTTGCGAAGTACTTTGCTGCTCAGTTGAATCAAACAGCACAGCTCTTGCTTGTACGAAGGCTCTCTACAGATTGCTCTTAACACAGTACAAAAGTTTTTAACATTTTCTAGCGTACTTGTTAACTGATTTTGATGCTTTAAACTTTAACTGCATACTGTTTTACGTGCTTTTCTATCATTTCAGTACAGTTAGATTTACTGTAACCGATAAATATTTATATTGGACATACACACTGAAACGAAGTTTAGGAGTATTTAAACTACTGACATTTTCTAAATACCTTTTTGGCACATAATTGTTGGCAAGTAAAAGATTTTTATGTGTTGTCAAGTAAATGATTTACTGTTTGTAAGCACATAAACGAAGTTTGAAGTTTTGTGCGTTGCTTACTGTAGGTAGCTCAGCGCATTAACTGGGTATGTTTACAACCATATAATGGTTACTAGTGACATTATGTGGTTCGAATCATACTCAATAATGGGTTTATCTAAAGAACTCCATGTGACATAGCCTGGGGTTTCTCCATTCAAGATGAGAGCTTAGCAGAAAAATATAGCGTTCTGAGTAATAAATTTTCAACTAAAATAGACGTTCAATAACGACCATTTTTGCACTACTTGCCGGCTGCGGTGGCTGAGGGGACTGAGGCGCTCCAGTCACGGTCTGCACGGCCACTACAGGCGGGGGTTCGAATCCCCCCTCGGGCATCGATGTTTGTGCCGTCCTTAGGATTAGCTAGTTCATAAGTAGTTTCTAAGTTTAGGGACTGATGACCCCATAGTTAAGTCCCATAAGTTCTAGAAACATTTGAACATTTTTTGCACTACTTCCATGATTAAATAAATATATTTTTGAAAACAAAATAGATACATTACCATATGGACATTACAAAGTGATTTAACCAATGTTTAGAAAACAAGTGCAACATAATCAGGCAATTTACTGTTTCTGTATTGTACTTACAGAAGAAGTTAGTGGCATTTAACCATCGTTTGCAATATAATCAGACAATTTTTATTGTACTTCACTGTTACTTACAGGAGGTTGCATTTATAGTCACTTTTTGTGCTAATTGTACTCCACTGTTACTTACAGGAGATTGATTTTATAACCAGTTTTTGTGCCAATTTATCGATATTTTTGAGTTTGTGTGGGGCAGAGCAGTGACTCCAAATTATATCTACTAAAACGCAATGTGATCCAACAGACAAAGTCAGAGTTGTTTGGCCAACTTAAGCCAAAACAAATACATTTATTGCAACACATAACATGCAAGACGGCTACCTATCAAGATACACAATTTTTGCATATTTTTGTGAGTAGTTAAAATCGCGTGTTTAATTGTTCTCTGTGTGAGAAATACAAAACTGTGTGTGATGCCTAGTATTTAACATGTCACATCTTAATAAAAAACCAAAGAAAGAAATGAACAGGTAAATCCTAGAGTATATACAAGACTTGGTGATCAGCTCATTAAACACAGACTTTTGCATCAAATTTTTGACAAAATTCCATGTGAATTAGTAGCGAAATAAAAAATTATCAACACCCTACGTAACAACATAGCAAAGCTACAACAGGACTTGCTATATTTCCGGTCAGTAAATAGTGTGAATACATCCCCAAGCTGGCCGCAGTAGAGAAGGGTACTGAGGCGCTCCAGTCACGGTCTGCACGGCCACTACGGTCGGGGGTTCGACTCCCCCCTCGGGCATGGATATTTGTGCCGTCGTTAGTCTTAGTTAGTTCATAAGTAGTTTAAGTGTAGGGACTGATGACCCCGTAGTTAAGTCCCATAAGCTATACAAACATTTGAACATTTTACATCCCCAAATATAAGTTCAGTCGTCGAAAACTAAACAAAATTGTCTTACAAGAGCCACCAACTAACTGTAACCATTTCAGTGTCCTTTAAGAGATTATAAATACTGTAGATACATTTACTGCTCTCATGAGAATAAGAACGGTATCTACAAATACTCCAAGAAAGATAGGGAAGAAATCTGTTAATATAAACGTACACTTGAACTGCATACACATCAGGCGTTACCATTCTGGAATGAACGGAATAAATCCGGAAACAACTAGAAGAGAACTCGGGTTATAGCTGCCAGGCAGTGCGGACACTCCTCAGTTGCTGGTACGCTGAGCTATCATATGCAGTCACACAGGGTAGGAGAGTTAGTGCCATGTGTCCTCAATCAAAGGTGTGAGATCTCTTTAATGCACGGCAAGTTGATGGTATGAGACACGCAACATGTAAATATTGTAACATCACATATCGTAACGCCTTGGCATCACGATTAAAGGAACATCTTAGCAGATGCGATCTCTGCCCGCAGTCAGGTAAACGTATAGCTGCAGATCATACGTTGCGGGTAGGGTTGCCAGATTGAACTCGAGGCAGGCCCAGAGACCAGACGTGCCCCCCTCCCCCTTGGCGAATGACTCACCGCCGCCCCCCCCCCCCCCCCCCCCAACTTCGACCAACTCCCCACCGAACCAGGATTACACGTGAATTCTAAAAAAAGCCCAGCAAGTAAATGAGATAGTGCATATTCTGCACTTACACATGCACTGATCAGTATCGACTTTTTGTAGCCAATCTTTATAACTTTCTTTCTGCAACCATTCTTCACGGAACGAACTTAGATATCGTCTCTTCATTTCACTGTTATTACTCACTAATCTGAGTTAATGTAAGCTTGTCTGTTCTCACACGATCCGAGTATTCCAAAAGTTGCCGGTAAACTGATAATAAACAATGAACGAACGAACACAAATAACAGACGTCGCCAGTTGACACGTTGCCGCAACAGTGTTTGCTTAATAATGCGCTAGCCGATTACTACCGACGCAACAATGAAAAGTTTTCAGAGGAAGAACAGAAAAGTAGCGTTTTGTTGCAATAAGAAATTGACATTTATATAAAGTTATTCATAATTACTAGAGAGGAGCCGGCCGGGAATGGCCCAGCGCACTGAAGCGTCTTGCCACGGTGCGCGAGGCTGCTCCCGCCAGAGGTTCGAATCCCCCCCTAGGGCATGGACGTTGCGTTCGTCCTTAGTTTAAGTTACGTTAAGTTCGATGTAGATCATCGCTACTCGAGCATAGTACTTAAAAAGTGTCGTAAAAAAAGTTATGATGAAGGTTACATTCAAGCCCGGAGATGAGAGTCATTGGCCCGTAGACCCGGAGAATTCATTCCAAGCCCGGGCACTCCGGACGGCGCCCGGAGATCTGGCAACCCTAGTTGCGGGTGAACAGGAGCAAAACGGATATGCCAACAAATACTGGGGTGCAGAATATTGACGTAGCAGGGACTGCGTCTTCATCTACGCTGTCGTCATTGCCTTCTGGTTCTGCTCTCAGTGAACAGCTTACAACAAAATGACAAGAACCACCTTCAACATCTGGGCATAAAAGATATCCAACCAACAATTGATGGTGATATTGATGAAGCCATTGCTAGGGCAATATATGCTTTCACTGCTCCACTATCTATGCTGAATTCGAAATACTGGCGGGAAGCATTGCTGAAACTACGGTCCACCTATGAGCCACCTAGCCCCACCAGCTTAGCACATCTTTGCTTTCTGCCGAATATAAACATGTGAAGACGTTTGTCACAAAGAAGTTGGAGCGCTCAACTGCTCTTGCATTGATTTCAGATGGATGGACCGATGTATAAGGAAACAGTGTCGTTAACTTCGTCGTGACAACACCTCAGCTGATATTCTATAAAAGTATACGACCTGGCGACGAAAGGGAAATTGCACAGTATATTGCTTCACAACTAACGGAAGTCGTTCGTGAAATACTTGTGGAGAGGTTCATAGCAGTGGTCACACACAATGCACAAAATATGCATGCTGCGTGGAAAATAGTAGAGGAGCAAGATACACACATAACCTGCATATGTTGCGCAGCACATACATTCAACTTACTAATGAAAGACATAATGTCACATTGTTGTGCCATAAATTCAGGGAGGGGCAGGCGACCATAATGTGATTGAGAACGCTGGAAGAGTGCTTCAATCTAGCGAAGAAAATAGTAAAATACTTTAAGGAGCATCATGTGCCCCCATGCTTTATTGAAAATAAAACTAAGAGAAAATACGGTCACACGTCAATGACACTAAAACTTCCATCACCAACCTGTTGGGCATGTACAGTGGTTTGTTTGGACAGCTTACTTAAGAATAAAGAGGCTGTGTTAGAAACAATTGTTTTTCCAAATGTTCAGTGCGATACAGCACTTAAATGTTCTGTGTTAGCAGACGAAACATGGCAGCGGTTTAAGGAGGCATGGTGTATCGTGCGACCAATGTCGGAAGCCATACGCAAAGTTGCAGCCGATAATGCTGTACTTTCAGATGTACATGATACCTTTGATAGCTTGTCTAGGGAGGTAGATGCTGTACTTCTTGAGTGTACTACACTTTCTCAAGCAGAGAAAGCATCGATCAAAGAGTCTGTGAGATCAAGGCACACATTTGCATGTAAAGCTATGCATGCTACAGCAAATATGTTGGATCCACGTTTTAAGGGGGGAAACCCTTAATCAGGGGGAGGAAATGCAGGCTCTAGACCACATCACAACATTGAGTGAAGACGTGGGATATGACAATGGCGTTATCATGCAAGTTTGGAGTCATTTCGGGCGGCGGAAGGTTTTTTCCAACAACACAGCTAGGGGCCTGCAGTAAAACGTGTATCTCCGACTGTATGGTGAAAAGGCTTATGTATGAAACAACCCTTGTGTTCACTTGCTTCCAGAATTTTGAATGTACCGCCTTCCTCAGCGGCAAGTGAGCCTAACTGGTCAGCTCACGGACGAATTCACACACCATTATGGAACAGACTGTCTCCAGATATAACCGAAAAATTAGTATATATACAGTGGAACCTCAGGTACATGGGTGACTCACAAGACATCGAAATGTTGATGTCATCCTGGGAGGAGGAATCTGATTAATATTATGATAAGAGGCTAGCGGAATGTTTATTTGTATTTTTTCAGAGACAGGAAGTATTGGTTTGTCCCACAAAGATTTTTTTAATAATAATAATTATTATTATTATTATTATTGTTGTTGTTTGTAATGCAAAGTTTTGATTGATATTTTGCAGTCATGTACAGTGACATACATGAAGAAGACATTTGACAATGTTTTCTTGTAGTGTAATGTCAAGTGTGCTTTATACACAATTTCGAGTCGCATATCGAATAAACATGTACTACATCTCTATATTGTGGACTATAAAATAAATGTAAGAAATAAAATACCCATTGTAACATTTCGGATGTCTAATGTTTTAGTTTGCACATTGAAGATACCAATCGAACCTATTTTACCAATACTGTCGTATTATACAAAGCAAAAATATTATGTGAAGATCATGATGTTAATGCTTACAGTTATGTGAATCAAGGAGCACCCATGTACTAAATTGGAAAAAAACATAAAAAACGGGACTGCAAAAAATTTAAAAGAATATACAGTTATAGTGAATGGAGCCAACAATATTTATAAGAAGAAACTGTCGAGTGATATCCAAAGACTTGAGGATGATACGAGACTCTAATAACAGTAAAGCAATTATCATTATGGGAATTCCACATAGACATGACGTTATATACGAATAGTGTGTATACAAAGAACTGGCATAGACCAATAAACAGTTAGAAAATATATGCAAACTATATCAAAATACTCAGTTTTTGCCGATCGACTTCCTACAGAGAGACAGTTTCTCGAGACATAGGTTACACTTAAGCAGAAGGGGCAAGAAAGTACTCTGCAACAAAATTGCTGATATGCTGTCTGCAAAAACCAAAAATAGAAGTTACTCGCCTAGAACAACTCAACCATCAGTACCTGAAGTACCACCACCATCTGCCTCATCTCAAGTTTCCAAAATTAATGCAAAAACTAAACCCTCCACAGAGGACCTGCTGTTATTAGTATAAACAAATTCACCAGCCTTAACACATTCAAGCAAGCTAATACCTGGATAAATTGCTGATGCAGCAGTAACTTCAACAAGGGCAGCAGAACCTGAATTAATGAAAGGAGAATCGATATCATCTGTAACTACGCCAGCAGTAGTAGAAGCACCAACATCCAACATCTCATTTTTGTGCAAAGGATCATGAAGTTGCTCAGTGACCGGCGGCCAGTGCACACGTGACCAGCAGCGGCTCTAGATTTTACGGTAACCGGCTTCTTAATAGAAGCGACTTATTTACATTTCGTGCGTGCTTTCTCCTGCAGCTCTATATACTTTAGTGTGCTCGCGTGTTTGTTTATTAAGAATCGCGTTTATTTGTCTGTTCAGTTACTGAATTTTTGATTTATTAGCTCGCGTATATATTTTTCAGATTCGCCGTTAATAAACAGTTCAGCGTTAGGTTTATATTTTGCAAAG
The DNA here is from genome assembly GCA_026315105.1 of Locusta migratoria. Lineage (NCBI taxonomy): Eukaryota > Metazoa > Arthropoda > Insecta > Orthoptera > Acrididae > Locusta > Locusta migratoria. The sequence continues at coordinate 10,690,908 of CM048744.1, forward strand.
CTCACTGTTTATCAAACTTCTCTTGCTGCTGTGTATATTTACTTAGATTCGCGTTCAACTAGTCAGTTCAGTGTATTCATCCGCAGTGTAAATCCGCCACTCACTGCTTCTGTTTTGTTTTGATCGTACTCGCGGTTAGTAGTCCTACACTTCAGTTGCTCAGTGACCGGCGGCCAGTGCACACGTGACCAGCAGCGGCTCTAGATTTTACGGTAACCGGCTTCTTAATAGAAGCGACTTATTTACATTTCGTGCGTGCTTTCTCCTGCAGCTCTATATACTTTAGTGTGCTCGCGTGTTTGTTTATTAAGAATCGCGTTTATTTGTCTGTTCAGTTACTGAATTTTTGATTTATTAGCTCGCGTATATATTTTTCAGATTCGCCGTTAATAAACAGTTCAGCGTTAGGTTTATATTTTGCAAAGCTCACTGTTTATCAAACTTCTCTTGCTGCTGTGTATATTTACTTAGATTCGCGTTCAACTAGTCAGTTCAGTGTATTCATCCGCAGTGTAAATCCGCCACTCACTGCTTCTGTTTTGTTTTGATCGTACTCGCGGTTAGTAGTCCTACACTTCAGTTGCTCAGTGACCGGCGGCCAGTGCACACGTGACCACCAGCGGCTCTAGATTTTACGGTAACCGGCTTCTTAATAGAAGCGACTTATTTACATTTCGTGTGTGCTTTCTCTTGCAGCTCTAAATACTTTAGTGTGCTCGCGTGTTTGTTTATTAAGAATCGCGTTTATTTGTCTGTTCAGTTACTGAATTTTTGATTTATTAGCTCGCGTATATAATTTTCAGATTCGCCGTTAATAAACAGTTCAGCGTTAGGTTTATATTTTGCAAAGCTCACTGTTAATCAAACTACTGTGTCCTCTGACGTACTTACTTGGAAGAAACAAAGATTTTTAGACTGGCTAGGAACTGTGACTGCTGCGAACGGATGGAGGCAGAGTTGGTGACTCTTCGCTCGCAACTTCAGGCGGCGTTGGCTTCGCTGGCAACGCTTGAGTCTGCGGTGGGTGGGCGCCGCTGTTGTGGGCCGCTCGCGGGGGTACAACAGACGCCCTGTGCGTCTGTTGTGCCCTCCGATCGGCCTGCGGCAGTGGCCAGCCCCCTCACTGCCCGCGAGGAGGTAGCCCCCAATCCGTGGTGGATTGGGAGGTCCCCTCAGCGCGTGTCAGGCGGCGAAAGATTCCCGGGGGACCGAAGTGGAGGCTTCCCCGGTTAGTCTTGCCAACAGATTCGAGGCGCTGTCTGTGGCAGGGGATGTTCCTGATGCGGATGGTGTCGCTTGTCCTGTACTCACCTCTCTGCCTTCAAGATCCGGGCACTCACAGAGGGTGGGTTTGTTGGTAGTTGGGAGCTCCAACGTTAGGCGGGTAATGGAGCCCCTTAGGAAAATGGCTACTAGGGAGGAAAAGAATTCCAATGTGCACTCCGTGTGCATACCGGGGGGAGTCATTCCGGATGTGGAACGGCTCCTTCCGGTTGCCATGACGAGCACAGGGTGCAGCCAACTGCAGGTGGTGGCTCATGTTGGGACCAATGATGTGTGTCGCTTTGGATCGGAAGTGATCCTCTCTGGTTTTGAGCGGCTATCAGAAGTGGTTAACACTGCTAGTCTTGCTTGCAAGATGAAAGCGGAGCTCACCATCTGCAGCATTGTCGACAGGACTGACTGTGGACCTTTGGTTCAGAGCCGAGTGGATGGTCTGAATCAGAGGCTCAGACGGTTCTGCGACCGTGTGGGCTGCAGATTCCTCGACTTGCGCCAAAGGGTGGTGGGTTTTCGGGTTCCGCTAAATAGGTCAGGAGTCCACTACACTCAGGAAGCGGCTACACGGGTAGCGGGGGCTGTGTGACGTGGACTGGGCGGTTTTTTAGGTTAGATGGCCTCGGTAATACAGAAAATGGGTTTCAGTCTCAAAGGGGGCAGGTCAGACTCGGGAAGAAAGTAGACCTAAAAATCATTGGTGTAACAGTTGTAAATTGTCGTAGCTGTGTTGGGAAAATTCCAGAGCTCCAAGCGCTGATAGAAAGTACTGAGGCACAAAACGTTATAGGTTCTGAAAGCTGGCTGACGCCTGAGATAAATTCGGCCGAAATTTTTTCAAAGGGCCAAATGGTCTTCAGAAAGGATAGAATAAATAAAACAGGGGGTGGCGTGTTTATTGCTGTTACAAACGGTATATCCTGCAGCGAAATTAAGGCAGATACTTCCTGTGAATTGGTCTGGGTAGAGGTTATACCTGACCACCGAAATAAATTAATAATTGGATCTTTTTATCGGCCCCCTGACTCAGATGATGCGGTTGCAGAAATGTTCAAAGAAAGCTTGAATCATATTTCAAATAGGTATCCGAAGCATACTGTTATAATCGGTGGCGACTTTAATTTACCCTCGATATGTTGGCATAATTACGTATTGAAAAGCGGCGGCAAATATAAAAATTCGTCCGAAGTAGTTCTGAATGCTTTTTCTGAAAACTACTTTGAACAGTTTGTTCATGAACCCACTATAATAGTAAATGGTTGAGAAAATACCCTTGATCTCCTAGCAACAAATAATCCTGAGCTAGTAAAGAGCATCAAAACAGATACAGGGATTAGCGAATATCGATTTGTGGTAACGAGACTGAATGTCGAAATTCCCTAATGCACCAAAAATAAACGAAAAATATATCTATTCAATAAAGCAGATAAAAATTCGCTTCACGCTTTCCTGAGTGATAGTCTCCAGTCCTTCAAAATTAAAAATGCGAGTGTAGATCAGTTGTGGCTTACTTTCAAAGACATAATATCAGTAGCAATCGAGAGATTTATACCAAATAAATAAATAAAAGAGGGGGCTGACATGATCCCCGTGGTACACAAAACAGGTCAGATCAATGTTGCATAAGCAAAGAAAAACGCATGAAAAATTTAAAATGACACAGAATCCGCAAGACTGGCAATCTTTTACTGAAACTCGCAACCTAGCGCGTACTTCAATGCGAGAATCTTATAGTTGTTTCCACAACGAAATCCTGTTTCGTAATCTTGCAGAAAATCCAAAGAAATTCTGGTCATATGTGAAGTACACTAGCGGCGAAACACTAATACTTTCACTACGCGATAGCAATGGTAATACTACCGACGACAGTACTGCTAAGGCAGAATTTCTAAACACAGCTTTCCGAAATTCTTTCACCAAAGAAGACGAAGTGAACACTCCAGTGTTCAATCCAAGAACAACTGCTAGCATGCGAAACTTATAAGTAGACGTTCCTGGAGTAGTAAAACAACGTAAGTCACTAAACAAAAATAAATCTTCCGGGCCAGATTGTATACCAACTAGATTCCTCTCAGAGTATGCTGATGCAAAAGCTCCGTACTTAGCTATAATTTACAACCGATCACTCAGTGAAAGATCCGTACCCAAAGACTGGAAAGTTGCCCAAGTTACTCCAATATTCAAGAAAGGCAATATGAGTGATCCCCAAAATTACAGGCCTATCTCATTGACGTCGATTTGCAGTAGTATTTTGGACCATATACTTTGTTCAAATATTATGTACTACCTTGAAGAGAACGACCTATTAACCAATAGTCAGCACGGATTCAGAAAGTATCGCTCTTGCGAAACACAGCTTGCCCTTTATTCACATGAAGTGTTAAGCGCCATCGACAAGGGATCTCAAATCGATTCCATATTTCTGGATTTCCGGAAGGCTTTTGATACTGTACCCCACAAGCTGCTTCAAATGAAATTGCGTGCTTATGGAATATCTCCCCAATTGTGCGATTCGATTCACGATTTCCTATCAGAAAGGACACAGTTCGTTGTAATTGACGGTAAGTCATCGAGTAAAACAGAAGTGATATCTGGCGTTCCACAGGGAAGCGTTATAGGTCCCCTACTCTTCCTCGTGTTTATAAACGATTTAGGAGATAATCTGAATAGCTCCCATAGACTGTTCGCGGATGATGCTGTCGTTTATCGGTAAGTGAAGTCAACAGAGGATCAAAAGCAACTGCAAAGCGATTTAGACAAAATTTCTACTTGGTGCGAAAATTGGCAATTGACACTAAATAAAGAAAAGTGTGAAGTAATACACATGACCACTAAAAGAAATCCGCTGAATTTCAATTACGCGATAAATCAGTCAAACCTTAAGGTCGTAAATTCTACCAAATATCTAGGAATTACAATTACGAACAACTTTGACTGGAGAGAACACATAGAAAATATTGTGGGGAAGGCGAACCAAAGGTTACGTTTCATTAGCAGAACGCTTAGAAGATGCACCAGTTCCACCAAAGAGACTGCCTACATCACACTTGTGCGTCCTCTCTTGGAGTACTGTTGTCCCTTGTGGGACCCTCACCAGGTGGGACTGACGGAAGATATTGAGAAGGTTCAGAGAAGGGCAGCTCGTTTTGTTTTATCACGTTACGGGGGAAAGCGTCACGGAAATGTTGCACGAATTGGGGTGGAAATCATTAAAAGAAAGACGTTATTCATTGCGGCGTGATGTGTTTGCGAAGTTTCAATGACCGACTTTTAGTTCTGAATGTGAAAATATTTTGCTAGCACCCACCTACTTAGGGAGACATGACCATCCCAATAAAATAAGAGAAATCAGATCGAAAACGGAACGATTTAGGTGTTCTTTCTTCCCGCGCGCTATTAGAGAATGGAACGGTAGAGAAAAGTTATGAAAGTGGTTAATGAACCCTCCGCCAGGCATTTAAATGTGATTTGCAGAGTATCTATGTAGATGTAGAAGAACGTACATTAGTATCCAGAATATATCTATTAAAAATCAATAGACATTAACGCCCCCAGATGTAGAACAGACTTCCCCAGCATCACCTGAGGATCTTCAGCACCTGGAGTTTCAGTGGCAGCCAAGGCAGCATCACCAAAGCAGCAAACAATCAAGAATGCTCCACAAACCCACAGAGAAGTGCCACTTGTAAAAGGAGGAGCTGGAGGCCCAAAGATCAGTATGGTTCCATCTATAGTGTCATAGCCACAACTCCAAGTAAGCCTAATGCTAATATCGTAACAGAGATCAACCCAATTAATCAAACCAAGTCTCCAATCACTGCTAATATATTCACTGATTTCCATCAGAACATGCAAGACGTAAAGCCGATGATGTATCAATTGACTTTTTAGATAAGCTCAGTATTGATAATGATGATAAATCTGCTTCAGTGAACACTTTATGAAATTAAATTGTGACATGCTGCAATTGAATAACTGTACTGTAGAAAATGTGGAGCGGTGATTAATGTTAAGAACAAAATAGTTTATAGATTTTTAGACTAGAGTGATTACTGTATTGATCGAAATTGAGGTCTAAACAGTTATGATCTGTAGTAACTTTTCTGAAATTACTGTCCTCTTATTTTATTAGGCACCTACAGACAAAATTTATATATATTTAAAACTGATAAAATCTCTGTTAACTAATATTTAAAACTTTACTGGAATGTTAGTGTACAGGTTTTGAAGTCTAGTAAGGCAAATCTGACACCTGGTGAAATGGTTACATTGTGGCTACTGGTTGTTAGACCATAAGTATTCTTAATGCTATATTAATTTCCAAAAATATAGAATTCTTTTATTATTTCAATCAGGTTCTTGTTGAGGTAGTAAGAAGGACAATTAATATTGTTTACAGCATGGCATATTGACAAATTAGGTTGTTTAGCTTTATTTGTGCTCTAACTTTAGCTCACTGTAGTTTCATTACTTTCATTTGCAATTTGCTTGCTTGAATGTGATAAGGATGGTGAATTTGTTTATACTAATAACAGTAGGTCTTCTGTGGAGGGTTTAGTTTTTGTATTAACTAATAAGAGTTGATTTTCGTCTATTAGTTGTTTTATTGTAGACTGAAATTTGGTAATTGGATCTTTGGATATTTCTGTGACATTATTCTCATTAAGAATTGTAATGTTTTTAAACAGTAATTATATTATAGTCCCTTGTTAAGTAGGGATATTTCTGAAGAAAATGTCAGTTACATTTACTATACATGGGTAAAATTGGTCTATTTATGAAAGAGGGTATGGTGATAATTCAAATTGTTGATGAATAAGAGCCATAATTTTCTTACTATGTTTTCCATCAATAAATTCTCGCATGTAACTGATATTTTCATCTGCTATGTTAAGCAAAATGGAGATCAGGGAAGACATTGTGATGTTTCTTGGGTTTTTTGGGGGTATTATTGAGTGCCTCTATTTTTCACTCTTCCAACAGTAGTCAAGGCCTTTACATTTCGTCACAAGTAATGAAGCTATGTTGAGAAGTAGTTACACCAGAAGATAAATTGCCACTTCTGAAATGAAAAGTTTTATTTCTTATAAACACATCAGGGTTTTATTTGACCCATAACTACAGAATATTTTAGTCCAACATCTGGTTTAGACCATGGTACATGCAGATGTCTTACAACTTTTTAACATGTTAGCTCAGTCAGAACTAATCAACAACTATAACAACTGAATGACAATTCCATGGTGCTTTAATTATTCTGATGTTCACCAAAGTTTTATTAAAGAAATAAAATGTCTCTTTGGAACCTCTTATGACAAAGGAGAGGTTTGTTTTCAACAATTATCCTGTAAAAGATAACTTAGGACAGTAATAGTCCACAAAAAACCTCCTACAACATATAAAAAATAATTCATTTGGACATGTTGTCCATCCAAGGTCAGCATGTAGTGTTTGAGACATACAACGTATGGTTACTCAACGAGAGATATAATTTATACATTTTCGAGTTCAAATCATCTTTCACTTTATAGGAATCCGTAATTTCATGTTTCATGAAAAGGATGCTGCTTTTGCACTGTACAAAGATGCTAACATGGTAATTTTTGATAACAATTCCTGCAGAATGATTAATTAATTTATACTGTTATAAGAGATCGCTGAACTCCAGCAACAATTACTAATACTCTATCTAGTCAGATTTTTGGAGATTTTAATGTTTTTAGAGGAGTCAGAAATAAATTATGAAATCAATTTTTAACAAACAGTTTCTAACATTAAGGGTCATACCTAAATATGCTGCAGATATTATATCAATGTGGGAAGACTTATATCGCACACATGGTGTACGCTATCGAGGATCATTGCTGTGAACATAAGATGCACACTCGACTTGTGACATTATAGATACGGGGGGGAAGCTTTTTGTTTCCATGTGAAAGGCTGCTTTTGTCAGGCTGTTGGGTTCCCCAGCCGGCTGGCCATCAGTTTGGACCTAGTGAATGGAACACAGGTAGTTAGGGTTTCCCTAATCTGTTCGGAAAAAGGAAACGGTGGTCTTGTATGAGCGAGAGCAGCTAACCCAGATTGCAACTGAAATACAATATAGCCACATACATTATATCAGGGAATGATCATACGGCAAATATAATTTTATGATTGAATTCAGGAGACTTGGGAGAATCACTTACAATTTCAATATCCCTCACAGATGAAAAGCTGATAAATTTCAGTACTATAATAATAGTGTCATAAGACTTATATTTATAATATAGTAAGGACAGTTTACAACTCACTGCAGAGACGTCTTTGCCTCTTTGTGGTGAGTTGTAAACTGTCCTTACTATATTATTAATTCCAACCTGGACTTATATTTACAATTACTGATACGTAGACTTCATCAGTAACAGTTTAAGAAACAAATGGACAGATAGCACTACACTACCTATCTTAAAAGGCGCACCACATTATTTCCGTGTTCTTTCAATCAACTTTGTTTTACTCACTTGTTCTGCTTTTCATTGAGGTAGTAATATTCCTCTCTCAGAACATAGATTCCACCACATAAACACAAAACATGAACCCAGCAAAGCGCATTACATTTGTATATGTATTTTATTATATTTAATATTATACTTAGTAACATTAATAATTTAGTAATAAGGACAGTTTACAACTCACCACAAAGACGTGACGACGAGCTGCGACAGGCACATACAAAAGACACGCACATACAACACTTTCAGCTATCGGTGATGACTTTCTTCAGGAAATAGAACACTCACACAATCACACAGGCACACAACACAGTCATACAAACATCACTTACGGCTGCCGCACTTCGACTCACGCTCTGTGGTGTGTAAATCGGTGAGAGGAGGGGCGAGGGGATAGGGGATAGGAAGGTTGAGTCACAGTGGTGGGGATGGGTATAGCACAGCTTAGATGCGAATAACAAGATGCAGCTTAGGAATGGAGTGGGGACACAGGTGAGGGGAGAAAAATAAAATAAGACAAGAAAATAAAATAAACAAAATAAATATACATTTAAATAAAAATAAACAGTAATAAATAAATAAATAAAAATAAAAATTAAATGTGCACACACTGCATGTACACACGACCGCATACACACACACACACACACACACACACACACACAAAACCCAGCACGCACGCGCATGCACACACATTCATGCACCACTCAGGCTTAGGATAGAGAGGTAGGAACTGTAAGGTATGGAAAAAAGGGAAGTTGTAGGTTAAGGCCTGGATGATTTCGGTACTGGAGAACGTATTGTAGGGATAACTACCTTCTGTGCAGTTCAGAAAAGCTGGTGGTGGATGGGAGGATCCAGATGGCCCGTGAAGCAGCCATTGAAATCCCATATGTGCTCCGCTGCATGCAGTGCCACAGGGGGGTCCACCTTGTTTTTAGCCACTTTTTGGCGGTGGCTAATCATCCTAATGGACAGCTGGTTAGTGGTCATGCCAATATAGAAAGCTGCACAGTGACTGCAGTACAGTTGGTAAATTACATGGCTGCTTTCACAGGTGGCGCGCCCTCTGGTAGGGTAGGTGCCACCTTAGAGCACCTATATCCAATCCTTATCCAACCCACAGTGTTCCTCCTCATTAATCCCTAATGGCTCCCAGACTATGCTTAGCTGACCTCTTGAACGTACCTCATACCTCCAAACTCTCTACCACCACTCCACAATATCCAATACCAAAACAACACCAGAACCTAAGCTCCACTGAAGTTTCTATTTTATCCAAAGGTCTTACCTTTAGCCCTACACCCCAGTTCAATCATGTTGGCCTTGTCAAAGACCTACTCTCCTTTTCCCAATCCCTACAATGGAAACACTACTTTGCCACCAATCCCTCTGACTGTAAACCACCGAATCCCAATATTGAACCTTGCCTGCCCCAATTCATACCACCATCCAACAGAAATCCCCCTACACTCCCACCTAGCCACACTCTGGTTACCCTCCATCCTTCCCCAAGTCCCTTCCCAAGAACTCAAACCTTTCATCAGAAGAAAGAAGAGCTATTCAAAACCTTAAAACAAATCCTGACATAATCATCCTCCCTGCAGATAAACGTTTCACCACTATAGTTATGGATCACAGTGACTACTTGGCAGAAGGGCTCTGCCAACTCTCTGACTACTCCACCTACAAGTTGTGCCAGAATGACCCCATCCCCAAAGTCCAACAAGATCTCCTATCCCTGTTAAAATCCTATGGCCCCTCCCAGAAGCTCTCTACTGAATCTATCTCCCTCCTCACCCCAGCAGCACCCCACAAACCCACCTTCTACATGCTCCCCAAAATCCACAAACCTAATAATCCCAGATGCCCTATTGTGGCTGGTTACTGTGCTCCTACCGAACGAATTTCAAATCTCATAGACCACATCAAGGATACCAACCACTTCCTTCACCGACTCTCCACCATTACCACCCCTTAGCCTCCTGGATCCTTACTTGTCACTGGATGATACCAACATCCTACATGCCCATTGCCTTGCCGCTCTAGAACACTACCTCTCCTGTCTGGAGGAATCCTTCCTAGCATTCCAAAACCCCAAACATCTGGCCTGGTTAAGGTTCATTGTTGATATTTTCAATATCTGGACTCAGGGCCAGGACACCTTATCCTCCTTTTTTCAGAACCTCAATTGCTTCTCCCCATCCACTTCACCTAGTCTTCCTCATCCTATCATGCTGTATTCCTGGGTGTCAACCTCCACCTCACTGATGGCTCCATCCACACTTCCGTCCATATTAAACATACCAACCACCAACAGTACCTACACTTTTACAGTTGCCATCCCTTCCACATAAAAAAAATTCTATCCTCATGCCCAGAAATGAGAGATATCCTTCCCTAGATCCTTCCCACCCCTCCTAAAGTGGTGTTCCGTCGCCATCCCAACCTCCACAACATCCTAGTTCATCCTTATGCCATTCCGAAACCTGGCCCACTGCCACAGGGATCATATCCTTGTAGAAAACCCCACTGCAAGACCTGTCCAATCCGCCCACCCAGTACTTCCTGTTCTAATCTTTTCACAGGCTTATTCTACCCCATCAGAGGTCGGGCCTCCTGTAAAAGCAGCCATGTAATTTATCACCTGTGCTGCAATCGCTGTGCAGCTTTCTAAATTGGCATGACTACTAGCCAGCTGTTCATTAGAATGAATGGCTAGCGCCAAACTGTGGCCAAAACCAAGGTGGACCACCCTGTGGCACAGCATGCAGCGGAGCACATGCTTGATTTCAATGGCTGCTTCACAACCCGGGCCATCTGGATCCTCCCATCCATCACCAGCTTTTCTGAACTGCACAGATGGGAGTTATCCCTACAATACATTCGCCGATCCCGAAATCATCCAGACCCCAACCTATGATAACTTCCCTGTTTTCCATACCTTGCAGTTCCTACCTCTCTATTCTAAAGCTCTCCTATTTTGAGTGGTGTGTGAAGGTGCGTGCGCGAGTGTGTGTCTGCGTGCTTGCGCGCGTGCGTGTGTATGTATGTGTGTATGTGTGCGTGCGTGCGTGTGTGTGTGTGGGGGGGGGGGCTGTATGCGGTCGTGTGTACGTGCAGAGTGCGCGCAGTTTATTTTTTTTATTCAAATCTACATTTGTTTTATTTTCTTATCATATTTTATTTTTCTCCCCTCACCCGTGTTCCCACTCCATTCCTAAGCTGCGTGTCGTTATTCCCACCTAGGCCATGCTGTAGCCATCCCCACCACTGTGACGTAACCTTCCTATCCCCTCTCACCTCTCTCGTCCCCTCCCTTCCCCTTACCGATTTACACGCCGCAGAGCGTGATTCGAACTGCGGCAGTCGTAGGTGATGGTTGTATCACTGTGTTGTGTGCCTGTGTGATTGCGTGAGTGTTCTATTTTCTCTAGAAGGCCATCGCCGACAGCTGAAAGTGTTGTATGTGTGTGTCTTTTGCATGTACCTGTCACAGCTCGTCGCCACGTCTTCGCGGAGAGTTGTAAACTGTCCTTATTACTATATTATCAATTCCAACCTGGACTTTCCATTATTATAGCTTAGTAATGTTTGTTTTATGTTGTAGAATGCCTCTTAAATATCTCACGGCCCACTAAAAATAGTAGATATGCAGCAGATAATTTATACATAAACATTTATATGTATTGACGAACAAAAACTGAATATATTTGCATAAAAAGCCATGATAAATTAAATATTGATGGTGTAACTATATTTCGACGGCGGTAGAATATTTGAACAGTGAGACGCCACGTTTAATAGCTACCTGAGCAAATAGTTTGTCTCAACCGATTTTATTATTCTTAAATTTACATTTTGTTTGTTAAATGTAAACAATATTTGTAGGGAGGTGGTCAAAGCATTTAATTCTGTGGTGTTCAAATGTATAGTATTATGAAAGAGAAATTGTATTTTAAAGACGAGGCGATAGGATGAGCGGACGGATGAATTTTTGGGAGCAGGGAGAGCACGCTTTCGAACGCTTGGGAAGGGACTCGTAACTTGGACGTGGTGGTGAAAGGTTGTGACACTGGGCGGTCTGAAGCCGCGTTACGGCCTTTTGATTTGAAGAGATAGGCATGTGTGGACTTGGAAAATTTACGGGACTGTAACTGCAGAACTTTGTCTCTGGTTGAAAAGCGGTAAACGGTAGTAGGGCTGTGGAACTGTGATAATTCAGCAATTGTGTACACTTGTGATGACAAACTGTGTTTTATAACAAATACTGTAATTAACCGCGGATTAATTTGGAACTGCATTGTTCGTTGGACTTGATTAATTTACGAGTGATTATTTGGAACTTTTACTCTCGAGTTGGTGTGATACTTATTGTGCCTCTCACGAGCAATAGTTGGGGAAATATTCAGTTATTTACGGCTGTACATAGTAGGACCACCTCCTAATTTTCATGTCGAAAAAGAGTAATTATAAAAATTACTTCTCGAATGACTGTCTTCTAAACTTTATCTTTGAATCCATTTTGTTGGTTATTCAGAGCTTTAATTTATGTTTGTTTAAATATATGTTTCGTGTAATCATCTGTATACTGATAGAGTGGCTAAACTTGTTTAAACAGATTGGGTAGCTGTTTGTGGCATAGAAGCTGACATACATAACTTAGCCCTATGAACAGAGACAACGAGCCACAAACATTTTACTACCCTGAGTCATGTATTGCCCAAGTCTTATTGGTGAGAACCGATAGGAAGGTCGCAGACTCGAGTATCCGAACAAGTCGGCGGTTGCGTAGAGCAATGAGTGTCCGAAAACTGTAACACGGATTGCGAACGTACCTGGATCTCGGCACAGAGTTCAAGATACTGGCAGAGGCCGTCAAGATCCGCACCAGGGAAGAGAAGGGCTTATCGACCGAGACTGCGGCTACAGTCTGATCGAGGCCCTGGGTCCAGCGCCGACTCCAGCAAAGAAGACGAGACGACCTGCGGCTGCAGGGGGCGGGGCACGGCCGCCTGCCTCACTTCCACTGCCCAACTCTCTAACGTCATTCTAGTATTTGTAGTACTTTTTTCTATTCCATTATCATCATTTAATATTTAATTTCTAAACTAACACCAATTTCCTAAAATGTAGTGTAAGAGTTATCGAATAAATTGAATTTTTCTCTTCCTTTCCTAGCCAGTACATGACTCTTTGTTTCCTCGAGCTACGTACTTTTTTAATTTAATTTATTTTATTTGGTTTTATTTCTTTTATTTTTTTCATAAGGAAAATGGTAAAAAAATTGTTGTGTGTGACACCGGGTGAGTAGAAAAAGGGACTCGGATTACGGAAAGTTGTACGCTGCAATAATATCGTATGTCTCAGAAATCGCTGTTCAGTTTTCATAAACAAACTGCTCTGTTTCTAATTATTTCGATTGTCTATTTTTAGATAATAGCTGTACAGAAAAGGAAAGATTAACGACTGGAAAGGAACGATTCCCAAAAAGGAACGATCGTCAGTGAAAGAGTTGTTAAGAAATGAACTAGCTCGCGCACCTCTGCTAGGCTGTGCGAATATTACGCTCAGCGAGAGAAGTCACGAAGCAGGGACCGGTCTCACCGGACGCCGCGGCACTTTTACACTTTGCTGCAATACGCGCCTCGCGCGTTGTCCGGGTGGAGGGCTGCTTCTGGCTTTCCCCCCACCACCACCGCCTCGCCGCCCCGCGCTTTCTCGGGCGCGCTGAATTGTGAACCTTATCACATAGGGCGCTACTGATCTATCTCGCGGACGTTTGTCATGAGCACAAAAGGTTCGGATGTGTGTCTCTCTCTGTGTGTGTGTGTGTGTGTGTGTGTGTTTGTGTGTGCCATTTTTATTGCTCAATGGGAAAATTCTTTAAGGCTGATGGGAAAGCACAATGCTTAATACGCTACTCTACCGTAAATATCAAAGCACCGACAAAGCGCTGTCACTAAAAAAATAAACATTTCGTTACACACGAGAGGATTGTCGAACTAGACACAACGGAACTGATTACTACATTAAAGGAAAAACAAAAATATACCTCGTACTTATTACGGATCGTGCGCCTCCTCGACTCGAAGTACACTACGATTCAATATCGACAGACCGCTACCACAATAACAATAGTGATGTTAATTGCTTTTTATACAGGCGTTGATCAAGTAGAATTCGCGTGGATTCATGCTCACGTTTAATGAATCGTTGCAAGCTGTATTTGGAAATGCAGCTGAAAATACGATTGTGGCTAATATGAGAAAATTGGTGGCTTCGAAGTGAAGCCGAATATCAGCAATCGGGGCAAACTGCGCAGCACAGTGGACCCGGCTGTCCCGCCGGCAGGCGCGCTGCCTGCCGCGTCTTTCTCCACCTGCAAACTGCAATCCTCAGTCTTTTCTCCCCGCGTTCGACGTTGTTCGATTACGTATCGTCCAGTTGTAAACTTCGTGTGGGATAAAGGTGAGGCCCAGTGCAGGGTTTACGTATAAGCTAACAAGCTACAGCATCAGTGCCCCCACATTCTTGGGGGCCCCAAAAAATTGTCCTAGCGAGCAATTACGATATATACAATTATCATATATTTGAATTAAGGTGAAAACTTGAGAGGATATTATTATTTTTGTCTTCGCATTGGTAGTGAATAGTAGGTGAAGACGGACTGAGGAAAAGGACTGAGAGAGGAAGTCGCCTGGTACAATTTTGCAGAAAAGCACATATAGAAGAAGGCATAAGAATGAGATGAAGTGGATGCTTTAGGGAAGCTCGAGCCAAGAGACGAGTTGAGAATCAAAACATTTATACCTGTGATGCTTACATTAGAGTCATGCCTGGAACAGAAGGCCACAAAAAAGTATTCTCCCTAACAGGATTAGAAGCTACACATGAAGAGATTGGTGAAGGAGTTACTGCTTTATGCAAAACATATCTTGCAGATGTGGACATGGATCTTGTACGACAAGTCAAGCATTTTCAGCAATATGTCGGACACAGCCGAGCGTACGATTCAGCGGAGCACGATAGCCTTACACACGTGATCTGATCTGTATAGGGTTATACTTGACGACCGTGCCGAAACAGCATTCCCTAACGTGGAAGCAGTTTTGAGATTTTACGATTTTGTATGTATCTCGGGCATCAGTCGTGGAAAACTGTTTAAAGGGATTCACCGCCATTTGACTGAAGTAATTGTTTATTTCCACAACCCGGTTTCGGCGTTAGGCTATTATCAAATGGTAAAACTCCTCAGAAAGGTTTTATTTAGTTGTCTTACCAACTTGTCCTAACGATTTTATTGCCATGATAATGACTTGAAGGGAAAAAAACCTGTCTAAAGAGTTTTATCAGTTGATAATCACCTAGGACCGAAAACTGGTTGTGGAAATAAACAATTACTTCAGTCAAATAGCGGTGAGTCCCTTAAAAACGTTTTGAGATTGTTTCGTAGTATGATGGTTACAAATTGCTCTGGAGAAAAATCTTTTCCTCAACTGAAGAGAATAAAAAAATAAATGTAGAACAATAACTCGAGACGAATTACGTTCACTCGGTCTCGTGTGCGTAGGCAGTGACGAATTACGCGGCTTATCGTTCGACGATGTCATGTGTGACTTTGCTGTGGCAATGGCGAAAAAGAAAATATTTTAGTGTTAATATAATTTCGGATTCCTTAAAACTTGTTTCAAGAGATTAGATTATGAGTTTTTGTAAATTGTGCCCTTTGAAAGAATTTTTGTTTCTTTTTACCAGAGGTGCTTTTTTTCCCTGTCTATAATTGTATACAATTAAATCCTTTAGGTATAATAGCTGAAAGAGCTGAGGCCGGGCCTTTTGCGACTCACCCGAGATGACGGCGCTGTAGACGAGGTAGGCGGAGAAGCGGCAGCGCTCGGCGACGGCGCCGGAGATGATGGTGGCGGCGGTGGCGGCGAACGCCATCTGGAAGAACCAGTGGGCGCGCCGCGCGGCGGGCAGGCCCTGCAGAGCCCACAGCGAGCCGCCGACCAGCGGGCCGCCCGCGCCGAAGGCGAGCGCGTAGCCCACCAGCCAGTAGCACGCCGCCGACACGACTGCGAATGTCGAGACCCACCTTATGACTCGAGAGCCGATGCAGAACGTGACCGTAGCGAGAGACGGTATTTCGTACGTGAAAGAAATGATCAGTTTTGTACGCGGGTCACCAAGCGAGTAGTAATGAGTGTCCGTCCTTAACCACTATCCTATTCATCCTGAAGCACGTCGGTCCTTTTGACCTTTCAGGTGTACGTATTTATGAACATCCAATTGTGTTCTTCCAGGAATTTAGCTTGAAGAGTATGATGCTGATGCTAAAGTTAATCGTTTTTCATTTATCTTCGTCACTTTCCTTGTTATTAAAATTGTAGATTCAGTTGAAATTTGTAATGCTTTTCTCTCGGGCTTAAAAAAAAATAAACAACTTGAACTGCATTAACAGTGTCAGAGATGTCATCAAGTTATCTCGATGTGATGAAAGTTTCGATCAAGTATACAGCTCTTGCTTGAAACTGACCAAAACAGAATAGCTTCGCACAAAGAGTGTTACATTAGAGTACAGTGAAAAATTATTTCATTGGTCGTGTATAAGTTTTGGGGTGTTACTTATATCGAAATATCCACTTCGGTCAATTAGATCGCTTTATTTTAGTGTCCTAATACAGCCACGCTTTCCTTTTCTCCCTCCTCCTTCTTCCTTCTATATTTAAAAGGCCAGACAACTGCCTATTTACTTTTATCAAGTACTGCTCATTCAACAATGCACGAACATGATTTTCAGGAGGGTTGGTTTCGAACATTTGTGAACCGTGATGCAGAGCAGCCACACTGCCTGTCAGAAGCCGGCGGCCCTGCACAGAAGCCAGTGGCAGGTGGCCTCTGTCCGCGGTGGTCGCCGCTCGCCGCTCGCCGCTCGCTGCTGCAGCCCGCTGACCGCAGCCCAGTCCAGTCCCGACCATATTCTGCTCCTCTCCTCTCCTCTCCTCTCCTCTCCTCTCCTCTCCTCTCCTCTCCTCTCCTCTCCTCTCCTCTCCTCTCCTCTCCTCTCCTCTCCTCTCCTCTCCTCTCCTCTCCTCTCCTCTCCTCTCCTCTCCTCTCCTCTCGTCTCCTCTCCTCTCCTCTCCTCCATCTCCTGACTCCTATCTTCTTTAAATCGTTTTCTACATCCTCCAGCCAAACATTACCATAGGTCTTATCAGGTTCCATAGACAGTCACCTTCGATTTTCTGCTCGGGGTACGTGACTGAATGATGTTCATCAGGGCCCAGTAAGCTCTATTTCCTGCAGCAATTCTTGATTTTATTTCTTCTTTCATCCTGTTATCCTCCGTAACCAGCACTCCCAGGTATTGGAACTTCCCACATCTCTCATAATTTCCTCTGTTCAACTTAATATATTTCTCTTTAGAAACAGCATTGTTCGTGGAAGCAAAGAGATACTGTGTTTTGGTGTCGTTTACTTTAAGATCCAATTATTCTGCCTCCTTCTCCAGTCTGCCAAATCCTTCTTCCAGTTCTTTCAAACTTATAGCGAGCACTCAGACATCATCGGCGTAACCTAGCTTTTGGTGCCGTCTCGATTATCAGCCTCCACCCTTCGCATTAATCTCTCTAACACTTTGTTCAAGGGTAGCACATCACCTCGGTTGACGTCTTATACTACTGTGCTGAATCTTAATCCGTTCAGCGACTGATTTACCAGTCACCTGCTCCTCTCTTTACGCTTTTATTGTCAATTACACGATTATTACTGTTTTTATGCCACTCTTGTTTTTCCTTATTTATTTTTAACCCTTTCACTATGAGGCTTATCCGTAGATACTTTGTTAGAAGCTGATTCTTATTCCTTGCATACTCTCTGCACTTAGCGTTCAGTCTCCTACTAGCATCAATCACGTGTATAATACTAAAATGCAAGTGTAAATTTTATTCCTTTATATGAACATATATTTTATTATAATCTATTTGTTTCAAAACTGCATCACTGATTGTATTAGCTTTATATATATCACACTCAGGTTGAATACTTTCATACTAACAATTTCAAATTACTGCAGCCGACCTCTGTTACTTTTATATGATTTACTGTATTACCAACGCATGTGTTTGCATGTATAGAGACCAGAAGGCCACTGAAGCGCCCGAAACCGATCGCCACAAATAAATTATGGTCGCTGCATTTTCTGGATTCATAACCTGAACAGCTGCTGCCATGGACAAAATACTAAAACTAAAACTGTGGCAGTGATGCACCATCTGCAGAGGCAGCCAGTCGGCAAGCTTTTGTACAGTTAAATCATAACGGAGCACTTCCCACCCTAGGTGAAACGACATGTCCGCTCAAGTTTAGAGAAATAAGGGCAGACATGTAATCTGGGCATTTAAAATCAGTCTCAAAAGTGACGAAGGGACTACTGACTCACCACCAATGTACAGATCTGTACGGTGGCGGAATGCACACAGACTACAAAAATGCGTAATTCTGATGTCGATAAGCGAGGGTTCCAGTTCAGAACACCATTCACAGATGAACAAAGATACACTTAAAATTATTGGCATACAAAGAGAGCAAACCTAAAGTTTTTAAAATGGCTTTTGGGAGGCAACAACCGTAATAGCTCTTTATTCCAATAAAAATAAACAGGCTTAAAACCTTACCAGGTTATAATATCTACTATGGAGATTTTAACCAGAAAAAACATTAAAATATTTACACTTGCTCTTACCGTGTAAAATTAACATAAGAATAGCCGTTATATAAAACTATACATGACGGATGTACTTACCGTTCAAGTGTAACGCATCTTACGTAATGAGTTGTTGTTGTTTTGGTCTCCAGGCTGGAGACTGGTTTGCTGCAACTTTCCATCCCACTCTACCCTGAGCAACCCTTTCCATCTCCTCGTAAGAATGGCAACCCACGGCCATTTCGGTCTGCTCGCTATATTCTTCTCTTGGACTCACAATGCGATGCCCCCACCCTCCAGTGCTAAATGCACAATTCGATGATGTCTAAAATGTGTCCCACCAAATTTCTTTTAGTCAACGTATGCCAGAAATTCCCACCGTTAAGACGTTCGTTGAGCCGCTGACAAGCACGTGAAACAGAAAAAAAAAAAATCCAAACAACTTTAATTTTCGGCCCTGGCCTTCATCAGACCGTCTACAGTCACTCAGACAGAACTGCGCTTACATGACCACCACCTCTGGCCGCTACAGCGCTACTCGAGTGTGAGTGATGACGGAAGAAGAGGGCATTGGACGGGGAGGGAAGCGGGCCAAAGGTGGCCCTCGAGGCTTTCATGACGGCCGATGTATTTCAAAGGCGGCTGCGGCGAATGCAGTAAGGGAAGGTGCGGAGGAGTGTGGGGGAATTATTTACAAAATAATAAAAATAAAAGTAATTACCTAGGGCGATACTGATATATTAAAGAAAGATTATAAATAAATAATGAAACAGAATACATAAAAGAGGCGACACACAGTTGGAAGTATGCAAGAGGAAAATGGTTTGCTGATGGGGAAGAGACAGTGAAGGAAGTATTTCATGTCTTGGATGTGGGAGACTAGGTGTCGAACAACTGGTTGGAGCTACCGATCAACAACGACACAAATTTTTTCATTGGGAGCACAGTATCATCCACTAGTGGGAGTTCCGGATAGTTAGGTTTATGGATTTTTGAGGGCATGTAGAAGATTGGTGACTGGGGTTTTGTTCGGGTGAGGAGGTAAATGGACTCGGGAGAGAGCTTCTGTACACTTCTGCACCTCTGCTGTATGAATATACGATGGTGGCATCCTCCCAGGTAAAACCAGGCGGGGACTACTCAGGAGGATGTCATCATCAAGAAAAACAAAACAGTCATTCTACAGGTCAGAGCGTGGAAAGCTCTAACCCTTAATCATGTAGGTACGTTACAAATTTTGAAAAGGGAAATGGATAGGTTAAAGTTAGATATGGTAGGGATTAGTGAAGTTCGATGGCAGGATGAACAGGATTTTTGGTCAGCTGAGTACAGGGTTTGATATACAAAATCAGTTGGTGGTAACGCAGGAGTAGGTCCGATAATGAATAAGAAAATAGGAATGCGGGTAAGTTATTATGAAGAGCATTATCGTAGTAAAGACAGACACAAAACTAACACCGACCACAGTAATGCAAGTTTATATGCCAACTAGCCCGGCCGATGATGAGGATATCGAAGAAATGTATGAGGAGATAAAAGAAATCATTCAGAAAGTTAAGGGAGACAAAACCTTGATTGTGATGGAGGACTGGAACTCGGTAGTAGGAAAGGGAAGAGAAGGAAATGTAGTAGGTGAATATGGACTGGGAAAATGGAATGAAAGACATGATCGCTAGTAGAATTTTGTGCAGAGCACAATTTAATGGTCACCAACACTTGGTTTGAACATCATGAAATACGTGAAAGAGACGAGGAGACACTGGAAAGTACCAAATTGACTTTGTAATGGTATGGAATAGATTTAGGAACAAGCTTTTAAACTGTAAGACATATCCAGGGACATATATAGACTCTGATCGTAACTTATTGGTTATGAACAGCAGACTAAAACTGAAGGGACTGCAGAAAGGTAGAAAAGTTAGGAGATGGAACCTGGACAAACTGAAAGAGTCAGAGGTGGTTGGCTGAAACAGGGGAAAGTGATACAGTTCAAAATGTTCAAATGTGTGTATAGCTTATGGGACTTAACTACGAGGTCATCAGTCCCTAAACTTACAAACTACTTATGAACTAGCTAATACTAAGGACGCCACAAATATCCATGCCCGAGGGGGGATTCGAACCCCCGACCGTAGTGGACGTGCAGACCGTGACTGGAGCGCCGGCAGTGATGCAGTAGAAGACGAATGGGTAGCTCTGAGAGGGTAGTGAAGGCTGCAGAGGACCATATACGCAGAAGGACAAGGCCTAATAGAAATCCCTGGATAACACAGGATATACTGAACTTGATTGATGAGAGGAGAAAATATAAAAATTCAGCAAGTGAAGCAGGGAAAAGGGAGTAAAAACGTCTGAAAATGAGATTAACAGAAAGTGCAGACTGGCTAAGCAGGAGTGGCTAGAGGACAAACGCAAATACGTAGTGGAATGTATAACAAGGGGAAAGGTAGATTTCGCCTACAGGAAAATAAAAGACAAATCGGGGACAAGAAAAACAGTTGTATTACTATCAAGAACTCAGACGGGAAAGCAGTACTAAGTAAAGTGGGGAAAGTTGAACTGTGGAAGGACAATATAGACGGTCTCTACAAAGGAAATAAAATTGTAGGCAGTATTCTAGAAATGCAAGTCGAAGTGGAGGATGATGAAATAGGTGATATGATACTGCGAGAAGAATTTGACAGAGCACTGAAGAATTTGAGTCAAAACAAGGCCACTGGAGTACACGATATTCCGCCCGAACTGCTGATGAGAGCCAGTCATGAAAAAATTGTTCCATCTCGTATGCAAAATGTATGAGACAGGAGAAATACCCTCCTACGTGAAGTAGAATATCGTAATTCCAATTTCAAAGAAAGCAAGTGCAGACAAATGTGAAAATTTGAGAACTTTTAGTATAATAACTCATGGTTGCAAAATACCAACTAGAATCATTTACAGACGAATTGAAAAACTAGTGGAATCCAGTCTCGGGGCAGATCAGTTTGGATTTAGGAGAAATGTATGAAAACAACGACTTATCTTAGAAAATAGGCTAAGGAAAGGTAAACCTACCTTTTTAGCGTTTGTAGATATGGAGAAAGCTTTTCAAAATGTCTACTGGAATAAACTCTTTCAAATTCTGAAGGTAGTGAGGGTAAAATATAGGAAACGGAGAGTTATATTCAACCTATACAAAAACCAGACAACAGTTATTAGAGTCGAGGGACAAGAAAGTGACGCAGAGCTTGAGAAGGGAGTAAGACAGGACTGTAGCCTTTCCCCAATGTTGTTCAATCTGTACACTGAGCAAGCAGTGAAAGAATGCAAGGAGAAATTTGGAGAGGGAATTAACGTTCAGGACGAAGAAATAAAAACTTTGCGGTTTGCCGATGACACAGTAATTTTGTCAGAGACTGCAAAGGGTCTGGAAGAGCATTTGAATGGAATGGCCAGTGTCTTGAAAGGAAGATATAAGATGAACACTCACTCACTCACTGACTAAAGACGAAATCTCGAAAACTACTTCACCTATGAAGCTGAAATTCTGCAGGAGTGTAATTTATAGGTAGAAGACGTCAGCCAAGAAAGTATTTTCTGATAAGGCCGATAGTTCAGGAGATGTGACGTCATAATCAATGAAAACTTCCCAGTCTTGCGGCACGTGATCTTACCAGTCCACTATTTGAGAAGGAGAGAAATTAGCGCCTTATAACGAACTTTAAACATAATTTCAAACCTTTAGGAAACTTTTGTCGCTGACAACGCTAGCAAAATGATGAAAGGAAAAAAGTTTCTCACTTACTACTTTTTCGGCGTTCATGCATTAACATGCATGCATGCATTAATGCATTACGGCATTTGGCATGACATTACAGTGTATTACTCGTCCGCTGATAATTGTATTAGCGAGAAATGTTACAGACAGTATACACACATACCACTGAACGTATGTTCGAAATTTTATCATTTTACGACACGTAGTTCGTGAGATATGGAGTCATAAACAATTCGGTTCATAATGAAACTTTCACTCTGCAGTGGAGTGTGCGCTGATATGAAACTTCCTGGCGGAACCGGGAGTCGAACCGGAGACCTTTGCCTTTCGCGGGCAAGCGCTCTGCTACTGAGCTATCCCGACACGAATCACGGCACCACCCCACAACTTCAATTCTGCCAATACCAGTCTTGCAAGTTTCGCAGGAGAACTTCTGTGAAGTTTGTTAAGTAGGAGGTTAGTTACTGGCAGAATTGAAGTTGTGGGGTGGTGCCGTGAGTCGTGACGGGGTAGCTCAGTGGTAGCCGGGCGCCATGGCTAAGCGCGCCCGGTTAGGGGGCTAAACGCCCTCTGTAATAAAAAAGCTGAGCCAACCATTAAACGAACAACCACGAACGAACTAAACAACGACCGCGAATCATAGATCTACCAGATGAAATAAATAAATAAATAAATAAATAAATATAAATAAATAAATATAAATAAATAAATAAAAATAAAAATAAAAATAAAAATAAAAATAAAAAGTGGTAGAGCGCTTGCCCGCGAAAGGTAAAGGTCCCATGTTCGAGTCCCGTTCCAACACACTCTGCCTGGAAGTTTCAATTAGGTTCATGAAAAATCGCGTTATCACGCATGACGTCTTTCCTACTTTATTCGCGACGTATTTTGCAGACATTTTACATATATATCACTGGATGTACCTTCGAAATAGTACCCTGTTACAATGTATGGTTCAGGTGGTATGACGTCAAAGACGATGAAATTCATGAAAATTCGCAATAATAAGCATGAGGTTGTAAGTTACTACGTCTTTACTATCACGTTCATTTACAACACATTTCGCAGACAGTTTCCTAATATTCCACTCTACGAACCTGGTAAATAATGTTTTTGTAGGACACATAATTCAGGAGATATCTCTCTCTATATATATATAAAAGCGAAAGGTCACTCACGCACTCACTTACTTACTAAAACACGAAATCTACTGGACTTATCAGGGTGCAGTTTTGCCGTTGTGCAGCTAAGAAAGCATTTTGCGATGGAACAGAATTAAGGTGCATACGTTTCCTACAGACTGACGAAATCTACAGTTTTTTCGGATCTTCACGAAGTATTGCACGCTTGACCTTCAAAACAAGAGGAGGGTCACCGTCTACCTAGAGTTTCTTACGGTGCATCGGGGAGGGTAGTTTTCAAGATAAAAATGGATCCCTAAATACCTATGTCGCGCCATAACTTCAGAACGGCTCGACTGATTTCGTTATTCTCAGAAGAAGTTTTGTATGAAATAAAACTGGAAAATTTGAGGACAAAGTGAGTTTTTTCTTAAATGTGACTGTATGTTCCTATTGCATACAAACCTACAGTTTGCGCTTGAGGTTGGGTTGTTTGGTTTAGGATAGGGGGACTAAACTACTGAGGTTATCAGTCCTCCGGTGGGGAGGGCAAGGAGTGAGGCTGGGAAAGGAGGGGAGGGGGAAAGGAAATGCAGTCCGGATAGTAAAGAAGAAAGGAACACTGCATTAGCTCTGAACGCTACGTACGTACTGGCGAAAGAACCGTGAGCCCCCTGGGGTGAGGGAATCTATGGTTTTGTACAAGTACAGACAAAATTTTGCACACTTGACCATAAAAACAAGAGGTATGTAACTCTCTGTTTAAAATTTCTTTCTGTGCATGGTGGATGGTACGTAACTTACAGAATTTGACAAAATGCATAGTTTTTCTCAGATCTTGATTAATTTCTGCACACATGAGCTTTAAATCCAGAGGAAGTTCACTGGTTACATAAATGTTTGAATGGTACATGACAGACGGTACCTTGCAAAAAACTCTGCCGAGAGAGGGAGAGGTGAAAACGAACATAGAGATGAGAGAGAAAGAGGTGGATGCAGAGAGGGGGGGAGGGGAAGTGGGATGTGGACTACGAGAGTGTAGGATAAATAAACACCCGGGCAAAGCCGGGTTTACAGCCAGTATATGGATTCATTCTGTATTACTGGCATTGCCGTGAGATACCAAGTCAAACAACTACCGGCGTTGCGCAGTGGATAGCGTCACCGATTGCGATGCTGAATGTCGCCGGTTCAATCCCCTCCCCTGGCAAAAATTTCTTTCTTTCTAATTAACATTTCCAGAATGTTCTACATGTTTCTTATGTTCACTTGTAATTTCTAGATGTTTCTTATGTTAACTAATTAATTTCTGGTACATTCTGTCTTTGTGTAAATAGCAGAGCACTCTGCCCGAGAGGCAGTCAGTCTTGCGTGTACGTTTTAGTTCGCAATAAACCTGTTGTCAGTATAAGTGCTGTGTTCACTTGACAACTCTACCTTCGAAGTCAAGCCTGCTTCCATTTCAACGCGAAATTGTTTTGGTGGTGGCGCCGGGTATCCTGTGCAACAGCTGCATCACTGTGGTTCCGATTAGGCAACGTAAAAGCCGTCGCTTACATGGACTAGAACAGGAATACAAGGGATATACCGAGTGTATCATCAGAAGAAACATGGACACGAAACCAGCGGTAAGCCAGCTGCACATCAGACACCCGTCGGTGTTTTCTGGAGACGCTGGACAGGACCCCAACAAATGATTAAAAGGGCTCGACCGAGTCGCCAAGTACAACAGGTGAGATAATACAGTGTGCTTAGCCAACGTATATTTATACGTGGACGGAACAGCTCAGCAATGGTTCGAAAACATCGAAGAGAAGCTGCATGACTGGGAAACGTTCCAGACGAAACTTAAGAAGCCGTTTAGTGACCGCCAGCGACAAATCCGCTCGGCGGAAGAACAACTGAAGAACCGGGGCCAACGACATGGGGAGCCGACACAGTTGTACACACAGAATGTTTTGGCCCTGTGTAACGCAGTCAATCCCAATATGGCTGAGGCCGATAAAATCACCCACCTGATTAAGGGTATTGCAGAGAACATGTACCAAGCTCTTCTGATGAAAGACGTCGCAATGACGGAAGAGTTCATCAAGTGATGCCAGCGTATTGAAGAGGTGCAACAAAGGAGGATAAGGCGAAAGAAGTATGACAGACTACCGAATGTAGTCCCTATGGCCGTTGTTGAAGACTGACATTCTTTGTGTTGGCTGACTAGTTTGAAGGATCCATCAGGTCGACTAGCAAGATGGGCACTAAGACTCCAAGAGTATGACTTCACAGTGGTATTCGAGAACGGGCGCAAACACAAGAATGTCGACTGCCTTTCGAGGAATCCATTAGTGGAACACAACACCATGAATGAAACTTCAGCCCTCACTGGATTAGGTGACATTACAGCTCAACGACGGGAAGATCCAGCACTATTAAAAACCATAGAGGCCTTGGGTAAAGGAGAACCGCCGGCCGCGGTGGCCGAAGTGACTGAGGCGCTCCAGTCACGGTCAGCACGGCCACTACGGTCGGGGGTTCGAATCCCCCCTCGGGCATGGATATTTGTGCCGCCCTAGTTCGTAAGTAGTTCATAAGTAGTGTGTAAGTTTAGGGACTGATGACCCCATAGTTAAGTCCCATAAGCTTAACAAACATTTGAACATTTGAAAGGATAACCGACCAATGGTGAGTTCCAACTTATAAACGGAACATTGTATAAGAGCAATTACGACCACTGGGCCCCAAATGGCTACTGGTTGTTCCAGATCATCTCCGGCCAGTTATTCTCAAGTGTTTCCACGATGCTCCAATATCCGGTCATGTGGGGTTCATGAAGGCCCTAGACAGAATCAGACGCAGATATTACTGGAAAGGTCTCTACCAATCTGTCAAGCACTATGTGAGTCACAGTATAGACTGCCAGCGACGGAAGCATGTACCGCAATAACCTCCAGGGCGTCTCATACCGATTCCACCTGTAGCAGCTCCATTCCACCGAGGTGGGATCGATCTTTTAGGGAGGTTCCCGAAGTCAACAACCTGATGATATCTGATAGTGGAAAAGTATTTCAGTCAAAACAAGCATCAGAAGTAATGTCACGTTCCAATATTGTCCACAGAATGACAACTGCATACCACCCTCAGACAAATGGTATTACAGAACCGTTTTAACAAGACGTTATCAGATATTCTGTCGATGTACGTGGATGTTGATCAGAAGGATTGGGATACAATACTGCCAATCGTGACATTTGCTTATAATACCGCAAGACAAGAGACCACAGGCTTCACGCCGTTTTTCCTGCTACATGGTCGTGAAGCCGAGACGACAATGGATACGGTGTTCAAGTTCCAGCCGGACGACACTCAGGATGACTGTGCGAAATAGCTAATCACCAGGGTCGAAGAAGCAAGACAGCCGGCTCGCATACGGACACTGGACGCCCAGGAGAAGGACCGTCAGCGGTGTAACGACAAGCACCGACTTGTTGTGTACAGCCCAGGAGATCTGGTATGGATTTTTACCCCTGTACGGAAGGTTGGACTGTCAGAAAAGTTATTGAAGCGATACTTTGGTCCGTATCGTCTCATACGCCGCCTGTCAGACGTCACATACGAAGTTGAGGATTATGAGCCGTCGTCGAAACGGCATAAACAAAGAGATATTGTTCATGTCCTCCTCATGAAGCCTTACTACGATCCTGTAGAGCAAATAGGCGAAAATGGCTTCTTGTTCAAGAACTCTAAGGACGGTAATATTACTGATGAAGCCACGAAAGGGACATCCGTCGTCGGTAAACGTGCAGAAGGAGATTCTCCAGAACTGCCATACAGAGGATCCATGACAAGATCAAGATCGGGGACATTGCAGCTGGATCACAAGGGAACCTAACAGCGGGTCGCTGTTCTTTCAGGAGAGTTAGCAATACCGCAAGACCGCCAAAATAACCAACTGCCGGTGTGGCGCAAGGGATAGCGTCAACGATTGCGGCGCTGGAGGTCACCCGTTCAATCCCGTCCACCGGCAAAAATTGTTTTCTTTGTAATTATTATTTTCAGAATGTTCTACATGTTTCTTATGTTCACTTGTAATTTCTACATGTTTGCTATGTTAACTAATCCTCTAGTTTCTTGTACATTCTGTCTGTGTATAAATAGCAGAGCACTCTGCCCGAGAGGCAGTTAGAACTGCGAGTAAGTTTCAGTTCGCAATAAACTTGCTTGCAGTATAAGTGCTGTGTTCAGTTGACAACCCTGTCTTCGAAATCAAGTCTGCTTCCATTTCAATTCGACAATATTCTTGATTTTATATTGTTGAATCTTATGTAACCTTTTTGTAAATATTTGTTCTGATGTGAAAATCTATAGTCGATGTTTGAACTTGGCAAAGGTGTTACTGTTTTACTACAGAAGTTGCAGAGCTTTGGAATAAAGAAAGGTAACCGTAGGCCCCATAGCACTGACAGCCACTTCAAATGGAGGAACCCTCAAAGCAGACTCCAGTAGAACACAGTTTTACAGCCAATGGCAAGTGCTGCAGAAGGCGACTATCTGTAACTGGAAAGTGGGACGTGAAAACAAGTCCCGGGCGAAACCTGAGAGCGGGTCACGCAGGTCCCCCCACGTAGGGTGCTAAGGATGTGGTACCATGAGCATTATACAGGTCGAAGACGACTGGAATTAAGTGCTGGCTGCGGGCAAAAGCCATTTGGTTGGCTGATTACAGCTGGACTAAATTGTTCGCTGTAGAGCAACTGCAACGAAAACCTTTCTTAAAAGGAGATAGTATTAAGAGGTACAGATCACTGCTGTAATTAATATTTTTATTTCTTACACAACAGATGTTTCACCAGTTCGCCATTTTCAAGTACCTGCGCTAATGTAAGAATAACATAAATTACTATTTGTGTATCACGAGTTCATACGTAAAAATTTTGTACTTACAGCTATGATGGTCTACCGTCATAACATCTGCCATAACTGTTATTATATAATCTTACTTTATAGCAGTATGTTATTTGCAGTTAGCTGCTGTACTTTTCGCAGCCTGAGATGTTAATTAGATTTTAATTTTATTTTTTTGTATAAACACTTTTTTTTTTTTTTTTTTTTTTTTTTTTTTTTTTTTTTTTTTTTAATATAACAGTTTGTCAAAGATGTTTTACAATGTAAATAACTATGATACCAGAGATGTTTAATAGGTCACAGGTTTATTTTATTAGGTATTTATAGTAGCTATCGTTGGTTTGTTGTTATGTACTCAGCCTTTTTCGTCGATGAAGTCAATAAAGTTAACTAAATAACTTTTATTTTTAAAATCCGTGTGTTCATTAAGCACTTTGTCTGGATAATTTTTAGAGTGAATATATATCTCGACCTCTTCCAAAATATTTATTACTGGTCCCTTTGGAGCTTTATGTAAAATCGTCAGTGCACTCTCGATGTTTTGAGTAGAATATTTTTCATTTTTAATGTATATAAAAAACTTTACAGGTTGTTTTCGCTTATTCTGATGTGTTCGCGAAATCGTGTGACGAAATTACGTCCCGTCTGACCCACATAAAAGCTATTGCAGATGTTGCACGTGATTTTGTAGATTCCCAATGCCTGGTATGGTGAATTTCTGGCAGTTGCGGAATGTAGTTTTGTTCTTAAATCGTTGTTGGTGCGAAACGCGAATTTAATTCCTGTGTTTTTAAAGAGTTCGTTAATTTTGGTGGAAATTTTATCCAAATATGTTGTGGTTATGTATTTAAATGTAGTACGAATTCTGTCTTCTTTAACAAGCTGGATGCCGGCCGCGGTGGCCGAAGAGACTGAGGCGCTCCAGTCACGGTCTGCACGGCCACTACGGTCGGGGGTTCGAATCCCCCATCGGGCATGGATATTTGTGCCGTCCTAGTTCGTAAGTAGTTCATAAGTAGTTTGTAGGTTTAGGGACTGATGACCCCGTAGTTAAGTCCCATAGACTGTACAAACATTTGAAGAAGCTGGATGTCTTTGTGCACTGTCTTCTTTTGGCATCAAGTGTTTTTTATACAACCGTGTGATAGTTGAAGGATCATAGTTGTTTTTGTACGTTACATACTGAAGAATTTCACGTTCTTTACCAACTGCTTCCTTACTTAGGGGTAAGTTGATCATTCTGTTAATCATTGATTTAAAAAATGCTAATTTATATGAGGTAGGATGATTTGAGTCAGCATTTATGCTGCAATCTGTAGTTGTAGGCTTCCTGTACATTTCAAGGGTGTGTTGATTATTATTTTTAGAATGGCTTCTTAAAGAGAAAGAAAGGAGCAAAAGGCCTCGCTTCCAAGACCTCCAAAGCTTGGGCGTCACAGAGTGAGGAGGACACTCTGGCGCCTCCTTCCTCTAACACGGAAATCAAAAGTGCATGGACGAGTCTTTTTCATCTGAGAAGAAGTGGGGGCAGGGGGAAGGAAACCAGACCTCCACTTCAACATCCTCACTGTTCAGGATGGCGGTCATGCAACTAGTGTGTTCCTCATCTTACAGAAAGGGATGATCCCGATGGCCCTCCTCGAGAAAACTGCAGGCACTCCAGTCGAGGCCCCACATTCTAGGAAGGCCTAAGGGCCGTCATCTCGGTCTGTGAGGCAGCACACGCGGTTGAGTGGTTCAAGGAGATGGTGACCTAGGGATCTCCAAAAAGCACGGTTTAGACAGGAACAGATGTCTTTAAGGCCGCGAAGATTTCAAATTGGTTCCCAAAACTCTTCTAAGGATTCTAACAGAAAAAAATACAGGTCCAGAACCGAAAAGTCCCGAGACGATTATTCGAGGGTTGTTAACAGGATGCCCAATGGACAAACGCCACTGGTTGAAGACTGAGAAAAATCAGTGAAGGCAATGTGGCAGCTGGACGTAAAACTCTTTTAGGATTCTCCCAAATTGCCATCAGAGCGATCAAAGATTTCAGTAGCGACGGTGGCAGCAAACTGGGGGCTGAACGTTCTGTAGGACAGTACAGGAGCAGCGGCTGCCTCGTGTTCCCTCCCAGAGACCAGCGTGCTCCTCATCCAGGCACCCTGCCTACTCAAAGTGGAAGGTAAGTACAGGGTGATTCTAAAGGGACTTTACAACTTTGAAAATTCATATTAATTTATTAAAAAGAGGTACAGAGCTGGTTTTAATGTTGTATCAAAGGAAAACAAACAAAGTTTTCACCTGAAACTAAAAGTGTTTGATGTGGCTTCCGTTGGTTGTCCTGCAGACATCCCATTGGTAACTCATATCTTCCCAATTTCGCATCAGCATTGCAGATGTAACTCGCTCAACAGCGGCGTAGATTCGTAGAGTGGTCGGTAAAGCAAGTACGTCCACCGCATCTTTGATGAAGCCCCATAAGAATGCAATGGCGCAGCAGGGCCAATCCATTTACCTAGAAAACTGTCACTGAGAAAATCCTGGGCATCAGTCAGGTAGCGTAGTCGTGCGTCGTCTTGCATGAAGTCAACATTTCGTTCTCCATCGTCATCGGCCTATGGTATCAAAAATTGTTGCAACATATCCAAGTACAGGATCCCGGTGATCGTTCGTTCGAACAGAAAAAAAAAAAAAAAAAAAAAAAATAGAAAGAAAGAGCGGGGGCGTACATTTTCTTCTTGATCAAAAAACATTCACCTCAGGGCTATCACGAGCATGTTGCAGTGTTTCATGTGGAATGTGGATTTTCACTGCCCCAAATCCTACAGTTGTATGTGTTAACTTTGCCACATAAGTGAAAAGTTGACTCGTCAGAAAAGATTATGTTGTCCAAGAAATGTTCATCATCACCCACTCGGTCTAACATATTCGCACAAAAGTTCTTCTGGGCAATCTTATCAGTGTCTTTAATTGCTTGTAAAAGCGACAATCTGTACAGTTTCAAATCCAGACGTTTTCTCAACACACGCCAAACTGTTGTTTGTGGGACGTGCAGTTCACGAGATGCACGTCGGGTCGTTTTTGTAGAGCTGTTGACAAAACTCTGTCTCACTTGCTCAACGACTTCATCAGACGTGCTTGGACGATATGGTACTTTATTATGTCTTACTGGGCACCCGTTTCAACAAAACATTTATGCTACTCATAAATTGTAGGCCTTCTAGGAGGATCTTCAGCATACTTGGTACAAAATTTACGCTGAATTGTCGTCGCCGACTTTGATTCGTCAAACCAAAACACACAGCTAGCACGCTCGGGTCCAGTGCAGGCAGCCATCTTCAACCTAACTGCCGCTAGCGCTTGTTGCGCAGCGATTCTGCCCTAGCGAAACTTGATGTGCTTTCCTTTGAAACAACTCGAAAACCATCTCTGCACCTATTTTTAGTAAATATATGTCCCTCCCCGGGGGACATCACCTTGACGAACCACTGTCCATGTGGGTGGAGAAGCTTGCACATCCGTGGGAAGCTGAGGGCTATATCGAAGGTAGAGAACCTACTGCCGGAAAGGCCTCAGCTGATGGATCCGACTAAGAGTGTCCCACAACGTCCTGTCGTCCTTATCCTCTTCCAGTCCTTTCCTAATTCCTTTCCCAACCCAAGGTGTGATGCGATCTGTGCCGAGGGGTGTGTGGCACATGGGTGGATGTGTCTCGAACGGAGCCTCACGGATACCGGGCGACCTCCCTGAGTAAGTAGCCTTGCACTGCGCGGGGTTATCGTGGTGTGGACCATATAAATCCCCAAATCTCGTGGGACTAAAATGAACACAGAGAAAGAAAGTATTTTAAAAGAATCTGAGGGGCAATCTGAGACCTCAGATACTCAGACATCTGGATCAGGACCGATGGAGCGCACTCCTACTTCTGAATCAGGGTCTAGACCTGAGCAAGAAATGGGAACTGTAACAGAGAAGTTGGACCAGATTAGGATTAAGGCCTTGTCTGGGGCTCAGAGGAGGAAACTTCTCAAGGAACAGAAGCAAAAGGAAGGAAAAGAATGGCTTCCTAAGCATAAGTGGAGGGAATCCAAAGGGCTTGAGCCCAAGACCCACAAAAAGAAACTGCCTCAGGTCGAAGGGGATACACAGACCCCCTCGACGTCAAAGACAGGTGGCAAGAGGGTTAGGGAGGAATCTAAGTCTCCCTCCTCTCTGGACAAGCGTGATCCTAAAAGGCTGGGGTAGGAAATAGGGAAACAGACCTATAGTACTACAGTCTCGTTCTTTAGAATGGCGGTTGTCCAAGACGGATACCCACTGGTGAGCATCACCTCGCAGTAGGAGGAGCTCGTGCAGATGACCCTCTTTGAAGAGATTGGGGGGGGGGGGGACGCTGGTCCAGGATGCAAATTCAGGAGGGTCTATCTAGATCGTGGTGCCCTCATTTTTGTCTGTGAGGGGGAGCACTTAGCATAATGGCTTAAGGGCAAGGTGCCCATGATATCCCCGTAAGAGGATGCAAAGCTGCTGGTCAAGACAGCAGCCAAACTCTTGAAGACTGCAAAGGTATCAATATGGTTACCAAAGATCCTTAAGGATGTCTCTCCAAAGACTCTGTTCTAGAAAATAAGGGTCCAGAACCCAAAAGTCTCGACAGAGGATTGGAGGGTAATTAACCAAAACGTCGTTCCAGAAGGACGAACCCTGGTCGTGGAGGTCGGAGAGAAGTCCCTGAAGGCAATGCGAGAGCAAGGCCTGAAACTGTTTTTAGGGTTCTCACAGGTCGCTGTCAGAGTAATCAAAGACCTTAAAGGCAATAATGGCAGCAAGATCCCTGGAAGTGCTGCAGATAAACATGCAGCACAGTAAAGGGGCCACTGCTGCCCTGAGCCGTCGCCTGGGGAGACAGGAGGTGGACGTGGTCCTGATACAAGAACCCTATTTATACAAACGGGGTGTATCCAGCCTCGGTGGTACTGGAGATAAGCTGATTTATGCTAGAAATCTAAAAAAACTCCAGAACGTGCATTTATGTTAGAAATGGAATCCATTTCATACCAATGATGGATTTTTGTTCCAGGGACATGGTGACCATCAGGATGCAGCAACGTGAGGAAGGTATCACGAGGGAAATTGTTTTGCCCTCAGCATACCTTCCTTATGAAAACAGCTTTCCACCTTCTTTGAAAGTGCGGAGAGTGACGGAAGCCTGCCATCGGCAAGGTGGCGAACTGTTGGTGGGTTGTGATGCCAATGACCACAATCTATCGTGGGGCAGCAAGGCCACCAACAGTAGATGTGAGCACCATCTTGTTTGTTTGTAAATCTATCGGACCATACTACATGGTCATCAGTCCGTAGCTTACAAACTACTTATACCTAGGTAAACTAACCTAAGCACAAACACACACACCCATGCCCCAGGGAGAACTCGAACCTCCACGGCAAGCAACCGCGCGCTCTGCAGCGAGACGCTTTAGATCGCTCGGCTACTCCACCGTGGCGAGCACCTTCTTGAATTTCTCCTATCTAAAAACGTGGAGATCCTGAATGGGGGTGATGAACCTACATTCAGAAATAGTAGAAGGGAAGAAGTAATTGACATAACTTTTGGTTCCATGATGATGGGCAGTTACGTCAAACAGTGACGTGTGGTCCTGGAGCCATCCTCATCAGATCACATGTATATTAAATTCAAGGTTAAAATGGAACCAGACAGACCATTGAATCCCAGGAAAACGGACTGGGTGACATATAGGAGAGACCTTGACTTCAGCCTATCGGAAATTAAAACTTCGATAAGGAATTCAGCAGAGTTTCAGGAAGTGGCAGAGGCGGTAACCTCTGCTATAGTGTCCTCATGCCAGGACAACTGCTCAATCACCAAGAAGTGCGCAAATAGGAATGTGCCTTGGTGGAATAATAACCTGGAAATGCAAAGGAAACAGGTACGAAGATTGTTTAACCTTGCGAGGCGCAAAGGACAATGGGCAAAGTATCGTGAGACCCTTGTCAATTACAACCTTGCCATCAGACGGGCAAAGGAGACATCCTGGAAGGTATTCTGTGAGGAAGAGTGGGGCATGGCTGTTCAAGCGAGACTTCATAAAATCCTCACTAGGGTACCAACTAATCCAGGAGGAACAATGAGGAAGGAGGATGGGGAGTATACAAAGACAGCACATGAAACGCTGGCATTGATCCTCAAGACTTACTTTCCTCAGTATACTCTGGGCGATAACTCAGACCAGAATGCATTTCCTGAGAGACAACGGTTCTCAGGTATTCACAAAGAGGACTGGGATTTGGCCAAGGAGTGTGTCAATTTCAGTAAGGTCCGATGGGCGGTGGGAACATTTCAACCGTTCAAGTCACCTGGCTCCAATGGAATCTTTCCACTTCTCCTGCAACAAGCGGGACAAAATCTTATTAGATTCCTATGCAGGTTATTCAGGGTAAGCCTAGCAGCAGGAATCATTCCCAATGCCTGGAGGGCAGTGAAGGTTGTCTTCATCCCTAAACCAGGGAGAATTGATCATACCAAGGCCAAGGATATGAGACCAATCAGCCTGTCCTCCTTCATTCTTAAGACATTGGAAAACTGGTTGATGTGCATGTTGGAGAAAGGAGGTAAAGTAGGGCTCCTCTACATTCAAATCAACATGCATATCAGCCAGGTAAATCGTGTGAGACAGCTCTCCACCAACTCATTGGGAAGGTGGAGAAAGCACTACACTTTCAGGAAATAGCCCTCTGTATCTTCCTGGCCATCAAGGGGGCTTTTAGCAATACGACCTTCGATTCTATGGTTAGGGCAGCAGAGGTGCATGCCCTAGGGACCACTATATGTAGGTGGACTAGGGCCATGCTCAGTGGAGTAAAGGTGAATGAAAAAATGGTAATCAACACCACTAGGGGTGCCCGCAAGGAGGAGTTCTATCCCCTTTATTGTGGAATCTAGTGGTGAATGATCTCATTGGAAAATTAAACTCTAGGCAGTACTTTTGCCAAGGATACACAGATGATCTTGTCATAGTAATAATTGGCAAATTTGCTGTCACAGTCAAGAATATGGCACAAGGTGCGTTGGACATTGTGCGAGACTGGTGCAAAAAACAGCATTTGCGGGTTAGTCCTAAGAAGACTGTTGTTGTACCATTCACAAAGAAGAATATCCAACATTCAAGTTGGAATCTAAAGCTTTTCAATGAAG
Source organism: Locusta migratoria (assembly GCA_026315105.1). NCBI lineage: Eukaryota > Metazoa > Arthropoda > Insecta > Orthoptera > Acrididae > Locusta > Locusta migratoria. The sequence goes on from CM048744.1 coordinate 10,726,360, forward strand.
CGCTACCTGTGAAGGGGACAGTGAAATATCTAGGGTTACCTTAGATGAGAAACTGACATGGACCCCTCACATTAGGAATATTTGCTCCAAGGCAAAAGGTACTCTGGTAAGTACCAGGAGAGCTTGTGGCAAAAATTGGGGCCTGAGGCCCAAGGGTATGCACTGGATATACACCACGGTGATTAGACCCAGGATCACCTATGGGGCGGTCGTGTGGTGAAAGAAGGTAGAACAGCAGGTTGCTGTTAAGGAGCTTGGTAAGGTGCAGAGATTAGCCTGTTTAGCCATAACAGGCGGAATTAGCAGCACACCAACTGCTGGCATGGAAACAATGTTCGATATGCCCCCATTACACATTTGGGTCAAGATGGAGGCAGCGGCTGGTGCATACAGACTCAAAACTGGCAAAAAATGGAACTCTTTTGGATATCCAGAATCACACACTAAAATAGTGAGTGAGGTTTATATAGGAAAGGTTGGGTAAATGCCAGCCAACTATATTATAACCCCATATTCCTTCAACAAACCTTTCAGTATAACAATTGGAAGTAGGGAGCAGTGGGAGAAAATAATTCGACACCATGCGGGGGATATTTTCTGGTTCACTGACGGGTCGAAATCAGACCAAGGCGTTGGGGCCGGGGTATACGGGGTGCAACCAAGACTGGAGGGCGTCATATGTCTAGGGAAATTAGCCTCAGTATTCCAGGCCGAAATCGCTGTCATCAGGGCGTGTGTGAGGGAGAATTTGCATAGGTGCTACAAAGGCCGTAGCATCTATATCTATTCAGACAGCCAGGTAGCTCTGAATTCACTGGCAGCTCCTGCAACAAGATATAAAATTGTTGCAGAATATCACAGGGTTCTGGTAGAGCTAGGGGAAAGCAATAGGGTAAATCTATTCTGGGTCCCTGGCTACTCGGGGACAATCACCAAGGCAATGATCAAATTTGAACTACGTAACTGGCTTAGAAGGCAGCACGTAGAATATTGGACCAAAGTCTATCAACAAAAACATGGCCAGGTAATGATGCCAAAGCCATGTTTTAAAAGAAGCTCTGCAATCCTGGGCCTGAACAGGAGAGAGATTAGACTCATGGTTGGATTGCTGACAGGCCATGGTAATTTCAAGAAACACCTACATACAATGGGGATAAGAGAAGAGGACCCTAAATGTAGGAACTGTGATGATGGTGATGAAATTGCATCACATCTAATCTTCGAATGCATTGCATTGGAGAGTAAAAGACACAGAACATTTGGGACAACCAGACCCGAAGAAATTGTGTCTAATAAAGAACTGGTAAAGGGACTCCTTGCACTGTTCAGGGGCATTGGTTGGCTTTACTAGATATACAGGGAGCGATACCGCACAATAAACTTAGTTTCGGTGCGGGCAGTGGCCGGTTGGACCAAGACTGTTTTCGCTTCCCTGAGAAAATCAATCAATTAATCAATCAAATATATGTTAATTTTTCGAAGTTGTAAAGTCACTTTTGAAACTCCCATTCGCAGGGGCGTCGACTCCGTGGGTGCTCCGTTGCTGGCGCAACCCCCCAGAAGATTTTCGCGGGTGCTCAGCACCCAGCTAGCCGATCATGTAAAGCACAGCTAGCAAATCACAAGAATCTGCCGCGCGCTGGCCCGTTTGATTGCTGACGGTGTGAGCGAGCGACAGTGCTCGGTGGAGACAGCACACCTGCTGCAACAGCCTGCTGACGACTCTCGTTCCTCCAGAAACAATTTATTAGTGCTCGGCGCATATGACTGGCGCTTTTTCTGCGTTACAAGCAAAAATCAAAGAAATTGAACCACGAGTTTTGCATGTTCCCTGCTTGCCTCATTCTTTGAACCTTGTAACCCAAGAGGCAATGCAAAATGTAAATATGATTAGAGACTATCTTTCAAATGTGAAGGAAATGATCAATTATGTATACGGCTCACCCAGGCGAGCAGCAATATTTGAGTTGCCCAAGGTGCTGGCTTTATTCTTGCTGCAGCTCTTCGACCGTTTTGCCCTGCCATGTGGTGTTGCAGAATAAGTTCCTTGAAAAATTTTTCCATAATTACGAACACTTAATTTTGTTCTTTGAGGAACTCGAGCTCGAAAAATCTGATGCTGGTGTTAAAGCTAAAGGATTCTTAAAGTTTCTGTCTTCTTTGGAATTTGTCTTTGTCACTTTCATTCTTATTACAATTTTAGATTCAGTTGAGATTCTGAATACTTTTCTGCAGAGTTCCTCCCAGCAGCTCCAAAAAGCTATGGACAACATTAATAGTGTCCGACATGTGAAGCTTTTTCTAACCGATGAAAGTTTCAATGAGGTGCGGAGCTCTTGTCGTGAATGTGCCAAAAAAATTGATGTCGAAGATGCAGAACTTCCAAAAGTTCGAAAGATTTCCCATAAACTTGACGACGGTGCTGTGCCATGTGCTTTAGCGAGCCCCCGTGATTATTACCGGAGAAATTATTTTGAGAATTTAGATACTGTGATTCAATGTTTGGAGGATCGATTTTCTACACCTGCTATGACTCACTTCAGAGAAATAGAAACATTTCTTCTTTCTAAAACAAAAGATTGTAATTACGTAACACAATTTTACAAGGATGACTTTGACCCTGAAAGATAACTTTGCACAGAAATATGATGTTAGATGTGTGTAAGTCTAGTGCGTTTCTTTGCCTCGAATGCACACGTTGGGTAATTGGTCCCAGAATTGATGAAGCTGATAAAGATCGCTTTAACTACACCAGTTTCCACATGCACAGCAGAACGTTCTTTCTCAGCCCTCAGAAGATTGAAAACGTATCTGCGGAACACAATGACGCAAGAGAAACTGAACGATAATGCAATCATGCATGTTCATACAGAAGAAGCTAAAAACATGAGCCTTGACAGTGTGGCGAACATTTTGATCAAACGATCCACTGTTCGTAGGAACTCATTATTCATCAGTGAGAATTAAAAACTACTGAAGAATTGAAGAACAAATCAATTTTATGTACGTTATGGTTAACTTTTTGTATTTATTAATTAGTGTAGAGAATGTTCCACAATAAACAATAGTTTGTTTACCTCTATCTAGTGTTGCGCATTCAAAATTGCATAAACTGATTTTCAGCAGGGTTTGCTGGGCCGCAGGGGCCGGGGGAGGGGGTGAATCAATTCTGACAACTGATGTTAACACTCATTTTTAATTTTCATATCTACAGCCACAATTATTATTTTTCAGCTGACTCATACTATCGCAATGTTTTTTCTAATCACTGAAAATAAAATACAAAACTTCCGCAGGTTGGAATCACTTTAACAGTCCAACAGTCGCTGCTTGCGAAGGGGCTTTCCCGCGTCCCCATGTCAGCCAGGTGTCAGTTCAAATGTTCAAATGTTTGTAGAGCTTATGGGACTTAACTACGGGGTCATCAGTCCCTAAACTTACAAACTACGTATGAACTAGCTAAGACTACAGACGGCACAAATATCCATGCCCGAGGGGGGGATTCAAACCCCCGACCGTAGTGACAGTGCAGACCGTGACTGGAGCGCCCCAGTCCCCTCGGCCACCGTCAGTGCCCTTGCAGAGGAATCCCCGTGACATCCGGCAATGTGCAGCGCAAGTCGATTATTGACTGGGGATTGTTCTCTGATACAGCGATACGAGCTATTCAGGCAATTCTTATCAAATTTGTTTTTCAGTGCTAGTATTTAATTATTTTAACTATTTAATAAGTGTAGTACTTTATTATGAAAATTAGACCTTGTTTAAGGTTTTTGCCAGGTTCGCAAAAGTTTCATTTTTTATATATTTGTCATAACCGGTTTCGACAATGTTAATCGTGATCTCCAGATGGTTACATTGGCACATTCAAATATTCACTTTGGCCCTTATGAGGCAAAGAGTCTCTCGTAATATAAAACCGATAGTCAGATTGGCAATAACCTTAAACAATGTGCAATGTTCATAAAATTCAGATCGCTCTCCAGAGACAAAACATGCCAAGTAACTGTTACTGTATTAGTCTTATAACTCACATAAAATACAGGGAGAGAAAGAAACATTATTACGGTAAGTACATTTTTTTTATTTTCTTAACTGTAATACTAAAATAATAGCTGTATTTTTAACGTTACCTGTTGGATTATTCTATTAGACATTAACCCCCAGCCAGGCGCAATACATCTCTTAACATTCTTGGCTGCAACTCACAAGTGAAACTGAAAGTCAACTGTCACATAAGCTGAAGGAAAACATTATTTCACATGGCTCATCGGTCTAAAAAGTTAATTTTTTCTCCTAATTCGTTTCAGCGTTGATAATATCTTCAAAATTGGTGCTAACTGGGACACATCATTTATGTTTCAAAAAATCACTGGTCGAAATAATTTACACGTAAATGGCATAGTCTTATTTTAAAGAAGAACGACGGAAGTTTCTGTCATTAGGCCTATCTGTGCGGTATTCCTGTCAAAGTAATACCTTGAAATTCGACGTACGAAACATACCCAATACACTATTTTGGCACTTTCTCCTGTATTGCATTCTTAACCCTCCGTTATACATGCCGTGGAGTGAGTCCACAGTCCATCCATAATAATTAGGCAGTTAGAAATTCAAGATTTCCGTTAGCGGCTTCTTTTCCTTCATTGACGTCCTTAACGAATCACTGGCAAGAATTCGAAGCATTTATTATTATCAGAAAGCAGCAAACTGGTGACGTGGAAGAGTCAGTCCGCAGCACGTGTAACAGACGGTTCAAGCAAATTTCATTCATAAACTCAGAAAAGATACACGAATTAATATAATCCGATATGGCAAAAAATAGCTTTCCGATACTGTTTATATATATAACCCAGTTGCTGTGCGTTAGTCTCGCTAAAACTGAGCAATGACTTGACCAATTTGAATATTTCTTTTGTTTTGTTTGGTTTAATACAAGGTAGTTTCTACAGAAAAAAGATAGTAAACACCCCCCCACCCCCCCCCCCCAAAAAAAAAAAACATCGAAACTGATGATTTTGTGTGGGCATCGCCACTTCAGATCAATTCGTATGTTATGCTCTACTATACCGTTCATCCGAATGCGATAAAATTTTGACGGTTGGTCTCCATAACAAAAGGAAAGGCACTGTCTGCATAGTTCATACGGTGAGTGGCAGAGGGTACTTAACAACAAAGACGAAACCAAACTACAGTTTTAATTCGATTTTCGATCTTGCTGAAGTTTTGTACGCTGGACCTTCCTAGCGAGAGAAACATCACTCACTATATAACGTTTCATATGGTGCATGGGGCGGAGGGTACCGTATTCCAGACTTCGACACGGTTTGACCGACCACCCTGATATTTGGCAGATAATTTTTCACACACAGGGGAGAGATGGGATGAACAGACACAGGGGACACGAGAGAACTAGCAGAAAGCGGGGGATTGACGGTAGAGGCAGTGGGAGGGGGAGGGGGAGGGGGCGGTAATTAGGAGGTGGTGGACGGATGGAGCAGTGAGTAACTGAATACTGCAGTAAACGAGTACCGGAGTGACACCACGTTTTCAGCTAGCACATAATAAATTATACCTAATATTACAGGAATCTCTTTTTCTAAAATTTAAGAGAATTCTAACTCGCAAACTTACTGATGACAACGTATTTTTGATTATAAAAGTGTGTCTTTGCCTTATTTAGACACCTTCAAATAAGAAGATTGAAAGACCATGATAAGACAACTCTTGGAAGAAAGGGTGATAGGGGGCATAATGTGGTTATAAACATTTGTGAGCTGTCATACAGAGCACCCACACTGATTTTCAAAAGTCGGCGCCCCTGCCTTGTAGATTTGTGCAAGAATATCATAAAAGGAAAACAGAATTGCATATAATATGCAAAAACTAGCACTTCATCTATGCCAATGACTAAGTTTTTTGCTACGGACTTAGTCGCCATTCAGCTGAAACAACGTAAGGAACGGAGCGCTAGGGAATTCGTTTTGGCCTCAAGATACCTTCCTTGCGAAGGGAAACACCAACAACCTAGTGTGGGGTAGCAGCGATCCTAACAGCCGGGGTATTTTATCGATTATTTACTAGAAAAGAACTTTGAAATTCTAAACAGAGGCAACGAACCCGCCTTTAGGAATAGGATCAGAGAAGAGATAAGTGACAAAAATTTGGTATCATGCCAGAAACGCCTGCCGTAAAATACCGAATGAGAGCGGGAGTGCATAATCTACTGCGGCAGACAGTCGCGACCTAGGAGGTAAGCGCAGCGTAGCGACTCCAGAGGTCGCCGGTTGCAGGAGACAAGTTTCCAGACCGGACCGAGCACGAGGCAGTCCTCTGCTACCTGCGGCTTTGTGCAGGATTCTCTCCGAATAGAAAGGAAGACAAAGAAGAAGAAGAAGAAGAAGAAGAAGAGGAAGACAAAGACCTAGGAACGTACGTACGTACGGGGGCGGGGGCGGGGGCGGGGGCGGGGGCGTGGGCGGGGGCGTGGGCGTGGGCGGGGGTGGGTGCGGGTGCGGGTGCGGGGGCGGGGGCGGGTGTGGGTGCGGGGTCGGGGGGTCGGGGGGGTCGGGTGCGGGTGCCTGTGCGGGGGCGGGGGCGGGTGCGGGGGCAGGGGGGTGCGGGGCGGGGGCGGGGCGGGGGCGGGGCGGGGGCGGGGGCGGGAGCGGGTGCGGGTGCGGGGGGGTGCGGGTACGGGGGGGTGCGGGTACGGGGGCGGGTGCGGGGGCGGGTGCGGGTGCGGGGGGGGCGGGTGCGGGTGCTTGTGTGGGGGCAGGGGCGGGTGCGAGGGCAGGGGGGGTGCGGGGGCGGGGGCGGGGGCGGAGGCGGAGGCGGGGGCGGCGGCGTGTGCGGGGGGGGGGTGCGGGTGCGGGTGCGGGGGCGGGTGCGGGGGCGGGGGGGGCGGGTGCGGGTGCCGGGGCGGGGGCGGGGACAGGGGGTGCGGGGGCGGGGGCGGGGCGGGTGCGGGGGCGGGTGCGGGTGCGGGTGCGGGGGCGGGGGCGGGGGCGGGTGCGGGTGCGGGGGGTGGGTGCGGGTGCGGGGGCGGGGGCGGGGTCGGGTGCGGGTGCGGGTGCGGGGGGGGGGGCGGGGGCGGGTGCCTGTGCGGGGGCGGGGGCGGGGGCGGGGCGGGGGCGGGGCGGGGGCGGGGGCGGCGCGGCGAGGCGCTACCTGCCCCTCCAGGAAAAGCTGAGCCGACTGTCGCCACGTAAAATAACTCGACTCAGTCAATTTATATTTTTATTCTGATCCATTCGTACATGATATGTTAGGAAGGGGAAATAACTTCCATGTTTAGGAAATCGTAAAGAGAAAAATACCTACATTACAAAGATGGTATACAGATTCGGTCACAATGAAATTGGTAAAATCACACGTTAGCGAAGCAATTTCACAATCAAAACGATTCTTACTCATAAACATCACGGGAGTCACCATAACAGTCCGAAATCCTCCCAAAAACGAGCGACAAGCATACGCAGGCAAGGCAAGGTCGCATCGAGATGGCCGCCCTCCGCCCTCCGCCTCGTGACTGCTGAGTCTCGTTCTCGTCCTGACCGGGGGAGTACCTTCTGTACCTTCTGTACGAACGTGCGATGCTTCTTTCTATAAAGCACCCTGAAACCAAATTTGTATTGTGAGAGCCCATACCATTCCCTACCTTTACTCTCGCAGTTACTTTTGCAACTCACAACAACTTTTAGTTGATGGCAAATTATGATCGCAATCACAAAACGAGTAAAATGTCCCGTATGCTAGGATTTTCCTTTGTCGAAGAAGGAATACGTCATCCACGTCATCGATGGTCACTGTAATCGAGTTTGGATCTGACGGTCGAAAAGAACCAGATAGTTTCAGACGTTTGCGGAACTGAATGATCTCTATCGAGGCGATGTTTGCTCTCTAAATACGACGTATAATATGAACACGGAACCACTTCCACGACGCGTGGACGGATGGGCTGCGCCTGCTTGACATGCAACGCTTCTGTGTTTCAGCAGCCCGCGACCCAGTGCCACTGCAAGCGCAACAACTTCCGCCAAATGATCCTTCCACAATGGTAAAGCTATCCGAGCACGTCCGAGTGGCCTGAGCGATTGTGGCGGACAGCAACCATTTATCTAAAGACTGCTCTCACTCAAGCTGAGTTTACACAAGCAAGTTATTACAGCAATTTACTTGCTGGTAGAAACTTGCCGGACTACTTGCTAGAGTAAATACGCTACAAAGTGGACTTGCGGCCGTTACAATATACTGCACAAGTGACTCTCCGCAAGTACCCGATTTTCAGTGGCAACAGTGTGCAAGAAGCTTCTGCGAGTTACTTCCAGCTTTTGTGATTCATATCTATCTTCTGCAAGTTTAAATCGCAAGTTTTTGTAAGAATGTTGTCTACATTAACACATAGCCTACTTAACCTTTTATTCAATGTCACTATTAGTCACTATATGTTACGAAATAATAGCAATGGAGAATAAACGAGTATGAAGAAAGCAAGATAACATTGAATGAAGAAGTGGAGCACTTCCGCGAAATACGGAATGTGTACAGTGATTTTAAATATTTTGTGTCCCAACTTCGTCGCCGCTTTTGTGTCCCAGCCTCGTCGTAGGTGTCGGTGGCCAAGTGGAATGAGACCGACACAGGAACAAAAATAGCACGCTGGTGCAGGTACGGAGGGGAGCAGCCAGAAACTATAAACACTAGAGTAAATTAGAAAGAGATATATATTGCACAGAATGTAACAATACTTAAGTTTTACATAGTACTGCAGAATGTTGATACATAGTTGTTAGAGGTCTGCCTAGTGCCTGTACAATAGCAAAGTCTTCACTGGTGACTATCTGATTACGAACGTCCTAACTGGTTGCTAACTCAGTCCCAAGTGGACGATGTCGTTCACTGGTGGCCACGAGCGGAGTTGCCGCAGAGGGCGCTCGTGGCTGTCGTCGTAAGAACGCCGCGCCGTGTGTGCATGGCGGCGCGCGGCGAAAGTAGGTGGCGCGCACTTTGTACTTGTGCGACACCACAAAATACAGTTAAACGAAACATGTGTACGGGTTTAGCAAATTTAAATTATTGCAATAAATCTCACAACAAATTTTCGCACAAACATAGAGGACAGTGGTAAAAATAACAAGTGGCTCTTAAGAATGTAGCGTAACAACCGTTCCTTGGCTGAAATAACTATGTGAAATGTGTCCTGTTTTGGTGATATGTCCAATTGATGTTAACAAACAACCCATAAAGTTAATAGAATTGTTCTAGAAAAGTTTTCAAAGCTAAAGTTCTCGAAACGCAGTTCTAGCAACAAATTATTGTAGGAACCGAAATATTCATCTTTTTTGTGTGTTTTATTATTGTTGTTGTGTTATGGTATTCAGTCCGGAGACTGGTTTGATGCAGCTCTCCACCCTACCCTATCCTGAGCAAGCCTTTTCATCTCCTCATAAGAACGCCAACGCACATCCACCTGAATCTGCTTATACGCATCTCTTGGTCTCCCTCTGCGATTTTTACCCCACACACTTCCCTCCAATGCTAAATTTACGATTCCTCGATGTCTAAGAATGTGTCATACCAAGCGATCTCTTCTTTTGGTCAGGGTATGCCAAAAATTCCTTTTCTCACCAATTCTGTTCAGTACCTCTTCATTAGTTATGCGATCTACTCACCTAATCTTCAGCATTCTTCTGTAGCACCACATTTCAAAAGTCTCTATTCTCTTCCTGTCCGAACTGGTTATCGTCCATGTTTCACTCCCGTACAAGGCAACACTCCACACAAATGCCTTAAGAAAAGACTTCGTTACACTTAAATTAATATTCGATGTTAGCAAATTTCTGTTTTTCAAATATGCTTTTCTTCCCATTGCCATTCTGCATTTTATATCCTCTGTACAGAGACCGTCGCATGTTATTTTACTACCCAAGTAACAAAACTCATCTACCACCTTCATTGTTTCGTTACCTAATCTAATTCCTTCAGCATTGCCTGATTTTCTAAGAGCGCATACCATTATTTTTGTTTTGCTCTTGTTAATGTTCATTTTATACGCTCTCTTCAACACACTGTACATTCCATTCAACTGCTCTTCCAGGTCCTTTTCTGTGTCTGACAGAATTACAATGTCATCAGCAAAACTCAATGTTTTTAATTCTTCCCCCTGAACTTTAATCCCTATTCCAATTTTTTCCTTCCTTTCTTTCACCGCCTGCTCGATGTACAAATCGAATAACATCGGAGAAAGGCTACAACCCTGTCTTACTCCCTTCCCAACTGATGCTTCCCTTTCATGCCCTTCGAGTCTAATAACTGCGATCTGGTTTTTGTACAAGTTGTAAATAACTCTCCTTTCCCTGTATTTTACCCCTGCTGACTTCAGGATTTGAAAGAGTGTATTCCAGTCAACATTGTCAAAAGCTTTCTCCAAACCTACAAAAGCTAAAAATGTAGGTTTGCCTTTCCTTAATCTATCTTCTAAGATAAGACGTAAAGTGAGTATTGCCTCCCGGGTTCCTACGTTTCTCCTGAACCCAAACTGATCTTCCCCGAGGTCAGCTTCTACCAGCTTTTCCATTCTCCTGTAGATAATTAGTGTTAAAATTTTGCAACCATGACTTATCAAACTGATGGTTCTGTCATTTTCACACCTGTTTGCACCTGATATCTTTGGAATGGGGATTATCACATTTTTCTTAAAGTCTGAGGGTATTTCGTCTGTCTCATACATCCTACACACCAGTTCAAATAGTTTTGTAATGGCTGGCTCTCACAGAGACTTTAGTAGCTCTAAGGGTATGTCATCTACTCCTGGGGCCTTGTTCCGACCTAGTTCTTTCAGGGCTCTGTCAAATTCATCTCTCAGTATAGTATCTCCTATTTCATCTTCATCTACTTCCTCTTCCCATCCTACAACATCGTCTCTAAGTTCATTTCCTTTGTACAGCTGCTCTATGTACTCTTTCCACATTTCAGCTTTCCCTTCTTTGCCGAGAACTGGTTTCCCATCTGAGTTCTTGATATTCGTAGAGTTGCTTTTCTTCTCCCCAAATGTCTCTTTTATTTTACTGTAGGCGGTATCTACTTTTCTCATTCTTATACATTCTTCTGCAGATTTGCATTTGGCTTCTAGCCACTCCTGCTAAGCCATTTTGTACTTCCTTTCGATCTCATTTCTTAGTCGTCTGTACTCCATTTTGCCTGTTTTATTTACTGCATTTTTATATTTTCTCCTTTCATCAATTAAATTTAGTGTTTCCTGTGTTATCCAAGGATTTTTTGTAGGTCTTGCCTTTCTACCTATTTTGTCGTCTGCCGCCTTCACTATTTCATCTCTCAATGCTACCCATTCCTCCTCTACTGTTTTATTTCCCGCTGTTTCCGTCAATTGTTGCCTAAAGCTCCCTCTAAAATTCTCCAGAACTTCACGTTCCTTCAATTTATCTAGGTCCCATCTCCTTATTTTCCTACCTTTCTGCAGTTTTTTTTTTTTTGGTCATTTTCAGCTTACAGTTCATGACTAACAAGTTATGGTCAGAGCCTATATCTGCCCCTGGGTATGTCTTACAGTTTATAACTCGGTTGCGGAATCTATGTTTTTCCATTATAAAATCTATCTGATACATTCCGGTGTCTCCTGGTCTCTTCCAAGTATACAACCTTCTTTTGTGATTCTTAAACCACGTGTTTGTTACAATTAAATCATGTTCCGTGCAAAATTCTACCAGGTGGCTTCCTGTTTCATTCCTTTTGCCCGCTCCATATTCACCTATTATTTTTCCTTCTCTTCCTTGTCCTACTACCGAATTCCAGTCTCCCATAACAAATAAGTTTTCCTGTCCCTTAACTGTCTGAATAATTTCCTTTAGCTCCTCATATATTTCTTCGGCAGAGCTAGTTGGCATATAAACCTGTACTACTGTTGTCGGTGTTGGCATCGTATCTATCTTGACAATGATAATGCGATCATTGTGCTGCTCACAGTAGTTAACCCACATTAGTATTTTATTATTCATTATCAGTCCTACTCCTGTGATACCGCCAACTGATTTTGTACTTATAATCCTGTACTCACCTGACCAGAAATCCTGTTCATCCTGCCACCGAACATCACTAATCTCCACTATATCTAACTTCAACCTATCTATTTCCCTTTTAAATTTTCTAATTTTCCTACCCGATTAAGGGATCTAACATTCCACGCTCCGATCCGTAGAATGCCAGTATTGTCTTTCCTGATGACCACATCCTCCTAAGTAGTCCCCGCCCGGAGATCCGAATGGAGGACTATTTTACCTCCGGAATATTTGACCCGAGAGGATGCCATCATCATTTTTTCATACAGTAGAGCTGCATGTCCTCGGGAAAAGTAACGGCTGTAGTTTCCCCTTGCTTTCAGCCGTTCGCAGTAACTGTGTGGCAAAGCCACATTAGCTGATGTTGCAAGGCCATCTCAGTCAATCATCCAGACTGTTGCCCCTGTAACTACTGGAAAGGCTGCTGCCCCTCTTCAGGAACCACAAGTTTGTCTGGCCTCTCCACAGATACCCCTCTGCTGTGGTTGCACCTACGGTACGGCTATCTGCATCGTTGAGGCAAGCACGCCACCCCACCTCGGCAATGTCTGTGGTTCATGGAGGTCGATTATTTGTGATATTAGTAATAATTAAAGGACTCGTTATTTTACTAGCTCTCACTAAAAGTGCATGCGACCGATGTCTGCAAGTTACTTGTCAAAGTCCTTCCAGAAGTTTCTTGCTTACTTCTTGCAAGTGAATCGCAATAACTTCTAGAAGCGACTTGCAAGTGTTTAATCAGATTTAAAGTTGATAGCCTTTCACTCATGCAAAAAGGCAGGAATCAGGGAACAAACCAATTAGTAATTAAATAGGATGCGTTATAATTACTTACATATGTCCATTAGGTTCTTCATGATGATATTGGTGACGTTTTTCGACCGCACTGCACCAGCTTCAAGACAGGCGAAGCCGCACTGCATCACTGCACAAAGGAAAACTGATCGTTACTGTGCTGCGACATGGGGCGTCATGGGGCGAAACGTGTGGGTGCGAACACAGGTAGGAGGAGGAGGTACACAAAACAAGCATGGACACTGGTGCAAAAGCAACATAAGCTCGACATGGGGTGAAACGTGTGTGTGAGAGCACAGATAAGAGGAGGTGGTACACATAACAGGCCAGGAGACAGATGCAAAACAAATGGAAGCTCTACATGGGGCGAAACGTGTGTGAGAGAGCACAGGTAGGAGGAGGAGGTACACAAATCAAGCTTGGACACTGGTGCAAAAGCAACAGATGCTCAACGTATGGTGAAACATGAGTGTGAGAGCACAGGTAGAAAGAGGAGGTACACAAAAAAAGAACAGATACTGGTGCAAAAGCAACATAAGCTCGATATGGGGTGAAACGTGTGTGTAAGAGCACAGGTAAAAGGAGGTGGTACACATAACAGGCCAGGAGACAGATGCAAAACAAATGGAAGCTCTACATGGGGCGAAACGTGTGTGAGAGAGCATAGGTAGGAGCAGGAGGTACACAAAACAAGTTTGGACACTGGTGCAAAAGCAACAGATGCTCAAAATGGGGAGAAACGTGAGTGTGAGAGCACAGGTAGAAAGAGGAGGTACAAAAAACAAGCACTGATACTGGTGCAAAGGCAACATAAGCTCGACATGGCGTGAAACGAATGTGTGAGAGCACAGGTATAAGGAGGTGGTACACATAACAGGCCAGGAGACAGATGCAAAAGCAATGGAAGCTCTACATGGGGCGAAACGTGTGTGATAGAGCACAGGTAGGAGGAGGAGGTACACAAAACAAGCTTGGACACTGGTGCAAAAGCAACAGATGCTCAACATGGGGTGAAACGTGAGTGTGAGAGCACAGGTAGAAACTGGAGGTACACAAAACAAGCACAGATACTGGTGCAAAAGCAACTTAAGCTCGACATGGGGTGAAACGAGTGTATGAGAGCACACGTAAGAGGAGGTGGTACACATAACCGGCCAGGAGACAGATGCAAAAGCAATGGAAGCTTTACATGGGGCGAAACGTGTGTGAGAGAGCACAGGTAGGAGGAGGAGGTACACAAAACAAGCTTGGACACTGGTGCAAAAGCAACAGATGCTCAACATGGGGTGAAACGTGAGTGTGAGAGCAAAGGTAGAAAGAGGTGGTACACAAAACTAGCACAGAAACTGGTGCAAAAGCAACATAAGCTTGACATGGGTGAAACGAGTGTGTGAGAGCACAGGTAGAAAGAGGAGGTACACAAAACAAGCACAGATACTGGTGCAAAAACAACATGAGCTCGACATGGGGTGAAACGAGTGAGTGAGAGCACAGGTAGAAAGAGGAGGTACACAAAACAAGCACAGATACTGGTGCAAAAGCAACAGATGCTCAACATGGTGTGAAACGAGTGTGTGAGAGCACAGGTAGAAAGAAGCGGTAAACAAAACAAGCACAGATACTGGTGCAAAAGCAACATAAGCTTGACATGGGGTGAAACGAGTGTGTGAGAGCACAGGTAAGAGGAGGTGGTACACATAACAGGCCAGGAGACAGATGCAAAAGCAATGAAAGCTCTACATGGGGCGAAACGTGTGTGATAGAGCACAGGTAGGAGGAGGAGATACACAAAACAAGCTTGGACACTGGTGCAAAAGCAACAGATGCTCAACATGGGGTGAAACGTGGGTGTGAGAGCACAGGTAGAAACTGGAGGTACACAAAACAAGCACAGATACTGGTGCAAAAGCAACATAAGCTCGACATGGGGTGAAACGAGTGTGTGAGAGCACACGTAAGAGGAGGTGGTACACATAACCGGCCAGGAGACAGATGCAAAAGCAATGGAAGCTCTACATGGGGCGATACGTGTGTGAGAGAGCACAGGTAGGAGGAGGAGGTACACAAAACAAGCTTGGACACTGGTGCAAAAGCAACAGATTTTCAACATGGGGTGAAACGTGAGTGTGAGAGCACAGGTAGAAACTGGAGGTACATAAAACAAGCACAGATACTGGTGCAAAAACAACATAAGCTCGACATGGGGTGAAACGAGTGTGTGAGAGCACACATAAGAGGAGACATAACAGGCCAGGAGACAGATGCAAAAGCAATGGAAGCACTACATGGGGCGAAACGTGTGTGAGAGAACACAGTTAGGAGGAGGAGGTACACAAAACAAGCTTGGACACTGGTGCAAAAGCAACAGATCCTCAACATGGGGAGAAACGTGAGTGTGAGAGCACAGGTAGAAAGAGGAGGTACAAAAAACAAGCACAGATACTGGTGCAAAAGCAACATAAGCTCGACATGGGGTGAAACGAGTGTGTGAGAGCACACGTAAGAGGAGGTGGTACACATAACCGGCCAGGAGACAGATGCAAAAGCAATGGAAGCTCTACATGGGGCGAAACGTGTGTGATAGAGCACAGGTAGGAGGAGGAGGTACACAAAACAAGCTTGGACACTGGTGCAAAAGCAACAGATGATCAACATGGGGTGAAACGTGAGTGTGAGAGCAATGGTATTAACTGGAGGTACACAAAACAAGCACAGATACTGGTGCAAAAGCAACATAAGCTCGACATGGGGTGAAACGAGTGTGTGAGAGCACACGTAAGAGGAGGTGGTACACATAACCGGCCAGGAGACAGATGCAAAAGCAATGGAAGCTTTACATGGGGCGAAACGTGTGTGAGAGAGCACAGGTAGGAGGAGGAGGTACACAAAACATGCTTGGACACTGGTGCAAAAGCAACAGATGCTCAACATGGGGTGAAACGTGAGTGTGAGAGCACAGGTAGAAAGAGGAGGTACACAAAACAAGCACAGATACTGGTGCAAAAGCTACATAAGCTTGACATGGGGTGAAACGATTGTGTGAGAGCAAAGGTAGAAAGAGGAGGTACACAAAACAAGCACAGATACTGGTGCAAAAGCAACAAAAGCTTGACATGGGGTGAAACGAGTGTGTGAGAGCACAGGTAAGAGGAGGTGGTACACATAACAGGCCAGGAGACAGATGTAAAAGCAATGGAAGCTCTACATGGGGCGAAACGTGTGTGATAGAGCACAGGTAGGAGGAGGAGGTACACAAAACAAGCTTGGACACTGGTGCAAAAGCAACAGATGCTCAACATGGGGTGAAACGTGAGTGTGAGAGCACAGGTAGAAAGAGGAGGTACACAAAACAAGCACAGATACTGGTGCAAAAGCGAAAGATGCTCAACATGGTGTGACACGAGTGTGTGAGAGCACAGGTAGAAAGAGGCTGTAAACAAAACAAGCACAGATACTGGTGCAAAAGCAACATAAGCTCGACATGGGGTGAAACGAGTGTGTGAGAGCACAGTTAAGAGGAGGTGGTTCACATAACAGGCCTGGAGACAGATGCAAAAGAAATGGAAGCTCTACATGGGGCAAAACGTGTGTGAGAGAGCACAGGTAGGAGGAGGAGGTACACAAAACAAGCTTGGACACTGGTGCAAAAGCAACAGATGCTCAACATGGGGAGAAATGTGAGTGTGACAGCACAGGTAGAAAGAGGAGGTACAAAAAACAAGCACAGATACTGGTGCAAAAGCAACCTAAGCTTGACATGGGGTGAAACGATTGTGTGAGAGCAAAGGTAGAAAGAGGAGGTACACAAAACAAGCACAGATACTGGTGCAAAAACAACATAAGCTCGACATGGGGTGAAACGAGTGTGTGAGAGCACAGGTAAGAGGAGGTGGTTCACATAACAGGCCAGGAGACAGATGCAAAAGCAAAAGGAAGCTCTACATGGGGCGAAACGTGTGTGAGAGAGCACAGGTAGGAGGAGGAGGTACACAAAACAAGCTTGGACACTGGTGCAAAAGCAACAGATGCTCAACATGGGGTGAAACGTGAGTGTGAGAGCACAGGTAGAAAGAGGAGGTACACAAAACAAGCACAGATACTGGTGCAAAAACAACATAAGCTCGACATGGGGTGAAACGAGTGTGTGAGAGCACAGGTAAGAGGAGGTGGTTCACATAACAGGCCAGGAGACAGATGCAAAAGCAATGGAAGCTCTACATGGGGCGAAACGTGTGTGAGAGAGCACAGGTAGGAGGAGGAGGTACACAAAACAAGCTTGGACACTGGTGCAAAAGCAACAGATGCTCAACATGGGGTGAAACGTGTGTGTGAAGCACAGGTAGGAGGACGAGATACAGAAAACAGGCCAGGACACAGATGTGATAGCAACAGAATCTCAACATGGAGCGAAATGTGTGTGTAAAAGCACAGGTAGGAGGAGGAGATACAGAAAACTTGCCAGGACACAGATGTAATAGCAACAGGAGCTCAACATGGGGCGAAATGTGTGTGTGAAAGCACAGGTAGGAGGAGGAGGTACACAAAACAAGCTTGGACACTGGTGCAAAAGCAACAGATGCTCAACATGGGGTGAAACGAAAGTGTGAGAGCACAGGTAGAAAGAGGCGGTAAACAAAACAAGCACAGATACTGGTGCAAAAGCAACATAAGCTCGACATGGGGTGAAACGAGTGTGTGAGAGCACAGGTAAGAGGAGGTGGTTCACATAACAGGCCTGGAGACAGATGCAAAAGCAATGGAAGCTCTACATGGGGCGAAACGTGTGTGAGAGATAACAGGTAGGAGGAGGAGGTAAACAAAACAAGCTTGGACTATGGTGCAAAAGCAACAGATGCTCAACATGGGGTGAAACGTGTGTGTGAAGCACAGGTAGGAGGAGGAGATACAGAAAACAGGACAGGACACAGATGTGATAGCAACAGAATCTCAACATGGGGCGAAATGTGTGTGTAAAAGCACAGGTAGGAGGAGGAGATACAGAAAACATGCCAGGACACAGATGTAACAGCAACAGGAGCTCAACATGGGGCGAAATGTGCGTGTGAAAGCACAGGTAGGAGGAGGAGGTACTCAAAACAAGCTTGGACACTGGTGCAAAAGCAACAGATTCTCAGCATGGGGTGAAACGTGAGTAAGAGAGCAAAGGTAGAAAGAGGAGGTACCAAAAACAAGCTCAGATACTGGTGCAAAGGCAACATAAGCTAGACATGGGGTGAATCGTGTGTGTGAGAGCACAGGTAAGAGGAGGTGGTACACATAACAGGCCAGGAGACAGATGCAAAAGCAATGGAACCTCTACATGGGGCGAAACGTATGTGAGAGAGCACAGGTAGGAGGAAGAGGTACATAAATGAAGCATGGACATTGGTGCAAAAGCAACATAAGCTCGACATGGGGTGAAACGTGTGTGTGACAGCATAGGTAGGAAGAGGAGATACAGAAAACAGGCCAGGACACAGATGTAAAAGCAACAGAAGCTCGACATGGGGTATAACGAGTGTGTGAGAGCACAGGTAAGAGGGGGTGGTACACATAACAGGCCAGGAGACAGATGCAAAAGCAATGGAAGCTCTACATGGGGCGAAACGTGTGTGAGAGAGCACAGGTAGGAGGAGGAGGTACAAAAAACAAGCTTGGACACTGGTGCAAAAGCAACAGATGCTCAACATGGGGTGAAACGTGAGTGTGAGAGCACAGGTAGAAACTGGAGGTACACAGAACAAGCACAGATACTGGTGCAAAAGCAACATAAGCTCGACATGGGGTGAAACGAGTGTGTGAGAGCACACGTAAGAGGAGGTGGTACACATAAAAGGCCGGGAGACAGATGCAAAAGCAATGGAAGCTCTACATGGGGGTGAAACGTGTGTGAGAGAGCACAGGTAGGAGCATGAGCTACAGAAAACAAGTTTGGACACTGGTGGAAAGCATAAGATGCTCAACATGGGGTGAAACGTGAGTGTGAGAGCACAGGTAGTAAGAGGAGGTACACAAAACAAGCACAAATACTGGTGCTAAAGCAACATAAGCTCGACATGGGGTGAAACGAGTGTGTGAGAGCACAGGTAAGAGGAGGTGGTACACATAACAGGCCAGGAGACAGATGCAAAAGCAATGGAAGCTCAACATGGGGCGAAGCGTGTGTGAGAGAACACAGTTAGGAGGATGAGGTACACAAAACAAGTTTGGACACTGGTGCAAAAGCAACAGATGCTCAACATGAGGAGAAACGTGAGTGTGGGAGCACAAGTAGAAAGAGGAGGTACAAAAAACAAGCACAGATACTGGTGCAAAGGCAACATAAGCTCGACATGGGGTGAAATGGGTGTGTGAGAGTACAGGTAAGAGGAGGAGGTACATATAACAGCCCAGGAGAGAGATGCAAAAGCAATGGAAGCTCTACATGGGGCAAAACGGGTGTGAGAGAGCACAGGTAGGAGGAGGAGGTACACAAAACATGCGTGGACACTGGTGCAAAAGCAACAGAAGCTCAACATGGGGTGAAACGTGAGTGTGAGAGCAAAGGTAGAAAGAGGAGGTACACCAAACAAGCACAGCATACTGGTGCAAAAGAAACAAAAGCTTGACATGGGGTGAAACGAGTGTGTGAGAGCACAGGTAGAAAGAGGAAATACACAAAACAAGCACAGATACTGGTGCAAAAACAACATAAGCTCGACATGGGGTGAAACGAGTGTGTGAGAGCAGAGGTAGAAAGAGGAGGTCACAAAACAAGCACAGATACTGGTGCACAAACAACATAAGCTCGACATGGGCTGAAACGAATGTGTGAGAGCACAGGTAAGAGGAGGTGGTTCACATAACAGACCAGGAGACAGATGCAAAAGCAATGGAAGCTCTACATGGGGCAAAACGTATGTGAGAGAGCACAGTTAGGAGGAAGAGGTACACAAATGAAGCACGGACATTGGTGCAAAAGCAACATAAGCTCGACATGGGGTGAAACATATGTGTGAAGCACAGGTAGCAGGAGGAGATACAGAAAACAGGCCAGGACACAGATGTAATAGGAACAGTATCTCAACACGAGGCGAAATGTGTGTGTAAAAGCACAGGTAGGAGGAGGAGATACAGAAAACATGCCAGGACTCAGATGTAATAGCAACACAAGCTCGACATGGGGAGAAATGTGTGTGTGAAAGCACAGGTAGGAGGAGGAGGTACACAAAACAAGCTTGGACACTGGTGCAAAAGCAACAGATGCTCAACATGGGGTGAAACGTGAGTGTGAGAGCACAGGTAGAAAGAGGAGGTACACAAAACAAGCACAGATACTGGTGCAAAAGCAACATAAGCTTGACATGGGGTAAGCGATTGTGTGAGAGCAGAGGTAGAAAGAGGAGGTACACAAAACAAGCACAGTTACTGGTGCAAAAACAACATAAGCTCGACATGGGGTGAAACAAGAGTGTGAGAGCACAGGTAAGAGGAGGTGGTACACATAACAGGCCAGGAGACAGATGCAAAAGCAATGGAAGCTCTACATGTGGCGAAAGGTGTGTGAGAGAGCACAGGTAGGAGGAGGAGGTACACAAAACAAGCTTGGACACTGGTGCAAAAGCAACAGATTTTCAGCATGGGGTGAAACGTGAGTAAGAGAGCAAAGGTAGAAAGAGGACGTACACAACACAAGCGCAGATACCGGTGCAAAAGCAACATAAGCTCGACATGGGGTGAAAAGTGTGTGTGAGAGCACAGGTAGGAGGACGAGATACTGAGAACAGGCCAGGACACAGATGTAATAGCAACAGAAGCTCAACATGGGGTGAAACGTGTGTGTGAGAGCACAGGAAGGAGGAGGAGATACTGAAAACAGGCCAGGACACAGATGTAATAGCAACAGAAGCTCGACATGGACGGTAAAACGAATGTGTGAGAGCACAGGTAGGAGGAGGAGGAACACAAAACAAGCTTGTACACTGGTGCAAAAGCAACAGATGATCAACATGGGGTAAAACGTGAGTGTGCGAGCACAGGAAGAAAGAGGAGGTACACAAAACAAGCACAGATACTGGTGCAAAAGCAACATAAGCTCGACATGGGGTGAAACGAGTGTGTGAAAGCACATGTAAGAGGAGGTGGTAGACATAACAGGCCAGAAGACAGATGCAAAAGCAATGGATGCTCAGAATGGGGCGAAACGTGTGTGAGAGAGCACAGGTAGGAGGAGGAGAAACACAAAACTAGCTTGGACACTGGTGCAAAAGCAACAGATGCTCAACATGGGGTGAAAAGTGAGTGTGAGAGCACAGGTAGAAAGAGGAGGTACACAAAACAAGCACAGATACTGGTGCAAAAGCAACATAAGCTTGACATGGGGTGAGCGATTGTGTGAGAGCAGAGGTAGAAAGAGGAGGTACACAAAACAAGCACAGATACTGGTGCAAAAACAACATAAGCTCGACATGGGATGAAACGAGTGCGTGAGAGCACAGGTAAGAGGAGGTGGTACACATAACTGGCCAGGAGACAGATGCAAAAGCAATGGAAGCACTACATGTGGCGAAAGGTGTGTGAGAGAGCACAGGTAGGAGGAGGAGGTACACAAAACAAGCTTGGACACTGGTGCAAAAGCAACAGATTCTCAGCATGGGGTGAAATGTGAGTAAGAGAGCAGAGGTAGAAAGAGGACGTACACAACACAAGCTCAGATACCGGTGCAAAAGCAACATAACCTCGACATGGGGTGAAACGTGTGTGTGAGAGCACAGGTAGGAGGACGAGATACTGAGAACAGGCCAGGACACAGATGTAATAGCAAGAGAAGCTCAACATGGGGTGAAACGTGTGTGTGAGAGCACATATAGGAGGAGGAGATACTGAAAACAGGCCACGACACAGATGTAATAGCAACAGAAGCACAACATGGTTCGAAACGTGTGTGTGAGAGCACAGGTAGGAGGAGAAGATACTGAAAACAGGCCAGGACACAGATGTAATAGCAACAGAAGCTCGACATGGGGTAAAACGAATGTGTGAGAGCATAGATAAGAGGAGGTGGTACACATAACAGGCCAGGAGACAGATGCAAAAGCAACATAAGCTCTACATGGGGAGAAACGTGTGTGAGAGAGCACAGGTAGGAGGAGGAAGTACAAAAACAAGCATGGACACTGGTGTAAAAACAACAGATGCTCAACGTTTTGTGAAACGTGAGTGTGAGAGCACAGGTAGAAAGAGGAGGTACACAAAACAAGCACAGATACTGGTGCAATAGAAACATAAGCTCGACATGGGGTGAAACGTGTGTTTGAAAGCACAGGTAAGAGGAGGTGGTACACATAACAGGCCAGGATACAGATGCAAAACAAATGGAAGCTCTATATGGGGCGAAACGTGTGTGAGAGAGCACAGGTAGCAGGAGGAGGTACACAAAACAAGCTTGGACACTGGTGCAAAAGCAACAGATGCTCAACATGGGGTGAAACGTGAGTGTGAGAGCACAGGTAGAAAGAGGAGGTACATAAAACAAGCACTGATACTGGTGCAATAGCAACATAAGCTCGACATGGGGTGAAATGATTGCGTGAGAGCACAGGTAAGAGGAGGTGGTACACATAACAGGCCAGGAGACAGATGCAAAAGCAATGGAAGCTCTACATGGGGTGAAACGAGTGACAGAGCACAGGTAGGAGGAGGAGGAACACAAAACAAGCTTGGACACTGGTGCAAAAGCAACAGATGCTCAACATGGGGTAAAACGTGAGTGTGCGAGCATAGGAAGAAAGAGGAGGTACACAAAACAAGCACAGATACTGGTGCAAAAGCAACATTAGCTCGACATGGGGTGAAACGAGTGTGTGAGAGCACAGGTAAGTGGAGGTGGTACACATAACAGGACAGGAGACAGATGCAAAAGCAATGGATGCTCAGAATGGGCGAAACGTGTGTGAGAGAGCACAGGTAGGAAGAGGAGGTACACAAAACAAGCTTGTACACTGGTGCTAAAGCAATATATGCTCAACATGGGGTGAAACGTGAGTGTGACAGCACAGGTAGATAGAGGAGGTACAAAAAAGTAGCCCAGACACTGGTGCAAAGCAACATAAGCTCGACATGGGGTGAAACGTGTGTTTGAGAGCACAGGTAAGAGGAGGTGGTACACATAACAGGCCAGGAGACAGATGCAAAAGCAATGGAAGCTCTACATGGGGAGAAACGTGTGTTAGAGAACACAGGTAGGAGGAGGAGGTACAGAAAACAAGCATGGACACTGGTGTAAAAACAACAGATGCTCAACGTTTGGTGAAACGTGAGTGTGAGAGCACAGGTAGAAAGAGGAGGTACACAAAACAAGCACAGATACTGGTGCAAAAGCAACTTAAGCTCGACATGGGGTGAAACGTGTGTTTGAGAGCACAGGTAAGAGGAGGTGGTACACATAACAGGCCTGGAGACAGATGCAAAAGAAATGGAAGCTCTATATGGGGCGAAACGTGTGTGAGAGAGCACAGGTAGGAGGAGGAGGTACACAAAACAAGCTTGGACACTGGTGCAAAAGCAACAGATGCTCAACATGGGGTGAAACGTGAGTGTGAGAGCACAGGTAGAAAGAGGAGGTACATAAAACAAGCACTGATACTGGTGCAATAGCAACATAAGCTCGACATGGGGTGAAATGATTGTGTGAGAGCACAGGTAAGAGGAGGTGGTACACATAACAGGCCAGGAGACGGATGCAAAAGCAATGGAAGCTCTACATGGGGTGAAACGTGTGTGAGAGAGTACAGGTAGGAGGAGGAGGAACACAAAAAAAGCTTGGACACTGGTGCAAAAGCAACAGATGCTCAACATGGGGTAAAACGTGAGTGTGCGAGCACAGGAAGAAAGAGGAGGTACACAAAACAAGCACAGATACTGGTGCAAATGCAACAAAACTTGACATGGCGTGAAACGAGTGTGTGAGAGCACAGGTAGAAAGAGGAGGTACACAAAACAAGGACAGATACTGGTGCAAAAGCAAAATAAGCTTGACATGGGGTGAAACGAGTGTGTGAGAGCACAGGTAAGAGGAGGTGGTACACATAACAGGCCAGGAGACAGATGCAAAAGCAATGGATGCTCAGAATGGGGCGAAACGTGTGTGAGAGAGCACAGGTAGGAGGAAGAGGTACACAAATGAAGCACGGACATTGGTGCAAAAGCAACATAAGCTCGACATGAGGTGAAATGTGTGTGTGAAGCACAGGTAGGAGGAGGAGATACAGAAAACAGGCCAGGACACAGATGTAATAGTAACAGTATCTCAACATGGGGCGAAATGTGTGTGTAAAAGCACAGGTAGGAGGAGGAGATACAGAAAACATGGCAGGACTCAGATGTAATAGCAACAGAGGCTCAACATGGGGAGAAATGTGTGTGTCAAAGCGCAGGTAGGAGGAGGAGGTACACAAAAAAAGCTTGGACACTGGTGCAAAAGCAACAGATGCTCAACATGGGGTGAAACGTGAGTGTGAGAGCACAGGTAGAAAGAGGAGGTACACAAAACAAGCACAGACACTGGTGCAAAAGCAACATCAGCTTGACATGGGGTGAGCGGTTGTGTGAGAGCAGAGGTAGAAAGAGGAGGTACACAAAACAAGCACAGATACTGGTGTAAAAGCAACATAAGCTCAACAAGGGGTGAAACGTGTGTTTGAGAGCACAGGTAAGAGGAGGTGGTACACATAACAGGCCAGGATACAGATGCAAAACAAATGGAAGCACTATATGGGGCGAAACGTGTGTGAGAGAGCACAGGTAGGAGGAGGAGGTACACAAAACAAGCTTGGACACTGGTGCAAAAGCAACAGATGCTCAACATACATAAGCTCGACATGGGGTGAAATGATTGTGTGAGAGCACAGGTAACAGGAGGTGGTACACATAACAGGCCAGGAGACAGATGCAAAAGCAATGGAAGCTCTACATGGGGTGAAACGTGTGTGAGAGGGCACAGGTATGAGGAGGAGGAACACAAAAAAAGCTTGGACACTGGTGCAAAAGCCACAGATGCTAAATATGGGATAAAACGTGAGTGTGCGAGCACAGGAAGAAAGAGGAAGTACACAAAACAAGCACAGATACTGGTGCAAAAGCAACATAAGCTCGACATGGGGTGAAAAGTGTGTGTGAGAGCACAGGTAAGAGGAGGTGGTACACATAACAGGCCAGGAGACAGATGCGAAAGCAATGGAAGCTCTACATGGGGCGAAACGTGTGTGAGAGAGCACAGGTAGGAGGAGGAGGTACACAAAACAAGCTTGGACACTGGTGCAAAAGCTACAGATGCTCAACATGGGGTGAAACGTGAGTGTGAGAGCACAGGTAGAAGGAGGAGGTACACAAAACTAGCACAGAAACTGGTGCAAAAGCAACATAAGCTTGTCAAGGGGTGAAACGAGTGTGTGATAGCACAGGTAGAAACAGGAGGTACACCAAACAAGCACAGCATACTGGTGCAAAAGAAACAAAAGCTTGACATGGGGTGAAACGAGTGTGTGAGAGCACAGGTAGAAAGAGGAGGTACACAAATCAAGCACAGATACTGGTGCAAAAGCAACATGACCTCGACATGGGGTGAAACGAGTGTGTGAGAACACAGGTAGAAAGAGGAGGTACACAAAACAAGCACAGATACTGGTGCAAAAGCAAAAGAAGCTCAACATGGTGTGAAACGTGAGTGTTAGAGCACGGGTAGAAAGAGTAGGTACACCAAACAAGAACAGCATACTGAGGCAAAAGAAACAAAAGCTTGACATGGGGTGAAACGAGGGTGTGAGAGCACAGGTAGAAAGAGGAGGTACACAAAACAAGCACAGATACTGGTGCAAAAGCAATAAAAACTTGACATGGGGTGAAAGGAGTGTGTGAGAGCACAGGTAAGAGGAGGTGTTTCACATAACAGGCCAGGTGACAGATGCAAAAGCAATGGAAGCTCTACATGGGGCGTAACGTGTGTGAAAGGGCACAGGTAGGAGGAGGAGGTACACAAAACAAGCTTGGACACTGGTGCAGAAGCAACAGGTGCTCAACATGGGGTGAAACGTGAGTGTGTGAGCACAGGTAGAAAGAGGAGGTACACAAAACTAGCACAGAAACTGGTGCAAAAGCAACATAAACTTGACATGAGGTGAAACGAGTGTGTGAGAGCACAGGTAGAAAGAGGAGGTACACAAATCAAGCTTGGACACTTGTGCAAAAGCAACAGATGCTCAACATGGGGTGAAACGTGAGTGTCAAAGCACAGGTAGAAAGAGGAGGTACACAATACAAACACAGATACTGGAGCAAAAGCAACAAATGCTTGACATGGGGTGAAACGCGTGTGTGAGAGCACAGGTAGAAAGAGGAGTTACACAAAACAAGCACAGATACTGGTGCAAATGCAACAAAACTTGACATGGCGTGAAACGAGTGTGTGAGAGCACAGGTAGAAAGAGGAGGTACACAAAACAAGGACAGATACTGGTGCAAAAGCAAAATAAGCTTGACATGGGGTGAAACGAGTGTGTGAGAGCACAGGTAAGAGGAGGTGGTACACATAACAGGCCAGGAGACAGATGCAAAAGCAATGGATGCTCAGAATGGGGCGAAACGTGTGTGAGAGAGCACAGGTAGGAGGAAGAGGTACACAAATGAAGCACGGACATTGGTGCAAAAGCAACATAAGCTCGACATGAGGTGAAATGTGTGTGTGAAGCACAGGTAGGAGGAGGAGATACAGAAAACAGGCCAGGACACAGATGTAATAGTAACAGTATCTCAACATGGGGCGAAATGTGTGTGTAAAAGCACAGGTAGGAGGAGGAGATACAGAAAACATGGCAGGACTCAGATGTAATAGCAACAGAGGCTCAACATGGGGAGAAATGTGTGTGTCAAAGCGCAGGTAGGAGGAGGAGGTACACAAAAAAAGCTTGGACACTGGTGCAAAAGCAACAGATGCTCAACATGGGGTGAAACGTGAGTGTGAGAGCACAGGTAGAAAGAGGAGGTACACAAAACAAGCACAGACACTGGTGCAAAAGCAACATCAGCTTGACATGGGGTGAGCGGTTGTGTGAGAGCAGAGGTAGAAAGAGGAGGTACACAAAACAAGCACAGATACTGGTGTAAAAGCAACATAAGCTCAACAAGGGGTGAAACGTGTGTTTGAGAGCACAGGTAAGAGGAGGTGGTACACATAACAGGCCAGGATACAGATGCAAAACAAATGGAAGCACTATATGGGGCGAAACGTGTGTGAGAGAGCACAGGTAGGAGGAGGAGGTACACAAAACAAGCTTGGACACTGGTGCAAAAGCAACAGATGCTCAACATACATAAGCTCGACATGGGGTGAAATGATTGTGTGAGAGCACAGGTAACAGGAGGTGGTACACATAACAGGCCAGGAGACAGATGCAAAAGCAATGGAAGCTCTACATGGGGTGAAACGTGTGTGAGAGGGCACAGGTATGAGGAGGAGGAACACAAAAAAAGCTTGGACACTGGTGCAAAAGCCACAGATGCTAAATATGGGATAAAACGTGAGTGTGCGAGCACAGGAAGAAAGAGGAAGTACACAAAACAAGCACAGATACTGGTGCAAAAGCAACATAAGCTCGACATGGGGTGAAAAGTGTGTGTGAGAGCACAGGTAAGAGGAGGTGGTACACATAACAGGCCAGGAGACAGATGCGAAAGCAATGGAAGCTCTACATGGGGCGAAACGTGTGTGAGAGAGCACAGGTAGGAGGAGGAGGTACACAAAACAAGCTTGGACACTGGTGCAAAAGCTACAGATGCTCAACATGGGGTGAAACGTGAGTGTGAGAGCACAGGTAGAAGGAGGAGGTACACAAAACTAGCACAGAAACTGGTGCAAAAGCAACATAAGCTTGTCAAGGGGTGAAACGAGTGTGTGATAGCACAGGTAGAAACAGGAGGTACACCAAACAAGCACAGCATACTGGTGCAAAAGAAACAAAAGCTTGACATGGGGTGAAACGAGTGTGTGAGAGCACAGGTAGAAAGAGGAGGTACACAAATCAAGCACAGATACTGGTGCAAAAGCAACATGACCTCGACATGGGGTGAAACGAGTGTGTGAGAACACAGGTAGAAAGAGGAGGTACACAAAACAAGCACAGATACTGGTGCAAAAGCAAAAGAAGCTCAACATGGTGTGAAACGTGAGTGTTAGAGCACGGGTAGAAAGAGTAGGTACACCAAACAAGAACAGCATACTGAGGCAAAAGAAACAAAAGCTTGACATGGGGTGAAACGAGGGTGTGAGAGCACAGGTAGAAAGAGGAGGTACACAAAACAAGCACAGATACTGGTGCAAAAGCAATAAAAACTTGACATGGGGTGAAAGGAGTGTGTGAGAGCACAGGTAAGAGGAGGTGTTTCACATAACAGGCCAGGTGACAGATGCAAAAGCAATGGAAGCTCTACATGGGGCGTAACGTGTGTGAAAGGGCACAGGTAGGAGGAGGAGGTACACAAAACAAGCTTGGACACTGGTGCAGAAGCAACAGGTGCTCAACATGGGGTGAAACGTGAGTGTGTGAGCACAGGTAGAAAGAGGAGGTACACAAAACTAGCACAGAAACTGGTGCAAAAGCAACATAAACTTGACATGAGGTGAAACGAGTGTGTGAGAGCACAGGTAGAAAGAGGAGGTACACAAATCAAGCTTGGACACTTGTGCAAAAGCAACAGATGCTCAACATGGGGTGAAACGTGAGTGTCAAAGCACAGGTAGAAAGAGGAGGTACACAATACAAACACAGATACTGGAGCAAAAGCAACAAATGCTTGACATGGGGTGAAACGCGTGTGTGAGAGCACAGGTAGAAAGAGGAGTTACACAAAACAAGCACAGATACTGGTGCAAAAGCAACATGAGCTTGACATCGGGTGAAACGAGTGTGTGAGAGCACAGGGAGAAAGAGGAGGTACACCAAACAAGCACAGATACTGGTTTAAAAACAACATAAGCTCGACATGGGGTGAAAAGAGTGTGTGAGAGCACAGGTAAGAGGAGGTGGTACACATAACAGGCCAGGAGACAGATGCAAAAGCAATGGAACATCTACATCGGGCGAAACGGGTGTGAGAGAGCACAGATAATAGGAGGAGGTACACAAATAATGCTTGGACACTGGTGCAAAAGCATCAGAAGCACAACATGGGGTGAAACGTGAGTGTGAGAGCACAGGTAGAAAGAGGAGGTACACCAAACAAGCACAGCATACTGGTGCAAAAGAAACAAAAGCTTGACATGGGGTGAATCGAGTGTGTGAGAGCACAGGTAGATAGAGGAGGTACACAAAACAAGCACAGACACTGGTGCAAAAGCAACATGAGCTCGACATGAGGTGAAACGAGTGTGTGAGAAAACAGGTAGAAAGGAGAGGTACACAAAACAAGCACAGATACTGGTGCAAAAGCAAAAGAAGCTCAACATGGTGCGAAACATGAGTGTGAGAACACAGGTTGAAAGAGGAGTTACACCAAACAAGCACAGCATACTGGTGCAAAAGAAACAAAAGCTTGACATGGGGTGAAACGAGTGTGTGAGAGCACAGGTAAGAGGAGGTGGTACACATAACAGGCCAGGAGACAGATGCAAAAGCAATGGAAGCACTACATGGGGCGAAACGTGAGTGAGAGATCACAGGTAGGAGGAGGAGGTACAAAAAACAAGCTTGGACACTGGTGCAAAAGCTACAGATGCTCAACATGGGGTGAAACGTGAGTGTGAGAGCACAGGTAGAAGGAGGAGGTACACAAAACTAGCACAGAAACTGGTGCAAAAGCAACATAAGCTTGACATGGTGTGAAACGAGTGTGTGAGAGCACAGGAAGAAAGAGGAGGTACACAAAACAAGCACAGCATACTGGTGCAAAAGAAACAAAAGCATGACATGGGGTGAAACGAGTGTGTGAGAGCACAGGTAGAAAGAGGAGGTACACAAAACAAGCAGATACTGGTGCAAAAGCAACATGAGCTCGACATGGGGTGAAACGAGTGTGTGAGAACACAGGTAGAAAGAGGAGGTACACAAAACAAGCACAGATACTGGTGCAAAAGCAAAAGAAGCTCAACATGGTGCGAAACGTGAGTGTTAGAACACAGGTTGAAAGAGGAGGTACACCAAACAAGCACAGCATACTGGTGCAAAAGAAACAAAAGCTTGACATGGGGTGAAACGAGTGTGTGAGAGCACAGGTAGAAGAGGAGGTACAAAAAACAAGCACAGATACTTGTGCAAAAACAACATAAGCTCGACATGGGGTGAAACG
The DNA here is from genome assembly GCA_026315105.1 of Locusta migratoria. Taxonomy (NCBI): domain Eukaryota; kingdom Metazoa; phylum Arthropoda; class Insecta; order Orthoptera; family Acrididae; genus Locusta; species Locusta migratoria. The sequence continues at coordinate 10,756,545 of CM048744.1, forward strand.
AGTGTGTGAGAGCAGATGTAGAAAGTGGAGGTTCACAAAACAAGCACAAATACTGGTGAAAAAACAACATAAGTTCGACATGGGGTGAAACGAATGTGTGAGAGCAGAGGTAGAAGGAGGAGATTCACATAACAGGCCAGGAGACAGATGCAAAAGCAATGGAAGCTCTACATGGGGCAAAACGTATGTGAGAGAGCACAGTTAGGAGGAAGAGGTACACAAATGAAGCACGGACATTGGTGCAAAAGCAACATAAGCTCGACATGAGGTGAAATGTGTGTGTGAAGCACAGGTAGGAGGAGGAGATACAGAAAACAGGCCAGGACACAGATGTAATAGTAACAGTATCTCAACATGGGGCGAAATGTGTGTGTAAAAGCACAGGTAGGAGGAGGAGATACAGAAAACATGGCAGGACTCAGATGTAATAGCAACAGAGGCTCAACATGGGGAGAAATGTGTGTGTCAAAGCGCAGGTAGGAGGAGGAGGTACACAAAAAAAGCTTGGACACTGGTGCAAAAGCAACAGATGCTCAACATGGGGTGAAACGTGAGTGTGAGAGCACAGGTAGAAAGAGGAGGTACACAAAACAAGCACAGATACTGGTGCAAAAGCACCATAAGCTTGTCAAGTGGTGAAACGAGAGTGTGATAGCACAGGTAGAAACAGGAGGTACACCAAACAAGCACAGCATACTGGTGCAAAAGAAACAAAAGCTTGACATGGGGTGAAACGAGTGTGTGAGAGCACAGGTAGAAAGAGGAGGTACACAAATCAAGCACAGATACTGGTGCAAAAGCAACATGACCTCGACATGGGGTGAAACGAGTGTGTGAGAACACAGGTAGAAAGAGGAGGTACACAAAACAAGCACAGATACTGGTGTAAAAGCAACATAAGCTCAACAAGGGGTGAAACGTGTGTTTGAGAGCACAGGTAAGAGGAGGTGGTACACATAACAGGCCAGGATACAGATGCAAAACAAATGGTAGCACTATATGGGGCGAAACGTGTGTGAGAGAGCACAGGTAGGAGGAGGAGGTACACAAAACAAGCTTGGACACTGGTGCAAAAGCAACAGATGCTCAACATACATAAGCTCGACATGGGGTGAAATGATTGTGTGAGAGCACAGGTAACAGGAGGTGGTACACATAACAGGCCAGGAGACAGATGCAAAAGCAATGGAAGCTCTACATGGGGTGAAACGTGTGTGAGAGGGCACAGGTATGAGGAGGAGGAACACAAAAAAAGCTTGGACACTGGTGCAAAAGCCACAGATGCTCAATATGGGATAAAACGTGAGTGTGCGAGCACAGGAAGAAAGAGGAAGTACACAAAACAAGCACAGATACTGGTGCAAAAGCAACATAAGCTCGACATGGGGTGAAAAGAGTGTGTGAGAGCACAGGTAAGAGGTGGTGGTACACATAACAGGCCAGGAGACAGATGCAAAAGCAATGGAAGCTCTACATGGGGCGAAACGTGTGTGAGAGAGCACAGGTAGGAGGAGGAGGTACACAAAACAAGCTTGGACACTGGTGCAAAAGCTACAGATGCTCAACATGGGGTGAAACGTGAGTGTGAGAGTAAAGGTAGAAGGAGGAGGTACACAAAACAAGCACAGATACTGGTGCAAAAGCAACATAAGCTTGTCAAGGGGTGAAACGAGAGTGTGATAGCACAGGTAAAAACAGGAGGTACACCAAACAAGCACAGCATACTGGTGCAAAAGAAACAAAAGCTTGACATGGGGTGAAACGAGTGTGTGAGAGCACAGGTAGAAAGAGGAGGTACACAAATCAAGCACAGATACTGGTGCAAAAGCAACATGACCTCGACATGGGGTGAAACGAGTGTGTGAGAACACAGGTAGAAAGAGGAGGTACACAAAACAAGCACAGATACTGGTGCAAAAGCAAAAGAAGCTCAACATGGTGTGAAACGTGAGTGTGAGAGCACAGGTAGAAAGAGTAGGTACACCAAACAAGAACAGCATACTGAGGCAAAAGAAACAAAAGCTTGACATGGGGTGAAACGAGTGTGTGAGAGCACAGGTAGAAAGAGGAGATACACAAAACAAGCACAGATACTGGTGCAAAAGCAATAAAAGCTTGACATGGGGTGAAAGGAGTGTGTGAGAGCACAGGTAAGAGGAGGTGTTTCACGTAACAGGCCAGGAGACAGATGCAAAAGCAATGGAAGCTCTACATGGGGCGTAACGTGTGTGAAAGGGCACAGGTAGGAGGAGGAGGTACACAGAACAAGCTTGGACACTGGTGCAGAAGCAACAGGTGCTCAACATGGGGTGAAACGTGAGTGTGTGAGCACAGGTAGAAAGAGGAGGTACACAAAACTAGTACAGAAACTGGTGCAAAAGCAACATAAGTTTGACATGAGGTGAAACGAGTGTGTGAGAGCACAGGTAGAAAGAGGAGGTACACAAATCAAGCTTGGACACTTGTGCAAAAGCAACAGATGCTCAACATGGGGTGAAACGTGAGTGTCAAAGCACAGGTAGAAAGAGGAGGTACACAATACAAACACAGATACTGGAGCAAAAGCAACAAATGCTTGACATGGGGTGAAACGCGTGTGTGAGAGCACAGGTAGAAAGAGGAGTTACACAAAACAAGCACAGATACTGGTGCAAAAGCAACATGAGCTTGACATCGGGTGAAACGAGTGTGTGAGAGCACAGGGAGAAAGAGGAGGTACACCAAACAAGCACAGATACTGGTTTAAAAACAACATAAGCTCGACATGGGGTGAAAAGAGTGTGTGAGAGCACAGGTAAGAGGAGGTGTTACACATAACAGGCCAGGAGACAGATGCAAAAGCAATGGAACATCTACATGGGGCGAAACGGGTGTGAGAGAGCACAGGTAGGAGGAGGAGGTACACAAAAAATGCTTGGACACTGGTGCAAAAGCAACAGAAGCACAACATGGGGTGAAACGTGAGTGTGAGAGCACAGGTAGAAAGAGGAGGTACACCAAACAAGCACAGCATACTGGTGCAAAAGAAACAAAAGCTTGACATGGGGTGAATCGAGTGTGTGAGAGCACAGGTAAATAGAGGAAGTACACAAAACAAGCACAGACACTGGTGCAAAAGCAACATGAGCTCGACATGAGGTGAAACGAGTGTGTGAGAAAACAGGTAGAAAGGAGAGGTACACAAAACAAGCACAGATACTGGTGCAAAAGCAACAGATGCTCAACATGGGGTGAAACGTGAGTGTGAAAGCACAGGTAGAAAGAGGAGGTACACAAAACAAGCACAGATACTGGTGAAAAACAACATAAGCTCGATATGGGGTGAAACGTGTGTGTGAGAGCACAGGTAAGAGGAGGTTGTACACATAACAGGCCAGGAGACAGATGCAAAAGCAATGGAAGCTCTACATGGTGCGAAACGTGTGCGAAAGGGCACAGGTAGGAGGAGGAGATACAAAAAACAAGCTTGGACACTGGTGCAGAAGCAACAGATGCTCAACATGGGGTGAAACATGAGTGTGAAAGCACAGGTAGAAAGAGGAGGTACACAAAACAAGCACAGATACTGGAGCAAAAGCAACAAAAGCTTGGCATGGGGTGAAACGCGTGTGTGAGAGCACAGGTAGAAAGAGGAGGTACACAAAACAAGCACAGACAGTGGTGTAAAAGCAACAGATGCTCAACATAGGGTGAAACGTGAGTGTGAGAGCACAGGTAGAAAGGGGAGGTACACAAAACAAGCACAGATACTGGTGCAAAAGCAACAAAACTTGACATGGGGTGAAACGAGTGTGTGAGAGCACAGGTAGAAAGAGGAGGTACACAAAACAAGAACAGATACTGGTGCAAAAGCAACATAAGCTCGACATGGTGTGAAACGTGTGTGTCAGAGCACAGGTAAGAGGAGGTGGTACACATAACAGGCCTGGAGACAGATGCAAAAGCAATGGAAGCTCTACATGGGGCGAAACGTGTGTGAGAGATAACAGGTAGGAGGAGGAGTTACACAAAACGAGCTTGGACACTGGTGCAAAAGCAACAGGTGCTCAACTTGAGGTGAAACGTGAGTGTGAGACCACAAGTAGAAAGAGGAGGTACACAAAACAAGCACAGATACTGGTGCAAAGGCAACATAAGTTTGACATGGGGTGAAACGAGTGTGTGAGAGCACAGGTAGAAAGAGGAGGTACACAAAACAAACACAGATACTGGTGCAAAAGCAACATGAGCTCGACATGGGGTGAAACGAGTGTGTGAGAGCAGAGGTAAGAGGAGGTGGTACACAAAACAAGCTTGGACACTGGTGCAGAAGCAACAGATGCTTAACATGGGGTGAAACGTGAGTGTGAGAGCACACGTAGAAAGAGGAGGTACACAAAACAAGCACAGTTACTGGTGCAAAAGCAACATAAGCTCGACATGGGGTGAAACGAGTGTGTGAGAGCACAGATAAGGGGAGGTGGTACACATAACAGGCCAGGAGACAGATGCTAAAGCAATGGAAGCTCTACATGGGGCGAAACGTGTGTGAAAGAGCACAGGTTGGAGGAGGAGGTACACAAAACAAGCTTGGACACTGGTGCAAAAGCAACAGATGCTCAACATGGGGTGAAACGTGAGTGTGAGAGCACAGGTAGAAAGAGGAGGTACACAAAACAAGCACAGATACTGGTGCAAAAGCAACATAAGCTCGACATGGGGTGAAACGAGTGTGTGAGAGCACAGGTAAGAGGAGGTGGTACACATAACAGGCCAGGAGACAGATGCAAAAGCAATGGAAGCTCTACGTGGGGCGAAACGTGTGTGAGAGAGCACAGGTAGGAGGAGGAGGTACACAAAACAAGCTTCGACACTGGTCCAGAAGCAACAGATGATCAACATGGGGTGAAACGTGAGTGTGAGAGCACAGGTAGAAAGAGGAGGTCCACAAATAAAGCACAGATACTGGTGCAAAAGCAACATAAGCTCGACATGGGGTGAAACGTGTGTGTGAGAGTACAGGTAAGAGGAGGTGGTACACATAACAGGCCAGGAGACAGATGCAAATGCAGTGGAAGCTCTACATGGGGCGAAATGTGTGTGAAAGGGCACAGGTAGGAGGAGGAGGTACACAAAACAAGCTTGGACACTGGTGCAGAAGCAACAGATGCTCAACATGGGGTGAAACGTGAATGTGAGAGCACAGGTAGAAAGGGGAGGTAAACGAAACAAGCACAGATACTGGTGCAAAAGCAACAAAAGCTTGACATGGGGTGAAACGAGTGTGTGAGTGCACAGGTAGAAAGCTGAGGTACACAAAACAAGCTGAGATAATGGTGCAAAATCAACATAAGCTCGACATGGGCTGAAACGATTGTGTAAGAGCACATGTAAAAGGAGGTGGTACACATAACAGACCAGGAGACAGATGCAAAAGCAATGGAAGCTCTACATGGGCGACACGTGTGTGAGAGAGCACAGGTAGGAGAAGGTGGTACACAAAACAAGCTTGGACACTGGTGCAAAAGCAACAGATGCTTAACATGGGATGAAACGTGAGTGTGAGAGCACAGGTTGAAAGAGGAGGTACACAAAACAAGCACAGATACTGGAGCAAAAGCAACAAAATCTTGACATGGGGTGAAACGCGTGTGTGAGAGCACAGGTAGAAAGAGGAGGTACACAAAACAAGCACAGACACTGGTGCAAAAGCAACAGATGCTCAACATAGGGTGAAACGTGAGTGTGAGAGCACAGGTAGAAAGGGGAGGTAAACAAAACAAGCACAGATACTGGTGCAAAAGCAACATATGCTCGACATGGTGTGAAACGTGTGTGTGAGAGCACAGGTAAGAGGAGGTGGTACACATAACAGACCAGGAGACAGATGCAAAAGCAATGGAAGCTCTACATGGGGCGAAACGTGTGTGAGAGAGCACAGGTAGGAGAAGGAGGTACACAAAACAAGCTTGGACCGTGGTGCAAAAGCAACATAAGCTTGACATGGGGTGAAACGAGTGTGTGAGAGCACAGGTAGAAAGAGGAGGTACACAAAACAAGCACAGATATTGGTGCAAAAACAACATAAGCTCGACATGGGGTGAAGCGAGTGTGTGAGAGCACAGGTAAGAGGAGGTGGTACTCATAACAGGCCAGGAGACATATGAAAAAGAAATGGAAGCTCTACATGGGGCGAAATGGGTGTGAGAGAGCACAGGTAGGAGGAGGAGGTACACAAAACAAGCTTGGACACAGGTGCAACAGCAACAGATGCTCAACATGTGGTAAAACGTGAGTGTGAGAGCACAGGTAGAAAGAGGAGGTACACAAAACAAGCACAGATACTGGTGCAAAAGCAACAAAAGCTTGACATGGGGTGAAACGAGTGTGTGAGAGCACAGGTAGAAAGAGGAGGTACACAAAACAAACACAGATACTGGTGCAAAAGCAAATGAGCTCGACATGGGGTGAAACTAGTGTGTGAGAGCACATGTAAGAGGAGGTGGTACACAAAACGAGCTTGGACACTGGTGCAGAAGCAACAGATGCTTAACATGGGGTGAAACGTGAGTGTGATAGCACAGGTACAAAGAGGAGGTACACAAAACAAGCACAGATACTGGTGCAAAAGCAACATAAGCTCGACATGGGGTGAAACGAGTGTGTGAGAGCACAGATAAGGGGAGGTGGTACACATAACAGGCCAGGAGGCAGATGCTAAAGCAATGGAAGCTCTACATGGGGCGAAACGTGTGTGAAAGAGCACAGGTAGGAGGAGGAGGTACACAAAACAAGCTTCGACACTGGTCCAGAAGCAACAGATGATCAACATGGGGTGAAACGTGAGTGTGAGAGCACAGGTAGAAAGAGGAGGTACACAAAACAAGCACAGATACTGGTGCAAAAGCAACAAAAGCTCGACATGGTGTGAAACGAGTGTGTGAGAGCACATGTAATAGGAGGTGGTAGATATAACAGGCCAGGAGACAGATGCAAAAGCAATGGAAGCTCTACATGGGGCGAAACGCGTGTGAAAGAGCACAGGTAGGAGGAGGAGGTACACAAAACAAGCATGGACACTGGTGCAAAAACAACAGATGCTCAACATAGGGTGAAACGTGAGTGTGAGAGCAAGGTAGAAAGGGTAGGCACACAAAACAAGCACAGATACTGGTGCAAAAGCAACATATGCTCGACATTTTGTGAAACGTGTGTGTGAGATCACAGGTAAGAGGAGGTGGTACACATAACAGGCCAAGAGACAGTTGCAAAAGCAATGGAAGCACTACGTGGGACGAAACGTGTGTGAAAGAGCACAGGTAGGAGGAGGAGGTACACAAAACAAGCTTCGACACTGGTCCAGAAGCAACAGATGCTCAACATGGGGTGAAACGTGAGTGTGAGAGCACAGGTAGAAAGAGGAGGTACACAAAACAAGCACAGATACTGGTGCAAAAGCAACATAAGCTCGACATGGGGTGAAACGTGTGTGTGAGAGCACAGGTAAGAGGAGGTTGTACACATAACAGGCCAGGAGACAGATGCAAAAGCAATGGAAGCTCTACATGGTGCGAAACGTGTCCGAAAGGGCACACGTAGGAGGAGGAGGTACAAAAAACAAGCTTGGACACTGGTGCAGAAGCAACAGATGCTCAACATTGGGTGAAAGGTGAGTGTGAGAGCACAGGTAGAAAGAGGAGGTACACAAAACAAGCACAGATACTGGTGCAAAAGCAACATAAGCTCGACTTGGGGTGAAACGAGTGTGTGAGAGCACAGGTAAGAGGAGGTGGTACACATAACAGGCCAGGAGACCGATACAAAAGCAATGGAAGCTCTACATGGGGCGAAACGTATGTGAGAGAGGACAGGTAAGAGGAGGAGGTACACATAACAAGCTTGGACACTGGTGCGAAAGCAACAGATGCGCAACATGGGGTGTAACGTGAATGTGAGAGCACAGGTAGAAAGAGGAGGTACACAAAACATGCACAGATACTGGTGCAAAAGCAACAAATGGTTGACATGGGGTGAAACGAGTGTGTGAGTGCACAGGTAGAAGGCTGAGGTACACAAAACAAGCTGAGATACTGGTGCAAAATCAACATAAGTTCGACATGGGCTGAAACGAGTGTGTAAGAGTACAGGTAGAAAGAGGAGGTACACAAAACAAGCACAGATACTGGAGCAAAAGCAACAAAAGCTTGACATGGGGTGAAACGCGTTTGTGAGAGCACAGGTAGAAAGAGGAGGTACACAAAACAAGCACAGACACTGGTGCAAAAGCAACATGAGCTCGACATGGGGTGAAACGAGTGTGTGAGAGCACAGGTAAGAGGAGGTGGTACACAAAACAAGCTTGGACACTGGTGCAGAAGCAACAGATGCTTAACATGGGGTGAAACGTGAGTGTGAGAGCACAGGTAGAAAGAGGAGGTACACAAAACAAGCACAGATACTGGTGCAAAAGCAACATAAGCTCGACATGGGGTGAAACGAGTGTGTGAGAGCACAGATAAGGGGAGGTGGTACACATAACAGGCCAGGAGACAGATGCTAAAGCAATGGAAGCTCTACATGGGGCGAAACGTGTGTGAAAGAGCACAGGTAGGAGGAGGAGGTACACAAAACAAGCTTGGACACTGGTGCAGAAGCAACAGATGCTCAACATGGGGTGAAACGTGAGTGTGAGAGCACAGGTAGAAAGAGGAGGTACACAAAACAAGCACAGATACTGGTGCAAAAGCAACATAAGCTCGACATGGGGTGAAACGAGTGTGTGAGAGCACAGGTAAGAGGAGGTGATACACATAACAGTCCAGGAGACAGATGCAAAAGCAATGGAAGCTCTACGTGGGGCGAAACGTGTGTGAAAGAGCACAGGTAGGAGGAGGAGGTACACAAAACAAGCTTCGACACTGGTCCAGAAGCAACAGATGATCAACATGGGGTGAAACGTGAGTGTGAGAGCACAGGTAGAAAGAGGAGGTATACAAAACAAGCACAGATACTGGTGCAAAAGCAACAAATGCTCGACATGGTGTGAAACGAGTGTGTGAGAGCACATGTAATAGGAGGTGGTAGATATAACAGGCCAGGAGACAGATGCAAAAGCAATGGAAGCTCTACATGGGGCGAAACGCGTGTGAAAGAGCACAGGTAGGAGGAGGAGGTACACAAAACAAGCATGGACACTGGTGCAAAAACAACAGATGCTCAACATAGGGTGAAACGTGAGTGTGAGAGCAAGGTAGAAAGGGGAGGTACACAAAACAAGCACAGATACTGGTGCAAAAGCAACATATGCTCGACATTTGGTGAAACGTGTGTGTGAGATCACAGGTAAGAGGAGGTGGTACACATAACAGGCCAGGAGACAGATGCAAAAGCAATGGAAGCTCTACATGGGGCGAAACGTGTTTGAAAGAGCACAGGTAGGAGGAGGAGGTACACAAAACGAGCACAGATACTGGTGCAAAAGCAACATAAGCTCGACATGGGGTGAAACAAGTGTGAGAGAGCACAGGTAAGGGGAGGTGGTACACATAACAGGCCACGAGACAGTTGCAAAAGCAATGGAAGCTCTACATGGGGCGAAACGTGTGTGAAAGAGCACAGGTAGGAGGAGGAGGTACACAAAACAAGCTTGGACACTGGTGCAGAAGCAACAGATGCTCAACATGGGGTGAAACATGAGTGTGAGAGCACAGGTAGAAAGAGGAGGTACACAAAACAAGCACAGATACTGGTGCAAAAGCAACATAACCTTGACATGGTGTGAAACGAGTGTGTGAGAGCACAGGTAAGAGGAGGTGGTACACATAACAGGCCAAGAGACAGTTGCAAAAGCAATGGAAGCTCTACGTGGGACGAAACGTGTGTGAAAGAGCACATGTAGGAGGAGGAGGTACACAAAACAAGCTTCGACACTGGTCCAGAAGCAACAGATGCTCAACATGGGGTGAAACGTGAGTGTGAGAGCAATGGTAGAAACTGGAGGTACACAAAACAAGCACAGATACTGGTGCAAAAGCAACATAAGCTCGACATGGGGTGAAACGAGTGTGTGAGAGCACACGTAAGAGGAGGTGGTACACATAACCGGCCAGGAGACAGTTGCAAAAGCAATGGAAGCTCTACATGGGGCGAAACGTGTGCGAAAGGGCACAGGTAGGAGGAGGAGTTACAAAAAACAAGCTTGGACACTGGTGCAGAAGCAACAGATGCTCAACATGGGGTGAAACGTGAGTGTGAGAGCACAGGTAGAAAGAGGAGTTACACAAAACAAACACAGATACTGGTGCAAAAGCAACATAAGCTCGACTTGGGGTGAAAGGAGTGTGTGAGAGCACAGGTAAGAGGAGGTGGTACACATAACAGGCCAGGAGACCGATACAAAAGCAATGGAAGCTCTACATGGGGCGAAACGTATGTGAGAGAGGACAGGTAAGAGGAGGAGGTACACATAACAAGCTTGGACACTGGTGCGAAAGCAACAGATGCGCAACATGGGGTGTAACGTGAATGTGAGAGCACAGGTAGAAAGAGGACGTACACAAAACATGCACAGATACTGGTGCAAAAGCAACAAATGGTTGACATGGGGTGAAACGATTGTGTGAGTGCACAGGTAGAAAGCTGAGGTACACAAAACAAGCTGAGATACTGGTGCAAAATCAACATAAGCTCGACATGGGCTGAAACGAGTGTGTAAGAGCACAGGTAGAAAGAGGAGGTACACAAAACAAGCACAGATACTGGTGCAAAAGCAACAAAACTTGACATGGGGTGAAACGAGTGTGTGAGAGCACAGGTAGAAAGAGGAGGTACACAAAACAAGCACAGATACTGGTGCAAAAGCAACATATGCTCGACATGGTGTGAAACGTGTGTGTGAGGGCACAGGTAAGAGGAGGTGGTACACATAACAGACCAGGAGACAGATGCAAAAGCAATGGAAGCTCTACATGGGGCGAAACGTGTGTGAGAGAGCACAGGTAGGAGAAGGAGGTACACAAAACAAGCTTGGACCGTGGTGCAAAAGCAACAGATGCTTAACATGGGATGAAACGTGAGTGTGAGAGAACAGGTTGAAAGAGGAGGTACACAAAACAAGCACAGATATTGGTGCAAAAGCAACACAAGCTCGACATGGGCTGAAACGAGTGTGTAAGAGCACATGTATAAGGAGGTGGTACACATAACAGGCCAGGAGACAGATGCAAAAGCAATGGAGCTCCACATGGGGCGAAACGTGTGTGAGAGAGCACAGGTAGGAGGAGGAGTTACACAAAACGAGCTTGGACACTGGTGCAAAAGCAACAGGTGCTCAACATGGGGTGAAACGTGAGTGTGAGATCACAAGTAGAAAGAGGAGGTACACAAAACAAGCACAGATACTGGTGCAAAAGCAACATAAGCTTGACATGGGGTGAAACGAGTGTGTGAGAGCACTGGTAGAAAGAGGAGGTACACAAAACAAGCACAGATATTGGTGCAAAAGCAACATAAGCTTGACATGGGGTGAAACGAGTGTGTGAGAGCACTGGTAGAAAGAGGAGGTACACAAAACAAGCACAGATATTGGTGCAAAAACAACATAAGCTCGACATGGGGTGAAGCGAGTGTGTGAGAGCACAGGTAAGAGGAGGTGGTACTCATAACAGGCCAGGAGACAGATGAAAAAGAAATGGAAGCTCTACATGGGGCGAAACGGGTGTGAGAGAGCACAGGTAGGTGGAGGAGGTACACAAAACAAGCTTGGACACTGGTGCAAAAGCAACAGATGCTCAACATGTGGTAAAACGTGAGTGTGAGAGCACAGGTAGAAAGAGGAGGTACACAAAACAAGCACAGATACTGGTGCAAAAGCAACAAAAGCTTGACATGGGGTGAAACGAGTGTGTGAGAGCACAGGTAGAAAGAGGAGGTACACAAAACAAGCACAGATACTGGTGCAAAAGCAACATGAGCTCGACATGGGGTGAAACGAGTGTGTGAGAGCACAGGTAAGAGGAGGTGGTACACAAAACAAGCTTGGACACTGGTGCAGAAGCAACAGATGCTTAACATGGGGTGAAACGTGAGTGTGAGAGCACAGGTAGAAAGAGGAGGTACACAAAACAAGCACAGATACTGGTGCAAAAGCAACATAAGCTCGACATGGGGTGAAACGAGTGTGTGAGAGCACAAATAAGGGGAGGTGGTACACATAACAGGCCAGGAGACAGATGCTAAAGCAATGGAAGCTCTACATGGGGCGAAACGTGTGTGAAAGAGCACAGGTAGGAGGAGGAGGTACACAAAACAAGCTTGGACACTGGTGCAGAAGCAACAGATGCTCAACATGGGGTGAAACGTGAGTGTGAGAGCACAGGTAGAAAGAGGAGGTACACAAAACAAGCACAGATACTGGTGCAAAAGCGACATAAGCTCGACATGGGGTGAAACGAGTGTGTGAGAGCACAGGTAAGAGGAGGTGGTACACATAACAGGCCAGGAGACAGATGCAAAAGCAATGGAAGCTCTACGTGGGGCGAAACGTGTGTGAAAGGGCACAGGTAGGAGGAGGAGGTACACAAAACAAGCTTGGACACTGGTGCAGAAGCAACAAAAGCTTGACATGGGGTGAAACGAGTGTGTGAGAGCACAGGTAGAAAGAGGAGGTACACAAAACAAGCACAGATACTGGTGCAAAAGCAACATAAGCTCGACATGGGGTGAAAGGAGTGTGTAAAAGCACAGGTAAGAGGAGGTGGTTCACATAACAGACCAGGAGACAGATGCAAAAGCAATGGAAGCTCTACATGGGGCAAAACGTATGTGAGTGAGGACAGGTAAGAGGAGGAGGTACACATAACAAGCTTGGACACTGGTGCGAAAGCAACAGATGCTCAACATGGGGTGTAACGTGAATGTGAGAGCACAGGTAGAAAGATGAGGTACACAAAACAAGCACAGATACTGGTGCAAAAGCAACAAAAGCTTGACATGGGGTGAAACGAGTGTGTGAGTGCACAGGTAGAAAGCTGAGTTACACAAAACAAGCTGAGATACTGGTGCAAAAGCAACAAAAGCTGGACATGGTGTGAAACGAGCGTGTGAGAGCACAGGTAAGAGGAAGTGGTACACATAACAGGCCAGGAGACAGATGCAAAAGCAATGGAAGCTCTACATGGGGCGAAACGTGTGTGAGGGAGCACAGGTAGGAGGAAGAGGTACACAAAACAAGCTTGGACACTGGTGCAAAGGCAACAGATGCCCAACATGGGTTGAAACCTTAGTGTGAGAGCACAGGTAGAAAGAGGAGGTACACAAATCAAGCACAGATACTGGTGCAAAAGCAAAAAAATCTTGACGTGGGGTGAAACGAGTGTGTGAGAGCACAGGTAAGAGGTGGTGGTACACATAAGAGGCCAGGAAACAGATGCAAAAGCAATGGAAACTCTACATGGGGCGAGACGTGTGTGAGAGAGCACAGGTAGGAGGAGGAGGTACACAAAACAAGCTTGGACACACGTGCAAACGCAGCAGATGCTCAACATGGGGTGAAACGTGAGTGTGAGAGCACAGTTAGAAATGGGAAGTAAACAAAACAAGCACAGATACTGGTGCAAAAGCAACATAAGTTCGACATGGGGTGAAACGAGTGTGTGAGAGCACATGTAAGAGGAGGTGGTACACATAACAGGCCAGGAGACAGATGCAAAAGCAATGGAAGCTCTACATGGGGCGAAACATGTGTGAGAGAGCACAGGTAGGAGGAGGAGTTACACAAAACGAGCTTGGACACTGGTGCAAAAGCAACAGGTGCTCAACATGGGGTGAAACGTGAGTGTGAGATCACAAGTAGAAAGAGGAGGTACACAAAACAAGCACAGATACTGGTGCAAAAGCAACATAAGCTTGACATGGGGTGAAACGAGTGTGTGAGAGCACTGGTAGAAAGAGGAGGTACACAAAACAAGCACAGATATTGGTGCAAGAGCAACATAAGCTTGACATGGGGTGAAACGAGTGTGTGAGAGCACTGGTAGAAAGAGGAGGTACACAAAACAAGCACAGATATTGGTGCAAAAACAACATAAGGTCGACATGGGGTGAAGCGAGTGTGTGAGAGCACAGGTAAGAGGAGGTGGTACTCATAACAGGCCAGGAGACAGATGAAAAAGAAATGGAAGTTCTACATGGGGCGAAACGGGTGTGAGAGAGCACAGGTAGGTGGAGGAGGTACACAAAACAAGCTTGGACACTGGTGCAAAAGCAACAGATGCTCAACATGTGGTAAAACGTGAGTGTGAGAGCACAGGTAGAAAGAGGAGGTACACAAAACAAGCACAGATACTGGTGCAAAGACAACAAAAGCTTGACATGGGGTGAAACGAGTGTGTGAGAGCACAGGTAGAAAGAGGAGGTACACAAAACAAGCACAGATACTGGTGCAAAAGCAACATGAGCTCGACATGGGGTGAAACGAGTGTGTGAGAGCACAGGTAAGAGGAGGTGGTACACAAAACAAGCTTGGACACTGGTGCAGAAGCAACAGATGCTTAACATGGGGTGAAACGTGAGTGTGAGAGCACAGGTAGAAAGAGGAGGTACACAAAACAAGCACAGATACTAGTGCAAAAGCAACATAAGTTCGACATGGGGTGAAACGAGTGTGTGAGAGCACATGTAAGAGGAGGTGGTACACATAACAGGCCAGGAGACAGATGCAAAAGCAGTGGAAGCTCTACATGGGGCGAAACGTGTGTGAAAGGGCACAGGTAGGAGGAGGAGGTACACATAACAAGCTTGGACACTGGTGCAGAAGCAACAGATGCTCAACATGGGGTGAAACGTGAGTGTGAGAGCACAGGTAGAAAGAGGAGGTACACAAAACAAGCACAGATACTGGTGCAAAAGCAACATAAGCTCGACTTGGGGTGAAACGAGTGTGTGAGAGCACAGGTAAGAGGAGGTGGTACACATAACAGGCCAGGAGGCAAATGCAAAAGCAATGGAAGCTCTACATGGGGCGAAACGTGTGTGAGAGAGCACAGGTAGGAGGAGGAGGTACACAAAACAATCTTGGACACTGGTGAAAAAGCAACAGTTGCTCAACATGGGGTGAAACGTGAGTGTGAGAGCACAGGTAGAAAGAGGAGGTACACAAAACAAGCTCAGATACTTGTGCAAAAGAAACAAAAGGTCGACATGGGGCGAAACGAGTGTCTGAGTGCACAGGTTGTAGGGGGTGGTACACATAACACGCCAGGAGACAGATGCAAAAGCAATGGAAGCTCTACATGGGGCGAAACGTGTGCGAGTGAGCAGAGGTAGGAGGAAAAGGTACACAAAACATGCTCGGACACTGGTGCAAAAGCAACAGATGCTCAACATGGGGTGAAACGTGAGTGTGAGAGCACAGGTAGAAAGAGGAGGTACACAAAACAAGCTCAGATACGCGTGCAAAAGAAACATAAGCTCGACATGGGGTGAAACGAGTGTGTGAGAGCACAGGTAAGAGGAGGTGGTACACATAACAGGCCAGGAGACAGATGCAAAAGCAATGGAAGCTCTACATGGGGCGAAACCTGTGTGAGGGAGCACAGGTAGGAGGAAGAGCTACACAAAAGAAGCTTGGACACTGGTGCAAAGGCAACAGATGCCCAACATGGGTTGAAACCTTAGTGTGAGAGCACAGGTAGAAAGGGGAAGTAAACAAAACAAGCACAGATACTGGTGCAAAAGCAACATAAGCTCGACATGGGCTGAAACGAGTGTGTGAGAGCACAGGTAAGAGGAGGTGGTACACATAACAGGCCAGGAGACAGATGCAAAAGCAATGGAAACTCTACATGGGGCGAAACGTCTGTGAGAGAGCACAGGTAGGAGGAGGAGGTACACAAAAGAAGCACGGACACGGGTGCAAAAGCAACAGGTCCTCAACATGGGGTGAAACGTGAGTTTGAGAGCACAGGTAGAAGGAGGAGGTACACAAAAGAAGCACAGATACTGGTGCAAAAGCAACATAAGCTCGACATGGGGTGAAACGAGTGTGTGAGAGCACAGGTAAGAGGAGGTGGTACACATAACGGGCCAGGAGACAGATGCAAAAGCAATGGAAGCTCTACATGGGGCGAAACGTGTGTGAGGGAGCACAGGTAGGAGGAAGAGGTACACAAAACAAGCTTGGACACTGGTGCAAAGGCAACAGATGCCCAACATGGGTTGAAACCTTAGTGTGAGAGCACAGGTAGAAAGAGGAGGTACACAAATCAAGCACAGATACTGGTGCAAAAGCAAAAAAATCTCGACCTGGCGTGAAACGAGTGTGTGAGAGCACAGGTAAGAGGTGGTGGTACACATAAGAGGCCTGGAAACAGATGCAAAGCAATTAAAACTCTACATGGGGCGAAACGTGTGTGAGAGAGCACATGTAGGACGAGGAGGTACACAAAACAAGCTTGGACACTCGTGCAAACGCAGCAGATGCTCAACATGGGGTGAAACGTGAGTGTGAGAGCACAGTTAGAAATGGGAAGTAAACAAAACAAGCACAGATACTAGTGCAAAAGCAACATAAGTTCGACATGGGGTGAAACGAGTGTGTGAGAGCACATGTAAGAGGAGGTGGTAGATATAACAGGCCAGGAGACAGATGCAAAAGCAATGGAAGCTCTACATGGGGCGAAACGTGTGTGAGAGAGCACAGGTAGGAGGAGGAGGTATACAAAACAAGCTTGGACACTGGTGCAAAAGCAACAGGTGCTCAACATGGGGTTAAACGTGAGTTTGAGAGCACAGGTAGAGAGAGGAGATACACAAAACAAGCAGAGATACTGGTGCAAAAGCAAAGAAATCTCGACCTGGCGTGAAACGGGTGTGTGAGAGCACAGGTAAGAGGAGGTGGTACACATAACAGGCCAGGAGACAAATGCAAAAGCAGTGGAAGCTCTACATGGGGCGAAACGTGTGTGAGAGAGCACAGGTAGGAAGAGGAGGTACACAAAACAATCTTGGACACTGGTGAAAAAGCAACAGGTGCTCAACATGGGGTGAAACGTGAGTGTGAGAGCACAGGTAGAAAGAGGAGGTACACAAAACAAGCTCAGATACGGGTGCAAAAGAAACAAAAGGTCGACATGGGTTGAAACGAGTGTCTGAGTGCACAGGTTGTAGGGGGTGGTACACATAACAGGCCGGGAGACAGATGCAAAAGCAATGGTAGCTCTACATGGGGCGAAACGTGTGCGAGTGAGCAGAGGTAGGAGGAAAAGGTACACAAAACAAGCTTGGACACTGGTGCAAAAGAAACAGATGCTAAACATGGGGTGAAACGTGAGTGAGAGGGCACAGGTAGAAAGAGGAGGTACACAAAACAAGCTCAGATACGGGTGCAAAAGATACAAAAGGTCGACATGGGGTGAAACGAGTGTCTGAGTGCACAGGTTGTAGGGGGTAGTACACATAACAGGCCAGGAGACAGATGCAAAAGCAATGGAAGCTCTACGTGGGGCGAAACGTGTGTGAAAGGGCACAGGTAGGAGGAGGAGGTACACAAAACAAGCTTGGACACTGGTGCAGAAGCAACAAAAGCTTGACATGGGGTGAAACGAGTGTGTGAGAGCACAGGTAGAAAGAGGAGGTACACAAAACAAGCACAGATACTGGTGCAAAAGCAACATAAGCTCGAAATGGGGTGAAAGGAGTGTGTAAAAGCACAGGTAAGAGGAGGTGGTTCACATAACAGACCAGGAGACAGATGCAAAAGCAATGGAAGCTCTACATGGGGCAAAACGTATGTGAGTGAGGACAGGTAAGAGGAGGAGGTACACATAACAAGCTTGGACACTGGTGCGAAAGCAACAGATGCTCAACATGGGGTGTAACGTGAATGTGAGAGCACAGGTAGAAAGATGAGGTACACAAAACAAGCACAGATACTGGTGCAAAAGCAACAAAAGCTTGACATGGGGTGAAACGAGTGTGTGAGTGCACAGGTAGAAAGCTGAGTTACACAAAACAAGCTGAGATACTGGTGCAAAAGCAACAAAAGCTGGACATGGTGTGAAACGGGTGTGTGAGAGCACAGGTAAGAGGAGGTGGTACACATAACAGGCCAGGAGACAAATGCAAAAGCAGTGGAAGCTCTACATGGGGCGAAACGTGTGTGAGAGAGCACAGGTAGGAAGAGGAGGTACACAAAACAATCTTGGACACTGGTGAAAAAGCAACAGGTGCTCAACATGGGGTGAAACGTGAGTGTGAGAGCACAGGTAGAAAGAGGAGGTACACAAAACAAGCTCAGATACGGGTGCAAAAGAAACAAAAGGTCGACATGTGGCGAAACGAGTGTCTGAGTGCACAGGTTGTAGGGGGTGGTACACATAACAGGCTGGGAGACAGATGCAAAAGCAATGGTAGCTCTACATGGGGCGAAACGTGTGCGAGTGAGCAGAGGTAGGAGGAACAGGTACACAAAACAAGCTTGGACACTGGTGCAAAAGAAACAGATGCTAAACATGGGGTGAAACGTGAGTGAGAGGGCACAGGTAGAAAGAGGAGGTACACAAAACAAGCTCAGATACGGGTGCAAAAGAAACAAAAGGTCGACATGGGGTGAAACGAGTGTCTGAGTGCACAGGTTGTAGGGGGTAGTACACATAACAGGCCAGGAGACAGATGCAAAAGCAATGGAAGCTCAACATGGGGCGAAACGTGTGTAAGGGAGCACAGGTAGGAGGAAGAGGTACACAAAACAAGCTTGGACACTGGTGCAAAGGCAACAGATGCCCAACATGGGTTGAAACCTTAGTGTGAGAGCACAGGTAGAAAGAGGAGGTACACAAATCAAGCACAGATACTGGTGCAAAAGCAAAAAAATCTCGACATGGGCGTGAAACGAGTGTGTGAGAGCACAGGTATGAGGTGGTGGTAAACATAAGAGGCCAGGAAACAGATGCAAAAGCAATGGAAAATCTACATGGGGCGAAACGTGTGAGAGAGCACAGGTAGGAGGAGGAGGTACACAAAACAAGCTTGGACACTCGCGCAAACGCAGCAGATGCTCAACATGAGGTGAAACGTGAGTGTGAGAGCACAGTTAGAAATGGGAAGTAAACAAAACAAGCACAGATACTGGTGCAAAAGCAACATAAGTTCGACATGGGGTGAAACGAGTGTGTGAGAGCACATGTAAGAGGAGGTGGTACACATAACAGGCCAGGAGACAGATGCAAAAGCAGTGGAAGCTCTACATGGGGCGAAACGTGTGTGAAAGGGCACAGGTACGAGGAGGAGGTACACAAAACAAGCTTGGACACTGGTGCAGAAGCAACAGATGCTCAACATGGGGTGAAACGTGAGTGTGAGAGCACAGGTAGAAAGAGGAGGTACACAAAACAAGCACAGATACTGATGCAAAAGCAACATAAGCTCGTCTTGGGGTGAAACGAGTGTGTGAGAGCACAGGTAAGAGGAGGTGGTACACATAACAGGCCAGGAGACAAATGCAAAAGCAATGGAAGCTCTACATGGGGCGAAACGTGTGTGAGGGAGCACAGGTAGGAGGAAGAGGTACACAAAACAAGCTTGGACACTGGTGCAAAGACAACAGATGCCCAACATGGGTTGAAACCTTAGTGTGAGAGCACAGGTAGAAAGAGGAGGTACACAAATCAAGCACAGATACTGGTGCAAAAGCAAAAAAATCTCGACCTGGCGTGAAACGAGTGTGTGAGAGCACAGGTAAGAGGTGGTGGTACACATAAGAGGCCAGGAAACAGATGCAAAAGCAATGGAAACTCTACATGGGGCGAAACGTGTGTCAGAGAGCACAGGTAGGAGGAGGAGGTACACAAAACAAGCTTGGACACTCGTGCAAACGCAGCAGATGCTCAACATGGGGTGAAACGTGAGTGTGAGAGCACAGTTAGAAATGGGAAGTAAACAAAACAAGCACAGATACTAGTGCAAAAGCAACATAAGTTCGACATGGGGTGAAACGAGTGTGTGAGAGCACATGTAAGAGGAGGTGGTAGATATAACAGGCCAGGAGACAGATGCAAAAGCAATGGAAGCTCTACATGGGGCGAAACGTGTGTGAGAGAGCACAGGTAGGAGGAGGAGGTATACAAAACAAGCTTGGACACTGGTGCAAAAGCAACAGGTGCTCAACATGGGGTTAAACGTGAGTTTGAGAGCACAGGTAGAGAGAGGAGATACACAAAACAAGCAGAGATACTGGTGCAAAAGCAAAGAAAGCTCGACATGGGGTGAAACGGGTGTGTGAGAGCACAGGTAAGAGGAGGTGGTACACATAACAGGCCAGGAGACAAATGCAAAAGCAGTGGAAGCTCTACATGGGGCGAAACGTGTGTGAGAGAGCACAGGTAGGAAGAGGAGGTACACAAAACAATCTTGGACACTGGTGAAAAAGCAACAGGTGCTCAACATGGGGTGAAACGTGAGTGTGAGAGCACAGGTAGAAAGAGGAGGTACACAAAACAAGCTCAGATACGGGTGCAAAAGAAACAAAAGGTCGACATGGGTTGAAACGAGTGTCTGAGTGCACAGGTTGTAGGGGGTGGTACACATAACAGGCCGGGAGACAGATGCAAAAGCAATGGTAGCTCTACATGGGGCGAAACGTGTGCGAGTGAGCAGAGGTAGGAGGAAAAGGTACACAAAACAAGCTTGGACACTGGTGCAAAAGAAACAGATGCTAAACATGGGGTGAAACGTGAGTGAGAGGGCACAGGTAGAAAGAGGAGGTACACAAAACAAGCTCAGATACGGGTGCAAAAGATACAAAAGGTCGACATGGGGTGAAACGAGTGTCTGAGTGCACAGGTTGTAGGGGGTAGTACACATAACAGGCCAGGAGACAGATGCAAAAGCAATGGAAGCTCTACATGGGCGAAACGTGTGTGAGGGAGCACAGGTAGGAGGAAGAGGTACACAAAACAAGCTTGGACACTGGTGCAAAGGCAACAGATGCCCAACATGGGTTGAAACCTTAGTGTGAGAGCACAGGTAGAAAGAGGAGGTACACAAATCAAGCACAGATACTGGTGCAAAAGCAAAAAAATCTCGACATGGGGTGAAACGAGTGTGTGAGAGCACAGGTAAGAGGTGGTGGTACACATAAGAGGCCAGGAAACAGATGCAAAAGCAATGGAAACTCTACATGGGGCGAAACGTGTGTCAGAGAGCACAGGTAGGAGGAGGAGGTACACAAAACAAGCTTGGACACTCGTGCAAACGCAGCAGATGCTCAACATGGGGTGAAACGTGAGTGTGAGAGCACAGTTAGAAATGGGAAGTAAACAAAACAAGCACAGATACTAGTGCAAAAGCAACATACGTTCGACATGGGGTGAAACGAGTGTGTGAGAGCACATGTAAGAGGAGGTGGTACACATAACAGGCCAGGAGACAGATGCAAAAGCAGTGGAAGCTCTACATGGGGCGAAACGTGTGTGAAAGGGCGCAGATAGGAGGAGGAGGTACACAAAACAAGCTTGGACACTGGTGCAGAAGCAACAGATGCTCAACATGGGGTGAAACGTGAGTGTGAGAGCACAGGTAGAAAGAGGAGGTACACAAAACAAGCACAGATACTGATGCAAAAGCAACATAAGCTCGACTTGGGGTGAAACGAGTGTGTGAGAGCACAGGTAAGAGGAGGTGGTACACATAACAGGCCAGGAGACAAATGCAAAATCAATGGAAGCTCTACATGGGGCGAAACGTGTGTGAGAGAGCACAGGTAGGAGGAGGAGGTACACAAAACAATCTTGGACAATGGTGAAAAAGCAACAGTTGCTCAACATGGGGTGAAACGTGAGTGTGAGAGCACAGGTAGAAAGAGGAGGTACACAAAACAAGCTCAGATACGGGTGCAAAAGAAACAAAAGGTCGACATGGGGCGAAGCGAGTGTCTGAGTGCACAGGTTGTAGGGGGTGGTACACATAACACGCCAAAAGACAGATGCAAAAGCAATGGAAGCTCTACATGGGGCGAAACGTGTGCGAGTGAGCAGAGGTAGGAGGAAAAGGTACACAAAACAAGCTGGGACACTGGTGCAAAAGCAACAGATGCTCAACATGGGGTGAAACGTGAGTGTGAGAGCACAGGTAGAATGAGGAGGTACACAAAACAAGCTCAGATACGGGTGCAAAAGAAACAAAAGGTCGACATGGGGTGAAACGAGTGTCTGAGTGCACAGGTTGTAGGAGGTAGTACACATAACAGGCCAGGAGACAGATGCAAAAGCATTGGAAGCTCTACATGGGGCGAAACGTGTGCGAGTGAGCACAGGTACGAGGAGCAGGTACACAAAACAAGCTTGGACACTGGTGCGAAAGCAGCAGTTGCTCAACATGGGGTGAAACGTGAGTGTGAGAGCACAGTTAGAAAGGGGAAGTAAACAAAACAAGCACAGATACTGGTGCAAAAGCAACATAAGCTCGACATGGGGTGAAACGAGTGTGTGAGAGCACAGGTAAGAGGAGGTGGTACACATAACAGGCCAGGAGACAGATGCAAAAGCAATGGAAACTCTACATGGGGCGAAACGTCTGTGAGAGAGCACAGGTTGGAGGAGGAGGTACACAAAAGAAGCACGGACACGGGTGCAAAAGCAACAGGTGCTCAACATGGGGTGAAACGTGAGTTTGAGAGCACAGGTAGAAAGAGGAGGTACACAAAAGAAGCACAGATACTGGTGCAAAAGCAACATAAGCTCGACATGGGGTGAAACGAGTGTGTGAGAGCACATGTAAGAGGAGGTGGTACACATAACAGGCCAGGAGACAGATGCAAAAGCAATGGAAGCTCTACATGGGGCGAAACGTGTATGAGAGAGCACAGGTAGGAGGAGGAGGTACACAAAACAATCTTGGACACTGGTGAAAAAGCAACAGGTGCTCAACATGGGGTGAAACGTGAGTGTGAGAGCACAGGTAGAAAGAGGAGGTACACAAAACAAGCTCAGATACGGGTGCAAAAGAAACAAAAGGTCGACATGGGGCGATACGAGAGTCTGAGTGCACAGGTTGTAGGGGGTGGTACACATAACAGGCCGGGAGACAGATGCAAAAGCAATGGAAGCTCTACATGGGGCGAAACGTGTGCGAGTGAGCAGAGGTAGGAGGAAAAGGTACATAAAACAAGCTTGGACACTGGTGCAAAAGAAACAGATGCTCAACATGGGGTGAAACGTGAGTGAGAGGGCACAGGTAGAAAGAGGAGGTACACAAAACAAGCTCAGATACGGGTGCAAAAGAAACAAAAGGTCGACATGGGGTGAAACGAGTGTCTGAGTGCACAGGTTGTAGGGGGTAGTACACATAACAGGCCAGGAGACAGATGCAAAAGCAATGGAAGCTCTACATGTGGCGAAAGGTGTGTGAGAGAGCACAGGTAGGAGGAGGAGGTACACAAAACAAGCTTGGACGCTGGTGCAAAAGCAACAGATGCTCAACATTGGGTGAAACGTGAGTGTGAGAGCACAGTTAGAAAGGGGAAGTAAACAAAACAAGCACAGATACTGGTGCAAAAGCAACATAAGCTCGACATGGGGTGAAACGAGTGTGTGAGAGCACAGGTAAGAGGAGGTGGTACACATAACAGGCCAGGAGACAGATGCAAAAGCAATGGAAACTCTACATGGGGCGAAACGTCTGTGAGAGAGCACAGGTTGGAGGAGGAGGTACACAAAAGAAGCACGGACACGGGTGCAAAAGCAACAGGTGCTCAACATGGGGTGAAACGTGAGTTTGAGAGCACAGGTAGAAAGAGGAGGTACACAAAAGAAGCACAGATACTGGTGCAAAAGCAACATAAGCTCGACATGGGGTGAAACGAGTGTGTGAGAGCACAGGTAAGAGGAGGTGGTACACATAACAGGCCAGGAGACAGATGCAAAAGCAATGGAAGCTCTACATGGGGCGAAACGTGTATGAGAGAGCACAGGTAGGAGGAGGAGGTACACAAAACAATCTTGGACACTGGTGAAAAAGCAACAGGTGCTCAACATGGGGTGAAACGTGAGTGTGACAGCACAGGTAGAAAGAGGAGGTACACAAAACAAGCTCAGATACGGGTGCAAAAGAAACAAAAGGTCGACATGGGGCGATACGAGTGTCTGAGTGCACAGGTTGTAGGGGGTGGTACACATAACAGGCCGGGAGACAGATGCAAAAGCAATGGAAGCTCTACATGGGGCGAAACGTGTGCGAGTGAGCAGAGGTAGGAGGAAAAGGTACACAAAACAAGCTTGGACACTGGTGCAAAAGAAACAGATGCTCAACATGGGGTGAAACGTGAGTGAGAGGGCACAGGTAGAAAGAGGAGGTACACAAAACAAGCTCAGATACGGGTGCAAAAGAAACAAAAGGTCGACATGGGGTGAAACGAGTGTCTGAGTGCACAGGTTGTAGGGGGTAGTACACATAACAGGCCAGGAGACAGATGCAAAAGCAATGGAAGCTCTACATGTGGCGAAAGGTGTGTGAGAGAGCACAGGTAGGAGGAGGAGGTACACAAAACAAGCTTGGACGCTGGTGCAAAAGCAACAGATGCTCAACATTGGGTGAAACGTGAGTTTGAGAGCACAGGTAGAATGAGGAGGTACAGAAAACAAGCACAGATACTGGTGCAAAAGCAACAAAAGCGCGACATGGGGTAAAACGAGTGTGTGAGAGCATAGGTAAGAGGAGGTTGTACACGTAACAGGCCAGGAGACAGATGCAAAAGCAATGGAAGCTCTACATTGGGCAAAACGTGTGTGAGAGAGCACAGGTAGGAGGAGGAGGTACACAAAACAAGCTTGGACGCTGGTGCAAAAGCAACAGATGCTCAACATGGGGTGAAACGTGAGTGTGAGAGCACAGGTAGAAAGAGGAGGTACACAAAACAAGCTCAGATTCGGGTGCAAAAGAAACAAAAGGTCGACATGGGTTGAAACGAGTGTCTGAGAGCACAGGTTGTAGGGGGTGGTACACATAACAGGCCAGGAGACAGATGCAAAAGCAATGGAAGCTCTACATGTGGCGAAAGGTGTGAGAGAGAGCACATGTAGGAGGAGGAGGTACACAAAAGAGGCACGGACACTGGTGCAAAAGCAACATAAGCTCGACATGGGGCGAAACGTGTGTGTGAAGCACAGGTAGGAGGAGGAGATACAGAAAACAGGCCAGGACACAGATGTAATAGCAACAGAAGCTCAACATGGGGCGAAACGTGTGTGTGAGACCATAGGTAGGAGGAGGAGATACAGAAAACAGGCCAGGACACAGATGTAATAGGAACAGGAGCTCAACATGTGGCAAAATGTGTGTGTGAAAGCACAGGTGGGAGGAGGAGGTACACATAACAGGCCAGGAGACAGATGCAAAAGCATTGGAAGCTCTAAATGGGGCGAAACGTTTGCGAGTGAGCACAGGTAGGAGGAGGAGGTACACAAAACAAGCTTGGACACTGGTGCAAAGGCAACAGATGCTCAACATGGGGTGAAACGTGAGTTTGAGAGCACTGGTAAGAGGAGGTGGTACACATAACAGGCCAGGAGACAGATGCAAAAGCAATGGAAGCTGTACATGGGGCGAAACCTGTGTGAGAGAGCACAGGTAGGAGGAGGAGTTACACAAAACACGCTTGGACACTGGTGCAAAAGCAACAGATGCTCAACATGGGGCGAAACGTGAGTGTGAGAGCACAGGTAGAAAGAGGAGGTACACAAAAGAAGCCCAGATACTGGTGCAAAAGCAACAAAAGCTCGACATGGGGTGAAACGAGTGTGTGAGAGCACACGTTTCTGGAGGTGGTACACATAACAGGCCAGGAGACAGATGCAAAAGCAATGGATGCTTGACATGGGGTGAAATGAGTGTGTGAGAGCACAGGTAAGAGGAGGTGGTACACATAACAGGCCAGGAGAGAGATGCAAAAGCAATGGAAGCTCTACATGGGGCGAAACGTATGTGAGAGAACACAGGTAGTAGGAGGAGGTACACAAAACAAGCTTGGACACTCGTGCAAACGCAGCAGATGCTCAACATGGGGTGAAACGTAAGTTTGCGAGCACAGGTAGAATGAGGAGGTACACAAAACATGCACAGATACTGGTGCAGAAGCAACAAAAGCTCGACATGGGGTGAAATGAGTGTGTGAGGGCACAGGTAAGAGGAGGTGGTACACATAACAGGCCAGGAGACAGATGCAAAAGCAATGGAAGCTCTACATGGGGCGAAACGTGTGTGAGAGAGCACAGGTAGGATTAGGGGGTACACAAAACAAGCTTGGACGCTGGTGCAAAAGCAACAGATGCTCAACATGGGGTGAAACGTGAGTTTGAGAGCACAGGTAGAAAGAGGAGGTACACAAAAAAAGCACAGATACTGGTGCAAAAGCATAAAAGCTCGACATGGGGTCAAAAGAGTGTGTGAGAGCACAGGTAAGAGGAGGTGGTACACATAACAGGCCAGGAGACAGATGCAAAAGCAATGGAAGCTCTACATGGGGCGAAACGTGTGTGAGAGAGCACAGGTAGGATTAGGGGGTACACAAAACAAGCTTGGACGCTGGTGCAAAAGCAACAGATGCTCAACATGGGGTGAAACGTGAGTTTGAGAGCACAGGTAGAAAGAGGAGGTACACAAAAAAAGCACAGATACTGGTGCAAAAGCATAAAAGCTCGACATGGGGTCAAAAGAGTGTGTGAGAGCACAGGTAAGAGGAGGTGGTACACATAACAGGCCAGGAGACAGATGCAAAAGCAATGGAAGCTCTACATGGGGCGAAACGTGTGTGAGAGAGCACAGGTAGGATTAGGGGGTACACAAAACAAGCTTGGACGCTGGTGCAAAAGCAACAGATGCTCAACATGGGGTGAAACGTGACTTTGAGAGCACAGGTAGATAGAGGAGGTACACAAAACAATCACAGATACTGGTGCAAAAGCAACATAAGCTTGACATGGGGTGAAACGTGTGTGTGAGAGCACAGGTAAGAGGAGGTGGTACACATAACAAGCCAGGAGACAGATGCAAAAGCAACGGAAGCTCTACATGTGGCGAAAAGTGTGTGAGAGAGCTCAGGTAGGAGGAGGAGGTACACAAAACAAGCACAGATACAGGTGCAAAAGCAACATTAGCTCGACATGTGGTGAAACGATTGTGTAAAAGCACAGGTAAGAGGAGGTGGTACACATAACAGGCCAGGAGACAGATGCATAAGCAATGGAAGCTCTACATTGGGCGAAAGGTGTGTGAGAGAGCACAGGTAGGAGGAGGAGGTACACAAAAGTAGCACGGACACTGGTGCAAAAGCAACATAAGCTCGACATGGATTGAAACGTGTGTGTGAAGCACAGGTAGGAGGAGGAGATACAGAAAACAGGCCAGGACACAGATGTATTGGCAACAGAAGCTCAACATGGGGCGAAACGTGTGTGTGAGACCATAGGTAGGAGGAGGAGATACAGAAAACAGGCCAGGACACAGATGTAATAGCAACAGTAGCTCAACATGTGGCGAAATGTGTGTATGAAGGCACAGGTAGGAGGAGGAGGTACACATAACAGGCCAGGAGACAGATGCATAAGCAATGGAAGCTCTACATTGGGCGAAACGTATGTGAGAGAGCACAGGTAGGAGGAGGAGGTACACAAAAGAAGCTTGGACACTGGTGCAAAAGCAACAGATGCTCAACATCTGGTGAAACGTGAGTGTGAGAGCACAGGTGGAAAGAGGAGGTAAACAAAACAAGCACGGATACTGGTGCAAAAGCAACATAAGCTCGACATGGGGTGAAACGTATGTGTGAGAGCACAGGTAAGAGGAGGTGGTACACAAAACATCCCAGGAGACAGATGCAAAAGCAATGGAAACTCTACATGGGGCGAAACGTATGTGAGAGAGGACAGGTAAGAGGAGGAGGTACACATAACAAGCTTGGACACTGGTGCGAAAGCAGCAGATGCTCAACATGGGGTGAAACGTGAGTGTGAGAGCACAGTTAGAAAGGGGAGGTAAACAAAACAAGCACAGAGACAGGTGCAAAAGCAACATAAGCTCAACATGGGGTGAAACGAGTGTGCGAGAGCCCAGGTAAGAGCATGTGGTACACATAACAGGCCAGGAGACAGATGGAAAAGCAATGGAAGCTCTACATGGGGCGATACGAGTTTGAGAGAGCACAGCTAGGAGGAGGAGGTACACAAAACAAGCTAGGACACTGGTGCAAAAGCAACAGATGCTCAACATCTGGTGAAACGTGAGTGTGAGAGCACAGGTAAGAGGAGGTGGTACACGTAACAGGCCAGGAGACAGATGCAAAAGCAATGGAAGCTCAATATGGGGCGAAACGTGTGTGAGAGACCACAGGTAGGAGGAGGAGGTACACAAAAGAAGCTTGGACACTGGTGCAAAATCAGCAGATGCTCAACATTGGGTGAAACGTGAGTGTGAGAGCACAGTTAGAAAGGGGACGTAATCAAAACAAGCACAGATACTGGTGCAAAAGCAACATAAGCTCGACATGGGGTGAAACGAGTGTGTGAGTGCACAGGTAAGAGGATGTGGTACACATAACTCAGGAGACATATGCAAAAGCAATGGATGCTCTAAATGGGGCGATACGTGTGTGAGAGAGCACAGGTAGGAGGAGGAGGTACACAAAGGAGCACGGACACTGGTGCAAAAGCAACGAAAATTCGACATGGTGTGAAACGTGTGTGTGAGAGCATAGGTAAGAGGAGGTGGTACACATAACAGGCCAGGAGACAAATGCAAAAGCAATGGAAACTCTACATGGGGCAAAACGTATGTGAGAGAACACAGGTAGAAGGTACAGGTACACAAAAGTAGCACGGACATTGGTGCAAAAGCAACATAAGCTCGACATGGGGTGAAACGTGTGTGTGAGAGCACACGTAGGAATAGGAGGTACACAAAACAAGCTTGGACACTGGTGCAACAGCAACAGATGCTCAACATGGGATGAAACGTGTGTGAGAGCACAGGTAGAAAGAGGAGGTACACAAAACAAGCACAGATACTGGTGCAAAAGCAACATAAGCTCGACATGGAGTGAAACGTGTGTGTGAGAGCACACGTAAGAGGAGGAGGTACACAAAACAAGCTTTGACATTGGTGCAAAAGCAATGGATGCTCAAAATGGGGTGAAACGTGAGTGTGAGAGCACAGGTAGAAACAGGAGATACACAAAACAAGCACAGATACTGGTGCAAAAGAAACATATGCTCGACATGGGGTGAAACGTGTGTGTGAGAGCACACGTAGGAGGAGGAGGTACACAAAACAAGCTTGGACACTGGTGCAAAAGCAACAGATGCTCAACATGGGGTGAAACGTGAGTTCGAGAGCACAGGTAGAAAGAGGAGTTACACAAAACAAGCACAGATACTTGTGCAAAAGCAACATAAGCTCGACATGGGGTGAAACGTGTGTGTGAGAGCACACGTAGGAGGAGGAGGTGCAAAAACAAGCTTGGACACTGGTGCAAAAGCAACAGATGCTCAACATGGGGTGAAACGTGTGTGTGAGAGCATAGGTAAGAGGAGTTGGTACACATAACAGGCCAGGAGACAGATGCAAAAGCAATGGAAGCTCTACATGGGGCGAAATGTATGTGAGATAGCACAGGTAGGAGGATGAGTTACACAAAAGAAGCACGGACATTGGTGCAAAAGCAACATAAGCTTGACATTGGGTGAAACGGGTGTGTGAAGCACAGGTAGGAGGAGGAGATACAGAAAACAGGCCAGGACACAGATGTAATAGCAACAGAAGCTCAACGTGGGGCGAAATGTGTGTGTGAAAGCACAGGTAGGAGGAGGAGGTACTCAAAACAAGCTTGGACACTGGTGCATAAGCATCAGATGCTCAACATGGGGTGAAACGTGAGTTCGAGAGCACAGGTAGAAAGAGGAGTTACACAAAACAAGCACAGATACTGGTGCAAATGCAACATAAGCTCGACATGGGGTGAAACGTGTGTGTGAGAGCACAGGTAAGAGGAGGTGGTACACATAACAGGCCTGGAGACAGATGCAAAAGCAATGGAAGCTCTACAGGGGGCGAAACGTGTGTGAGAGAGCACAGGTAGGAGGAGGTGGTACACAAAACAAGCACAGATACTGGTGCAAAAGCAACATAAGCTCGACATGGAGTGAAACGTGTGTGTGAGAGCACACGTAAGAGGAGGAGGTACACAAAACAAGCTTTGACATTGGTGCAAAAGCAATGGATGCTCAAAATGGGGTGAAACGTGAGTGTGAGAGCACAGGTAGAAACAGGAGATACACAAAACAAGCACAGATACTGGTGCAAAAGAAACATATGCTCGACATGGGGTGAAACGTGTGTGTGAGAGCACACGTAGGAGGAGGAGGTACACAAAACAAGCTTGGACACTGGTGCAAAAGCAACAGATGCTCAACATGGGGTGAAACGTGAGTTCGAGAGCACAGGTAGAAAGAGGAGTTACACAAAACAAGCACAGATACTTGTGCAAAAGCAACATAAGCTCGACATGGGGTGAAACGTGTGTGTGAGAGCACACGTAGGAGGAGGAGGTGCAAAAACAAGCTTGGACACTGGTGCAAAAGCAACAGATGCTCAACATGGGGTGAAACGTGTGTGTGAGAGCATAGGTAAGAGGAGTTGGTACACATAACAGGCCAGGAGACAGATGCAAAAGCAATGGAAGCTCTACATGGGGCGAAATGTATGTGAGATAGCACAGGTAGGAGGATGAGTTACACAAAAGAAGCACGGACAATGGTGCAAAAGCAACATAAGCTTGACATTGGGTGAAACGGGTGTGTGAAGCACAGGTAGGAGGAGGAGATACAGAAAACAGGCCAGGACACAGATGTAATAGCAACAGAAGCTCAACGTGGGGCGAAATGTGTGTGTGAAAGCACAGGTAGGAGGAGGAGGTACTCAAAACAAGCTTGGACACTGGTGCATAAGCATCAGATGCTCAACATGGGGTGAAACGTGAGTTCGAGAGCACAGGTAGAAAGAGGAGTTACACAAAACAAGCACAGATACTGGTGCAAATGCAACATAAGCTCGACATAGGGCGAATCGTGTGTGTGAGAGCACAGGTAGGAGGTGGAGGTACACAAAATAGGCAAGGAAACTAGTGCAAAAGCAACAGAAGCTCGACATGGGGCGAAACGTGTGTGTGAGAACACAGGTAGGAGAGGAGGTACACAAGGTACACAAGCACAGACACTGGTGCAAAACCAACAGATGCCCGTGTGCCCGTCACAAAAGGAATGTATTTTCGAAATACAGGGTGTTTCCAAACAGACTTTACAACTTCGAAAATTAATATATATTTATTAAAATGAGGTAGAGAGGTTGTTGTAGTTTTGTTTCAAAGGAGAACACATCATGTTTTCACTTGCGTAGTTGGCGAATCGCGCCGCAACAAGCGCTAGCGGCAGTTACGTTAAAGATTGTTGCCTGCACTGGACCCCAGCGTGCTAGCTGTGTGTTTTGATTTTGAAGAATCAAAGTCGGCGACGACATTTCAGCGTAAATTTCGTACCAAGTATGCTGAAGATCCTCTTAGTAGGTCTACAATTTATGAGTGGCATAAATATTTGTAGAAACGGGGTGCTCAGTAAGACGTAAGAAAGTACCAGGTCGTCGAAGCACGTCTGTCGATGTCGTTGAGCAAGTGAGACAGAGTTTTGTCAACAGCCCTACGAAATCGACCCGACGTGCATCTCGTGAACCTCAAGTACCACATACAACAGTTTGGCGTGTGTTGAGAAAACGCTTGCATTTGAAACCATACAGATTGTCGCTTTTACAAGCAATTAAATACACTGATAAGATTGCCCAGAAGAACTTCTGTGCGGATATGTTAGACCGAGTGGATGGTGATGAACATTTCTTGGACAACATAATCTTTTCTGGCGAGTCAACTTTTCACTTATGTGCCAAAGTTAACACACATAACTGTAGGATTTAGGGCAGTGAAAATCCACATGAAACATTACAACATACTCGTGAAAGCCCTAAGATGAACGGTTTATGTGCGTTGTTCCACGAACAAATCATCAACAGGATAGTGTACCTGAATACGTTGTAACAATTATTGATACCCCATGCCGATGACGACGGAGAACAAAACGTTTACTTCATGCAAGACGGCGCACCGCCACACGACCTGCGGACGCCCAGGATTTTCTCAGTGACCGTTTTCCAGGTAAACGGACTGGCCGCTCTGCGCAGTTACATTCTTTTGGGGTTTCATCAAAGATGCGGTGTGCGTTCCTCCTTGGCGTCCACTCTACCGGAACTTCGGGCAAGAACCTACGCCGCTGCTGAGCAAGTTACACCTGCAATGCTAATGCGAGTTTTGGAAGAAATCAGTTACCGGTGGGGTGTCTGCAGGCTAACCAACGGAAAACACATCGAGGTTTAAGGTAAATTCTTGATGTGTTTTCCTTTGAAACAACACTAAAACCATCTCTGTGCCTCTTTTTAATAAATTAATGTGAATTTTCAAAGTTGTAAATTCCCCTTCGGAACAGCCTGTATTTTACAGAGCCGGTACCGTCGGTTCGCAGGGAGCAGCGCTGCCGGCCTGGGCGGCAGCCGAGGACCCGCCCACCTGCCCCAGACCCGTGCTCCGAAGCCCGGAGAACAGACAGGGAGTCGGGGAACGTACTTCAGCGTGACTAACAGCGTGGCGAAGTTGCTGACAGCTGAGGATAGTCTCTAGTTTCGTATGAATAATACTAGAAAAGTTTCTCACGACCGGGGAGCATTCTCCGATTTATGAAGAAAGCTCTAGCGTACTTCGTGCTAAGTAACTACCATTAAGGTTACGTTTTACTGTGGTTTATAACAAAAATGGAGTGCAGACGACTAAGAAATAAAACTGACAGGAACTGTAAGATAGCTTAGCAGTAGCGGCTAGAAGGCAAATGTATGTCTATAGAAGAATGTATAAATAGGGGAAAATAGATATCGCCTACAGGAAAATAAACGTTTGGAGACAAGAAAAGCAGCCGTATGAATATAAAGAACTCAGATGGAAAAGCAGTTCTCAACAAAGAAGGGAAAGCTGAAAGGTAGAAATAGTACATAGAGGGGCTCTATAAAGGAAATGAACTCAAAGACAATATTGTAGGAAGGGAAGATGATTTAGCTGAAGATGAAATAGGAGATACCATACTGAGAGAATAATTTGACAGAGCACTGAAAGACCTAAGTCGAAACAAGGCCCCTGCAATGTACGACATTTCCTCAGAACTACTGAAGTCTCTGGGAGAGCCAATCGTGACAAAACTATATCACCTGTTCACCGTAAAATGTATGAGGCAGGAGAAATACCCTCAGACTTTAAGAAAAATGTGATAATCTCCATACCAAAGAAAGAAGATGCAGACAGGTGTGAATGTTACAGAACCACCAGATTAATAAGTCATGGTTGCAAAATTTTAACACGAATTATTTACAGAAGAATGGAAAAACTGGTAGAAGCCGACCTTGGGGAAAACCAATTTGGATTCAGGAGAAATGTAGGAACACGGGAGGTAATACTCACTTTACAGCTTATCGTAGAAGATAAGATGAACATTAGCAAGAGGAAAACAAGGGTAATCGAATGCAGTCTTAGAAAATCAGGTGATGCTGAAGGAATTAAATTAGGTAACGAATCAATAAAGGTGGTAAATGAGTTTTGTTACTTGGGTAAATAACATATGATGGTCGCAGTACAGAGGATATTAAATGCAGAATGGCAATGGGAAGGAAAGCGTTTTTGAAAAAGAGAAATTTGTTAACATCGAATATTAATTGAAGCGTAAGGAAGTCCTTTCTGAAGGCATTTGTGTGGAGTCTTGCCTTGTATGGGAGTGAAACGTGGACAGTAAACAGTGTGAATAGGTAGAGGATAGAGGCTTCTGAAATGTGGTGCTATAGAAGAATGCTGAAGATTAGGTGGGTGGATCGCGTAACTAATGACGAGGTACTGAACAGAATTTAGGAGAAAAGGAATTTCTGGCATATCCTGACTAAAAGAAGGGTTCGATTAGTAGGACACATTCTTAGACATCAAGGTATTGTGAATTTAGCAATGCAGGGAAGTGTGTGGGGTAGAAATCGCAGAGGGAGACCGAAAGATGAATATAGTAAGCAGACTGAGATGGATGTAGGTTGCCGTTCTTATGAGGAGATGAAGAGGCTTGCTCAGGATAGAGTAGGGAGGAGAGCTGCATCAAACCAGTGTCCGGACTGAAGATCTCAACAACAACAACAACAACATAATAAAAATGACAACATTTGTTACTCACAAGCCAAAAACAAGTTACTTTATACGTAGTCCTTAAGAAATACCAGGGGATCTAAAAAGTAGCTTCCTTCAGGAAAAAAATCATGAAAGTGACACTTGAAGCATTTTATATAGTGATGAGAATGATGTAAGAGGAATGTTTTCATTGCCGACATAGAAATGAAACAAGTTGATTCAGCTGTGTGTTTTACCATTTATTTGGAGCGTATATTTAAAGTCGTAAACAGCTATATAGCAACATAATGTTCTGTTTTTAAATAGGGTCCATTAATATGGCCTTATGATGTTAGTGCCAAATAAAGTGCATCCCACGACTTGCCAGTTTCTATCACAAAATAAATATTGCTGCAATACCAGGTAGGCCTGCTAAAGTATTGTTTCTATCCAAACCGGTTGGCCAATTTAAGATAAGATTTCTGACTTTGTAACTTGTGTTATGTTAGAATAAGTAGACACGACAGGAAAATTAATAACTATACATACCTAGCAACCCGTTTCTCGTAACAAAATCGCCTGGCCTAACGCTTATGAGCAGACCATTGGGTGTCACGTGTAACAACAAGGACCTCATGTTAGAAGGCTCTGACAGTATTCCACGCTTAAACAGGCGAATATGTGATGTACTCTTAAAATTACGTTCGCAATTTGTTCAATAACAAAATAGTTCCTCGCGTGACGAAAGTTTTGTAACATCTTTAGAAGAATATATTTTCGTAAAAAGTACACATTTAGTCTTAATAATATGCTCCTTCACAACAAACTAATATCTAATCATACATTACTGGCCATTAAAATTGCTACACCAAGGAGAAATGATAAACCGGTATTCATTGGACAAATATATTACACTAGAACTGGCATGTGATT
Organism: Locusta migratoria; assembly: GCA_026315105.1. Classification (NCBI taxonomy): domain Eukaryota; kingdom Metazoa; phylum Arthropoda; class Insecta; order Orthoptera; family Acrididae; genus Locusta; species Locusta migratoria. Next base: position 10,791,727 of record CM048744.1, read on the forward strand.
ACATTTACATGCAATTTGCGTGCATAGATACTGAGAAATCAATTCTGGCCGTAATAACGGCCTTGATACGCATGGGCATTCAGTCAAAGAGAGCTTGGATGGCTTGTACAGGTACAGATGCCCATGCAGCTCCAACACGATACCATAGTTCATCAAGAGTAGTGACTGGCGTATTGTGACGAGCCAGTGGCTTGGCCACCATTGACCAGAAGTTTTCAGTTGGTGATATATCTGGAGAATGTGCTAGCCAGGGCAGCAGTCGAACATTTTCCGTATCCAGAAAAAGCCCGTAGAGGACCTGCAACATGCGGTCGTGCATTATCCTGCTGAAATGTAGTTTCGCAGGGATCTAATGAAGGCTAGAGCCACGGGCCGTATCACATCTGAAATGAAACGGCCACTGTTCAAAGTGACATCCATGTAAACAAGAGGTGACCGAGACGTGTAACTGATGACACCCCATACTATCACGCCGGTTGATACGCCAGTATGGCGATGACGAATACACGCTTCCACTGTGCGTTCACCACGATGTCGCCAAACACGGAGGCGACCATCATGATGTTGTAAACAGAACCTGGATTCATCCGAAAAAATGACGTTTCGCCGTTCTTGCACCCAGGTTCGTCGTTGCGTACACCATTGCAGGCTCTCATGTCTGAATCCAGCGTCAAGGGTAACCGCAGCCATGGTCTCCGAGCTGAAAGTCCAAGCTGCTGCAAACGTCGTGCAGATGGTTGTTGTCTTCCAAACGTCCCCAACTGTTGACTCAGGGATCGAGACGTGGCTGCACGATCCGTTGCAGCCATGCAGAAAAGATGCCTGTCATCTCTACTGCTAGTGATACGAGGCCGTTGTGATCCATCACGGCGTTCCGTACTGCCCTCCTGAACCCTCCTGAACCCACCGATTCCATACTCTGCTAACAGTCATTGGATAGCGACCGACGGGAGCAGCAATGTCGGGAAACGATAAACCGAAATCGCGATAGGCTACAATACGACCTTTATCAAAGTCGGAAACGTCATGTTACGCATTCTCCTCCTTACACGAGGCATGACAACAACGTTTCACCAGGCAACGCCGCTCAACTGCTGTTTGTGTATGAAAAATCAGTTGGAATCTCTCCTCATGTCAGCACGTTGTAGGTGTCGCCACCGGCGCCAACCGTGTTTGAACACTTTTAAAAGCTAATCAATTGCATATCACAGCATTTTCTTCCTGTCAGTTAAATTTCGCATCTGTAGCACTTCATCTGCGTGATGTAGCAATTTTAATGGCCAGGAGTGTAGCACACTTCTTGTTGAACACTTATGTAACTAGTCCACAGTTGTACACTTCATAATCTGCCTGATTGGGCTATTGTAAAGAAATGCCACGATGCGACCAGAAGCGTCGATAGTCGACTTGAACTGAGCGCCAAGCGGGGCTGCGCATGCGCGCGCGGCACTCACGGAAGACGACGACGGCGTTGCTGAGCAGGAAGACGTCGTCGGCGTTGGCCTGGAAGCGGCGCAGCTCCTGCTCGCTGGCGGCGGCGGCGGCGGCGCTGCCGTTGGCCGCCCACCAGCCCCACAGCGGCGGCGGCGTCGACGCGTTGGCGGCCATGTCAGTGGAGCCGGCTGTCTGCAACGAGCGCGAGGGCCGGTCAGCTGACCTGCCGAAGCAGCAGCGCGTCTGTCAATCGACTGGTAGAATACATGAGGGCGCCGACACGTGTGTGTGTCCAGGAAAGAGGGGGACCATTTTAATCTCTGAAACCAGAAAAGTACTTTTTTGACTTAATTATATCCTTAATGGATATATGTGAGGTCGTGGTTGTGTTACTTAATTATGTAGTCAAACAAGTAGGCTCAACCACAGATATCGTGTAAAAACACTAAAATATGACGAGTTTCGAGGGTCGAGCCCTCATCATTAGATAATCTGTAATAAAAGAAAACGTGGTTACTTCCCTTGTGACCGTGTATACGAAGAAAGGTCCTCAACATACTGTGCTACGTCAGAATTCAAACCAGACCCCAGCACTGGCGGCGCATAACACAACCGAAAAGCAGCGAGTCAACAACACGACTGCGGCGCACCTATGCTCATCAAAACAAAGACTTCCAAATTTCAAAGATCATCCACGAGCTAGTGGGTACATTCAGGTGTCACGAAATCGTTTGCACACTATGACAGAGGTTGAAATTTAAAATAAACGACTTTTGTTGTAATAGGTCCACAAAATTTTTACAAAACCTGTATCTATTACCTTGAACTTGTTCATTTAATGAAGCGCCACTTTTAGCGTTATGTATTATAATCTCCAGATCTAACTTTCTTCCCTTATCCTGTCACAACGCATTAGAATGGGGGTCTGTTTCGAATTCTGACGTAGCACAGTATGCTGAGGACATTTATTCGTAGACACGGTTACAAGCGAAGTAACCACGTTTTCTTTTATTACGTTTTATATTTTTATGGTTTCATGTTTTAAGATTCTTGTACAGATTATCTGATGATGAGAGCTTGACCCTTGAAAAGCTTCATATTTTAGTATTTTTACACGATATCTGTGGTTGGGCCTACTTGTTTGACAAATTAATTAATTTTATACCTAGTATAGAAATTAACAGCCATTAATTTTAATTTCACATTCTAGAACTACTGGGAGAGTTTTGCGACCATTTCAACCGGTTTTTCTCCCGTTGTAGCAGTCAGTACCAAAATCATTTTCAGAGTTTTCGTCTTCTGAGACATGCATATCCGATAATGATGTGCCACCCCCTCCACGCTCGCGACGGCTTCTCAAAGGACGCCACCACCCACCCAACCCGCGAGGACAGAGCAAACAATCCCGCACTTAGCGCCGACTGCCTGGACTGTATAGACATATCCAAAGAACACCGCCGCCGCCAGCCGACCTCTACACCCAGGACAGGGGCGTACTACACTCTTAGGGCGATCGCGCCCCGTCAGGTCAGCAGCCAATTAAACTGCATATTTGTTAAGCACGCCGCATCGATGCGCACGCCAGATCTCGAATTATTTTTATTCGCATATAAAATTTTAATTCTGACAACATATGTAACAATTTCCGCCTTATATTACTCTCGGAAAAATAAAGCTACCATATTGTTCTTCGTATGTATTTTTAACAAGAATGTCGGTGTATTGCTAAAAAACAATTTTAAACATTTAGAACAAAAATGTTTAGTTGGTCTCTGGACAACTCATATGCAAAATTTGCAAGTAAGAATTTATCATTACGCAAACACTCCAATCTCTCTCCATGCTCTTCGCATAGACTATAAATAAACAGCCGACAGACGTGTTTAATAATAGCGCAGGTTAGATAATAGACGGTAACGAAGGACACAAACTTAGGTATCAATCTTAACATATACTCTTTCGATATCCAAAAACAATTCTAACCAGAGCCAAACATTTGGAACTACCCAAAAGAAAAGAAATGGTCCGTTTCGGAACTCGACCGCAACCTTAGATCTATAAACAAAATAAATGTATCTCTTCGTTTAGACGATGGAAGCAACAGCCATCGAACGGAATGTAACGGTAACAAACGCTACAAACTTGTATGTCAACCAATCTTTCGATAAAACATCAACAACAACAGCAGCAGCAGAAGATGACATATTGTTTATACAAAAATTCCAATTTAATGGTGGAAATAAGGAAAATCGGCAATGACATCTAGCAAACGTCTGCATAGAAACTAATGATTTCCAACGCACAAGGCATTTTACGGAACATAGCGAAAGCCGCTCTGTCAGCCAGCACCAGACTGTTAGGAATGCGTCTAAATATACATCTGCAAGCACCGTTGACAATCGTCCAGGACACAGGGCGCTCTCTCGGCAGGCTACATAAAAGAAACACATGATAAATGTTTAAACAAAATAACTCAAAAACACCTAAGTGACATCTCCAAATGATCGAAACCTTCTACGCAAGACGTTTGCAGACGCACCACTCTGACAAGGATAGCGCGCATTACATTTATTTAGTGGAGCTGAGCCAAGCAGAAAGTTCCGAAATTTAACTCTCTCTCTCTTTAGCGATCTTGCCCTGGTACGTTTCCTTAGATCGACGTATAGATGCGCCTTCCGAGAATTCGGGTAGTTATATTTCATCCCTTATTTCCTTGCTACAGCAGTACACATCATCTTGCGTATACCCATCTAAGGATTCTCTATGTCCTCCTACCATGCAAACTACATTTATCTCACGCAGGTCAAACACCGATATTCCAGCGCACCAGAAGACATTTTAACCCTATTGTGCAACGGAGAGTCGAAATAAAAGATATGTGAAATAATTTACCGATTTTCGGCAGTCTACACTAAAACTTTATTTTTCTCGAAAGCACTGACCTAACAAGACCCTTCTTCGAAAAGACACCCGACAATACAGCAACCACAGAACCGACGTAGTACTTTACCTGCCCAATGCGACACTGATTTTCAGTTCTGTAGAACAAGTTCAACCCGCCCTTTATCCACCAAATTCCTACTTCGAGTTCCTTTCTTGTGATCTCTAATCATTCCATTAAACCGAACCCGGAATTATTTTTTTAATTACATGTAGATGTCTACCGCAATCGAAGATGCCTAGAACGTAACCTACACACAGTAACACCTGATCCTATATAGAACATGGAGTGTCTACACTTTTTTGTTACATACAACTGAGTACACGCAACGTAATGTTCGCTAAATGCTAAAATATTCCTTAATATAGCTCCTTGCTCGACACCCCCAGTATTTTACAGGTAGATAGTTGAAATTAAAACATATTATATAAGCTTTTCTCGGTCCGAGAGAGCAGTTAATTTTCGGGTACTCTTAATACCCAAGTAATCAAATTGCAGAATAACTGATCGCTAAAAGCGTATGTTAGCCGGGACCATATGGATGGGAGCGATGCACAGTACAACGACGCACTTTGTAAATACCGTATCTTCTCTTTTAGAGAAAAAAATCTTCTTGCACAGATCCATAACCACAATCCTCCATCCTGCTAATGCCATCTTCTCGACCCAGCGAAATAATAAAAGTCATCACAATCGCCTGTCTGGACACTTTATAAAATCGATATTGTAGCTACCTATAACTTTGCTTACACCAGGGCTCGTGATTTGACAAATAATTTATTATTTATTTCGATTCTACTATTCGACGACAACCACGTTAAGCAAACGTTTCCAGTTGTCGTCGCCCGCAACCACGTTGCTGTTGCTCCTTCCATCCGAAAGTCATGCTCTCGGTAAAAGAAAAAAAATATCCCTTCGAAATCTTGTGTGTTGTGCAAATCCAGGAACTAGAAGCCATGTACACGAAGCTGCTGTAGAGTAGATGGGAGCTCTCCACAGAACATACATATTTTCCTCCTGTATTCCACAAATTAGCCACAAATACTACCGCTGACTTATCTCCAGCGTTTGCGGTATCGAACTTGCTGAATTTACTACGCAGGTAGATCCGCACATCTATAACAATACCTACCACACACGCACTTCATTGGCTACAACTAGCACACTTTAAGTTACCAAACTATAGGAGTTTTATAAAACACGTTGTTTTTCGACGAAAGAATTATGATTTACCACAGCAGGCAAATCCGCTACATAACATTATGTACACCAGCCGTAAAGTAGGCAACACTAGCATACGATTAAACAGGCGATTCTTCGACGAAACATCAGATAACGTCCGCATTGAAAATGGATTTGTTTACAAGCACCAAAGTCGGCTTCTTTAGAGTACTACTGCGATGTGTATTTAGAATATATCAACACGATTTAGTTAAATTCCATCCCATCTAGCTAGCAGCAGTCTCTGTAAGCGCCTAACATTTCCAACACAGTAACAGAACAACACGCGCAGTCAACACTAACCTACAACAAACAGGTCTAGCCATTCCAACTCGTGACTTACAAAAAATGTTTGACCAACTACCATGCTGCAAGCTCTGTATACGTCTGTAACAACCTCCAATCGCAACACAAGCAGGGCTATCCTTACAGTCGTCACTAACCCAGTACCAACTCTAAGGTCCTCCATATACACTCCGCATAAACAAGTTACCACAGACAGTGTTATAACCGTGATCAGTAACAGACAATATCTCCCAGACATAGCGATTTTTTAATAAAGTTGCATTGTCTTCCACCCAATAACTGCTTTGGTTGCTTGACCCGTCCCAAACATCCAACCTCAACACCAGATTTTTTTATCGATCTTCAAGAGCAATCCTTTATAGACTAAACATACGGTTAAACGTGTCTTTCCAACATAGGTAACTAATCCTCTTTAAGTTATCTAACATGCTAATCAACCAAAGTGTAGTGTCGCACAAGTCTAAAGTGCACGCCACGTACTTTCGCCACGCGCCGCCATGCACGCACGGCTCGGCGTTCTTAAGACGTCAGCCACGAGCGCCCTCTGCTGCAACCCAGCTCGCAGCCACCACTGAACTGCATCGTTCACTTGGGAATCAGATAGGCACCAGTTAAGACTTGGCTATCGGATAGGCACTAGGAATCATCAGTAGGCAGGCCTCTATCTAAACTATGTATCAACATTCTACTAGTCAGCTGCTCTCCAAGATAAGTATTGTACCATCTCTATGAAATATACATCTCGTTCTAGTGTTTCTAGTTTCTGCTGTCCCACTGGCTGGTCACCTCCGTACCTGCAAACGCGTGCATCCTATCTCTCTGTGTTGGTCTCTCTCTACTCGGTTACCAACACTTAGAACAACCGGGGGCAACGAGGCACAAAAGTGGCGATGAGGATGGGATAAAAAAGTGGCGACGAGGAGTGATAGAAGAACTGTGGACCAGCCCACTTGCAGCAGCCAGACAGCATCAGTCGGAGACGCAGTAATTGTTCCTGCACTCCCACCCTTATTATAAGAATTTTGGGGGATCATATTCAGTTACGTGTTTTGTGGACTTTTTTGTTGCAGAGAGTCTTCTTTCACATTGCATTTGTGTCTTGTTACAATTTTCTTGTATGCGTGGTGCGCACAGCATGGCCACTACACCGAACCCAAACTTGATGGAAATTATTCATTTACAGACGGCGCAAATCACGCAACTACTGCAAGTGGTGTTGCAGTTGATGGCACAGGCAGCTAACCAACAACAGCAGTCACATCAGCCGCCGAACCGCTCCCTACGTTTCTCCAGTACGACGAACGTGTGGAAGACTGGAGCGATTACTTGGCGTAATTGCAAGAACTCGTCGCGGCTCATCAACTTACAGGTCAGACTATCAAACCCCTTTTATCAGTTGTGGGTACCAAAACCTTCGTGTTATTGCAGAAACGTTTCCCCCACGCATCTCCTTGTGATCTAGAATTCGATCAAATTGTAGATGCACTGAATGCGCATTATGAAAGAAAAGTTCTCGTAGCTGCGAAGCAGTCACATCGAGAATGGATCACGGAGTTGAAGGGCTTAACCCGCAAATGTAAATTTACTTGCTCTTGTGGACTTTCTTATAGTGACGTGATGTTGAGAGATGCTATTATGCAGAATATTCAGGGCCCCAGAATTAGGGCAGCAATTCTAAAACAGTCTGACCCTTCATTAGATAGTGTACTGCAGCTTATTGAAGCACATGATCCTTTGACTTGGCAGAAGTATAAATGCAAAGCCACAGTGTTAATTCAGTGCACCGCAACGGACGACTTCTTAGCCGTAGTTCTCATTTTAGCCCTACTGATTCGTATTATTCTACAGGCCGTGCTGAACAGACAGTGAACAGTAGCCAGTGTAAAAGGGCGACACAAAGGTCGCCCCGTCGCATTAGACAAAGTAATTTGACAAACGGGCGCCGACGTTCTTTGCAGAAAAATGTTCGTAAGTCTTGCCCCCAGTGTGTATCTCGCCACAAACGTGCGCATTGCCCTAGTCACAGCGCAACCTGTTATCAATGTGGCAAATCGGGATATGTACAGACAGTGTGTATGCAGCATAAAACTTCAAAGAACGGTACCGTTAGAAACAGTGCTTTGCACAGTGCAAGAACAGTCCATGCTGTAAATGTTGTACATGCTATGGACTTGGACAGTGTTTCTCTTGATTCTCAAAACCAAGAAAGTTCTTCTGCACCTACTGCAACACTATGTAGTGAGCCACATCGCAAGCGCCACCGAGCGCGTAAAACAGTGCAATGGGAAGAGGTTCAGGACAAGCATAATGACAATATACAGTGAAATCCTGTAGTGAACCTTGTGCCTTCTGCAACTTCTCCTTGTAAAAGTGCCCAGTACTGTGTAGTTAGTGACAGTAGACTTGATGTAGCTACTCAAAGTAATTTTAGTGCAGTAGCTGGTAAATCTGTAGTAGCCTCGCATTGCGCGGAGCCCCTCTGGTGGTAGTGCCATCTAGGAACAGTGATATTAATCTGCAGTGTGCCGATTCTGCGCCGCTTCCTTCACTACGCAGCCCACACATGCCCAAGTGCAGCAAACAAACTGTAGCAGACGTTGCCCACATTTGCGCACCTGTCGTGTGCCACAAGCAAAAACTGTTTGTGACTCTTTCTATAGAAAATAAGACTGTGCAATTTCAGCTCGATACTGGTTCTGCTGTCACATTAATGAATAAAGACACTTATGAATTTCTGGGTTCGCCAAAATTGTCACCGTCTCAACAAGTGCTAACAGCATAGCCGCAGTGGAGTAGCCGAGCGGTCTAAAGCGTCTCGCTGTGGAGCGCGCGGTTGCTCGCCGTGGAGGTTCGAGTCCTCCTTGGGCATGGGTATGTGTGTTTGTCCTTAGGTTAGTTTACCTAGGTTTAAGTAGTTTGTAAGCTATGGACTGAGGACCACGCAGTTTGGTCCAATAGATTTACAAACATTTGAACATTTTTTGCTAACAGCATATACAGGTCAAAATATTCCCATGGTAGGAACGTGTAGCTTGCCCGCCTCTTTTCTAGGTGTAACGAAAACTGTAGCTTTTGTTGTTCTTCAGACAAAATCTTCACAGAAAATTTTTGGACTAGATGCGTTTGACTTGTTTGGCTTATCAATTCAAAGGGATGTGCTTCAAATTTCATCAGTAGTGCCTCAGGACAAAATCAATGCATTGTGTTATAAATATAGTGACTTGCTTTCGTCGGAACTAGGTTGTGCAAAAGACTTCGTGGCACATGTAACTTTAAAAGAATCTGATGTACCAAAATTTCGTAAAGCTAGACCAGTGCCTATCGCCCTTCGTGATAAAGTTGCCGAAGAACCTATACGTTGGCAGGATAGTGGGGTGATTTCTCCAGTTTCTGCGAGTCAGTGGGCCTCGCCTTTAGTAATTATGACCAAGCCGTCAGGAAAACTTCGTCTCTGTGCGGACTTTAAATCAACAGTGAACAGTCAAACGATAGTAGACACTTACCCCTGCCCAGACCTGAGGAACATATGGACAAATTAGGACAGTCTCGCTTCTTTTCTAAGATTGATTTAGCGGAGGCATACTTACAGATTCCGCTTGATTACGAGTCAAAAAGTTTTTCGTCATTAATACTCACATGGGCCTTTTTCAACGCCTTTTTCAACTTCAACGCCTACCCTTTCGCAGTTCTTCCGCCCCCGCTATTTTTCAGCGTTTTTTTTTTTTTTTTTTTTTTTTTTTGGAACAGCTGACAGTTTCTGTACCGTGTTTCTTGAACTATTTAGATGATATTGTGGTCTCAGGGCGCACAGTTGAAGAACATTTATCAAACCTGGAGTGCCTTTCCAAAGTGTTGACTGCAGCAGGTCTACGTTGCAATAAAGCGAAGTGTTGGATTTTTCAAACTGAAATAGAGTACCTAGGCTATGTGATTAATGCCGAAGGAATCCATCCCTTACAGTCACATCTTCGAGCAATCAGAGAGTTGCCTCCTCCTAAGAATGTGGACGAATTGCAAGCAGTAATGGGAAAGGTTAACTATTATTTCAGGTTTATTCCCAATGCCTCTCAGATTGCAGCTCCACTGCATCTCTTACGTAGGAAGAATGTTCCTTTTGTATGGTCTAAAGATTGTCAGGTTGCCTTTGACAAATTAAAGTCTGCACTACTCAGTGATGCATTTTTGATTCCCTTCGATCCACAGAAGCCTGTAGTGCTAGCAGTGGATGCCTCGTCGTACGGTCTGGGCGCAGTAATCTCACATCGTATTGGATCTCACGATCGACCTATTGCCTTTGCATCCAAGCTACTGACGCCAAGGCAACAGAATTACAGTCAGATAGAAAAGGAGGCCTTAGCAATCATTTAAGGCGTCACAAAGCTTCATCATTATCTCTATGGAAGAAAATTATGTTTGTTAACAGCCTCTCACGTCGTTGTTCTCACCCACAAAGTCAATTCCGCCACGAACGTCACAAAAGCTTCAGAGATGGTCCTTGATACTAATTATCAGTACGAGATTTTATACCGACCTACCACTAATCATACCAACGCTGACACACTTTCCCGACTTCCGGTTGGCCAGGACGTGTCATTTGATTCTTCAGAAATGGCATGTTGTCAGATAGACTCCAGAGATTGTCTTTAAGTTCAAATGTTCAAATGTTTGTTAAGCTTATGGGACTTAACTACGGGGTCATCAGTCCCTAAACTTACAAACTACTTATGAACTACTTACTAACTAGGACGACACAAATATCCATGCCCGAGGGGGGATTCGAACCCCCGACCGTAGTGGCCGTGCTGACCGTGACTGGAGCGCCTCAGTCACCTCGGCCACCGCGGCCGGCTGTCTTTAAGTCAGGGTGTTCAGTTGTTACATACCGACAACGACCAACTAAGAGTGATTGTTCGTCGTTCCCTGCAACGAGAAGTGTTACGTCTCCTGCATCAAGGACATTGGGGTATTGTTAGGACAAAGCAACTGGACAGACGTTATTGCACTTGGGTTGGTATGGACGTTCAGATAGAGAGCATGACGTCGCAGTGTACGGTTTGTGCGGAGCATCATGCGTCTCCTCCGCAACGTTTCTCAGATTGGCCACGCACCAAGGAACCATGGCAACGTTTACATATTGACTTTGCCGGACCTTTCTGGAATACGCGCTGGTTAATTGTTGTAGACGCTTTCCGCCTGTTTCCTTTTGTGATTGCCATGAACTCGACCACGGCTTTTAGTACAATCGGTGCCTTAACATCAGTGTTTTACATCGAAGGTTTGCCTGAAACTATCGTCAGTGCCAATGGACCTCAGTTTGTTAGTGCGGAATTTCAACAGCTTTGCTGTGTGAATGGCATTCACCATATCACCACCACACCTTTTCACCCTCACTCCAATGGTGAAGCAGTACGTTCCGTTTGAACATTTAAGTCTCACGTGGAAAAGTGAAAGGTCAGCCCTCCAGGTAGCAAGCTCTTCAAATTTTCCTGTCATGCCCGTCTCCTGCCGAGCTGCTACACGGCCGCCGTCACCGCACTCTTCTTCACCTCCTGCAGCCTCCCACGCACCGAGTCGGTTCGTATGGCGCTTCGCGTTTTCAGGTTTCTACGCCGGTGCTGTACAGGGTGTTTGCTGGAAACAAGGAGCGATGGTTACTGGGCACCATTCAACGCGAGCTCGGTCGCAATATGTATGTTGTACGTTCTTCCACAGGGTCGGATCTGCGGCGCAACGGAAACGAGTTGCGCCTGCATAGGCCGCGTGATCCTGTCTCGGGTTTCTTGATTCCAGACCCAGTTCACCGCCAGAGAGCACAGCCACATCGTTCGCCGACGGGTCCAGCGTCCCCGGACTACGAGATCGTCCCCATGGACGTCGACGCGCCACCTTAGCCGTCGGCCCCTCCGCCTCCGCAGCTGCCAGCGTAGCCGAGAAGGACTCCAGCACCGTGCGTGCTCCCTCTGCTTGGGCCACGCACCCCAGAAGATGACCTGCTCCCTCTGGGTAGAGGTATGGTGGGTTTTCCGGGGGATCGCAAGGTGGATGCCGCGGCGCGGACGGCGTCTCGATCCCAGCCTCAGCTACGACGCCCGTCCCACCAGTACCGCCCCGCGGCGATTTGGGGGGGGGGGGGGGTGAGGGGGGGGGTGTCGCACAAGTCTAAAGTGCACTCCACGTACTTTCGCCGCGCGCCGCCATGTACGCACGGCGCGGCGTTCTTACGACGTCGGCCGCGAGCGCCCTCTGCTGCAACCCAGCTCGTGGCCACCACTGAACTGCATCGTTCACTTGAGAATCAGATAGGCACCAGTTAAGGCTTGACTATCGGATAGGCACTAGGAATCATCAGTAGGTAGGCCTCTATCTAAACTATGTATCAACATTCTACTAGTCTGCTGCTCTACAAGATAAGTATTGTACTATCTCTATGAAATATATTTCTCGTTCTAATTTAGTGTTTCTGGTTTCTGCTGCCCACTGGCTGGTCACCTCCGTACCTAGACACGCGTGCATCCTATTTCTCTGTGTCGGTCTCTCTGTACTCGACCACCGACACTTAGGTCAACCGGCGGCAACGAGACAGATGGGATACAAAACATTAATTTACCATTGCAATCATCTTCGATACGCTACCGAAAGACATCCATTCGTAAACACAGCTAAAACAAGATATAATTACCCCACATCCTTGGCAGATAACCATGCTACTACATTTCCACAAATGTGGATCACATATAGAAACACATAGTGCTATAAACAGTATGCAATACAGGAAATAATTCGGAACGTTAAAATACCCAATTTTCTCGTCTAGAAGCACTGTCAGAAGGTGCAAAGCTGGTTATAAAAACTATGAAGGAGGTCTAATGCAGGACGAAACGAAGATACATAATGGAGTTCGAGAACATACCTTCCCTGTACCTTTCGAACTTCTGGCTGGAATGGAAATAGGAGACGCCTATGTGGATCTAAACTTCAAGTTAAAAATTAAATTGGACAAGATTAAAGTTACACCTAACAAGAATAAAGAACGAGATGTATTCTGTAACCTTGTTTCCTGTATGTAAACATGCATGCTAAAAGTTATACGTTTTGCGCCTTAAAACTTGTGTTCTTATTTACTATCTAAATAAAAATTCTACGAAAGCATGAGATTGAAGGTACTGGCTCTGTTGTGCGAGAGGATTAGTATAGGGTGTACGCATCTCCCAGTTTTTGCTTAGTATGAGCCGCATTTGGACATCTACCGAGTACAAGAAGAAGTGGTTAGGGGTAAAGAGTTGTACAATAACGTTCTGTTTTTTATTTGAAATGGTTCTTTGTATAGAATGATCACGAAAAAAGCATTTTTCGAATAATATCTAGGTGTCTTACTATGTAAGGATTGATTTGAAATTCTCCGATCTGTGGCTTCTTTTGACCTAAAAAAGGGTTCTAATCGCCTGATTTGTCGATGTGATTACCTAAAATCTGTAATACTTTGCATCTGCAACATTTAATTATTGTAAAGACTTATAGTTTTTCGAGTAGAACGTTTCGGTCTTACAGGGTTTAGGAGAAGATACCAGAAGACAGTTTGCTTGTTGTCAGAGTGCAGTAACTCGCTCGGTAAAGTATCAGTTAGGGAGTTGTATTTCTGTGTTGTTCTATTCTACAGCTAAGCAAAGCGTTTGTTTAAATCGATGTTGCTCAGTACATTGCTGAATGGAGTGGGGATTTACTTATTGCACAATGGTTTATCTTGTATAAATTTCGTTCTTCTTCTTATCGATTTTCTAAAAAACTATGCCGGCCGCGGTGGCCGAGGTGACTGAGGCGCTCCAGTCACGGTCAGCACGGCCACTACGGTCGGGGGTTCGAATCCCCCCTCGGGCATGGATATTTGTGCCGTCCTAGTTAGTAAGTAGTTCATAAGTAGTTTGTAAGTTTAGGGACTGTTGACCCTGTAGTTAAGTCCCATAAGCTTAACAAACATTTGAACATTTTTTAAAAAAACTATGTTTCGTTTCTGTAGTAGCTACATCGCAAATTAGCACTAATCCTACTGTCAGTGTATGTATCTGCGTATAAAAGTTATAACTACAGCTGTAGTCATCTCGTACGGTAAAAACACCGTTTGTGTCAGCTGGAGGAAATGTTGCAGTATTTGTCGGTAATACGCATGTGTGCGGGTGTCTCTTTATCGGCTGTGTAGGCTGTCTTTAATGGGCTGCTGGTGTATTAAGAGCTATGGTATGGCTGTGGCGTTTCGATAGTTTTGATTCTCATGTCTGTTGTTACAGTCAAAGTAATTCTATCTTTGTAAAAATAGCTTTCGTGTACTCGTAATCTGGTGCGGCCAGGAAAAACTAAACCGATAACTTCTGCAGGTCAGGTGTGAGCGTCACTCCACACCTGCGTCTACGATGAGTCAACAGGTCCGCACTCGCCTGCAGACAGAAATAGCATGGAATGTGAGTATGCATGCTGTTATTGTTGTTGTAGTCTTCAGTCCGCAGACTGGTTTGATGCAGCTCTCCACGCTACCCTGTCCTGTGCAAGTCTCTTCATTTGAGAATATGTTCGGCAACCTACATCCTTTTGAATCTGGCCGGCCGCGGTGGCCGAGGGGACTGAGGCGCTCCAGTGACGGTCTGCACGGCCACGACGGTCGGGGATTCGAATCCCCCCTCGGGCATGGATATTTGTGCCGTCCTTACTATAAGGTAGTTGATAAGTAGTTTGTAAGTTTAGGGACTGATGACCCTGTAGTTAAGTCCCATAACCTTAACAAACATTTGAACATTTTTTTTTTTTTTTTTTTTTGAATCTGCTTACTATATTCGTCCCTCGGTCTCCTTCTACGATTTTTACTCCACATGCTTCCTTGTAATGCTAAGTTGACCATTCCTTGTTGTCTCAGAATGTGTCCAACCAATCTATCCCTTCTGTTAGTCAGGATATGCCAGAAACTCCTTTTCTCCCCGATTCGGTTAAGCACCTCCTCATTAGTTACGTGATCTAATTTTCATTATTCGTCTTGTGATGATACTGCTGGCCCTCTCATCTCAATGTTATCGTATGATACCGTCTGCGTCGGACCCGGAATCGTGTGGTTTAATAGTGATATATGTTGCGTGTGAAGTTAGTTACAAACGAAATAGCCAGCCTAGGAATCAGTGTAGGACAGTGTCTCGGTGATACTGTGATTAGTTAACAAGCGATAGATTTCATTAATTAACAGATTCATATATTTTCTTTGCAAACAGTTCTATAAACAATAGTTTTGACATTGTATGTTATTTCAAGACTTTGACAGAAAAGACATGTAAAACAAAGAGACATGAAAATAAATAGCATTGTATATATGTTAGGCTCATAAACAAGTTAATAATAATAATAATTATTTCGTGTGGCTCATTGGCCTGGTGCAAGTCTTTCAATTGGACGCCACTTCGGCGACTTGCGTGTCCCTAGCCTACCCCAGTTATCCAACAGGGGAAAGGGGACCTACAGCCTAACGTGGTATCCGAACCACGTGTCGTTGTGTCGTTTCTGGCGACTCCTCACATCGTTGAGAGGTGAAGGATGGGTTAAAGTCCAGACTGAAAAAATCCGAGGTCCGACCGGGTTTTGAACCCGCGACCCTTCGGTTTCCAGTCGAGCACTTTACCCCAAGACCACCGGGCCCGACATAAACAAGTTGTGTAGACCAGCTAATTGTGTTAACTAATGTAATAGTCGAGATTTAAATATTGTAATTCTTTGTATACATTGACTGACGTGAGATTTTGAAATGATGTACTCATTAATTGCTGTTTGTTCTCAAACAGAAAGATCGGAGATTACGACTTAAAAAGATAAGCGCCATCTAAAAGTATTGTATGTATAGTCTTCATTTTATATTGTGATTATTTTTGTGTACATGAAATGTTTTACTGTTTTGTTCGTTAATTGTAAATTAGTATATTAAATTGTTATTAACAATGCATAATGTAATGTCATTATTGTCGATGTTATATATTTGCCTCACCGCCTTGCGTGGGGGAGTTCGAGTTTCGGCGGTTGTAAAGTGCTTTGTAATCTATGTCAGTATGCGTTTTAAAGTGGAAGTACTATCAGCTAAGTTCTGTTCCATTGTATACGTTATTAAGTTGGAATGTTTTGGTGGAGAAAAAGTTTGATTGAAATTAAAGAAGATGTGAAAAATTGTACCTACGAGTATTTATTTCTACCACGACGCCCCAGATGAATAATTTTGCAGCGAGCAGAACCCCCTTACATCATAATGTTGAAAAGTTGAGTATCGGTAGAATGAACTGTAATGACTTAAAAACCTAGTAAATGTTATAATCTGTAGCCCCACATTTCGAAAGCTATTATCATCGTTTTATCTGAACTCCTTATCGTCCATGTTTCACTCTCATACAAAGCTACACTCCAGACAAATGCTTTCAGGATGGACTTCCTAACATTTAAATTAATACTGGATGTTAACAAGTATTGCTTCTTGAGAAACGCTTTTCTTCCCATAGCCATTGTGCATTTTGTATCTTCTTTACTTCGGCCATCAGAAGTTATCTTGCTACCCAAATAACTAAATTTATCTACTACTTTTATTGTCTCATTACCTAATCTAATTCCTTCGGAATTGCCTGATTTTCTGACATTGCATTCCATTTCCTTCGTTTTACTCTTGTTAATGTTCATCTTATATCGTCCTTTCAAGACACTGTCCATCCCATTCAATTGCTCTTCCAGATCTTTTGCGATCTCTGACAGAATTACTATGTCGTCGGCAAACCGCAATGTTTTTATTTCTTCTCCCTGCACTTTAATGCCCTCATCAAATTTCTCCTTCCATTCCTTCACTGCCTGCTCAATGTAGAGTTTGAACAAGATTGGGGAAAGGCTACAACCCTGTCTTACTCCCTTCCCAACCCCTGCGTCACTTTCTTACCCTTCAACTTTGATAATCGCTGTCTGCTTTTTGTGTAGGTTGAATATAACTCTTCGCTCCATATATTTTACCCCTGATACCTTCAGAATTAGAAGAGTGTATTCCGGTCGACATTGTCAAAAGCTTTCTCCAAACCGACAAACGCTAAAAACGTAGGTTTCCCTTTCCTTAGCCTATCTTCTAAGATAAGTCGCAATGTGAGTATTGCCTCCCGTGTTCCTACATTTCTCCTAAATGCAAACTGATCTTCCCCAAGGTTGGATTCCACAAGTTCTTCCATCCGTCTGTAAATAATTCGTGTTAGTATTTTGCACCCATGACTTATTAAAGTGATAGTTCTGTAATTTTCACCCTTTCTTTCTTTGGAAATGGAATTACAATAACCTTCTTCAAGTCAGAGGGTATTTCCCCTGTCTCATACATCTTGCATATCAGGTGATACAATTTTTTTCACGACTGGCTCTCCTAACGATATCAGCAGTTTAGACGGAATATAATCTACTCCAGGGGCCTTGTTTCGACTCCTTCAGCGCTCTGTCAAATTCTTCTCGCAGTATCATATTTCCTATCTCATCTTCCTCCACTTCGCCTTCATGGTTATCTGCTATGGATGTGAGGTAATTATATCTTCTTTTAGCTATGTTTACGGATGGACGTCTCTCGGTAGCGTATCGGAGATGAACGCAGTGGTAAATTAATGTTCTTTGGTCGATAAACATCGAGTTAGATAACTTAAAGAGGATTAGTTACCTACGTTGGGAGGTGTGTTTAATCGTATGTTTAGCCTCTAAAGGATTGCTCTTGAAGATCGATAAAAAATCTGGTGTTCTTTTAGTTCGAAATGGTGTATACTATTTTGAGTTGCTGTTTGTCAGGATTATAAGAACTTGGCTTTGATCTAGATCTTTTCTTGTTAGCTGTTCTGTGCGTGTGCACGTCGATCATTTTTTACACTGTGTTACAGATGTTTATCGAGAGTAATAACTTGTTAGAAGGAGTGGAATACGTTGGTGGTTTGTGCGCGAATGCTCTTTAACGCACGAGGTGTGTAGTTTATTGACTGATAGAAACTGATAGAAAGCGTTCCAGAAATATTGTCTGCCGGGCTATGCATTGGAAACAAAGTTGTGATTGAATGTTTGGGATTGGTCAAGCAACCAATGCAGTTATTCGGTGGGAGAGATCGAAATTTTATTTGAAAGATGCGCTGTGTCTGGGAGATCTAGTCTGTTACTGATCGCGGTAATAACACCGTCTGTGGTAACTTTTTATGCGAAATGTATGTGGAGGAACTTAAGAATTGGTACTGCGTTAGTGACGACTGTAAGGATAGCCCTGCTTGGGTTGCGTTTGGAGGTTGTTACGGACCTATACATAGCTTGCAGCATGCTAGTTGGGTCAAAATTTTGTTGCAAAAACGAGTTGGAATAGCTAGATCCGTTTGTTGTATTTTAGTGTTGACTGCAGGAGTAGGTCTGTTACTGTGTTGGAAATGTTTGGCGCTTACAGAGAGTGCTGTTGGCTAGATGGGATGGAATTTAAGTAAATCGTGTTGATATATTCTAAATACACATCGCAGTAGTGCTCTAAAGAAGCCGACTTTGGTGCTAGTAAAAAAATCCTTTTTCAATGCGGACGTTATCTGATGTTTCGTCGAAGAATCGCCTGTTTAATCGTATGCTAGTGTTGCCTACTTTACGGCTGGTGTACATAATGTTATGTAGCGGATTTGCCTGCTGTGGTAAATCATAATTCTTTCGTCGAAAATCAACGTGTTTTATAAAACTCCTTTAGTTTGGTAACTTAAAGTGTACTTATTGTAGCCAATGGAGTGCGTGTGTGGTGCGGTACTGTTATAGATGTGTGGATGTACCTGCGTAGTAAATTCAGCAAGTTCGATACTGCAAACGCTGGAGATAAGACGACGCTACTATTTGTGGCTACTTTGTGGAATACAGGGGGAAAATATGTTCAAATGTTCAAATGTTTGTACAGCTTATGGGAATTAACTACGGGGTCATCAGTCCCTAAACTTACAAACTACTTATGAACTACTTACGAACTAGGACGGCACAAATATCCATGCCCCCGAGGGGGATTCGAACCCCCGACCGTAGTGGCCGTGCAGACCGTGACTGAAGCGCCTCAGTCCCCTCGGCCACCGCGGCCGGCGGGAAAACATGTATTCCTGTGGGTATACTTCTTATAAAGTGCAACTAATCGATGTTTTAATTGAGGAGCTCCCACCTACCTACACTACAGCAGCTTCGTGCAGATGGCTTCTATAGAATAACTTTCGGATGGAAGCAGCGACAGCAACGTCGTTGCGGGCGACGACAACTGGAAACGATTGCTTAACGTGGTTGGCGTCGAATAGTAGAGTGCCGCTGTGGAGTAGCTGAGCGGTCTAAAGCGTCTCTCTGCGGAGCGCGCGGTTGCTCGCCATGGGGGTTTGAGTCCTCCCTGAGGCATGAGTGTGTGTGTTTCTCCTTAGGTTAGTTTACCTAGGTTTAAGTAGTATGTAAGCTATTGACTGATGGCCACGCAGTTTGGTCCGATAGATTTACAAACATTTGAACATTTTTTGAATAGTAGAATCAAAATAAATAACAAATTATTTGTCAAATCAGCAAAGTTATAGGTAGCTACAATATCGATTTTATAAAGTGTCCAGACAGGCGATTGTGATGACCTTTATTATTTCGCTGGGTCGAGAAGATGGCATTAGCAGGATGGAGGATTGTGGTTATGGATCTGTGCAAGAAGATTTTTTAAGTATTCTGAAAGAGAAGATACGGTATTTACAAAGTGCGTCGTTGTACTGTGCATCGCTCCCATCCATATGGTCCCGGCTAACATACGCTTTTAGCGATCAGTTATTCTGCAATTTGATTACTTGGGTATTAAGAGTACTCGAAAATTGACTGCTCTCTCGGACCGAGTGAAGCTTATACAATATGTTTTAATTTCAACTGTCCACCTGTAAAATACTGGGGGTGTCGAGCAAGGAGCTATGTTAAGAAATATTTTAGCATTCGCCGGCCGCGGTGGCCGAGGAGACTGAGGCGCTTCAGTCACGGTCTGCACGGCCACTACGGTCGGGGGTTCGAATCCCCCCTCGGGCATGGATATCTGTGCCGTCTTTAGTATAAGGTAGTTTATAAGTAGTTTGTAAGTTTAGGGACTGATGACCCCGTTCTTAAGACCCATAAGCTTAACAAACATTTGAATTTTTTTTAGCATTCCTGGGCTTTATTCTCCATAGACGTTGATATCGCCTACATTATTCCACAAGTGCGATATAAGTGTTTGCGAACATTATGTTGCGTGTACTCAGTTGTATGTAACGAGAAAATGTAGACACTCCATGTTCTATATAGGATCAGGTGTTACTGTGTGTAGGTTACGTTCTAGGCATCTTCGATTGCGGTAGACATCTACATGTAATTAATAAAATAAATCCGAGTTCGGTTTAGTGGAATGATTAGATATCACAAGAAAGGAATTCGAAGTAGGAATTTGGTGGATAAAGGGCAGGTTGAATTTGTTCTACAGAACTGAAAATCAGTGTCGCATTGGGCAGGTAAAGTACTACGTCGGTTCTGTGGTTGCTGTAATGTCGGGTGTCTTTTCGAAGAAGGGTCTTGTTAGGTCAGTGCTTTCGAGAAAAAAAAAGTTTTAGTGTAGACGGCCGAAAATCGGTAAATTATTTCACGTATTTTTTATTTCGACTCTCCGTTGCCCAATAGGGTAAAAATGTCTTTTGGGGCGCTGGAATATCTGTGTTTGACCTGCGTGAGATAAATGTAGTTTGCATGGTAGGAGGACATAGAGAATCCTTAGATGGGTATACGCAAGATGATGTGTACTGCTGTAGTAAGGAAATAAGAGATAAAATTAAACTACCCGAATTCTCGGAAGGCGCATCTATACGTCGATCTAAGGAAACGTACCAGGGCAAGATCGCTAAAGAGAGAGAGAGAGTTAAATTTCCGAACTTTCTGCTTGGCTCAGCTCCATTAAATAAATGCAGTGCGTCTGCAAACGTCTTGCGTAGAAGGTTTCGATCATTTGGTCTGGACCTGTCGGATGTGCCGCTTGTCTGGCGGCGGCGCCGGGGGGTGGAGGGGGGTGTTGTTTACTTGCGAGTGTTAAGTGCACCAGTGTTAAGTGCACTTTCATATAACTTGTCAATCATCCTGTTGTTTGAGTGTGGCGGCATCCTTTGATCTGCGGTCTGGCAATTGTCTGAGCATCTGGCGTCGATGACGGGCGAATCTCAGCGGCTCTTTAGTGGCAGTACCATACTACTATAGCGGTGTACACAAAGCATGATGGTGAACAGCTGTTCAGCATTTAACTGCATAAATCAATTTAGGGGAGGAATTAAAAGAACGAACACTGTCTTCCCATTTATATGTCACAGGAATACGAGTAGCCCTACTACTTGTGTAAGCAGCCTGTTATTAAAATAAGCAAGATCCCGGGCAGTTGAGATCTGAAAATGTAAGTTAAAACGCTCACTGCTGCTCTAAATTGCTTCATGAGTGGCCACAGTACATGCGCAATGGAAATTTATCTAACGGCTTACTCCTTAAGGGAGCAGCCAACTTTTTAACAAACACAAAACCAATGTTAAAAAATAAATGAATAGATAATTAAACATGGGACGGGGAGCATGAAATCATAAAGCAGAGGTATGATATTTTAAAATCATAATCTATTCAGAAAAATGAATAAGCAACTAAAGTGCGGTTACGAAATTAAGCACACGCTTTGTACAAATGTTAATTAAGTCATACAATTGCTGCCCGTAATAAAATTGTTTCTACCCTTTATGAATATGGAGGTAACGTGAGAGGACATTTTCAAATACACAATGGGTAGCTGAAAGCACATTCATTCATTCACAGACATGTGCATAATGCTTGGCGGTACATTACAATGCCGGAACACATGAAAGCAGCAGCGAAACAAAGCATCAGTGGCATCTTGACAAGATGGTGGGTGTCTTGATCACAAATTTAATTATACTGTGCACTAAATGAACTCACATTTGAGGAGGCAGTGGCTCACTATTATGAAGTAGCACATGGTGTGCAACCATCCCGAATTTCACAGCATTTACAAACATAAATTTATTTAGAATAAGCGACTAAAGCACATGTGAGATTTCATATAAAAGAAAGCTAGTATTAACAAAAGCATGGCTAAAGGCTGAAGTAGCAACTGTTATGAAAGCACGTGGTGCAATAGGTCACACAAGACAGGAAAGATGAACTGAAGCTAGAAACTCTGAGAAGTATTTAGCGTACTGACGGATACAGACGCGACATGAAAAGTTAGTTAAAAACGCGAAGGAAATTCAAACACACTAGTTTTACACAAAGGCTGAAGGCCACGCACGTGTATTCTAACTTGAGCAAAACCAGACACACAATCTTCACTGGAATGTAAATGCAAATAATAAATTTACACTGAATTTACTCAAGTTCTGTGAATTAAGAAACACTTCGCCTCGCATAGCAAAAGAATTACTCAAGGGAACCATCAATGAAAAACAAAGAAAGCAACGACCTAACACCATGGGTTCCCCTCAGCACTGTTTAGCTGAGTACTTACTTCCACGGTCGTCAGAGCCAGAATGAAGAGTGAAAAGTGCAGCTCTAAGGCCACGGAAAACTTCTCCCCTTCCCCCCCCTCCCCCCCCCCCCCCCCCACACACACATCGGAAATAGAGCGCGCTGAAAGCTTCTCAGGGAGCGTTCAGATCGTACTGTTTACCAACCCTTGATACCTGGAGAAGACAATTCCCTCTACAATTGCTCCCAGAGAGGTCTCCTGTCACCTCTTTTGTCGAAGATTATGTTGGTACAACACTAAGAACAGGCCACCTCGCCACATTGCAAAGTAAGCTTTTCTCTCGGCACCCCGCAGAAGCCAGTGCAGACGACTTGCGAAGTCATACGTTCTTAACTAAAGCAAACAATGCATAAAGCGCGAGGCGGCGACTATAAGCCATTGGGCGGCAATCAGACGATATTAAGAGCAACCATCCACTTCACACGGGTGGAAACATGTATAAACATGGGGAAACATACATAAACATGTGGCATTGATCATTAAGAAAAAGAATAAAATGATTAACACTGAAATAGATAACATTAATGGTGCAGAAACAGTTTAGGTTATGAATAAATCAAAATGGAACATGACCACACAATCAGGGGACATGTTTCACTTCTGTTCAGAGATAGTTACACTTGCTTAACAGGCTGTCAGTCAAGGCAATAGAGGATTCAATGAAATAAATAACAGGCTTTTACAGTACTAGTACCTCTTAAAAACTAGCTTGTTTAGCCAGTACTGGTGGACAGGAAGTTCAAAAGGTTTCACTTTATGGTGTGGAAAATGACTTGGGGACACGAGATCAGTTACCTCACTGCAGTTCGAATTTTTGTTTATGAAATTAATATAGCAACTTCTAGCGCTGAATTTAAAGGTCATCTACTTTGCATATAGGTATAACAACTGAAAGGAGTTTGCAGAAGTGTGTATAGTTCCATATATAAATGAAATGTAGCCAAAATCGATGCAAATTGTGAAGTTGAACCCTATGATGAGAATAGTTGACTTTTCAGCAGTTCACGCTACTGTAAGGTACTTGGCTTACAGCATTAAAAATGATAATATTTTTGATAGATACCCTAACGCTAATGTTACAAGCAATTAGTTAAGAAAATTTTTTATAGTGCCTGGTTGCTGTATTTACAAGGTAAGAAGCTATTTTACAGTTATGTATCTAATGGGATATTTCATTTTCACAGTTTGTTTATTACATTAGCTTTTTCAGGCAGCCCAGTTTCATTTTTTGAGGCTATAAAACATCTAAATATTGGACAACACTGCAGACACTCCAATAAAGACGTAAAGTGTTGTGAAACTATTTCAAAATTAATGTTTGTACCAAAGTTTCACCACCGTAGAATATACTGTGAAAGTGCTAAAAAACCGTGTCTGTCGATAAATTCCGTTCATATGCTGCACTTAAAACTAAATCTTATAATTCGGTTTGATTAGAAAGATTAAAAGCTGTTGACCGGTTTTTACACCGATGTGTAATAAATTCACACTCATCTGCTAGTTGTTGTACATTCAAAGACTCTGAAGCAGTTTTGTAGTTATATATTTAAAGCAGACATAGTTTTCGCGATTTAACTCCAATAAATACGCACGGTAATCAAAGGGGTCTTATGCACATTTGAAGTTGGCGCGGAAGTTTGCCACCATAATGGCCACCGGGCTCTCTTCAATTGGCCCGCTGTTCGCAGTCGGCCGTGCACTCCGTGGATACGTCGAGTTCCGCCATCTTCCGCGGCTTCTTCCGCTGAACGGGCCAGGCGTCCGCTGGACGCAGCAAGCGGCCACTTAGTGCTGGGGGCTGCGGGCGTGGCTCAGAGGGCTCTGGGAACACCCACAAAGGGTTCTTGTCTCAACTGCATCTTTTTACCGGCCCCCTGACTCAGACGATGCAGTTGCCGAAAGCTTGAGTCACATTTCAAACAGGTATCCGAAGCATACTGTTATAATCGGTGGCGACTTTAATTTAACCTCAATAGTATTCAAAACCGGAGGCAACATTGTCCGAACCAGTTGTGAATATTTTTCCTAAAAACTACTTCAAACAGTTAGTCCATCAACCTACTAGAATAGTAAATGGTTGCGAAGATACCCTTGATCTCCCTTCATTAGATAACCCTGACTTAGTAAAGAGCATAAAAACAGGTATAGGGATTAGCGAACATAGAGTTGTAGTAGCGAGACTGAATATCGAAATTCCCAAATGCACCAAAAATCAACGAAAAATATATTTATTCAATAGAGCAGATAAGTATTCGCTTCACGCTTTCTCGAGTGATAGTCTCCAGTCTTCCAAAACTAAAAATGCCAGTATAGATTAGTTGTGGCTTACTTTCAAAGACATAATATCGGTAGCAGTCTAGAGATTTATGCCAAATTAATTAATAAACGAGGGGGCTGAACCCCCGTGGTACGCAAAACAGGTCAGATCACTGTTTCAGAAGCGAAGAAAAACGCACGAATATTTAAACAGACACAGAGTCCCCAAGATTGGCAATCTTTTACAGAAACTCGCAACGTAGCGCGGACTTCAATGCGAGAAGCATATAAAAGTTTCCACAACAAAGTCCTGTCCGTAATACCTTCACTATGCGATAGCAATTTCAATACAACCGCCGGCCGCGGTGGCCGAGGCGACTGAGGCGCTCCAGTCACGGTTTGCACGGCCACTACGGTCGGGGGTTCGAATCCCCCCTGGGCACAGATATTTGTGCCGTCCTTAGTATTAGTTAGTTCATAAGTAGTTTGTAAGTTTAGGGACTGATGACCCCGTAGTTAAGTCCCATAAGCTATACAAACATTTGAACATTTGATTCAATACAACCGATGACAGTACTGCTAAATTGCTAAACACAGCTTTCCGATATTCGTTCGCCAAAGAATACGAATTGAACACTCCAGAATTCAAACCTAGAACAGCTGACAGCATGCGAAATTTAAGAAGTAGATGTTCCTGGGCTGCCGTGGTGGAACGAGCAGCTGCGAGGCGCCAGTCACGTTCTGCACGGCCACTACGGTCGGTTGTTCGAATCCGCCCTCGAGCACGGATATTTGCATTGTCCTTAGTATTAGCTAGTTTAATAAGTATGTGATTGGAGGCTTTCCCGGCGTATGTGTTGTTTCCAGGGCTCTCGGGTGTCCAGCCGGATGCGATAGTTGAAGTCCCACGATATTTCGGCGAATAACCTTACCGCCATCCTCGGGTGGTTCTGATGGAATGGTCTGTCTGCTGTCGGTCGGTGCCGTTCATGTCCATCAGTCCTGCGCCGACGGCCCGATTGCGGGCGCAGCGCTTCCGGTTGCGAGCGCCGGCGCCGGCGTCCCGCTGCTGGCCGCCGACAGCTGATCGCGGGCGCCGACGCCGGTGTCCAGCTGGTCGGCGGAGGTGCAGCCTCCCGTGGAGTGTCCTCGGTGGCTCTTGCATTTTGTGTCAACGGACTACATTCGTCGTCTCAAGGAGCTTACCCTACGGGAAACAGACATCGTGGTCAGCTTTTATGTCGTGTCACTTTTCACACGAGTCCCGCTGGAAGATTCGATCCAGCTGATCGACGAGAAATTTACTCCTGAGTTGGCACAACTTTTCAGGCACGTACTTACATTACCTATTTCGTCTTCAACGGTCATTACTATGAACAGACCGACGGGGTGGCCATGGGGAGCCCTCTCTCGCCAGTGGTGGCCAACTTATTTATGGAGAGTTTCGAGGAGGAAGCACTAGAAGCGGCCCAACTGAAACCGGTTTGTTTCTGCCGGTACATGGATGAACGTTTGTCATCTGGCCACATGGACCTGACCATCTACTGAGTTTTTTGGCACATCTTAATTCCGTCCACGACAACATACTGCCACGACAACATACTATTTACAAAGGAAGTCGAAGAAGAAGGGAAATTACCCTTTCTCGATGTGCTTGTAGAACGGAGAGCAGATGGCACACTGGGTCATAGCGTGTACCGGAAGCTGACACACTCGGACCTATATTTACATGCCTCAAGTTGCCACCATCCTGCACAGCTCAACGGAATGCTCAACACCCTGGTTCACAGGGCATACTCAATATCAGACCAACAAAATCTGCACAAGGAACTCAAACACCTGGAAAATGTGTTCCGCAAGAACGGGTAGAGCAATAGCCAGATCCAGACAGCCCTCAGACGACGTGAACACAACCGTAACGCAGATGAAGAAAGGGACAAAGGTGAGAAACGAGGCCTCGCCTCTCTGCCGTATGCAGGCAACGTGACCTCGAAAATAGGAAGAGTGCTAAAACAACACGAGATCGACGCGGTCTTCCGACCACCGTCCGAGACACGGGCATTACTAGGGACAGTATAAGACGATCTTGGTCTCAAAGAAGCGGGTGTTTATAAACATCCTACATCGGTCAAACAATTCGAACAGTCGAAGACCGCTGCAAAGAACATCAACGCCACACACGCCTACGTCAGCCCAACAAATCAGCACTAGCAGAACATTGCTTAGAAACTGGACACAGCGCGAAATACGAAGAGACCAAAATTGTCGCTCCCACCGGCCTCTACTGGGACAGTATCTTCAAGGAAGCCATAGAAATTCGCGTGACGGACAATCTCATAAACCGGGACACAGGTTTTCAACTCAGAAAGGCATGGAAACCACTACTGAGCTCCATCAAGAAGTCGCGCCTCAAACCGACACAAGAACCGAGAGCCACCGCAGACACTCTACGGGAGGCTGCAACTCCACCAAACAGCTCGACTCCGCGGGCGCGGACCGGTGCCGGCGCTCGCAATCAGTTGTCGGCGGCCGGAAACGAGACAAGATCCGAGGACCACCGAGCGCACTCCACGGAAGGCGCGCGTTGTTCAGTTAGTTGAGTTCGAGTCGTTGTCGTGATGTCTTCGAGTGCGCACTCAACTGCGAAGGGTGTGGCGGATCGCCGTGGGTGGCGCTTGTTATGGACTTCGTCAACACTGCGCTGTCTGCTTCGCTGCCCGATTCTGAAGATGATGAGCAGTCTGCTGCACCTGTGCAGCGTGCTATGGAGGGTAGGAACAAGAGAAGAGCGCCGACGGCGACATCCAGTGCTCGGCTTTCGTATAAAGAGAAGAAGGCGAGGCCGCGTGCCTCTGCAACGTGCACCTCTGCTCGACGCCGGCCGCAAAGAAGAATGGCGAAATCTCGTCCCTCTCCCGACGCCGATGGCTTCGTCTTGGCCCGCCGAACGGCGCGGCCAATGCAACTCGGATCTTCGACGCCACTTGACGTCACAGTCCTTTCAGCGTGCTGTATGGTACTGCTGCTGCTCCACAGCCAGTGCCTGCGCTTAGGAAGGACACTCCGCTCCCGCCAGTGGTTCCTCGGTACACCTTGGCATAGAAAGATCTGCAAAAGCTCCTGTAGGAATGGACAACCGCAGTCTACAACGTGAAGATGTAGATGTAGAAGATGATTGGGCGGGAGCTCTACAAGGTCACACTTCGATCTGCTGACGACTACCGCCATGTCTCCAAGGAAGCCTCGGACAGTGACATCCCTTTCTACACCCACGCTTCCGAGCCAGACAAGGTCCTCAAAGTCGTCATTCGCGATCTCCCGTTCAACATGGCGACTGATCATATTCAGACCGAACTTGCCTACATCGGATTCGCCGCTCGCAAATTCGTAAAGTTGAAAGATCCGAAATCCAAAGAAGACATACCCCTGTATCTCGTCGTCGCCAGCGACACTCCAGAAAAGCAGGAAGCGCTTCCAACTGAAGAGGCTGGCCAACGTTGTGGTGTGGACCGAACTTCTCCGTTCCAAAAGGGGCCCTGTGCAATTCTACCATTGTCAGGGCATCAACCACGTTGCCCGCTTCTGTTCAATGCTGGACAGGCGTGTCAAGTGCGCTGGCAACCACAGGGGCCGCGACTGCAGACTTGCCCGCTCTGAGGCTCTCACCTGCCCAGTTGTGGCGGCGGCCATGTGGCGAGCTACTGCAGTTGTGATGTCTGGAAGAAAGCTGTCTCCTGCCAAAGTGGGGACGTCCCTGCACCACGAGCTAATAAGGCTGCCCCAGTTGGTCCTGGCATCACCTTTGCTGCTGCTGTTGGGGGTTCATCGAACAAGCGCACTGAAGAGTCTCCCCCCTCTTCCACTCCGGTGTCGGCGTCGTTGCCGCCCCCTGTGGACGCTGTGCCGCTGCCAGAGCAGAGGGGACAGCCTACTCCAGAACTTCCTGCCGCCTCTTCTCCGCTCCCACGGTCGTCGCGCCATAATGGGCGACGTCGAGCTGCTGAAGTTGCCCAGCTCCCTCCGACTGCGGAACGACCACCAGAGGGCTCTTCAGGAGATGCACCACTGATTGCCGTTTATGCGACCCGGCTGCCATTCCTGCGCCGCCAGCCGACCTCCACGGCCTCATCGCGCAACTGACGGCTCTCGTGACCAGCGCGACAAGGCTCATTGAGGTTCTTACAAAGCAGCTTACCGCTGCAGTGCATCCCCGCCTCCTCCGCCGCACGCTCCGCCAGATCGCTCTCGGCAGCTGCCCCCAGATATACTCAATGCCACCACGGAGAAGAACTGGGTGTACTGCGAGTAGCAGCTGATGTGCAATCCTGATCTGCGGAGTCTTCTTAATCAAATGCGTTGGGAGATCAAAGTGGCCGTCGAGACTCATCGGAATGCTGAATGGAGCAACAGGGTTGCTGCTCTATGACTCGATGATAGGTCAGCGTGGAAGACGACCAAGCGCTTCCTCCGTCACCTTCAGCGCATCCCGCCACTACTGGTGAACGTCACCTCTGTGTGTGAGCCGAATGCGAAGGCCGATGCTCTTGCTGACACTTTTTATGCAGCCTTCACACCCATTGAAGATGTGGTGGATGCAGCCCACGATGCACTCAATGACAAACGCCTACCCCGGTACCTGGAACGGCCGGGCCGTGGTGATGTTATTGAGGACACCACTGCTGAGGATGTCCTTGACATACTGAGGGACCTGAACCCTAAGTAGGCTCCTGGCCATGACGAGGTCTCCAATGCTCTCCTCCAGAGGATGCCACCCCCAGCTGCTGCCTACCTCGCCAACGTATTCAACTCCATCTTCCGCACCCGCAGCTACCCACTCAAATGGAGGCATGTGGCGATAGTTGTGGTACCAAAAATGGGCAAGGACCTGCGACTTCCCACCAACTACCGCCTCATCAACTTGTTGCCGGCAGTCTCAAAAGTCTTTGAGCAGATATACCTTGACACGTTGAAGAAGACCATAACCTCCCAGTGGGTTCCGGAAGGGCCACTCCATCGTCCACCAACTGCTGCAACCCTTTGAGGGCTCCTTCGACGCCATTGAACGTCGAGAGTATTTCAAGGTTGTCTTCACAGATGTGCCGCGTGCCTTTGACAGCATATCGCACTGCGGCTTCCTGTTTAAGCTATAGGAGCTCGGGATTCCACCCTCACACATCCACTTCATCTGTTGCTACCTGTAAGACTGGACCTTCCACGTACATGCTGGGGATGGACTGTCTTCTGTTCCTCAAATCCGTGCAGGGGTACCTCAAGGCTCTGTCTCAGGGCCTATACAGTACTCACTATACACTGCTGACGTCCCGTCCATCGCTAGGGTCCAGCTTGCCCTGTATGACGTCGACATGGCGTTGTTCAGCAGGAGGACGAATGCCGACGCACTCCGTCGCAGACTCCAGGATGCAGTGGACAACCTCGCCACCTCGGCTACCCGATGGTGACTCACGATTAATCCTACAAAGACCCAGTTCCTGCCGGTGGCTTGACAAATGAACCCGCCCAACCTGCCGCCGCTGCTCGTCATGGGAAGTCCGGTGCCCTGGCGACCTACATCGAAATACCTCGGCGTCACTATCGATCGTTGGCTGACACGGAACCAGCATCTCCGCGACGTCCGCAACGAGGCCCGATCCTGCCTCCTCCAGCTCTACCCCCTCCTCAATCCTAGCTCCCGCCTCCTATCGCGCCTTCGTGTTACCCTTTACAAAGCACTCATCCGCCCCCTCCTAGTGTACGCCTCTGTTGCCTGGGGTTCAGCTGCTGACACGCACCTCAAGCAAATGCATGCCCTACAGAATCGTAAAATCTGTCTGGCTCTGCACCTGCCGCGTCGTTTCCCCTCGGACCATTTCCACGTACTTTCTGAAGCCCCCTACCTCAGGGACTACGTCAAACGGTCTGCAAGGTCTTTCTATGCGAAGGTTGCGCAGTCCACCGACAGGCAACTTCGAGCGCTGGGCTATCAGATCCAGCGCCACGCCAACACTCGTTGGCCCCATCTTCTCCTCAGTTAGGATCACGTAGTTAACACGAACTTGGACACCCTGAAGACAATCACAAATGAAGTCGAACCTGCTCGAAATGGCTTTTAGAGGCAAAGCACAACCGTGCTGTTAACTCTGATGTACCTCGAGGGTATACGTCTCCCTCCTTCAGTTCATCGAGGGCCACGGAAGGCTGCACCTCCCCCAAGCAGCTCGACACCGCGGACGGCGTCGGCGCTCACAACCGGAAGCGCGGCGCCCACAAACCGAAGCCCGACTGACGGTCATAAACAACACCGACCGGGAGCAGACAGACGATTCCATCAGAACCACCTGAGCATGGCGGAAAGGTTATTCGCCGAAATATCGTGGGACGTCAACGATCGCATCCAGCTGGACACCCGAGAGCCCTAGAAACAGACTTGAATGTGTTAGAAAATACGGGATGGTTTATCGAGATGCCGGCGGTAGCCGAGCAGAAGCGGTTTACAGCATGCATACCTCTAATAATGCTTATGGGCTACTTCGAAAACATGCGTCAAATATTATAAATGCCAAACAGGAGCTTATCTTAATACGCAGTGCATAGGATAACAACTCATACGCTCATAGTAATACTCCAGAGAATTGCGAGGTAGTAGCAAATGCATTATGGAACGCCTCTAATATTAGATTAATATTCTTTGTTCATCAATAAAATACTGTGGAAAATGCCTCACATCACTGTCACAGACGAAAAACGTTTGAAGCTTTTAAAAGTTCTGAATGCAGGTGCATATGGACCTCTAGCATTCCGCTCTTGGGAGATTTTTGAGTATCCTGTGCTACCCACTGCAAACCAACAGAAATGGGCTATCAAAACATCTGTTCAGCTGGAGACACCTAGATTCATCATACTTCCTTTTCAAACAGATAGAAGAGGTAATCCAGCAAAAGATTCAACAGTGTTCGACAATTGTAGTTTGAGTTATGCTAAAGTATACCTGAATTCTGTCCATACTACAATTTACAACTGGAGTGGAGTCTAGCTTTTGACATGTATGCGAGGTTTCGTGTTTCATACTACGACGAGGAAGAAGATAACCGTCTACTTAACCCACTGAAATTCAAGTAACTAACACCGATCATTCGAATAGAGTGTTCCAAACAGAATGAAGTAATTAAATCTGGACCGATAGATGTGAGGATTGAATTTGAATCTTTAGCAAATTTTCCAGAACGCACATCTGCATATTCTTTAGTACTACACGATCGTGTAATTAATTACTGCCCGCTCACCAGTATTGTACAGCGAGCTGTATAAGGAACTAAATACTTTGTGTGCGTGTGTCACTTCACAACCATGAGTCAACGTGTGAACATCGTTGTAGATGTCCAAGGGTTCCACGACGATGAGTGTAGGCACTTAATATTTGAAGATGTTGCATTCATTGCGTGCACAGAAGATACTGGTGTAATAGATACATTCTCAACAAAAATTTCATCACCGAAACCTTTCAAGGATGTGAGATATGTTAAAACATGGAAGAGTGCAATGTGGCTAACACGCTTCTACCATGGAAATCATTGGGATGATCCTGGAGTCACCTACAAAGATATGGTTGCATCACTCCGATTATTCGACACCCCTGACGCTGTGGTCTACGTTAAAGGTGAGGAGAAGGTTGTCTGAGAAGAATCTACAAACATCCTGTTATTCAAGACCTTGGATCCTGCTATCCATCGACATTGGATCCTGCCATCCATTGAACAAGAAAGTGATAATAAACAATAAAAATTGTTTTGTATGTCCTTATGACAATGTAAATCTACTTTTAAGTTGGATGAAAGAGAATAATAAATTATATTCTACCTAAGAAACCATGTGTTTTATTATTATTTATTTAAAAACTTGAGAAGTACTGGTGATATAATTCCACTCAAGTATCTACATGTCTTTGGAAGCGAGCACGATCGCGTGCCTCCTGCTCCCAAGATCCAATACGTGCTGATTTATATGCATAGCCCCATGCAATCATTATATGTACTCTGTTGTCATACATATTAAAACACACTCTTTTTTCATGTTTTTGACGCTTTGTTAATCACACAACAACTTATACTTTGCTCTTGGAGCACATAATATATAGGGTTGATTTTTTTGAAATAAAAGAATAAGTTTGAGTTTTTAACAAACAGATTTATTTTTCTCTCACATTACACATTACACAAGTTTTAAAAACAGACACAAATTTTTGGTTTACATTGAGTAAAGTTTTCTTTAAAAACAGAGACAAATTTTTATTACATTGAGTAAAGTTTTCTTTAAAAGCAGAGGATTTTTGTTACACTGATTAAAGTTTTAAACAGAGGATTTTTTGCTACAATTGAGTAATAATAATAATAATTTACTTAAAACTATTCGGAAAAAAACTGGTGAAATTCCACCCCAGGCAACACCCAATGACTAGTCTGGAGTACTTTGCTCCAGGTGAGATAATACGAAGCTTTTTTTTTATACAATATTTTATACAATATTTTTTCAGCAGTATAGTTGGTACTGATATTTTTTTTACACAAAGCAAGTGCTGTTCTGAATCACATAGAAAAAATGGCTGGAACTCATATATTTGCGTACAGTTAAAATCTATTCTGGCTGGACGGTTAGCGGCAGGTGAAACTTAAAAACTACTAATTCACAGATGCACTCTGGGCAAACGATGATTTTTTTTCACAGTTTAATTATGTACAGAAATAATTACAGCCCACTATGCGCAGAAATAAATAAATTACTAGATGAGAAGAACTATAATTTTTAAAGGCCACTATGTGCAGAAAGAATTATAACGCACTCTTTGTGGAAAAAAAATCCCCTTGGAGGGGTAAATACGTACAACGCACTCTGTGCGAAAAAAATCCCTTGGAGGGAAAGATATGTACAACGCACTCTAAGCGGAAAAAGTCCCGCAGAGGAATAAATATGTACAACGCATCTAATGCGTACCTAACTAAGACAAGCGTGTGAAACCATTCACTTCGATAAAAGTGAATAGTGCGTGTACGGGCGAATTTCGACGCCGCACGCACTAATCACTCGCTTGTCGTCATGATGGCATAGACCGACCTTCGACTGCAGCACAGTGTACATACTTGTCTGCTGTATCATATGACGTGGTTGAGGCGGTGCATCGCCGACACCACCATACAGACACAGCAGGCAATCTTCCATCGTGGTGGCCTTGGATGCCGCACGTTACACTCCCTTCGCCCGTCTCGAAGTAGCGCCTCCCAACGTGCGATACGTATACATCTTCGATCGAAGACCTGCAAACTCCACAATCGGTAACCCATTCGATTCGTCTTTCATTAGCCCGATAACCTTTTTGTTCTGTGGAACAATGCCATATGGGTTATCGGCCGCATATTCAGACGTGTCGAATTCATTATCGTGAGACCAGACCGCATCACTTCATATGGATCGCAACCTTTTACCCAATAGATAAAACTGTCCGTTCGCAAAATGAGTTTTTGCAAACTCATAATGGAATCGGTACATGTGGAGTTTGGACAGATCTAGTATGCACATCTCCACATCTCCTAGCCATCTCCACAGCAACAAAGTTCTCGTTCAAAATTTAGTCTGGCAATCAATTTCCTTGCCCCCTCCCACGCGGTTCTAACTCTAATATCGCGATGTTTTCTCAAATTCTCCATTGTTTTGCCGAAAATTGCATTGTTCATTAATTTATAAAAGTCTTTTTCAAAATCACTAGATGCGGAAGCCCTTTTCTCGGTATTTAAATCAATATATTCCTTTAACCAGGGAGTCTGGTTGAAGGAGATTGCTCGCGTGACTCTAATCAATTCCAACCCTAAATCAAGACATTGGGTGAGGTTTTGATAATGAATTATATGTGGTGTCGCACAAGTACAAAGTGCGCGCCACCTACTTTCGCCGCGCGCCGCCATGCATGCACGGCGCGGCGTTCTTCCGACGACAGCCACGAGCGCCCTCTGCTGGAACCCCGCTCGTGGCCACCACGGAAAGACATAGCACTTCGGACTGAGATAGCAACGAGTTAGGACCTTCGTAAGCAGATAGGCACCAGTGAAGACTTTGCTATCGTACAGGCACTAGGCAGGCCTCTAACAACTATGTATCAACATTCTGCAGTACTATGTAAAAGTTAAGTATTGTTACATTCTGTGCAATATATCTCTTTCTAATTTACTCGAGTGTTTATAGTTTCTGCCTGCTCCCCTCCGTACCTACACCAGCGTGTCGGTCTCAATCCACTCGGCCACCGACACCTACGACGAGGCTGGGACACAAAAGCGGCGACGAAGTTGGGACACAAAAGTGGCGACGAGGGTGGGATAGAACCTTGGACCAGCCCGCTTGCAGCAGCCAGACAGCAGCAGTCGGAGCACGCAGAAATTGCTCCCGCCCACCCACCCTTATTATAACAATTTAGGGGAAAGATAATTTGTTACGTGTTTTGTGGACTTTTTTGTTGCAGAGCGTCCTCTTTCATATTGCATTTGTGTTTTGTTATAATTTCTTTGTATGCGCGGCGCCTAAACGGTCAGCATGGCCACTACCCCGAACCCAAACTTAATGGAAATTATTCAGTTACAGACGGCGCAAATAACACAACTTCTCCAGGCGGTGGCACAGTTGACGATAACTCAACAACAGCCGTCACATCAGCAGCCCACACCTGCCGCCGCACCGCTTCCGACGTTTCGCCAGTACAACGAACGTGAGGAAGAATGGAGTGACTATTTCGCACAGTTTCAAGAACTCGTCGCGGCTCATCAAATTAGAGGTAAGAAAGTGAAGAACCTTTTCTTATCGATTGTGGGCCCCCAGACCTTCGTACTATTGCAGAAACTATTCCCTCACGCATCTCCTCGTGATGTAGACTTTGAACAAATTGTAGATGCACTGAATGCTCATTATGAGAGAAAAGTTGTTGTAGCCGCTGCACGATACCGATTTTTCAGACTTAAAAAATTACCGCAGCAGTCGCACCAAGAGTGGATTACGGAATTGAAGGGCTTAACCCGCCAATGTAAATTTACTTGCTCTTGTGGACTTTCTTATAGTGACGTTATGTTGCGAGATGCGATTACGCAGAATATTCAGGATCCCAGAATTAGAGCAGCAATTCTGAAACAGTCTGACCCCTCATTAGACAGTGTACTGCAGCTTATAGAAGCGCATGATACTTTTGACTTAGCAGATGTCGAAATGCAAAGACACAGTGTAAATTCAGTACGCCGCAACGGACGCTTTCCTAGCCGTAGTTCTCAGTATAGCACTAGTGATTCTTATTTTTCTACCGGCCGTGCTGAACAGACAGTGAACAGTAGCCAGAGTAAAAGTGTGACACAAAGATCGCCCCGTCGAGTTAGAAACAGTGATTTGAATAACGGGCGCCAACGCTCATTTCAGAAAAATGTACGTAAATCTTGCCCCCAGTGTGTGTCTCGCCACAAGCGTGCTCATTGCCCTAATCGCAACGCAACCTGTTATCAATGTGGCAAATTGGGACATGTGCAGTCTGTGTGTATGCAAATTAAAAGCTCAAAGAACAGTAACGTTAGAAACAGTGCTTCGCAGAGTGCGAGAACAGTTCATTCTGTAAATGTTATAAGGGCTGTGGAATTGAACACTGCTTTCCTTGGATCTCAATTACAAGAAAGTAGTTCGGCGCCTATGGCAAAACTATATAGTGCACCACGTAGCAAGCGCCGACGAGCGCGTAAAACAGTGCAACGGAAAAGGGTTCGGGACAAGCAAAATGACTATGAACAGTGCATTTATGTAGTGAAAATACTGCCTTCTGCAACTGCTCCTTGTAATAGTGCCCAGTACTGTGTAGCTAGTGATAGTAGACATCAAGTAGCTACTCAAAAGTTTAGTTCAGTAGTTGGTGCATCTGCAGTAGCTTCGCAAGCTTGCGCGGACGCCGATCCGGCGGTAGTGTCATCTAGTGACAGTGTTGTTAATCCGCTGCGTGCCGAGTCTGCGCAGCTTCCTTCACTACAAGTGCAGCAAACAAACCGTAGCAGACGTTGCCCACATTCGCGCACCTGTCGTGCGCCAGAAGCACAAACTTTTTGTAAATCTCTCCATAGAAAATAAGACTGTGCAATTTCAGCTTGATACTGGTTCCGCTGTCACGTTAATAAATAAAGATACTTATGAACTTCTGGGTTCGCCAAAATTGTCGCCGTCACAGCAAGTGTTAACAGCTTATACAGGTGAAAATATTCCCGTGCTAGGAACATGTCGCCTGCCCGCCTCTTTTTAAGGTGTAACAAAAACAGTTGCTTTTGTAGTTCTTCAGGCCGAATCGACACAGAACATTTTTGGATTAGATGCTTTTGACTTGTTTGGTTTATCAATTCAAAGAGATGTGCTTCAGATTTCGTCAGTAGTGCCTCAGGACAAAATCAATGCTTTATGTGAAAAATACAGTGATTTGTTTTCGCCGGAACTAGGTTGTGCAAAAGACTTCGTGGCACATGTAACTTTAAAAGAATCTGCAGTTCCAAAGTTTCGTAAAGCTAGACCAGTGCCTATCGCCTTGCGTGATACAGTTGCCGAAGAACTTAAACGTTGGCACGATAGTGGGGTGATTTCTCCTGTTTCTGCGAGTCAGTGGGCCTCGCCTATAGTAATTATACCCAAGCCGTCAGGAAAACTTCGTCTCTGTGCGGACTTCAAATCAACAGTGAACAGTCAAACAATTGTAGACACTTACCCTCTGCCCAGACCTGAGGAACTGATGGA
This sequence comes from Locusta migratoria, assembly GCA_026315105.1. Classification (NCBI taxonomy): domain Eukaryota; kingdom Metazoa; phylum Arthropoda; class Insecta; order Orthoptera; family Acrididae; genus Locusta; species Locusta migratoria. The sequence continues at coordinate 10,829,250 of CM048744.1, forward strand.
CAAATTAGAGCAGTCTCGCTTCTTTTCCAAGATTGATTTATCAGAGGCATACTTACAGATTCCACTTGATGACGAGTCAAAAAAGTTTTTCGTCATTAATACTCACATGGGCCTTTTTCAATTTCAACGCCTACCCTTTGGCAGTTCTTCCGCTCCCGCTATTTTTCAGCGTTTTTTGGAACAGCTGACAGTTTCTGTACCGTGTTGTTCCAACTATTTAGATGATATTGTGGTATCCGGACGTACAGTTGAAGAACATTTAGCAAACCTGGAGTGCCTTTTCAAAGTTTTGACTGCAGCAGGTCTACGTTGTAATAAAGCAAAGTGTTCGTTTTTTCAAACTGAAATAGAGTACCTAGGCCATGTGATTAATGCCCAAGGAATTCATCCCTTACAGTCACATCTTAGAGCAATCAAAGATTTGCCTCCTCCTAAGAATGTGCATGAATTGCAAGCAGTAATGGGAAAGCTTAACTATTATTTCAGATTTATTCCCAATGCCTCTCAGATTGCAGCTCCACTGCATCACTTACGTAGGAAGAATGTTCCTTTTGTTTGGTCCAAAGATTGCCAGGTTGCCTTTGACAACTTAAAGTCTGCACTACTCAATGATGCATGTTTGATTCCCTTTGACCCCCAGAAGCCTGTAGTGTTAGCAGTTGACGCCTCATCGTACGGTCTGGGCGCGGTAATCTCACATCGCATTGGATCTCACGATCGTCCTATTGCCTTTGCATCCAAGCTACTGACGCCAACGCAACAGAATTACAGTCAGATAGAAAAGGAGGCCTTAGCAATCATTTACGGCGTCGCAAAGTTTCATCATTATCTCTATGGCAGAAAATTCTATTTGTTGACAGACCACAAGCCTCTCACGTCGTTGTTCTAACCCACAAAGCCGATTCCGCCACGAACGGCACAAAAGCTTCAGAGATGGTCCTTGATATTGTCAAATTATCAGTATGAGATTTTGTACCGACCTACCACTAAACATGCCAACGCGGACACACTTTCCCGACTTCCGGTTGGCCAGGATGTATCATTTGATTCTTCAGAAATGGCATGTTGTCAGATAGACTCCAGAGATGCTTCCGCTGTCGCAGACTTTCCTTTGAACTCTCGTCGGGTTGCACAGGAAACAGCTGCGGATGCAGACCTAAGTGTGGTAGCACGTTTTGTTCGCTCAGGGTGGCCTGCCAGAGCCAAAGACATTGATCGGCCTCTGGTTCGACGTTATTTTGCACAACGTCATGCATTATCTTTAAGTCAGGGTGTACTGTTGTTGCATACCGACAACGACCAAGCAAGAGTGATTGTTCCTCGTTCCCTGCAACGAGAAGTGTTACGCCTCCTGCATCAAGGACATTGGGGCATTGTTAGGACAAAGCAATTGGCCAGACGTCATTGTACCTGGGTTGGTATGGACGCTCAGATAGAGAGCATGACATCACAGTGTACAGTTTGTGCGGAGCATCAGGTGGCTCCTCCACAGCGTTTCTCAGACTGGCCACGCCCCAAGGGACCATGGCAACGTTTACATATTGACATTGCCGGACCTTTCTGGAATACGCGCTGGTTAATCGTTGTAGACGCTTTCAGCAAGTTTCCTTTTGTGATTGCCATGAACTCAACGACGGCGTCTAGTACAATCAGTGCCTTAACATCAGTGTTTTGCATCGAAGGCTTGCTTGAAACTATCGTCAGTGACAATGGACCTCAGTTTGTTAGTGCGGAATTTCAACAGTTTTGTCGTGTGAATGGCATTCAGCATATCACCACCGCACCTTTTCACCCTCAGTTCAATGGTGAAGCAGAACGTTTCGTTCGAACATTCAAGTCTCACATGGAGAAGATGAAAGGTCAGCACTCCAGGCAGCAAGCTCTTCAAATTTTCCTGTCTACGTATCGGTGCATGCCACGTGACGGCCCGTCTCCTGCCGAGCTGCTACACGGCCGCCGTCACCGCACTCTCCTTCACCTGCTGCAGCCTCCCACGCACCGAGTCGGTTCGTATGGCGCTACGCGTTTTCAGGTTTCTACGCCGGTGCTGTACAGGGTGTTTGCTGGAAACAAGAAGACATGGTTGCCGGGCACCATTCAGCGCGTGCTCGGTAGCAATATGTATGTTGTACGTTCTTCCACAGGGTCGGAGCTGCGGCGCCACGCAAACCAATTGCGCCTGCACAGGCCACGCGATCCTGTCTCGGGTTTCTTGATTCCAGACCCAGTTCACCGCCAGGGAGCACAGCCACATCGTTCGTCCCCGGACTACGAGTTCCCTATGGACGTCGACACACCTCCGACGCAGTCGTCGCCGCCGCAGATGACAGCGTCACCGAGGGGGACTCTGGGACCGTGCGCCCCCCCCCCCCTTCCCAGCTTGGGCCACGCACCTCAGAAGAAGATGACCTGCTCCCTCTGGGCGGGGGCGGGCGCCCTTCCCCAGGTTTCGGCGGGTTCCCTGGAGGATCTCAAGGCAGATGCCGGGGCGCGGACGGCGTCTCGATCCCGGCCTCAGCTACGACGCCCGTCCTACCAGTAACGCCCCCGCCCAGGCCCTCCACCCAGTGCCGTCGCCGTGACCCTCAGCCCTACGCCACGACGGCGCGGTGGTTTGGGGGGGAGGGGTGTGGTGTCGCACAAGTACAAAGTGCGCGCCACCTACTTTCGCCGCGCGCCGCCATGCATGCACGGCGCGGCGTTCTTCCGACGACAGCTACGAGCGCCCTCTGCTGGAACCCCGCTCGTGGCCACCACGGAAAGACATAGCACTTCGGACTGAGATAGCAACGAGTTAGGACCTTCGTAAGCAGATAGGCACCAGTGAAGACTTTGCTATCGTACAGGCACTAGGCAGGCCTCTAACAACTATGTATCAACATTCTGCAGTACTATGTAAAAGTTAAGTATTGTTACATTCTGTGCAATATATCTCTTTCTAATTTACTCGAGTGTTTATAGTTTCTGCCTGCTCCCCTCCGTACCTGCACCAGCGTGTCGGTCTCATTCCACTCGGCCACCGACACCTACGACGAGGCTGGGACACAAAAGCGGCGACGAAGTTGGGACACAAAATTATATACCTCTGTTTACCCCCCAGAGTTGTCAGGAGTTTAGGGGTGGAACCGCATCGCAGAACTCGTTGCTCTGGACATAGCGGTAAATCGCTATGCTCGTCATGCAAATTAAGGGGATATTCCAGCTCTGCCTCTAAAACATACCCCACCCCAGCGTCGGCAACAACACGCCTGTTGTTACGGAGATTTTCACCTAATGTGAGGCGATCCTTATCGGATAGCCAGCGAAACCCGCCAATCGGTAGAGACTGCTGCATGGCGTACCCGTATAAGTTGTTGACATCCAGGTTCATGATGTAGCTCGTTGCCTCAGATGCGTTGAACGTCTCACTCATCCCATGCCTATGTATGCATTGACAGAGTCCACCTCGGATCCCCCGTTCAAAGAACAGTAGCATGTCAACATCAGTCAATAACTCGATTTGACACGCGTTTTCCTAAGCATTGCATCCCAGGACAACCCCGGTGCTGTGTAATAGAAGACAGAGTCCAGAGAGTATGTGGCCATACATACGTCTCTGAATTTCTCAAACACGTCCGCAAGCAGTAGCGCGTCTTTCTCCATGTACAAACGTGCGTATTCACCTAAATTCGGTATATCAAACGCGTGCCAAACATTACGAGCATGTGTATAATCCGTTTCTGACACGGTGTCGCCTGTAAGAGTACTGATGAATGCAAATATAGTCCTCTTTCTTTAAGTTTCTCCATACTATACAGATATTCATATGGAAAAACACCTTTCCTAGTTAGTAGTTGAAACTCTTTCTCATCGGGAATTGCAGTTCTAGTGATATGCATTTCACTTTGAGGTCGAGTTTCAACCAGTTTTTGAAGTGACGCTTGCATAAATCTTAGCGAGTAGAGGAACCGTAGCGTGATTTTCGGTGTCATTCGCTTGGAGAATGAGATGTACTTCCCAGTATTATCAGGCGTAATACTAATAGGTGCATCTCCCCAACCGAATTTAGCCAGGGGCTCAATAATGAAGTGTGCATCGTAAGCCGATAGATTGAGCATGAAAACGGGAATGTGTCTAGGTGCTTGGTAATTCAGGTTGCACGAGTTATGAGCCGCTCCACGGTACTTTCCCGTAATGTGACAATGGTCTTTGCAGGAAGTTTCCGTTTCACGATTCAAAGGCATAGTACAAATACGGCAATCTACTGCCGTTTTGTACGAGTCCTCATCATCCTGCGTCATGACCATTCGAACGCACTGACTGTAAAGTCTATCAACTTCCCAGGACAGTTGTTCAAGCTCAGAGAGCAACCAATCTGCAGGAGTCTCCCCAACGTGTGATTTAAGTTCATTTTTGGTGGAAGCGTACGAGTGTACAACCTGATGCGCTACGGCGTACGGTACGTGTTTCTGGGTAAGAGTGGTATGTGAGGCGTCGGGGTCCCCTCCACATCGAGTAATAGAAACTAGCAAGGCTTCGAAATCGGCGTAAACAGAAACTGAACAGCGTTCTTGGTGATTAAAATTCTTGAATTTCAAGAATTTGTTATTTTCTGTTGGCATAACAACACATACCGCTTTTTTGCAAAGCACTCGCTTGTTTGGAATGAATTAAGACATCGAAGACAAATATGTCTTTTATGTCCATGTTTCGAAACTTGTCAGGAAATAAGTCTGGTCATATCTTTGACCCATACATAATGAAATTTCTCGCCTTTTGAATCAGAAAATAAAAACAGGTTAACATGTAAATCATGTTGAACTGCGAATTTGGAAAAGTGCAGGGGAACTACAATCTTATGCTTGTCTTGCTCATCTGGCTTATGAACTTTTTTCTTCTCCAAACCATACACGTGGAGCGAAATACCGGTATTTTGTGCCTCGAATTTATGTATGTCTTGAAGTTTGACGGGGAACTCTATGCCTTTAAAATTATACTGCCTATGTATGTTAAGATTACAACCATAGCGACGTGTTTCATGGGGGTGATTAGCTAGATTCTTCTCGCAAGCCAGGACCGACCATGCAAAACAAGCTTCGTCGTGCTCGTTTCTAACGTTAACACACGCTTTTTTATCAGCAATATCTTTGGGAAGTTGGATGAAACTGTTTCCGCCTTTCAGTGGGTCAAAGAGATGTGAATGGACGTCCAAGTGCAGAACAAGGCTGAGTGCTTTTCCAGAACCTCTAGTTACCATCTCTGAAAATCGATCCCTAATAGCACTCAAGGTGAAATTCTCATACCATTCGGATATTTGGACAGTCGGTATAATCACGCCATTATCACCCCAAATGTAAACGATAGAGGTTTCCTCAACACCATCGTCAACCTTTGGAGGATGTGTCAATTCGCAACACAGCACTGCGCTGCACTTAATGGCGCGATAACACTCGATAACTTTTGAGCAGTTTCCTTTCCAGAACAGGTCTACACCCTCCTAGAAAGGAAAATGGATCTCGGTATCCATTTAATGGATTCAGTACTCTGGAAAACAAGATCCGCTTCTCAAAGGCGTCCGCAATAACCGTATATCCTAAATTAGGCACCGTGTTGACGACTTGGGGCCTGAAATCACTGGCACTAGATGGTACAGGGCGGGAGAGGGGACTGCCTCTAACCGGTATACTACTTAGAATACTAACTTGGGACCACCCCGTTGGCGATGGCGTGACTCGTCGTGCGACGCGACGTCACTCTGCCGCCACGTCTGCGGGCTGCGCAGACGCCTCCGCCCGCCGCCGCCGCCGCCGCTGCTGCCTGCGGGGGAGCCAGGCGCCAGGCGCTAGTCGCCAGTCGCCAGTGTGAGAGCGACGGCGTCCTCTGTGACGACGACACGTACGTCAAGTACACGGTCGCAATACACCAAGATATATATATATCAAATCAGAGTTTTTTTACGAATGTTCTTCACATACCTAGAGCAGTCCGGTCCCACGCTTCCAGAGTGGGTAACCATTCAGCAATGTTGCCGTCGTTGCAATCATCCAGCAGTGATTGATGATTGACATCTGTGGGAGGCTCAGGCTGTATTAAAGCTACCCACTCCGGCATTTCATCGTCCTCACCACCATGCAGGTATATGTCAAGCTCCGATATCGACGGCAGAGAGGACGAAATAGAAATATGACCTATAACAGCATAAAAAATACGTAAAAAATAGCAGTCACAGTCACTGACGTGTAATATTCTTCTTCAAACACTTTACTAACCTGGTTCAGATTCTCGCATCCTTTTTACGGAAGCAGGCAAAAGATTTAAAAATGCCTGCGCTTCTGCAGCTGCATCGAGATATGTAACACGAAAAAATTACATTAATACAGCTGAACATAAGTAAAAAAAAATAACAGTCACTGTCACTATGTATTATAATATCCTAACCTGAATCAGAATCTCGGGAGCGTTCTTTATTTTTTTTTTTTTTTTTTTTTTTTTTTTTTTTTTTTTTTTTTTTTTTTTTTTTTTGCGGAAACGCAAACAGTTTTCTACATCGGTTTGCCTGCTTCCTGGATTAATGTGTCAATCGCGTCGAGATCTGTAGATCTGTGGCACGATAAAATTACGTTAATACAACTGAATCGGGGGAAAAACTGGGAAACATGTTTAAAATATTTTTAAAAAAATAAAAGTACTTACTGGATAAAGCGTCATCTTCCACGAATGGAGCTGGTGGCTGAGGCGGCGGTAGAACCCCCGCCTCCCTATCAATTAACCCATCCATCTCCGCATTGAATTCACTCATTAACTGCATTTTAGCATCGTACGTGCTTAACGTACGTGCTTAACGAATAACTCACAATTAAAAAAAAAAGGAATGTATGAAAAGACAACTCACCAACACCAGCAGCGGCAGCGACTTCGGCGACGGAAGACATGATAACAGCAACAGCAGTCTGATGAAGACTGGTGTTCTTGTGCAGATGTCGTGATCTTAAATACCAGAAGCTGGCCAATGAGAAGGCTGGATCGGTCTCTACATGTCTGAACTTGCTGTCATGCGGTTTTCCCCATCTCAGCTAGCCAATGGGACAACTCCCACATATCTGAACTCACTGTCATGCGGTTTTTCCTAGCACAGCTAGCCAATGGGAATACTCGAGCTTTCGCAGTTTTCCCTTGTCGAATAACGTCGTCTCTTTTATGTGAGCATATTTTCAAAGGATGCTTCGGAGTTTCGTGGTCGAATAGGGTCTTCAGGGAAATTCCACGTTATGCCGAATACGTGTGTGGGTATTCTTTTCGCAGAAGCACGTGAGGTGTCCACCGATAAGCTGGGAGGAGGAGTGTAGGTAGCGCCTTTATCGTTAACTAAAGCGGCTGTCACTTTGAGTTCACTGTCAAGGGGTGAAGAATATGCTGTCGGCTGCCACCGTCACGGGTCGGTGGTATTTCTAAGAATAAGCGAAACCAAATGGGTGGGCTGAAGTACGCAGTGTATGTTATCGACCGGACACATTGTCTATAGATCGCACGTGTTTACAGAGAACGGCTACCGAGCGTCTTCGGGGAATTTTTTTTTCTGTGTTATGTGGAGCTCCTGTGCACAGATTCTCAAAAGACGTGTTTCCGCAAGGTAGCCCATTGACACTGTTGGCCTGAGTGGATCGTAGATGTCTGTCAACCTATTGACATCGGTCCACTGGACGCGATTCGGAGGGTTAGAAGCATTTCTAAGAAGGAGTAATAATGCACGAGTCCTTCTAAGTGTGAGACGCACCGCCGCAGGGACTGGCCCGAAGATGCGCAGTGAGGGGGAGGGGGTACGCTAGGCGAGCGCGCCGCCTGCCTCTGTGGGGAGGGGGGAGGGTGGCGGCTGCTGAGGCGTGCGGAAGCGTGCAAATGAAATAAGACCGCGTATACCACTCGTCTCTTCGTGCTGTGCTCCCATTGTTTTCTTCCACGCGTCGCCTCGGAGAGAGATTATGCTCTTAGTAATTGTTTATAAACGAATGTTGTTGTTGTTGTTGTTGTTGTTATTACATATTACAAACAATATGATAGCTATATTTTTCCGAGGGTAATAAACGAGGGAAATTGGTGGCAGCAGATGCAACTTAGGAATGAAAGTATTACTTGGTAGTGAATGTCCCTCGTATTTGTTTATAACAATATTGTAGTCTTCTTCTGGGAATAAACGATAGAACTTATCAACAATAATCACGTGAGTGGTACGCTGTCTCGCGGCGCACACACAAATAATAATATTTTCCCGGTCACCATAAGGCGCTGAATGCAGGGTACTGCCTTTTTTCTTTTCAATGTTGTCAATGGCTGGAACTGCTGCTTTGAGTGGGAGAGTCTGGCAGCCGATTTCAATAGAAAATTCTGTATAATTACTAGAGTAATGGGAGTACATACATATGGCATTACAGTTGATCTTCTGTATGATCCATATATATGCACATCTAATTTTGAATGTAATATGAGCTCTAATTAAGACTCTTTTTATCATGTTACCGAACAAAATGCTCTGATTTGATTTCATATATAGAAACAGGTGCAGTCTGATGGTGCTCCACCGGATTGGAGGGGCAAAAGCCTTCTAGAAATTGGTCTTTCTGCCAATTTGTGGTTGTTCCAGGAACCTCCCAACTACCGAAGTCAAGTAATTGCATTCTTTCTAAGCTGCTGCTGCTGCTGCTCCTCTGTGGACGAGTCTGGATCTGTTAGTGTTCACTGTGGAGGGGGTGATCACGTGCTGTGCTCTCATTGGTCGGTGGTGCTCACGTGGTAGGGGTGGGGGGTGATGTAGATAGTCACGTGATGTGGTGGGGTGAGCTCAGTTCCACGCCAGACATGAAGGAGTGAACCCATTCAATTGCAAATAAACAATAAATAAATAATTACTCTAAGTACACATAATTGCAAGTACACAATTACTCTAATTATGCAACTACTCTAAGTAATTTGATATCATTTTTATTGGCATTAATAGGCTTCTCTATTCCACTTACCACTAAAAGAAATACGCTGAACTCCAATTACATGATAAATCAGTCAAACTGTAAGGTCTTAAATTCCGCCAAATGCAATTACAAAAAAACTTAGACTGGAGAGAACACACAGAAAATGTTGTGGGGAAGGCGAAACAAAGGTTACATCTCATTTGCAGGATGCTTTGAAGAAGCAACAGCTCCACCAAAGAGACTGCCTACATCACACTTGTGCGTCCTCTCCTGGAGTACTGTTGCCCAGTGTGGGACCCTCGCCATGTGGGACTGACGGAAGACATTGAGAAGATTCAGAGAAGGGCAGCTCGTTTACAGGGGGGAAAGCGTCACGGAAATGTTGCACGATTTGAGGTGGAAATCATTAAAAAAGAACAACGTTATTCATTGTGGCAAGATCAATTTGCGAAATTTCAATAACCGACTTTTACTTCTGAATATGAAAATATTTTGCTAGCACCCATAGGGAGACATGACCATCCAAATAAAATAAGTCAGATCGAAAACCGAACGATTTAGGTGTTCTTTCTCCCTGTGCGCTATTACAGAATGGGACGGTAGAACAGGGTTATGAAAGTGGTTAATAAACCCTCTGCCAGGCACTTGAATGTGATTTGCTGTGTGTCTATGTAGATGAAGATGTAGGAAGGGTACACACAGGTCATGGATAGGACAAACACAGATCTAAAACAATTCACGTAGCACTTGTAAATTATTGAAAGTAGCTAGTACTGATTGAAAGTACTAAAACTCGACTCATTATAGGTAGCCAAATCTGGCTAAAGCCAGAGATACGTCAGCTGAATTTTTTACAAAGGGCCAAACGTCGTTCAGAAGGGATAGGTTGAGTAAAATATGTGGCGCCGTATTTATTGCTCTTTCTGGTGGTTTATCGTGTAACAATGTTGACGTAGATAGTTCCTGTGAGCTGGTATGTCTGGTGACCGAAGGTCGGACGGGGTCAGGAGCGACTAGTGACGACCGTCCGATCAAGCGTCGCCGCTAACGAGAAACACTACACGAGACCACAGAGACGACAACCAATGACAACAACTAATCGAAAACAAAGACCAAAACGCAAGCCAATCGGAACCGTGACAGAGCAGAGTACGAAGCCTGATAACCACTGAATACCGAAGGTAAACGGAGCGCAGTCAACACAAGACTGAGGAGCGAGCTTTTTTTTTTTCCTTTATTGTTTTTTAAAGCCAGCTGTAGAAACAGCTGGCAGGCTGGCAGCAGCTGCGGTGGCTGCTCTTCAGCCATGTGACATACAAAAATGTTGACAAAGAGGAGATAAAATATAAAAAGATGAACAAAAATGCGGAAATAAAAACATTGACATACAGAGTTTTCGACAGACTAAAACGGACATGTACAGACAGGACAAAACATACGGCAGAGAACAAAAAAAAAAAAAACAGACGGGTAGTGATAAAACGCACACATAGTCAGTAAAAACGATCGGCCACGGTGACAAGTTTAAAAGTACACGAAGTTCACACATGAAGACAGCGGACGGCGTACAAAATAAAACATGGGGACGGCGATTATGGAGGCACTGAGTAAAACACACGACACTGGAGGCACTTGCACTGAACACGTAGATAAAAAGTCGACGAAACGCCCCCGCGGGGGGGGGGGAGGTGGGGCAGGGACGGGGGAAGTGCGGGGGGAGGAGAAGGGGAGGGAAGAGAGCGTAAGGAGGGAAGGAGTGACGAGACTCTGGGCATGGGAGAGGGGTAGCCAAGCGGGCGGGAAGGGAAAGGGACGGGAGAGAGGGGAGGGGCGCTGATGCTACGGGGAAGGGATCAGAGTTGGTAGGAGGGGTAGATATCGGGACGAAGTTCGGTATCCGGTAGAGGAAGGGTGCGGAAATTGCCCTGAGAGAGGATACGGAGTGTATGGAGGTGAAGGCCGGGAGGAACGGTTTGGCGGAGGCGTGGCAGAGGCCCGGGATTTGTAAGAATAGGGTAGACCAGAGGGTTTTGGGACTCTATTTTGCGGGATGTGTAAAGGAGCCGGAGATGTTCAAGGTGTTGTAGGAGAGGAGGGAGAGGAGCGAGCTGTGGCTCCGGGCCCTATATAGTGCGGCTCTCTGCGCAGATGACCGGCGCGGTAGGCGCGCCGCGGCGTGCAGCGCTCTAGCGGCGATGGCAGCGCTAGCAGGTTGTGCGCGCCGCCTGACGGCTGCTGTTACAGTCCACGTGTTCTGGCGGGTTGTCAAATATATCGTGCCGGGATACCAGAGTATGGTTAGAGGTTATACCTGAAATTATAATAAATTAATAATTCGTTCTTTTTACCGACTCCAGACTCAGGCGATTCATTACTGAAAATTTCAAAGAAAGCTTGGATCAGATTTCAGAAACGTAGCCAAAACGTTCAATTTTAATTCGAACGACTTTAACTTGCCTCTCATATGTTGCCAAAATACTTGTTTAAAACCGGAGGCAAACATAAAAAATCATCCGAAACTCTGCCAGGCACTTAAATGTGATTTGCAGAGTATCCAATGTAGATGTAGATAATGAACGCATTTTCCGAAAATTATATCGAGCAATTAGTTCGTGAACCCACTAGAATAGTTAAAGGTTGTGAAAACATACTTGACCTCGTAGCACCAAGTAATCCGTAGCTAATAAAGAGCAGAGAGATTAGTGAACATAGAGTTGTTATAGCGAGACTGAATATCGGAATTCCCGAAGCCACCAAAATTAAACGAAAAGTATATTTATTCAAAAAAGGCAATAAAAGTTCGATTAACCCTTTGATGTGTGAGAATCTCCGAGTCTTTCGAAACTAACAACCTGAGTGTAGATCAAATGTGACTTACATTCAAAAAAATCATATCGACAACCGCTAACAGATTTGTTGTTGTGGTCTGCAGTCCGCAGCCTAGTTTGATGCAGCTCTCCACACTACCCTCTCCTGTGCAAGTCTTTTCATCTGAGAATACATTCGACAACCTACATCCTTTTGAATCTGCCTACTGTATTCGTTCCTGTGACTCCCTCTACCATTTTTACCTCACACACTTCGTTCTAAAACTAAGTTGACGATTCCTTGATGTCTCAGAATGTGTCCCACCAACGTATCCCTTCTCTTAGTCAGTATATGCCAGAAACTACTTTTCTCACCAATTCGGTTAAGCACCTCCTCATTAGTTATGTGATCTACCCATCTAATTTTCATCATTCGCCTGTAGCACCACATTGCAAAAGCTTCTGTCATCCTTTTGTCTGAACTCTTTATCGTCCACGTTTCACTCACATACAATGCTGCTACACTCCAGACAAATGCTTTCAGAAAGGACTTCCTAACATGTAAATTAATATTGGATGTTAACAATTTTCGCTTCTTTATAAACGATTTTATTTCCATATCCATTCTGCATTTTATATATTTTCTACTTCGACCATCAGAAGTTATCTTGCTACCCAAATAACAAAAACTCATGTACTACTGTTAGCGTCTCATTACCTAATCTAATTACTTCAGCATCGCATGATACTGTAAAGCGCAAGGTTAATGTCATTGTCATGCTATTACACACGGGGCCACGACGCAAGTCTTTCGTTTCTTCCGTACAATCAAGATTGGCTGTAGGGGAAGGCCTGCTAAGTTGACGAGGAGTCTCAGATGACGAATTCTGAATTTCTCCGGTCAACCTGCAGATCGCAGAACGAGCGCTGCGGTGCCGCTTCCTCAGCGCGCTCTGCAGGCGTGTCCCTCAACCAGAACTGCCCGGTCATTTTGTTTTGTTGAAAACAGAGGCTAGCAAGTGGATGCTGGTTTTCTTACAATTTTTTCTGCGATTTAAATACGTTTCATGCAAGTAATACTTTTGTATTAGTGAATATCAGTTGATGCATCTTAACCTTGCGGCGGGAGCGTGGTGGCATACAGTGCTGCCAATTTTGTTTACTTTCAATAATTACGTCCGCGTGCCGAGCACGCAACAATGGTGGTATATATGCTTCGATTGTTTCAAAAAATGTTCAAATGTTTGTTAAGCTTAAGGGACTTAACTACGGGGTCATCAGTCCCTAAACTTACAAACTACTTATGAACTACCTACAACTAAGGACGGCACAAATATCCATGCCCGAGGGGGATTCGAACCCCCGACCGTAGTGGCCGTGCAGACCGTGACTGAAGCGCCTCAGTCCCCTCGGCCACCGCGGCCGGCTTCGATTGTTTAGTCACGCGCCAAACTACATTACTGCGCCATTAATATACTCACCATAACAGCTGTGACTGACCTGTGGAATGGACGACTGCACCGAGACGGCACTGCGTACCGCACGCGTCCGGTAATGTAAGTACATGTAGCCGTACCACAGTCGGATGTTTTGATGATTAGAAGCTTTGTTTTACAACTCTGTGGGTGTATGATGATTTAGTTATTAACATGGCTTTGGTATTAGAATTATTTTATTGCCTCCCAGGTCCGCACAAAGGAAAGGACTAACACAAGAAGAAATTGAGCGTCTTCTTTTGCAATGATCGACGAATAAGATTACGCTGATTTCTCTGACAGCGATGAGGAAGCAGAAATAATTGAAACTGCAGATCATTCTAGCGAATCTGAGCAGTCATTCGTTAACGAGAATGAAGTGATAGGAATGCCACATGGACTTTTTTATTTTGGTAAGGACCAAGAAACTTTGTGGATAAATAATTTGTTAGCACTACCAGGGAAAACAAAACGTAAGAAAATAATCAAAGTCCTACCTGGCCCGAAACTGAATTGTAGAGAAGCTAAAACTGCAATTGAAAGTTTTCTCAAAATTTTTTTTTTATCCTGAGGTAATTGATTTTGTTGTTGAAAACACAAACAAGTACATAAATAACAAGAGATCATCTGTGAATTGCTCAAGGGCTAGAGATTGTAAAACTACTTCTGCTTCTGAAATAACGGCTCTTTTAGGGGCACTGTTCCTCATTGCTGTACAAAAAGGAGGACGCACAAATGCATTAGAACTGTGGGCATCAAATGGAACATAATGATTATTCTAAGAGCAGCATTTAGCTACAAGCGCTTTCTGTTCTTGCTCCGGTCACTCAGGTTTGATGATATTTCTACAAGAAAAGAACGACTAGCAACTGATAAACTTGCTGCCATCCGCAATCTCCACTCAGCATTTATAAACAACTGCAGAAATAGCTATAGTCCAGGGGAGTTCACAACCATAGACGAAATGCCTGTCCCACGTTGTGGTTTTGTTCAGTACATGCCCAATAAGCCCGCTAAGTATGGATTGAAGTTGTGTGCATTTTGCGACAGCAAGACATTTTATACTTTTAATTTTGAAGTATACTGCGGAAGACAGAATCCTGTACCATATGTTGCATCTAACCAGCCAATGGATATTGTGAAGAGATTGGTTGAGCTAATCAAGGGAACTCACAGGAATGTAACTATGGACTACAGTAGTTACCCTGTAGCCCAGCATCTTTTAGAAAATGGGCTAACGTTCATTGGTACATTGAAAGGAACAAGAAGGAAATTCCTCCGTAATTTTTGACGAACAGATCGCAACAATTTGGAAATTGTCTTTTCGGATTTCAAGATGACTTCTGTCTTGTTTCGTGCCAAACAAAAAGGAACAAGGCTGTTCTTTTCCTATCATCAATGCATGAAACTGCTGAAATTGACACCGCTACAGGCAAGTCTGTTGTAAATTTGGACTACAGTGCAACAAAAGGTGGAGTCGATACTGTGGATTATATGTGTAAATCAAATTCTACATAAAGCACCACAGGAAGATGACCCTTAGCATTGTTTTTTCGTTATTTGGATATTGCTGGGATAAATTCCCAGGTCTTTTTCTTTGCAAACAATCCAAAGAAAAGATTCAGAAGAAGAACCTATCTAACAGACCTGGCCTTGGCTCTGATGGACTGCCGTTTGAAAGAAAGGGCTCAGCTCTGTACTCTACCAAAGAGCTATTCAAGAATTTCTGTCACCTGATCTATCAACTCCCGCCAATCACGATGAGAGTGTAAGAAGGTGTGGGAGATGCCAACTGTCTGGTGGTAAAAAACTACTGTCACTTACAATAACTGCAAAAGATTCGTTTGCAAGCTACATTGCCACAATGTTGTCAGATGTAATGATTGCAGAGCTTCTCTGGAGGAAGAAAGTGAGTGATTCTTGATATGTATTTACTGACTGCCTTATTATTTAATATTACTACAAAGATTATATACATATTACACTTATTGTAAAACTTGGTTTAACAACGGTAAATAATCGAATAATATCTATGGTTATAATTTATTTAGAATTTGTTATTAAAGTTGCACTTACGAAATATCCTGGAAACTTAGGTCAGATATACTGTAACAATTTTAATTTTCCCATGCACCCTCTATATATGTATACAGATCATATCAAAAGTTGCTGTTAAGAATGATGTTATACACAATAAATAATTAATTCCACCCTAAAAATTAAAGAAAAAAATAGCTTTTCTATGTATTTAAATGGAGGCGGCACTTGGTGCCGCACGCGCCCGCCGACGTAACAACTGCAGCGCGGCTGCCGCAGGATTCAACCTTGTGGATTTACTGGTGCTTTCATAACGGTTTAATGAGTTATTGTGTAAGGCTGAATCCAAAATGTCGACTGCGGTTAGATGACAAAATATGCAGTTCATAAGAAAAACAGGATGGCAGAAATGGAACAAGAAATCATTGAAGAGGCAATACAGCGTGTAAGAAATGGCAAGCTTGTTCAAGCAGCCACTACGAAGTTTAACTTCCCTGGAGCTACTTTAGGTGGATACGTAAATAAATAACTAAATAAAAAGTGTTGATGAATTAGTCTCTGCTCAGTGCACGGGTTAAAATTACAGAGATGCAAAAGAAAAATGTTACGTCTGTGTTTTTTTGATAAGTAGATAAGCATCACTAAAAGTCTTGTTTTCTAAATAAAATGTTCATCACGTCATCTTACCCTATCTGTAGGGCAAGTCGATGAATGGTACTGTCACTAACAAAAACAGGTCTATCTAAAAAAAATTCAATCGTAGGAAACGTTTAAGAGCTTTATTACAAAGCAGATACATTAAGCAACCATTTTCGCATAAGTAAAATATCTGATTTCTACGTAAGAGCCAGAAGAAACGTAATAAACGTGAATATCGTCATCTTACCCGACTTCCTCCTATGTGTGAAGAGACGTGCCATAAGTATGCTTCGCAGCGTGGCCATTTCTGCAGTGAAGTCCGTCGGTACGAAACATCAGCTTTACTACAAAATCGAACAAATATCCATCGGAATTCTTTGAAGCAGTTTGTTTTTGACAATGAGGACTGCAATGTACGTACGATAGACGGATTTGGACCATTTCACGCTATGGGGCTGGTATTGTGTATTACTCCAGTACCCGAGACAACTGTCTGTTTCACAGAGGAAGATTGTACTGTATTTCCTTTCTATTTTGCCGTGCAGTTTAGAAAATGGCAGATACTGAAATAATTGACAGAGGGTTAGAAAAACAATTAAAACAGGTCAAAGAAGAAAAGGCCGTAGGACCTGATGGACCGATTTTACACAGAATACGCGAAGTAACTTGCCTCCCCCCCCCCCCCCCCCCCTTCTTGCAGTGGTGTACCGTAGGTCTCTAGAAGAACGTAGCGTTCCAAAAGATTGGAAAACGGCGCAAGACATTCCAGTTTTCAAGAAGAGACGACGAACCGATGTGCGGAACTATAAGCCTATATCTCTAACGTCGATCAGTTGTAGAATTTTGGAACATCTATTACGTTCGAGTATAATGACATATCTGGAGACTACAAATCTACTCTGTAGGAGTCAGCATGGGTTTCTAAAAACGAGATCGTGTGAAACCCAGCTCGCGCTATTCGTCCACGAGACTCAGAGGGCCATAGACACGGGTTCTCACGTAGATGCTGTGTTTCTCGACTTCTGCAAGGCGTTTGATGCAGTTCCCCACAAACGTTTAATGAACAAAGTAAGAGCATATGGCCTATCAGACCAATTGTGTTATTGGATTGAGGAGTTCCCAGATAACAGAATGCAGCATGTCTTTCTCAATGGAAAGAAGTCTTCCGAAGTAAGAGTGATGTTAGGTGTGCCACAGGGGGTGTCGTGGGTCCGTTGCAGTTGACGATGTATCTATAAATGACCTTGTGGATAACATCGGAAGTTCAATGAGGATTTTTGCGGATGGTGCTGTAGTATATAGAGAGGTTGTAATAAAGGAAATTTGAATTTAAATGCAGGAGAATCTCCATCGAATTGACGCGTGGTGCAGGGAATGGTAATTGAATCTCAGTGTAGACAAGTGCAATGTGCTGCGAATACATAGAAAGAAAGATCCTCTATAATTTAGCTACACTATAGCAGATCAGAGACTGGGAGCAGTTAATTCCATAAATTATCTGGGAGTAGGCATTATGAGTGATTTAAAATGGAATGAATTCAATCGTCGGTAAAACAGATGCCTGACATAGATTCATTGGAAGAATCCTAAGAAAATGCAGTCCGAAAACAAAGGAAGTAGGTTACAGTACACTTGTTCGCCCACAGCTTGAATACTGCTCACCGGTGTGGGATCCGTACCAGGTGGGATTGATAAAGGAAGTGGAGATGATCCAACGGAGAGCAGCGCGCTTCGTTACAGGATCATTTGGTAATCATGAAAGCGTTACGGAGATGATCGATAAACTCCAGTGGAAGACTCTGCAGGAGAGACGCTCTGCCGCTCGGTACGGGCTTTTGTCGAAGTTTCGAGAACATACCCCAAGCGAGGAGTCTAGCGGTATATTGCTCCCTCCTACGTATATCTCGCGAAGAGATCGTGAGGTTAAAATCAGAGAGATTAGAGCCCACACAGAGGCATATCGACAATCTGTCGTTCTGCGAACAATCCGTGCTTGGGATAGGAGGCAGAACTGACAGTGGTACTCAGGGGGTTCGAATCCCCCCTCGGGCATGGATATTTGTGCCGTCCTAGTTCGTAAGTAGTTCATAAGTAGTTTGTAAGTTTAGGGACTGATAACCCCGTAGTTAAGTCCCATAAGCTTAACAAACATTTGAACATTTGAATTTGGTACTCAGGGTACCCTCCGCCACACACCGCGGACTGCGGATGCAGATGCAGAACTGCGGTGGTCGACACAGACGCCGACGTGCTCCCGATGACGCGCTCGCTCGCCTTCACATGATGACCTTCACGGTGATGCCGTCTTACGTCTGTCCTAGAGGCGCTTGCAGGTGTGCTACTTCTGCACGCTGAGTCCGGATGTGGTACGACGTGGTCTTTGCTTGGCTCAGAGACAAGAGGGAGGATTCCGACTTGTCCAGACACAGCCCAATCTACGACGGATGTGAACAAAAGAGTCGTCATCGTAGTGTGGATTTTGCAATGACAGTGGGTGTAGCAACTGCAACATTTCCAGCTTCGTTCATAATGATGATCAAATTTCTTCAGCGTCGCCTGATTTTCTTACACTACATTCCATTATCCTTGTTTTGCTCTTGTTGATTTTCATCTTATAAGGTCCTTTCAAGGCACTGCCATTCCATTTAATTGCCCATTGAGGTGCTTTGCTGTCTCTGTCAGAATATTTGTGTCATCCGAAAACTGCAAAGTTTTTATTTTTTCACCTTCAACTTTAATTCCTCCTACAAATATCTCCTTGCATTTGTTTGCATTTGTTCGTCGTACCTTTCCTTCCCTTCGACACATACGACAGCTATGTGGTTTTTGTACAAGTTGTATGTAACATTTCGTTCCCTAATTTTCACCCCTGATAACTTCAGTCAACACTGTCAAAAGCTTCTCGAAATCTACTATAGTTAAAAATGCCAGTTGGCCTTTCCTTCGCCTACTTTCTAAAATAAGTCCTGACCCGAGTGTTACCGTGCGGGGTTCTTGCAGTTCTCCTAAATTGAAAATTATCTTCTCCGCGGCCAGATTCCACCAATTTTTCCATTCGTCTGAAAATACACACCTGGCCATCAAAGTTGCTACCACGAAGATGACATGCTACAGACGCGAAATTTAACCGACAGGAAGAAGAGCTGTGATACGCAATTGATTAGCTTTTCAGAGGTGGCTACACCTACAACGTGCTGACACGAAGAAAGTTTCCAACCGATTTCTGATACACAAACAGCAGTTGACCGGCGTTGCCCTGTGAATGCGTACCATCACGTTTACGACTTGGATAAAGGTGCGGTTTCAGCCTATCGCAATATCGGTTTATCGTATCGCGACATTGCTGGTCGCGATCCAATGACTGGTAGCTGAATATGGAATCGGTAGATTCAGGAGGGCAATACGGAATGCCATGCTTAATTTCCCAAAAAAAAGAAAAGAAAACTGACCAAGATTCTCTAACCGAAGTTTCGTAGTAGTAGCTTAAAATTTGAGTTAATAGCAATATATTTTTGGAAATAAATTTTTTGCATCCCCTATTTTACCCCTTTAATGGATGAATTAAAAAATGCCAAAACAGGTGTCATTTATATTGAAACTCTGAATTAAAATCGGAAATTTGGTAGCTCTAGCTTCAAAATTGCCTAAATAGCAACGTAGTTTAAAAAAACGTTTCATCCCCCTATTTCACCCCCTTAAGGACGGAATATCGTAAAATCGCTTCTTATTTGACGCCTACAGAGTAAGATAAACACCCTCTGCAAATAAATTTGCTTTATAGGTAAGGTCCGCCTTGAGCAAACACAAATTTTTTAGTTTCTCCCATACATGTTTCGCTGGCGTTGCGGCATCATCAGTGGGATGTTTAATTCATACTGTCTGTCACAAAAACAATGAAATGATTGTTACTTTTTGTACATTAAGTGTAAAAAAACTACAGATAATTGTAAAACTGATATAAATCGTTTCTTATTTTTATAGGTATACTAGGCCTACCTTAATACCACATATAGATGTGTTTGTGGTTCTGCAACTCACAAAACGTCACTGAGAATTTTTGACAATTTGTCATCTGCAAGCCGAAACGCGTGTAGTTAATGGGGTGAATGGTTAGCTTGCAAATATCGGCATTTTTACGAAAATATAGGACGTCATTTTTGTGTTTTGGTTTAATTTTACTGTTGCGACTCTTTCTATAACAAAATGTTTATGTGTTTATATCAAGTTTTTGTCACTTACTTTGGTGAATTTGTGCTGTTTTCGCGTTGTGAACAAGCACTGTGTCACTTTCACTTCACTCAATGTTTATGTTATGAAAACAAGATGGTGAGCAGTTGAATTCTGGGAGTAGTGTTAAGAACAGCTGACTTTGTTGGGGGCGGGAGTTTTTGAACATTGTTACTTTCGTTTTAGTATGTGTGTGTGTGTGTGTGTGTGTGTGTGTGTGTGTGTGTTTATGGGTTTACTGTCAGTTTTTTAAGGGCAGAGAATATGGTTCCGTTGCAGGTGGCTGTGTATTCATCTATTATTTCTTTTCTTTCTATTATGGCTTTCTGTATGTGGTAGTTCTCTTCGATTGTTAATTTTTGTGGGAGGCTTTCGCCGTATTTCAGATTCTTTAGATCAGTGTTTATGTCAGTTGGTTTGTGCTTCATGTTTATGAGGTGTTCTGCAAATGTGGAGTGAATATTGGTTTTTAGTGCTCTTCTGTGTTTTGTGAACAAGCACTGTGTTTTGTGTATCTGGTATTGAAATTTCTGCATGTCTATCCAATGTAAACTGAGTTACAATCCTGGCATGTCAGTTGGTAGTTGCCAGATATGTTTGTCTGTCTTGGTGTTGCTTGTCTTTAGTTTTCTTTGTATTGAGTTGCCTTGTTTTGAGAATGTTTCATATTCTGTGGGTTGCTTTGTTGTCATATGAGAGCGTATGCCATTTATTTGGCATCTTATCTGTATGGCTGTAACGGATCGTGCAGCCACGTCACGATCTCTGAGTTGCAAGATAACAACCATTTGCACGAATAGTTCGACTATGTATGCAGCAGCATGGACTATCAGCTAGGAGACCATGGCTGCAGTTACCCTTGACGCTGCATCACAGACAGGAGCGCCTGCGACGGTGTACGCAACGACGAACCTGGGTGCACGAAGGCATTTTCTCGGATAAATTAAGGTTCTGTTTACAACATGATGATCTACATCTATATCTACATAGATACTCTGCAAATCACTTTTAAGTGCCTGGAAGAGGGTTCATTAACCACTTTCATAACTTTTCTCTACCGTTCCATTCTCTAATAGCGCGCGGGAAGAAAGAACACCTAAATCGTTCCGTTTTCGATCTGATATCTCTTATTTTATTGGGATGGTCATGTCTCCCTAAGTAGGTGGGTGCTAGCAAAATATTTTCACATTCAGAACTAAAAGTCGGTGATTGAAACTTCGCAAACAGATCACGAAGCAATGAATAACGTCTTTCTTTTAATGATTTCCACCCCAATTCTTGCAACATTTCCGTGACGCTTTCCCCCCCGTAACGTGATGAAACAAAACGAGCTGCCCTTCTCTGATCCTTCTCAATATCTTCCGTCAGTCCCACCTGGTGAGGGTCCCACAGGGGGCAACAGTACTCCAGGAGAGGACGCACAAGTGTAATGTAGGCAGTCTCTTTGGTGGAGCTGGTGCATCTTCTACTCCTACGTATTTGGTAGAATTTACGACCTTAAGGTTTGACTGGTTTATCGCGTAATTGAAGTTCAGAGGATTTCTTTTAGTGGTCATGTGTATTACTTCACACTTTTCTTTATTTAGCGTCAATTGCCAATTTTCGACCAAGTAGATATTTTGTCTAAATCGCTTTGCAGTTGCTTTTGATCCTCTGTTGACTTCACTAACCGATAAACGACAGCATCATCCGCGAACAGTCTAAGGGAGTTATTCAGATTATCTCCTAAATCGTTTATAAACACGAGAAAGAGTAGGAGACCTATAACATTTCCTGTGGAACGCCAGATATCACTTCTGTTTTACTCGACGACTTACCGTCAATTACAACGAACTGTGTCCTTTCTGATAGGAAATCGTGAATCCAATCGCACAATTGGGGAGATATTCCAAAAGCACGCAATTTCATTAGAAGCCGCTTGTGGGGTACAGTGTCAAAAGCCTTCCGGAAATCCAGAAATATGGAATCGATTTGAGATCCCTTGTCGATGGCACTTAACACTTCATGTGAATAAAGGGCAAGCTGTGTTTCGCAAGAGCGATACTTTCTGAATCCGTGCTGACTATTGGTTAGTAGGTCGTTCTCTTCGAGGTAGTTCATAATATTCGTACAAAGTATATGTTCCAAAATCCTACTGCAAATCGACGTCAATGAGATAGGCCTGTAATTTTTGGAATCACTCCTATTGCCTTTCTTGAATATTGGAGTAACTTGGGCAACTTTTCAGTCTTTGGGTACGGATCTTTCGCTGAGTGATCGGTTGTAAATTATAGCTAAGTACGGAGCTATTGCATCAGCATACTCTGAGAGGAATCTAGTTGGTATACAATCTGGCCCGACAGATTTATTTTTGTTTAGTGACTTAAGTCTCGCATGCTGGCAGCTGTTCTTGGATTGAATACTGGAGTGTTCACTTCGTCTTCTTTAGTGAAAGAATTTCGGAAAGCTGTGTTTAGTAATTCTGCCTTAGCAATACTGTCGTCGGTAGTATTACCATTGCTATCGCGTAGTGAAGGTATTTTTTGTGTTTTGCCGCTAGTGTACTTCACATATGATCAGAATTTCTTTCAATTTTCTGCAAGATTACGAGATGGTCGCATCCGTGATTGACTACATCACGGTGAACGCACATTGGAAGCGTGTATTCGTCATCGCTATACTGGTGTATCACCCAGCGAGATGGTACGGTTAGACGTCTCGGTCACCTCTTGTTCGCATCGACGGTACTTTGAACAGTGGCCATTACATTTCAGATGTATTACGACTTGTGGCCTCCATTCGATCCCTGCGAAACCCTACATCTCAGCAGGATAATGCACGACCGCATGTTGTAGGTCCTGTACGGGCCTTTCTGGATACGGAAAATGTTCGACTGCTGCTCTGGCCAGCATATTCTCCAGATCTCTCACCAACTGAAAACGTTTGTTCACTGGTGGCCGAGCAACTGGCTCGTCACAATACGCCAGTCACTACTGTTGATGAACTGTGGTACCGTGTTGAAGCTGCATGGGCATCTGTAGTTGTACACGCCATCTAAGCTCGCTTTGACTCAATGCCCAGGTGTATGAAGGACGTTATTACGGCCAGAGGTGGTTGTTCTGTGTACTGATTTCTCAGGATCTACGCAACCAAACTGCGTGAAAATGTAATGACGTGTCAGCTCTAGTATAAAATACTGGGCGATTAAAAAGTCAGTATAAATTTGAAAACGTAATAAATCATGGAATAATGTAGATAGAGAGGTAAAAATTAACACACATGCATGAAATGACATGGGATTTTATTAGAACCACATCTACCGTTATCGGGCTTTTTTTCTTGGAGGAACTGCGTGATTCTGGTTTTTAAACTTCTGCTGTGACGGGTGAGAGGTACGCCGATATGTTACAGAATCGGATCATCGCATTCCCAGCCTGGCTAATAAATACCTGCTGGAACGTACAATTTTTATGCGTGATGGCGCTCCATCCCATATTGCTAGACTCGTGAAAGATATCTTCCGCACGTCGTTTGGTGATGATCGTGTGCCTAGCCACTTTCGTCATGCTTGGCCTCCCAGGTCCCCAGACGTCATTCCGTGCGATTATTGGCTTTGGGGTTACCTGAAGTCGGAAGTGTATCGTGATCGACCGACATCTCCAGGGATGCTGAAAGAGAACATCCGACGCCAATGCCTCACCATAACTCCGGGCATGCTGTGTGCTGTTCACAACATTATTCCGTGACTACAGCTGTTGTTGAGGGATGGTGATGAACATATTGAACATTTCCTGTAAAGAACATCATATTTGCTTTGTGTTAATTTGTTACGTTAATTATTGCTTATCTGATCAGATGAAGCAGCATCTGTCAGAGAAGTGTTGAATTTTTTTTTAGTTCTAATAAAACCCCATGACATTCCAAGCATGTATGTCAATTTTTACCTTTCTATATACATTATGGCGTGATTTAATAAGTTTTCAAATTTATACTGACTTTTTGATCACATGGTATTTGTCCAATGAATATTCGTTTATCATCTGTGTTGCTTGTTGGTGTCGCAATTTTAATGGCCAGTAGTGTAATTTGTGTCAGTATTTTGCAAGTATGACTCATTAATCTGGTAGTTCTGTAATTTTTTCATTTGTCTGCACTCGCTTTCTTTGGAATTGTAAGTAGTATGTTCTCCATTAAGTCTGGGGATATTTTACCTGTGACACATTTCGCACACGAAGTGTAATAATTTCTCCACGAGTAGCTAGCTGTGCCAACTGTGAGAGAGATGACGTTACGTATGCCGAACTGCCTGACATCTGGTAGCATCTCGCGGAGCGTTCTGTGCTGTTACCAGGAATGCAGTGTTGGGGTATCAGAACAGTAAGAAGCGAATTTCTATTTTAATTTCATTTAATTTAATTTTCTATTATTATTAAAAAAAGGAGAGAGACAAAATTATTATTAATAATAACAATAATTGACAATTATTAATTAATGTTGTGAAAAAAATTCATCGGTGGAACTAAAAGAAAAAAAAGTAGATGAGCAGTATCTTTTCTTTTTAATTAGCAGTCAGTCTTGTTTTGACTTCTCGAGCAGTTAGAAGTGCTGAGCTGTCTCATTTTTTTCTTCTGTGTAAATTTTCAGTTGAGATGTAAATGTTTTTACAAAAATACAAATCCTTTTCAAGAGTGAAAAGTTTCGTCTTAGTTCATTACTTCGGCCATAAAGTGAACCACTTAATGACCCTGAGATGTGATGAAGCAATCAACAATAAGAAGACATTTTGAAAACTGTCGGTATTTTTTACATGAGTTCATTCTACGGTTTCTCTGAAGTTTATTAATATTGACTGCAGTTCTTCTTTGCTAAGTTTCATTAACAATTAAAAAAAAATATATATAATGATATTTCACAATATAAAGATGTTCCACAATGGCGCCCAACGGGGTGGCCAAGTAAGGTATTAATCACTAATCGATGTAAGTTTTTTTTTACTTTTCCATGTATCGTACTTTATGGAGCCAGAAAAAAAAAGGATATAAGGATGAGATCGACTCAGGTAACGGGAAAGGAATGCACAAATAACAACGCAAATCGGTATTAAGAAGACAACAAAAGGTAGGAGAAGATAATCTATTATATATATACTGGTGCTTCCATGGTGGAAGAGGTGTCCTATCTATACTCCAACTCGAAAGAAACTTTCACTAACAATCTTTCTGGAAGTTAAAAAAAAAAAAAAAAAAAAAAAAAAAAAAATCTAACAATATTTTGAAATTTCTCTTTCCACCTAGCTTCAATAGTTATTCAGAATTAACGTAGTTGGATGGTGTAACATCATGTAGTTGCTGATGTAGCTTGAGTGTTAATCTAAATTTATCCTAAAATTAACTTCTTGTGGGATATAAGGCATGAAATTGGTTTTAAGTGTTCAATTGTGATTGTTGAAGCGTTTTCTTTAAATAGTGGCTTGAGGAAGGGAATGGTCATTGTTGCCGAGGCCTTAAGTGAAAGTTTGCCAAAATGTCCGATAAACGTGAACAGTGTGAACTATCAGGAAAATCTTCTAGCAGTGATGGCGAAGTTAGTTTTGATAATCAGTTAGTCCAAAATCCCGAATTACAGATCCCAGCCTTAAATTATGAATCCAATGGTGATAACAATACCCCTTTCATATCAAACAATGACCCAATGATGAATCCTCTGTTAGATTCAAATATATCGATAAGTATACAATCTTCTGGAGTATCAGAGCAATTGTGTGGTGCTGATGATGAAGCTTCACAAAACGCCCACACAATTGAATATAATAACTGGCAGACCCCCACTTCTTCAAAGGCACAAACCGTGCACCCGGCAGAGATAAAAATTTCAGATAACAGCCGAGTAGAGACGGAAAATAAATCTTCGTCAGAAATGTACACTCTTTTTAACCGAATAATGGAACTAATAGACAAACAGTCACACAAACAATTAGAACAAATGCAACATTTGCGAACTGAAGTACAGGCTACCAGGGAGTCTGTTAAAAATTTACAAACACACGTCACGCAAATGCGAGCTGACATACAACAGGAAGTAAATGAAATCAATGTTAAATTTGAGGCTTTAAATGTTAGGCAAACCCGTTTGAGCACTCAAGTGGATCACATTGCCAAGGATTGTGAAAGTTCAAAAGCAGCAAAACAAATGGTCGAAGGATCCATAAGCTCAATTGAGCAGAGAGTAGACGAGCTGAGCGAGGGTTACAATCCGTTAGCCGATAAAATGGAACAGCTAACACGTGAAGTAGGATCTTTAAAGGTAGAACAAAAGAATTACAAGAGATAAAAAAGCAAATGCAAGACGATGAATGCGACAGTAGCACTTCAGGGCATCGGAATTGTAGAGAGGAAGTGGAAAAATGGGTAAGTGAAAAAGGGGAACAAATACTGCAGGAAATAAAAAGGGAAGTTGGCAGTATGACCCGTCAGATTTACGGAGAAAACACACCGGCTCAATCATCCACATTAACAAGTAATACCGTGCCACCGGGACATAATTTAGTAAACGAGCATAGGGAGTCTGTACCGTTTACAAGGTCGCAAACGACGCCGCCAATTTTCCAAAATATTAATATGCATCAAAGTCATGGATCACCTATGGAACATTTAACTATGCCAACACAATCAAATGGGCCGCGTACAAATACGGTACCCGGTTTGTCCACAGTTAAAACCCACACCCAATCAGAAAAAAACGGGGACCAGGTTATCAATATTGTTATTGAAGACGGTTTAGGTGGATCGAGAAAATTTCCCACATTTTCGGAAGAAAACAAAAAGAGTCATCCAATCATATTTTTGCAAACATGTCGGAATGTATTGCCACATTCTTGGTCGGATGCTCGGAAAATTCAAGAAATAGTTAGTCACATCGAAGGCAATGCTTCTGCTTGGGATGCAAGCGCCATAAATAGGTGCCAAACCTATGCTCAATTTGAGCAGGAGTTCAATGCAAGATTTTGGTCACAGTCTGTACAAGAACGTCTACGACGGCAAGTTTTTAGTCCGGAGCCGTATAACAGACGCTCGGGCAGCCTGCGTAAATATTTCGAAAAATATCTGAATAAAACCTTGTATTGGACGACACGAATGTCACACGTGGATGTAATTAGGATACTCAAATCAAAATTACCCGCTGATATTGCTGAAAAAAAAATTATGTGGGTGCCTGAGTATAATTTGCCAAATTTTTTGGTTGCTTTAGACGATTACGACCTGATCCATGAAGGGGAGAGAAGTTTTGTTCGCAATTCTAACAGGGATAATTTTGGTGACAATGTGAACCATGGGAATTCTGACCGGAACTCACCGCCTAGGCAAAATGGAACGAGTTCTAGCCGAAACGGTAATTACAACGGAGGTAGTAACAATAATAACAGTTACCGAATGCGGAACGACAATAGGAGGAGGAATGATAATAGGTATAACCCGGTCTACCAGAATGGGCAACAGTGTAATAATTTTCTCAATGGACAAAACCATAATGCATTGAATGAGGAGGCACAGAGAAGAAAGCGTAGGTATGGCAACAAGCTAGGTCGTATTCACAAATTTAAAAAGGGAAATCTGGTAGCTAACTGTTAGCATATCCCGGATCTAAAACCATATATCCAATAACACTCAGACAAGATACATTCACCTAATTTGATAAAGATGTTTATATGACGGTGTTAAGTATGCGTACGCCCACCGCTATGCACGCGAAAAATTCGTGCCACTAAGTTGAATTCAACTTTACGTGGCTATCATAAACACTGGCGGATAGCGCTGAGACAGCTGATGATCAACGCCCGCAAGCTGTCAAAGTTGATTTATACGGGGGAGTGTCAAACAGATGTAGGGGCGTGCTCAGTTTGAACCGATTCATATAAACAGGATAAACACCGAGATAGATATAAAGATATATATACACGGAAATAAAATATGCCATGTACACGAGAGGAAACGAACTATGCACACGCGAAATTAAATACAAAAATTAAGTATATATATATGAAATTTAAAACTGTTTAAAAAGAACGATACCTTACAACTAGCCGGATATATACAAATCTAAACTACACTACTAACTACTGTTTAAATACTCTAACTACACTCACGACAGCCTAATTCCTCTAACTAAAATTTAACTAAATCAGATTAAAAAAAAGAATCGACTTTACTGCTTACTAACAATTAAAACCTCTGCGGAAATTGTCTAAAGATAATAAGGAAAGCTGCGATAAGTATTAAAGTATATGTAAATGAGAAATTCAGTAGGCATAGGTTACATTTTACGCGCTTCCTGTCAGTCAATAATAATAATGAGAATGTATTTGTGGAAGGCGTATTGCCTGACAAAAAATTGTGGCTACATTGTACTTTGAGATAGGGATTATTGAATTGTTTTGTGCTAAGGCACGTGGCGCTTATTTGTGCTTTCGGTCGGATATTTGCACGATGGTATCTAAAATGAATAATTTTGGCCTCCGCAACTCCGACTTATCTTTTCTCTTAACCCTATGCTACGAAGACGAATGTGGAAGAATGAATGTCATGATGAATGAATGCGAAGTGTCTTAAAACGAACTTCATGCCTATTAATTTACATTATGCTGAATTATTAAATATTGATTGAGAAAAACAAGAAATAACTGAGTGACATATTGAAGCAGGGGTTACAATGATACAGATGGCAGGGAACACACTGGCAATTTTGATTCATCAAACTTAATGGTTAACAGGTCAAACCATCCATATATAAATCAGTAGGTAAATGAATTTTGGGTTCCGTTTATACAAGAAAGTGGAGATTAATATTGCTATAAAGTTCTTCCGAACACGGACTTAGCCTCACACGGTTAGTGTTAATGAACAAGATGAATATTTTATGGCAGTTCAGTCAATTGAAGTCTAGAAAGTCTATATATATATAAACAGAGAGTTCTTTCCCAATTATGATCTATGCATATAGTAATTGCTTATCCATGGAAACACGAGTAGACAAAGTTCTCACAGCTATTCTCTACTACACAACTAACCACATTACACACGATAAATGATGTAGAATTCTTTCCTTCTATCGTGGTTGGAGGATAGTGTGGGCCGATTTCTTGTTTCCTTGGAGGATATATATATATATATATATATCTTTATATATATATATATATATATATATATATATATATATATATATATATATATATATATATATATCTTTATACCTTCATGAGACGTTTACGAGTCTGAAAAAAAATTTCAATAAAAGCGAGACCAGAAACCTGGCCAAATCTCATATTTATATCAGAATAAATAGGTCTGAACATAAATAGATTAAGTAAATCCATGGATGGCGTATGAGGAAAGATTTTTTACGAGAGGTATTAAAAAAAAGTTAGAATGCTATAGGTAGTAAAAGAGTGGAATGTATGTTTTCTTCTGGTTATGTATAATTTCTGATGGAAAAAAGGAGTAATATTATAGTTGTTTTAAGGATGAAATATATGTAAAATTCATAATTTAACAATTGTGAACATAAAAAAACCATGAAGACTATTAAATGTAAGAAGTATAAACCAAGATCGACAGGACGATATGTATTGTTGAACAAATGTCTTGGTAAAATACTAATTATAACGAAAACTATAGTGCCAAGATGACAAAACGAGCAGACGAGGATTTAAATTCATTAGTGAAAAATGGGTGATTCGTGTGACTGTGAGGGGATAGCAGATCGATGTTGTGCCGCGTGTGCTGTCGAAGAGGTGAAGTGATTCAATATAAAGTACTTACCGCAAATCAGCAGCACGGCGTACACGGACGGTGGTCGTGATGATATCCCAATAGACGCTTTAGCATAAACGGCGAGAGCGGGATGTAACAACGACGCCAGCAGCATCTGGATCCTCCCTCACACAAGAGCACAAACTACAATATGCTCTCAACAGTGCAAGCTACTGAACTGAGCGCCAAGCTATCGAGCAAGATAACAAAGACTAAGGTACAGGTATTGTTAAGTGCCGAGCAGAGAAGTAACTGATCGCATTCTCTTTGCATGACAATGCAACATCGCTGGATACTTGTTGTGCGTAGCGGGACATTTGAATGGAAAAAATGGACTATCACAAGTGACGATAAATAATTTAAACATACAATGGACCTGAAAAGGAAAAGAAAGAGACTAAAAGGTTACAACGCCCCGTGGCGTGGAAAATTTGTAATTTTCTTTGCTTGTAAACAATTCTTTGTATAGGTATTGATCTATGTAATTTATGTGTAGATGTATATTTCTGTGTAAATTTCTTATATGTGTGCTTTGACGATTTTTTTCTTACCAGATTCTAAAATATGTCAATGAAAAGGTAGATAAATGGCCTCTCAATTAGATTAGCAGCTAGTGAGCCAATCCATGGACAAATATTCCTTATTCAAGGTTAAAGTTTTGCCAACAAGGAAAGCTATCTTACTGTTCTGATATATATCATACTTCTGCCTCATGTAACGGAGTACATTCGCCAAAAGTATGGGGGCGGTTGTGCTGTTACCAGAAATGGAGTGTTGGGGTATCAGAACAGTAAGAAGCGAATTTCTATTTTAATTTCATTTAATTTAATTTTCTATTATTATTAAAAAAAGGAGAGAGACAAAATTATTATTAATAATAACAATAATAGACAATTATTAATTAATGTTGTGAAAAAATTCATCGGTGGAACTAAAAGAAAAAAAAGGAGAAGAGCAGTATCTTTGCTTTTTAATTAGCAGTCTTGTTTTGACTTCTCGAGCAGTTAGAAGTGCTGAGCTGTCTCATTTTTTTCTTCTGTGTAAATTTTCAGTTGAGATGAAAATGTTTTTACAAAAATACAAATCCTTTTCAAGAGTGAAAGGTTTCGTCATAGTTCATTACTTCGGCCATAAAGTGAACCACTTAATGACCCTGAGATGCGATGAAGCAATCAACGATAAGAAGACATTTTGAAAACTGTCGGTATTTTTTACATGAGTTTATTCTACGGTTTCTCTGAAGTTTATTAATATTGACTGCAGTTCTTCTTTGCTAAGTTTCATATATATAATGATATTTCACAATATAAACATATTCCATTTCGCAGTGCCTTGGGGGAGGGCCCTCATCTGTACAGTGGCAGAGCCTTGGGGGCGGGTCCACCTCTGTACAGTGGCAGAGCCTTGGGGGCGGGTCCTCCTCTGTAAAGTGGCAGGGCCTTAAAGGTTGGTCCTCCTCTGTACAGTGGCAGTGCCTTGGGGGTGGGTCCTCCTCTGTACAGTGGCAGTGCCTTGGGGCAGATCCTCCTCTGTACAGTGGCATTGCCTTGGGGGCAGGTCCTCCTCTGTACAGTGGCAGTGCCTTGGGGGTGGGTCCTCCTCTGTACAGTGGCAGAGCCTTGGGGCAGATCCTCCTCTGTACAGTGGCATTGCCTTGGGGGCAGGTCCTCCTCTGTACAGTGGCAGTGCCTTGGGGGTGGGTCCTCCTCTGTACAGTGGCAGAGCCTTGGGGGCGGGTCCACCTCTGTACAGTGGCAGAGCCTTGGGGGCGGGTCCTCCTCTGTACAGTGACAGGGCCTTAAAGGTTGGTCCTCCTCTGTACAGTGGCAGTGCCTTGGGGGTGGGTCCTCCTCTGTACAGTGGCAGTGCCTTGGGGATGGGACATCCTCTGTACAGTGGCAGTGCCTTGGGGCAGATCCTCCTCTGTACAGTGGCATTGCCTTGGGGGGAAGGTCCTCCTCTGTACAGTGGCAGTGCCTTGGGGGTGGGTCCTCCTCTGTACACTGGCAGTGCCTTGGGGGTGGGTCCTCCTCTGTACAGTGGCACTGCCTTGGGGGTGGGTCCTCCTCTGTACAGTGGCAGTGCCTTGGGGACAGATCCTCCTCTGTACAGTGGCAGTGGCTTGGGGGTGGGTCCACCTCTGTACAGTGGCAGTGCCTTGTGGACGGGTCCTCCTCTGTACAGTGGCAGTGCCTTGGGGACGGGTCCTCCTCTGTACAGTGGCAGTGCCTTGGGGACGGGTCCTCTTGTACCTGTACAGTGGCAGTGCCTTGGGGGCAGGTCCTCCTCTGTACAGTGGCAGTGCCTTGGGGGTGGGTCCTCCTCTGTACAGTGGCAGTGCCTTGGGGCAGATCCTCCTCTGTACAGTGGCATTGCCTTGGGGGCAGGTCCTCCTCTGTACAGTGGCAGTGCCTTGGGGGTGGGTCCTCCTCTGTACAGTGGCAGTGCCTTGGGGACAGATCCTCCTCTGTACAGTGGCAGTGGCTTGGGGGTGGGTCCACCTCTGTACAGTGGCATTGCCTTGGGGGCAGGTCCTCCTCTGTACAGTGGCAGTGCCTTGGGGGTGGGTCCTCCTCTGTACAGTGGCAGAGCCTTGGGGCAGATCCTCCTCTGTACAGTGGCATTGCGTTGGGGGCAGGTCCTCCTCTGTACAGTGGCAGTGCCTTGGGGGTGGGTCCTCCTCTGTACAGTGGCAGAGCCTTGGGGCGGGTCCACCTCTGTACAGTGGCAGAGCCTTGGGGGCGGGTCCTCCTCTGTACAGTGGCAGGGCCTTAAAGGTTGGTCCTCCTCTGTACAGTGGCAGTGCCTTGGGGGTGGGTTCTCCTCTGTACAGTGGCAGTGCCTTGGGGATGGGACATCCTCTGTACAGTGGCAGTGCCTTGGGGCAGATCCTCCTCTGTACAGTGGCATTGCATTAGGGGCAGGTCCTCCTCTGTACAGTGGCAGTGCCTTGGGGGTGGGTCCTCCTCTGTACACTGGCAGTGCCTTGGGGGTGGGTCCTCCTCTGTACAGTGGCACTGCCTTGGGGGTGGGTCCTCCTCTGTACAGTGGCAGTGCCTTGGGGACAGATCCTCCTCTGTACAGTGGCAGTGGCTTGGGGGTGGGTCCACCTCTGTACAGTGGCAGTGCCTTGTGGACGGGTCTTCCTCTGTACAGTGGCAGTGCCTTGGGGACGGGTCCTCCTCTGTACAGTGGCAGTGACTTGTGGGTGGGTCCTCCTCTGTACAGTGGCAGTGCCTTGGGGCAGATCCTCCTCTGTACAGTGGCATTGCCTTGGGGGCAGGTCCTCCTCTGTACAGTGGCAGTGCCTTGGGGGTGGGTCCTCCTCTGTACAGTGGCAGTGCCTTGGGGACAGATCCTCCTCTGTACAGTGGCAGTGGCTTGGGGGTGGGTCCACCTCTGTACAGTGGCAGTGCCTTGGGGACGGGTCCTCCTCTGTACCTGTACAGTGGCAGTGCCTTGGGGGCAGGTCCTCCTCTGTACTGTGGCAGTGCCTTGGGGCAGATCCTCCTCTGTACAGTGCCATTGCCTTGGGGGTGGGTCCTCCTCTGTACAGTGGCAGTGCCTTGGGGGTGGGTCCTCCTCTGTACAGTGGCAGTGCCTTGGGGGTGGGTCCTCCTCTGTACAGTGGCAG
Organism: Locusta migratoria; assembly: GCA_026315105.1. Lineage (NCBI taxonomy): Eukaryota > Metazoa > Arthropoda > Insecta > Orthoptera > Acrididae > Locusta > Locusta migratoria. The sequence continues at coordinate 10,862,796 of CM048744.1, forward strand.
TGCCTTGGGGAAGGGTCCTCCTCTGTACAGTGGCAATGCCTTGGGGGTGGGTCCTGCTCTGTACAGTGGCAGTGCCTTGGGATGGGTCCTCTTCTGTACAGTAGCAGTGCCTTGAGGGTGGGGTCCTCCTCTGTACAGTGGCAGTACCTTAGGGGCGGGTCCTCCTGTGTACAATGGCAGTGCTTTGGGGGTGGGTCCTCCTCTGTACAGTGGCTGTGCCTTGGGGGTGGGTCCTCCTCTGTACTGTAGCAGTGCCTTGGGAACGGGTCCTCCTCTGTACAGTGGCAGTGCCTTGTGGGGCAGGTCCTCTTCTGTACAGTGGCAGTGCCTTGGGGGTGGGTCCTCCTCTGTACAGTGGCAGTGCCTTGGGGGGGTCCTCCTCTGTACAGTAGCAGTGCCTTGGGGACGGGTCCTCCTCTGTACAGTGGCAGTGCCCTGGGGGGAGTCGTCCTCTGTACAGTGGCAGAGCCTTGGGGGTGGGTCCTCCTCGGTACAGTGACAGTGCCTTGGGGGTGGGTCCTCCTCTGTACAGTGGCAGTGCCTTGGGGGTTGCTCCTCCTCTGTACAATGGCAGTGCCTTGGGGGCAGATCCTACTCTGTACAGTGGCAGTGGCTTGGGGGTGGGTCCTCCTCTGTACAGTGGCAGTGCCTTGGGGGCAGGTCCTCCTCTGTACAGTGGCAGTGCCTTGGGAGCAGGTCCTTCTCTGTACAGTGGCAGTGCCTTGTGGGTGGGTCCTCCTCTGTACAGTGGCAGTGCCTTGTGGGTGGGTCCTCCTCTGTACAGTGGCAGTGCCTTGGGGACGGGTCCTCCTTTGTACAGTGGCAGTGCCTTGGGGGCAGGTCCTCCTCTGTACAGTGGCAGTGCCTTGGGGGCAGATCCTCATCTGTACAGTGGCAGTGGCTTGGGGGTGGGTCCACCTCTGTGCAGTGGCAGTGCCTTGGGGGCAGGTCCTCCTCTGTACAGTGGCAGTGCCCTGGGGGTGGGTCGTCCTCTGTACAGTGGCAGAGTCTTGGGGGTGGGTCCTCCGCTCTACAGTGACAGTGCCTGGGGGGTGGGTCCTCCTTTGTACAGTGGCAGTGCCTTGGGGACGGGTCCTCCTCTATACAGTGGCAGTGCCTTGGGGGCAGGTCTTCCTCTGTACAGTGGCAGTGCCTTAGGGACGGGTCCTCCTTTGTACAGTGGCAGTGCCTTGGGAGCAGGTCCTCCTCTGTACAGTGGCAGTGCCTTGTGGGTGGGTCCTCCTCTGTACAGTGGCAGTGCCTTGGGGACGGGTCATCCTTTGTACAGTGGCAGTGCCTTGGGGGCAGGTCCTCATCTGTACAGTGGCAGTGCCTTGGGGGCAGATCCTCATCTGTACAGTGCCAGTGGCTTGGGGGTGGGTCCACCTCTGTACAGTGGCAGTGCCTTGAGGACGGGTCCTCCTCTGTACAGTGGCAGTGCCTTGGGGACGGGTCCTCCTCTGTACAGTGGCAGTGCCCTGGGGGGGGTCGTCCTCTGTACAGTGGCAGTGCCTTGGGGGCAGATCCTCCTCTGTACATTGGCAGTGGCTTGGGGGTGGGTCCACCTCTGTACAGTGGCAGTGCCTTGGGGGTGGGTCCTCCTCTGTACAGTGGCAGTGGCTTGGGGGTGGGTCCACCTCTGTACAGTGGCAGTGCCTTGGGGATGGGTCCTCCTCTGTACTGTGGCAGTGCCTTGGGGGCTGGTCCTCTTCTGTACAGAGGAGGACCATCTGTACAGTGGCGGTGCCTTGGGGGTTGGTCCTCCTCTGTACAGTGGCAGTGCCTCTGGGGCAGATCCTCCTTTGTATAGTGACAGTGGCTTGGGGGTGGGTCCTCCTCTGTACAGTGGCAGTGCCTTGGGTATGGGTCCTCCTCTGTACTGTGGCAGTGCCTTGGGGGCAGGTCGTCCTCTGTACAGTGGCGGTGCCTTGTGGGTTGGTCCTCCTCTGTACAGTGGCAGTGCCTCTGGGGCAGATCCTCCTCTGTACAGTGGCAGTGCCTTGGGGGTGGGTCCTCCTCTGTACAGTGTCAGTACCTTGGGGGCAGGTCCTCCTCTGTACAGTGGCAGTGCTTGGGGGACAGGTCCTCCTCTGTACAGTGGCAGTGCCTTGGGGTTGGTCCTCCTCAGTACAGTGGCACTGCCTTGGGGGGAAGGTCCTCCTCTGTACAGTGGCAGTGCCTTGGGGGTGGGTCCTCCTCTGTACAGTGGCAGTGCCTTAGGGGTGGGTCCTCCTCTGTACAGTGACAGTGCTTTGGGGACGGGTCCTCTTCTGTACAGTGGCAGTGCTTTGGGGTGGGTCCTCTTCTGTACAGTGGCAGTGCCTTGGGGACGGGTCCTCCCCTGTACAGTGGCAGTGCCTTGGGGGCAGGTCCTCCTCTGTACAGTGGCAGTGCCTTGGGGGTGGGTCTTCCTCTGTACATTGGCAGTGCCTTGAGGGTGGGTCCTCCTCTGTACACTGGCAGTGCCTTGGGGATGGTTCCTCCTCTGTACAGTGGCAGTGCCTTGGGGCAGATCATCCTCTGTACAGTGGCAGTGTCTTGGGGGTTGGTCCTGCTCTGTACAGTGGCAGTGCCTTGGGGATGGTTCCTCCTCTGTACAGTGGCAGTGCCTTGGGGCAGATCCTCCTCTGTACAGTGGCAGTGCCTTGGGGGTTGGTCCTGCTCTGTACAGTGGCATTGCCTTAAAAAAAAAATGTTCAAATGTTTGTTAAGCTTATGGGACTTAACTACGGGGTCATCAGTCCCTAAACTTACAAACTACTTATGAACTACTTACGAACTTGGACGGCACAAATATCCATGCCCGAGGGGGGATTCGAACCCCCGACCGTAGTGGCCGTGCTGACCGTGACTGGAGCGCCTCAATCACCTCGGCCACCACAGCCGGCCATTGCCTTCGGGGTGGGTCCTCCTCTGTACAGTGGCAGTGCCTTGGGGGTGGGACCTCCTCTGTACAGTGGCAGTGCCTTGGGGGCAGATCCTCCTCTGTACAGTGGCAGTGCCTTGGGGATGGGTCCTCCTCTGTACAATGGCAGTGCCTTGGGGGCAGGTCCTCCTCTGTACAGTGGCAGTGCTTTGGGGACAGGTCCTCGTCTGTACAGTGGCAGTGCCTTGGGGTTGGTCCTCCTCTGTACAGTGGCACTGCCTTGGGGGGAAGGTCCTCCTCTGTACAGTGGCAGTGCCTTGGGGGTGGGTCCTCCTCTGTACAGTGGCAGTGCCTTAGGGGTGGGTCCTCCTCTGTACAGTGACAGTGCTTTGGGGACGGGTCCTCTTCTGTACAGTGGCAGTGCCTTGGTGTGGGTCCTCCTCTGTACAGTGGCAGTGCCTTGGGGACGGGTCCTCCCCTGTACAGTGGCAGTGCCTTGGGGGCAGGTCCTCCTCTGTACAGTGGCAGTGCCTTGGGGGTGGGTCCTCCTCTGTACATTGGCAGTGCCTTGAGGGTGGGTCCTCCTCTGTACAGTGGCAGTGCCTTGGGGATGGTTCCTCCTCTGTACAGTGGCAGTGCCTTGGGGCAGATCCTCCTCTGTACAGTGGCAGTGCCTTGGGGGTTGGTCCTGCTCTGTACAGTGGCAGTGCCTTGGGGATGGTTCCTCCTCTGTACAGTGGCAGTGCCTTGGGGCAGATCCTCCTCTGTACAGTGGCAGTGCCTTGGGGGTTGGTGCTGCTCTGTACAGTGGCATTGCCTTCAAAAAAAAATGTTCAAATGTTTGTTAAGCTTATGGGACTTAACTACGGGGTCATCAGTCCCTAAACTTACAAACTACTTATGAACTACTTACGAACTAGGACGGCACAAATATCCATGCCCGAGGGGGGATTCGAACCCCCGACCGTAGTGGCCGTGCTGACCGTGACTGGAGCACCTCAATCACCTCGGCCACCGCGGCCGGCTATTGCCTTCGGGGTGGATCCTCCTCTGTACAGTGGCAGTGCCTTGGGGGTGGGTCCTCCTCTGTACAGTGGCAGTGCCTTGGGGATGGGTCCTCCTCTGTACTGTGGCAGTGCCTTGGGGGCTGGTCCTCTTCTGTACAGTGGCGGTGCCTTGGGGGTTGGTCCTCCTCTGTACAGTGGCAGTGCCTCTGGGGCAGATCCTCCTTTGTACAGTGACAGTGGCTTGGGGGTGGGTCCTCCTCTGTACAGTGGCAGTGCCTTGGGTATGGGTCCTCCTCTGTACTGTGGCAGTGCCTTGGGGGCAGGTCGTCCTCTGTACAGTGGCGGTGCCTTGGGGGTTGGTCCTCCTCTGTACAGTGGCAGTGCCTCTGGGGCAGATCCTCCTCTGTACAGTGGCAGTGGCTTGGGGGTCGGTCCTGCTCTGTACAGTGGCAGTGCCTAGCGGGTGGGTCCTCCTCTGTACAGTGGCTGTGCCTTGGGGGTGGGACCTCCTCTGTACAGTGGCAGTGCCTTGGGGGCAGATCCTCCTCTGTACAGTGGCAGTGCCTTGGGGTTGGTCTTCCTCTGTACAGTGGCACTGCCTTGGGGGGAGGTCCTCCTCTGTACAGTGGCAGTGCCTTGGGGGTGGGTCCTCCTCTGTACAGTGGCAGTGCCTTAGGGGTGGGTCCTCCTCTGTACAGTGGCAGTGCTTTGGGGACGGGTCCTCTTCTGTACAGTGGCAGTGCCTTGGGGGTGGGTCCTCCTCTGTACAGTGGCAGTGCCTTGGGGACGGGTCCTCCCCTGTACAGTGGCAGTGCCTTGGGGGCAGGTCCTCCTCTGTACAGTGGCAGTGCCTTGGGGGTTGGGTCCTGCTCTGTACGTTGGCAGTGCCTTGAGGGTGGGTCCTCCTCTGTACAGTGGCAGTGCCTTGGGGACGGGTCCACCTCTGTACAGTGGCAGTGCCTTGGGGGCAGATCCTCCTCTGTACAGTGGCAGTGGCTTGGGGGTGGGTCCTCCTCTGTACAGTGGCACTGCCGTGGGGGGAACGTCCTCCTCTGTACAGTGGCAGTGCCTTGGGGTTGGGTTCTCCTCTGTACAGTGGCAGTGCCTTAGGGGTGGGTCCTCCTCTGTACAGTGGCAGTGCTTTAGGGATGGGTCCTCCTATGTACAGTGGCAGTGCCTTGGGGGTGGGTCCTCCTCTGTAGAGTGGCAGTGCCTTGGGGATGGGTCCTCCCCTGTACAGTGGCAGTGGCTTGGTGCCAGGTCCTCCTCTGTACAGTGGCAGTGTCTTGGGGGTGGGTCCTCCTCTGTACAGTGGCAGTGCCTTGGGGGTGGGTCCTCCTCTGTACAGTGGCAGTGCCTTGGGGATGGTTCCTCCTCTGTACAGTGTCAGTGCCTTGGGGGCATGTCCTTCTCTGTACAGTGGCAGTGCCTTGGGGGTGGGTCCTCCTCTGTTCAGTGTCAGTGCCTTGGGGGTTGGTCCTCCTCTGTACAGTGGTAGTGCCTTGGGGACGGGTCCTCCTCTGTACAGTGGCAGTGCGTTGGGGACGGGTCCTCCTGTGTACTGTGGCAGTGCCTTGGTGGCTGGTCCTCCTCTGTACAGTGGCGGTGCCTTGGGGGTTGGTCCTCCTCTGTACAGTGGCAGTGCCTTGGGGACGGGTCCTCCTCTGTACAGTGGCAGTGGCTTGGGGGTGGGTCCTTCTCTGTACAGCGGCAGTACCTTGGGGATGGGACCTCCTCTGTACAGTGGCAGTGCCTTGGGGCCAAGTCCTCCTCTGTACAGTGGCAGTGCCTTGGGGGTGGGACCTCCTCTGTACAGTGTCAGTGCCTTGGGGGCAGATCCTCCTCTGTACAGTGGCAGTGGCTTGGGGTTGGTCTTCCTCTGTACAGTGGCACTGCCTTGGGGGGAGGTCCTCCTCTGTACAGTGGCAGTGCCTTGGGGGTGGGTCCTCCTCTGTACAGTGGCAGTGCCTTAGGGGTGGGTCCTCCTCTGTACAGTGGCAGTGCTTTGGGGACGGGTCCTCTTCTGTACAGTGGCAGTGCCTTGGGGGTGGGTCCTCCTCTGTACAGTGGCAGTGCCTTGGGGACGGGTCCTCCCCTGTACAGTGGCAGTGCCTTGGGGGCAGGTCCTCCTCTGTACAGTGGCAGTGCCTTGGGGGTGGGTCCTGCTCTGTACGTTGGCAGTGCCTTGAGGGTGGGTCCTCCTCTGTACAGTGGCAGTGCCTTGGGGACGGGTCCACCTCTGTACAGTGGCAGTGCCTTGGGTGCAGATCCTCCTCTGTACAGTGGCAGTGGCTTGGGGGTGGGTCCTCCTCTGTACAGTGGCACTGCCGTGGGGGGAACGTCCTCCTCTGTACAGTGGCAGTGCCTTGGGGTTGGGTCCTCCTCTGTACAGTGGCAGTGCCTTAGGGGTGGGTCCTCCTCTGTACAGTGGCAGTGCTTTGGGGATGGGTCCTCCTATGTACAGTGGCAGTGCCTTGGGGGTGGGTCCTCCTCTGTAGAGTGGCAGTGCGTTGGGGATGGGTCCTCCCCTGTACAGTGGCAGTGGCTTGGTGCCAGGTCCTCCTCTGTACAGTGGCAGTGTCTTGGGGGTGGGTCCTCCTCTGTACAGTGGCAGTGCCTTGGGGGTGGGTCCTCCTCTGTACAGTGGCAGTGCCTTGGGGATGGTTCCTCCTCTGTACAGTGTCAGTGCCTTGGGGGCATGTCCTTCTCTGTACAGTGGCAGTGCCTTGGGGGTGGGTCCTCCTCTGTTCAGTGTCAGTGCCTTGGGGGTTGGTCCTCCTCTGTACAGTGGTAGTGCCTTGGGGACGGGTCCTCCTCTGTACAGTGGCAGTGCCTCTGGGGCAGATCCTCCTCTGTACAGTGGCAGTGCCTTGGGGGTGGGTCCTCCTCTGTACAGTGTCAGTGCCTTGGGGGCAGGTCCTCCTCTGTACAGTGGCAGTGCTTGGGGGACAGGTCCTCCTCTGTACAGTGGCAGTGCCTTGGGGTTGGTCCTCCTCTGTACAGTGGCACTGCCTTGGGGGGAAGGTCCTCCTCTGTACAGTGGCAGTGCCATGGGGGTGGGTCCTCCTCTGTACAGTGGCAGTGCCTTAGGGGTGGGTCCTCCTCTGTACAGTGACAGTGCTTTGGGGACGGGTCCTCTTCTGTACAGTGGCAGTGCTTTGGGGTGGGTCCTCTTCTGTACAGTGGCAGTGCCTTGGGGACGGGTCCTCCCCTGTACAGTGGCAGTGCCTTGGGGGCAGGTCCTCCTCTGTACAGTGGCAGTGCCTTGGGGGTGGGTCTTAATCTGTACATTGGCAGTGCCTTGAGGGTGGGTCCTCCTCTGTACACTGGCAGTGCCTTGGGGATGGTTCCTCCTCTGTACAGTGGCAGTGCCTTGGGGCAGATCATCCTCTGTACAGTGGCAGTGCCTTGGGGGTTGGTCCTGCTCTGTACAGTGGCAGTGCCTTGGGGATGGTTCCTCCTCTGTACAGTGGCAGTGCCTTGGGGCAGATCCTCCTCTGTACAGTGGCAGTGCCTTGGGGGTTGGTCCTGCTCTGTACAGTGGCATTGCCTTAAAAAAAAAATGTTCAAATGTTTGTTAAGCTTATGGGACTTAACTACGGGGTCATCAGTCCCTAAACTTACAAACTACTTATGAACTACTTACGAACTTGGACGGCACAAATATCCATGCCCGAGGGGGGATTCGAACCCCCGACCGTAGTGGCCGTGCTGACCGTGACTGGAGCGCCTCAATCACCTCGGCCACCGCAGCCGGCCATTGCCTTCGGGGTGGGTCCTCCTCTGTACAGTGGCAGTGCCTTGGGGGTGGGACCTCCTCTGTACAGTGGCAGTGCCTTGGGGGCAGATCCTCCTCTGTACAGTGGCAGTGCCTTGGGGATGGGTCCTCCTCTGTACAATGGCAGTGCCTTGGGGGCAGGTCCTCCTCTGTACAGTGGCAGTGCTTTGGGGACAGGTCCTCCTCTGTACAGTGGCAGTGCCTTGGGGTTGGTCCTCCTCTGTACAGTGGCACTGCCTTGGGGGGAAGGTCCTCCTCTGTACAGTGGCAGTGCCTTGGGGGTGGGTCCTCCTCTGTACAGTGGCAGTGCCTTAGGGGTGGGTCCTCCTCTGTACAGTGACAGTGCTTTGGGGACGGGTCCTCTTCTGTACAGTGGCAGTGCCTTGGTGTGGGTCCTCCTCTGTACAGTGGCAGTGCCTTGGGGACGGGTCCTCCCCTGTACAGTGGCAGTGCCTTGGGGGCAGGTCCTCCTCTGTACAGTGGCAGTGCCTTGGGGGTGGGTCCTCCTCTGTACATTGGCAGTGCCTTGAGGGTGGGTCCTCCTCTGTACAGTGGCAGTGCCTTGGGGATGGTTCCTCCTCTGTACAGTGGCAGTGCCTTGGGGCAGATCCTCCTCTGTACAGTGGCAGTGCCTTGGGGGTTGGTCCTGCTCTGTACAGTGGCAGTGCCTTGGGGATGGTTCCTCCTCTGTACAGTGGCAGTGCCTTGGGGCAGATCCTCCTCTGTACAGTGGCAGTGCCTTGGGGGTTGGTGCTGCTCTGTACAGTGGCATTGCCTTCAAAAAAAAATGTTCAAATGTTTGTTAAGCTTATGGGACTTAACTACGGGGTCATCAGTCCCTAAACTTACAAACTACTTATGAACTACTTACGAACTAGGACGGCACAAATATCCATGCCCGAGGGGGGATTCGAACCCCCGACCGTAGTGGCCGTGCTGACCGTGACTGGAGCACCTCAATCACCTCGGCCACCGCGGCCGGCTATTGCCTTCGGGGTGGGTCCTCCTCTGTACAGTGGCAGTGCCTTGGGGGTGGGTCCTCCTCTGTACAGTGGCAGTGCCTTGGGGATGGGTCCTCCTCTGTACTGTGGCAGTGCCTTGGGGGCTGGTCCTCTTCTGTACAGTGGCGGTGCCTTGGGGGTTGGTCCTCCTCTGTACAGTGGCAGTGCCTCTGGGGCAGATCCTCCTTTGTACAGTGACAGTGGCTTGGGGGTGGGTCCTCCTCTGTACAGTGGCAGTGCCTTGGGTATGGGTCCTCCTCTGTACTGTGGCAGTGCCTTGGGGGCAGGTCGTCCTCTGTACAGTGGCGGTGCCTTGGGGGTTGGTCCTCCTCTGTACAGTGGCAGTGCCTCTGGGGCAGATCCTCCTCTGTACAGTGGCAGTGGCTTGGGGGTCGGTCCTGCTCTGTACAGTGGCAGTGCCTAGGGGGTGGGTCCTCCTCTGTACAGTGGCTGTGCCTTGGGGGTGGGACCTCCTCTGTACAGTGGCAGTGCCTTCGGGGCAGATCCTCCTCTGTACAGTGGCAGTGCCTTGGGGTTGGTCTTCCTCTGTACAGTGGCACTGCCTTGGGGGGAGGTCCTCCTCTGTACAGTGGCAGTGCCTTGGGGGTTGGTCCTCCTATGTACAGTGGCAGTGCCTTAGGGGTGGTTCCTCCTCTGTACAGTGGCAGTGCTTTGGGGACGGGTCCTCTTCTGTACAGTGGCAGTGCCTTGGGGGTGGGTCCTCCTCTGTACAGTGGCAGTGCCTTGGGGACGGGTCCTCCCCTGTACAGTGGCAGTGCCTTGGGGGCAGGTCCTCCTCTGTACAGTGGCAGTGCATTGGGGGTGGGTCCTGCTCTGTACGTTGGCAGTGCCTTGAGGGTGGGTCCTCCTCTGTACAGTGGCAGTGCCTTGGGGACGGGTCCACCTCTGTACAGTGGCAGTGCCTTGGGGGCAGATCCTCCTCTGTACAGTGGCAGTGGCTTGGGGGTGGGTCCTCCTCTGTACAGTGGCACTGCCGTGGGGGGAACGTCCTCCTCTGTACAGTGGCAGTGCCTTGGGGTTGGGTCCTCCTCTGTACAGTGGCAGTGCCTTAGGGGTGGGTCCTCCTCTGTACAGTGGCAGTGCTTTGGGGATGGGTCCTCCTATGTACAGTGGCAGTGCCTTGGGGGTGGGTCCTCCTCTGTAGAGTGGCAGTGCCTTGGGGATGGGTCCTCCCCTGTACAGTGGCAGTGGCTTGGTGCCAGGTCCTCCTCTGTACAGTGGCAGTGTCTTGGGGGTGGGTCCTCCTCTGTACAGTGGCAGTGCCTTGGGGGTGGGTCCTCCTCTGTACAGTGGCAGTGCCTTGGGGATGGTTCCTCCTCTGTACAGTGTCAGTGCCTTGGGGGCATGTCCTTCTCTGTACAGTGGCAGTGCCTTGGGGGTGGGTCCTCCTCTGTTCAGTGTCAGTGCCTTGGGGGTTGGTCCTCCTCTGTACAGTGGTAGTGCCTTGGGGACGGGTCCTCCTCTGTACAGTGGCAGTGCGTTGGGGACGGGTCCTCCTGTGTACTGTGGCAGTGCCTTGGGGGCTGGTCCTCCTCTGTACAGTGGCGGTGCCTTGGGGGTTGGTCCTCCTCTGTACAGTGGCAGTGCCTTGGGGACGGGTCCTCCTCTGTACAGTGGCAGTGGCTTGGGGGTGGGTCCTTCTCTGTACAGCGGCAGTACCTTGGGGATGGGACCTCCTCTGTACAGTGGCAGTGCCTTGGGGCCAAGTCCTCCTCTGTACAGTGGCAGTGCCTTGGGGGTGGGACCTCCTCTGTACAGTGTCAGTGCCTTGGGGGCAGATCCTCCTCTGTACAGTGGCAGTGGCTTGGGGGTGGGTCCACCTCTGTACAGTGGCAGTGCCTTGGGGACGGGTCCTCCTCTGTACCTGTACAGTGGCAGTGCCTTGGGGGTGGGTCCACCTCTGTACAGTGGCAGTGCCTTGGGGATGGTTCCTCCTCTGTACAGTGTCAGTGCCTTGGGGGCATGTCCTTCTCTGTACAGTGGCAGTGCCTTGGGGGTGGGTCGTCCTCTGTGCAGTGGCAGTGCCTTGTGGGTGGGTCCTCCTCTGTTCAGTGGCAGTGCCTTGGGGGTTGGTCCTCCTCTGTACAGTGGTAGTGCCTTGGGGACGGGTCCTCCTCTGTACAGTGGCAGTGCGTTGGGGACGGGTCCTCCTGTGTACTGTGGCAGTGCCTTGGGGGCTGGTCCTCCTCTGTACAGTGGCGGTGCCTTGGGGGTTGGTCCTCCTCTGTACAGTGGCAGTGCCTTGGGGACGGGTCCTCCTCTGTACAGTGGCAGTGCCTTGGGGGCAGATCCTCCTCTGTACAGTGGCAGTGGCTTGGGGGTGGGTCCTTCTCTGTACAGCGGCAGTACCTTGGGGATGGGACCTCCTCTGTACAGTGGCAGTGCCTTGGGGGCACGTCCTCCTCTGTACAGTGGCAGTGCCTTGGGGGTGGGACCTCCTCTGTACAGTGTCAGTGCCTTGGGGGCAGATCCTCCTCTGTACAGTGGCAGTGGGTTGGGGACGGGTCCTCCTCTGTACAGTGGCAGTGCCTTGGGGGCAGATCCTCCTCTGTGCTGTGGCAGTGGCTTGGGGGCAGGTCCTCCTTTGTACAGTGGCAGTGCCTTGGGGGCAGGTCCTCCTCTGTACAGTGGCAGTGCCTTGGGGGCAGGTCCTAGTCTGTACAGTGGCAGTGCCTTGGGGATGGGACCTCCTCTGTACAGTGGCAGTGCCTTGGGGGCAGGTCCTCCTGAGTACAGTGGCAGTGCCTTGGGGGTGGGTCGTCCTCTGTGCAGTGGCAGGGCGATGGGGGCGGGTGCTCCTCTGTACAGTTTCAGTGCCTTGGGGGCTCGTCCTCCTCTGTACAGTGGAAGTTTAAGAAATTATGATACTGCTCTCAGCACGTATGTAAGATGTCGTTATACTAAAATGACTTGTTGTTTTCATGTGACAACAATAATGTATTTAAGCCATTACTAACGCAACTTATTTTCACGCTTTTTTTCAGCGCGATCTTAACAAAAAGGTATAGTTAAGTATGTAGCTTCAGTACGGACAATATATTTGAACTGAAATCTATTTTAATGATACAGTATTTACGAAAAGTTTAAAAAACGAGTCTCGACGTCACCTAATTTGTGATTTTGGAAATCTGGTCCCCCTAGCCTATAGTCGAATTTGCAACTGGAACACGAAGTTCGCCGTTTGCTGCGCCGTCGGCTGCTGCGTCCGCGACTCTAAACTCGTGCCCCGCAGCGCCTGTCCGACTGCGGGACTCGACTGCTGCGTCACCGCCCTGTCAGTGGCCGGCAGCAGTCCAGCAGTCCAGCCGGCCGGCCGGCCGCCTGCCGAGGCGCGTGGCACGTGCCGCCCTGCCGGCCGCGGGCGCCGGGCTTCCCCGCGTGGCCGAGGTCGCCCGGCTGGCGGCGGCGGCGGCGGCGGCGGCGGCGTGGGGGTCGCGGGGCCCCTGTAGGAACCGGCCTAGTGACCATTTATGTTACTCATTTTCATTTCTATGCTGCGATTTCTGTCGTCTAGTAATCAAAACACAAGTGTATAATTTTCTAATCAAACTGTCATTTTATTTTGTAATATGTCTTCCACTTCCACTTCAGAAAAATAAAATTATTAAAAAAAATACCTCTAGTAAAACACAGTCTTCGTCACAATACTGTGTTTTATTACAAGTTTTATTCTGTGCTGTGACCTGTGCGAAACTATTCGATATAGACACATGAAATTACTTCTGTACACCAGTAACATCTGCTGGAGAATAATTTCCCGCCGGCCGCGGTGGCCGAGGGGACTGAGGCGCTCCAGTCACGGTCAGCACGGCCACTACGGTCGGGGGTTCGAATCCCCCCTCGGGCATGGATATTTGTGCCGTCCTAGTTCGTAAGTAGTTCGTAAGTTTAGGGACTGATGACCCCGTAGATAAGTCCCATAAGCCGTACAAACATTTGAACATTTGAATAATTCCCACTTTTCAATGGCGAGAAAGCTGAAACGAAATATTACTGCAGGTTAATTTGTCAGGAAGTTTAATATCATTAGTGTAATTGCTACATGCTCATTTCGCCACAGAGGGAAGTATTGAATAGCCTTTAGCTTCACACAGAGAAGGCATAAAACACCCAGAAAAATGCATCTGTAACTGACCTGCACATTCTGTACAGTCTCCGGATTTTTACGTTCAGTCTTTCAAATTTTTACGATTAAGTTAGTATGTGGAAAACGCCCTGCTGCTCAACTGCATGTGCATTTCTCACGTCTATTTCATATCTCCTCTGTTTTCTGGAAATCCCTAAAATCTCTTGTTTGTTCTTTCCTTCCGAGGAAAAACCAACATTATTGATAAAGTTTCCTGGAAGATCAATCTCAATTCATTCTGCATGGAAATTTCGTTTCAGCATGTAGGTTACTTCCTCGAATACTGTAGAGTGATATCTATTCATTATGATTTCAATTTCGCAGAAATTATGGTATTGAAACGAAAGTAAGTGAATGAAATTGCCAAAGCGCAGTTTTGTACACTGTACCGAGTGATTGCAAATCAACGCACATCGTTTAGCCACCAGTTGAAACCACGGTTTCGAGAAAATAAAATGTTCATAAGCTGCCAGCGCGCGATAATTTGTGTTTACTGAAGAAATAGTAGTACATCGTACTGTCTAACTCTACAGCAAACACATACACAATGAGTAACAAATCTGACAACAGCTCAGTTACATCGCACTTGTTTCGCGTTATGAACAGAACAACTCGTTGCGCCTGACATCTAGTGGCAGGCAGCACATACTCGGCGACTCTGCTCTCTGTGACACAGGATGTTATAAGTGCTGAGCTTCCTAAGGTCGCAAAGAGCAAGTACGTGGTGCCTGCCACTAGATGTCAGGCGGAACGAGTTGTTCTGTTCATAAAGGTACGTTTAGATGGGCAATGAAAATTGCATATTGGCGTCAATATATCCCGGAAATGTTGTCGGGCAACATTGCAGCCACATGTATTGCAGCAACAAAAGTGACAACACGTCGGCATCTATTGCCCAGCAATGTTTGCGGCAACTAATTTCGGCAGAGGCTACAAAATTTCATACAAAATGGATGAGTGCGACGTTACAGAAGTGAGTGCGGCTCTCCTACTTTTACATGAAGCAAGTGTTAATGTTATTCGAAACAAAAAGAAGAGAAATCGGACTCTGTGGATGCGTCCTTTTTTGAGTAGGCGGAGTAATTCAGGAAATTTAACTCGTGAGTTAATGCTAGATACGTACCTGTTCCAGAACTTTACTCGTATGTCTAAAAACGATTTCGAATATATCGCCCAATTAATTGGTCCGAAGATAGCTAAATCCAATACAAACATGAGAAACTGTATTCCAGTAAAAACACGACTTGCGATCACACTTCGATTTTTAGCTACTGGAGACTCGTATAGAAGTCTGAAATGCAATGCCAAATTCGTCAACAACTGCCTGCCGACTATCTTTTTTCACATTCCTGTCTTTATATGTATTGGATTCTACGTCCCAGGACGTAGATGAATAGAATTAATAAATTACATTGTTTTCTCGTTCGACTACTTTTCCATATCTGACAGAAAAAAAAAACACAATACGAAAAATAACTGTAAGAATTCTTCCTTCCTTCCTTCAAAACAGTCACCGTAAGCTCGAGAACATTGCACCAATATAGTAACTATAAACATCAATACTACTTTCAAAACAAACCAGCGCGCGCAAACTTTCGAAGCAACAAAAGCGAAACGAGCTTCGTTTTCGTGACTGCAGTGCTGTCGGTGAGAGAAGCACAAACAGCATTGAGAGCGAGAGGAAAGCATTTACAGACAAGGACCGAGATAGGTATTGCCTGCAATACGAAATGTTCTCCACCGTTCCCGGACAACACGGCAACCCCTCGGCAATCACTCGGCAACTACCAGCAACATCAGAAATATCGACCGTCCATACCGAAATATTGCTGTGTATTGCAGTCATATTGCAGCAGTGTTGACAGCAACACCATTTCAGCTAAATATTTAGGTAAAATGTTGCCCGTCTAAACGTACCTTAACGCGAAAATAGGTGCGATGTAACTGAGCTCTTGTCAGATTTGTTACTCACTGTGTATGTGTTTGCTGTCGCGTCAGACAGTAGGCTGTATCAATTTTCCTTCAATAAACATAAACATCAGTTCATATTCACAGAATATATGACACCAACTGTACATGGTCAAAGCTGAAAATGTGTACACAGCTGGGATTCAAACCTAGGTCTCCCGCTTTCTAGGCAGTTGCGCTGACCACTACACCACTAGGGACACGGTGATCACTGCACCTGCAAGAACTACCTAAGTACGCCTCCTGTCAGACACAAATTTCTAGCTCTACTCTGCCCACAGTACTCATACTCTAAATTATGACATTAATTCCCGGAAGAGTAACGGCTCCTGGGTTCTAATCCTGGCTGGGTACACATTTTAAACTTTGCCCATGTGCAGTTGATTTCATTTATTATGTTAATATGAAAGAATAACAAGTGCAGGATCAGAAGTTACGTCTGTTCTTTCGGAATAGACGTCTCATGTACATACAAACTAGCTTAACGCCCGCTGCGTCGCATGCGTAGGCTGGGTGATTTGCACCATTTGTTTCTCCCTCTTAATATAAACTTTCACGGATACAGTTTAAGTACGTGTACTAAACTCCGTACCGGCAGCGTGCCATAAGGCGGCGCCCTGGAAAGCTGGCAACCCGCGACACAGTCTCCGGAGCTACCGGCCGAAGCGTGGCGCCCCAAACAAGCGGCCAAGCGTGTTTCCAAACGCCCCGGCCAGCGACGCAGCCGACTCCGCTGTGCGACTCGCCGGCCAGCCTGCGCTGCAGTTCCTGGTCGCTGCACCAGGTGGGCCAGCGTCGCCACTCGGAAGCGAGTCTCTACAGGCTCCCTGGCGCCACCGCGCCCTGCCGGCCACACAGCCTCCAGCGGCAGTCAGTGTCTGCCGATGACAACCGACGCACCGGGAGTCCTCCAAAAGCCACGACAAATCGACACCTTTCTCGACGGAACGCTGTCAGCCTACCTATACTATTGTTAGATTAATTACTGGTTGTAATTAACTTCGTACTATTGCACATTGGTTGAGAATTGATTATAACAGAAGTAGCGACGAGGATGGTCGTCGCAGATACTGGTGTTCCCCCGGACCTGGGACTAAGGGCCATATTGACCGATCTGGCATGTCAGCAAGTGGTGATTCAGCAGAATATTCAGCAACGTCTGAGTGTGATGGTAGCACAACAAGCCAGGGCACAGTTACCCATCATTTGACAAATCAACAGAGGAATGGGACTCGTATGAAACACGCCTTCGACAGCACTTGGCAGCGTTCCACGTATGCGACGAAAGCATGATTCACTCTTTATTTTTGTCTCGGAGTCACCCCAAAATTTATAATCTTCTCTGCAAACTTGATCCATTGAAGGAACCTAGTGATCTTTCGTTTGAGCATATTTGCCGCTTACTCTGCAACTATTATCAGTCATTTTCATGTCATTGCAGCCAGAGTAGAATTCTATCAGTGTCATAAGCAACCCCATCAGACATATTGAGAGTGGGTGGCAGAATTTCAGGGACTCAGTAGAAAGTGTCGTTTCCTTTCCAAAGAAGCACAAGAATCATATGCCGAAGAAATGATTAGGGATATGATCATTCGGGCTGCGCCAGACTTAAAATGTCAACAGGATGCCCTGAACTTAGTGGACCCCCCCCCCCCCCCCCGAGAGATCAAGTCTCGGTTCTGGCCCAAACTTTCTAAGTTACCAGTGCAGAAGGGAAGCGGCTGGAGACGTGGGCCGACATCACCGCTACACAGCCTCTCACTGGCGCAGAGGAACAGAGCGATGCGGTGCAAAATCGGAAATTCCACCGAGAGGGCAAGAAAGCACCGCATCAGCCTGCAGCCATTGCTTACGAAAATTCCAACCGGGCTTTTCGTCGCAAAAATCCCCACCGCCTTCCGTCTTGCCCAGACTGTTTCCATAAGCATGCCAGAGACGAGTGTCCAGACCGGTGGGCATACTGCGACGCTTGTTCCGTGCAAGGACATTTGGCCTCCTTGTGTAACGCGAAAGCTTTCCGCTGCCAGCAGTCGCGGCCGACACCAATGGACATAAACGAAGCAGCAGCAGGACGTCCAGGTCGACCATCAATTTTTCTTGACGTTCTTATCCTACCAACGTCAGTGCGCCTCCAGGTAGACTCAGGGGCAGCCGCATCTTTACTTAACCTGCCGACCTATCTCCAGCTGGATGCCCCATCTCTCGATCCACCGCAGAAGCGTCTCGTCACTTACAACAAGCGAGCCATTCCGTTAAAGGTTCAGTTTACTGTGGATACTACGTACAAAAATGTTACACGCTTATTGACTTTCCTACTTGTGCACAGTGACGTTACAGAGAATCTGTTTGGCATGGACACCTTCACTTTATTTGGCTTTACTATTGATGACTCTGTCCAATTGATTTCTGAGCACATCCCGTTTCCTGATATTGACGCACTGTGTACAGATTTTGAAGAGCTTTTTCAGCCTGGACTGGGTGAAGCTCGCACATTAATCTGAAACCTCCAGCCCGCCCACGCTTCTTTCGCGCCCGCTCAGTACCATTAGCAGTCCGGCATCTCCCCAGAGAAGAGTTGGAGGCTTACAGAACAAAATGTACTCGAGCCAGTGACGTATAGTGAATGGGCTACCCCGGTTGTTCTAATCAAGAAACCATCGGGCAAACGGCGAATCTGTGGAGATTTTATAGTGACAGTCAACGCACAAGCAGAGGTCGATACTTTTCCAATTCCGAAACCAGATGAATTGCTAGAACAATTGGCAGGTGGCCATTACTTCTCGAAGATCGACCGGGCCGATGCCTATCTTCAAATACCATTCGATGCAGCGTCGCAGAAACTCACTGTAATCAACACACCACTGGAATTATATAAACTGAAAAGGCTTATGTTTGGGTTGGCTAGTGCTCCAGCAATATTTCAGCGTTTTCTGGAACAATTGTTCCGCAACATCCCAGGTTGCATCAATTATCTTGACGGTATCATCATCACTGGCCAAACCACCCAGGAACATCTGGAAAATCTCCGTCTTCTCTTCGAGCGCCTTCGTTCCGCTGGCCTTCGATGTAGGAGGGACAAATGCAGTTTCTTCCAGCCACAAATATCGTACCTTGGACATATTGTGTCGCAGCAGGGAATCCGTCCGGCAGAGGAACATCTTCGTTCCATTGATACTTTGCCACGGCCGGCGACTCGAAAGCAACTTCAATCTTTCCTCGGCAAAATAGCATATTACTGGAAGTTTCTGCCTGGGGCTGCACGGATCACTTTTACATTGACACAATTGTGCAAAAGAGGGGTTAAGTTCTTCTGCTCTCCAGACTGTGAAGCAGCATTTCAAGAACTCAAGTTCAAACTACGTTCAGCACCTTGTTTAGCTCGTTTCCAGCCTGACAAGCCACTCGTGATCACCACGGATGCATCCGACTGTGGAATCGGGGCTGCACTGGCCCATAGGAACGCCGATGGTTCAGAGCAGCCAGTCGCGTTTGCTTCCAAAACCTTGTCACCGACACAGATGCGATACTCCCAAATAGAAAGAAAAGGCATTAGCGATCATGTTTGCACTTAAGAAATTTCACGTTTTTGTGTACAGACTGATGTTCCAACTGATTACAGATCACAAGCCGCTAGTGACATTATTTAATCCTTCCTCTCAGGTGCCAGTTAAAACGTCACATCGGTTGCAGCGCTAGGCTCTATTCATATCAAGATACATTTATAGCATTCATTTTCCCGGTACCTCTCAACATGCAAACGCCGACGCCCTTTATCGCCTTCCACAAGGCCCTGACCCAGCCTTTGACAATGGGGAACTCCTGGTTTTTCAACTGGATCAGGATATCCAAGACACGTGAGATGCTTTTCCCATCACAAGTAGTAAGGTATCCGAGGCTGTAGGGCAGGATCCTATGCTGCACCAAGTTCGAACCTATCTTCAACAGGGGTGGAGAGAGCGCCCACCGCCTAGCCAGCAGCCGGAGTTGCGCCACTACTACACCCTGTGACACCAGCTTACTCTTGTCGAGAGTGTGATCTTGCTGACAGACGACCAGGAGCACCCACGAGTGGTAATTCCTCGTGCATTGCGGCCGCAAGTCTTAGCCCCCCTTCACCAAGGCCATTGGGGTATCTCCCGAACAAAGGCTCTCGCATAACGGTATGCTTACTGGCCAAAATTGACGGTAGAGATTGAACGCACTATCCGGGACTGTAAACAGTGCATGACTCATCTTCCAGCACCTCACAGGACTTATGCTACGTGGCCCACAGCATCCGTGCCACAGGAAAGGATACACTTAGACTTTGCTGGGCCTTTTTTGGGATCACATTGGCTGCTGCTGATCGACGCATATTCTCGTTTTCCTTACATCTTGCGCTGTTCCCGCATGACAGCAGAGACCACCATCAAAGAGCTTTCCAAGATCTTCGCCATTGAGGGTGTCCCACACCTTATCGTCATTGACAATGGGCCTGAATTTTGCAGCCGTCAATTTAAGACTTTCTGCAGCACCAAAGGCATCCAACACATTTGTAACCCACCATTTCAAAATGTTCAAATGTTTGTAGAACTTATGGGACTTAACTTCGGGGTCATCAGTCCCTAAACTTACAAACTACTTATGAACTAGCTAAGACAAAGGATGGCACAAAGGGGGGATTCGAACCCCGACCATAGTGGCCGTGCAGTCCGTGACTGGAGTGCCTCAGACCCCTCGGCCACTGCGGCCGGCCCCACCATTTCATCCACAGTCGAACGGCGAGGCAGCTACCGAGCATCGCCGATGGGGAACAAGAGCCCGGCTGAACTTCTCCACGGACGCCAGCCACGATCGGTTCTGGACTGCTCCAGCCAGCGCCCCGCCTGCCGGCTGCCCCACCTGCCCAGTGTTTCAGGCCCGGAACCGCAGTCTGGGCAAAAGGTTTCAGCCGCCGTCCACCGTGGCTGCCTGTAGTCATAATCCAGTGATGTGGTCACAAAGTCTTTACCCTTAATCTCCGAGACCGCACGGTACTGCGCCACCTGAGCTGACTCCATCCCCGATCCTCCCACTCCCCAAAGCCCTCGCCAACCATTCAAACACATCCTGTCCCAGATGTTTCTCATCCGTGGGGCTGAGCTTCCACTCATTCCGATACTTTTTTCCCCTCAGCTCTCCGTCACAGCAGCCAGAGGGTGATGACCCACAGCTCCATCGACCTTCGGTCTCAGGGCCAGATGTCTCCAGTGACTTATGGCCATCTAGCCTGCCAGCAGGCACCGTGATGCCAACACACACGCCTTCCCCAGATGGGGACGAACCGGGACGTACGGCGCCTTTCTCCACCCTGGACGTGGAAATGACGCGACCACCGCCTACACAGCGGCCGTCGACAGCTTCCAATCCACCTCCGCGTCATCGCCGTCATCACCCCGGCACATTTCCGGCCCTATTCTACAGCGGCAGGGTTCCATCGCCTCCTCCACGTGGAATCAGAGCAGCACGACGCATACGACAACAACCTATGGACATCGCGACAGCACGGCATCGGGGCACCAGTCTCAGGTTCCGCTCCCGACGCCGGTTTTCCGCAAGGGGGGAGGGGTGTACTAAACTCCGTACCGGGAACGTGCCATAAGGCGGCGCCCTGGAAAGCTGGCAACCCGCGACACAGTCTCCGGAGCTACCGGCCGTAGCGTGGCGCCCCAAACAAGCGGCCAGGCGTGTTTACAAACGCCCCGGCCAGCGACGCAGCCGACTCCGCTGTGCGACTCGCCGGCCAGCCTGCGCTGCAGTTCCTGGTCGCTGCACCAGGTGGGCCAGCGTCGCCACTCGGAAGCGAGTCTCTACAGGCTCCCTGGCGCCACCGCGCTCTGCCGGCCACACAGCCTCCAGCGGCAGTCAGTGTCTGCCGATGACAACCGGCGCATCGGAGAGTCCTCCAGAAGCCACGACACATCGACACCTTCCTCGACGGAACGCTGTCAGCCTACCTATACTATTGTTAGATTAATTACTGGTTGTAATAAACTTCTTACTATAGCAGATTGGTTGAGTATTGATTATAACAGTACTATCATAATGAAATGTGTTGATACTACTTGTAACCGCAGAATGGCCATGCGTATTGAGACGCCATGCTGCGGTGCGGTTTGCTGTTTGGGGTTCGATTTGCCTCTCAGGCATGGGTGTTTGTGTTGTCTTTAGCATAAGTTAGTTTAATTAGTTTGTAAGCCTTAGCGACTGATAATCCCATAGTTATGTCTCTTAAGATTTACAAATATTTAACATTTGATTTTACTATTGTAACCCCCTATGGCACCCCTTAATATTGAATTTCCAAAAATACCCCAACGTGTGCTTTTTAAATTCCAACCAAGTGTGCAAATATATATATTTTTTGTAATTATGGGTTCAAAACTTTCATAATAGCAACGTATTTCCAAAAAATGTTTCATCCCCCCTAAATGATTAATTTTCTGAAAATACCGGAAAACGTGTCTTTTCAATTCTGACCAAGAAAACATACCTATTAATGTGGTAGTACATTCAATATTGCCTTAATAGCAAAAGATTTTCGGGAAACATCCCCTCTCCAATTAACCCCCTTGATGGTTGAACTTCCAAAAATACCGAAACACATATTTTATAAATTTTAGCCAACAATACAAATATAAATTTTTGTAGTTCTAGTTTCAAAATTGCCTAAATAGCAACGTAGTTTAAAAAAAAGTGTCATCCCCCTATTTCACCCCCTTACGGACGGAATATCGTAAAATCGCTTTTTACTTGACGCCTACAGAGTAAGATAAACACCCTCTACAAATAAATTTGCTTTATAGGTAGGGTCCGCCTTGAACAAACACAAATTTTTTAGTTTCTCACATACATGTTTCGCTGGCGTTGCGGCATCATCAGTGGGATGTTTAATTCATACTGTCTGTCGCATTAACAATGAAATGATTGTTACTTTTTGTACATTAAGTGTAAAAACAGATAACTGTAAAACTGATATAAATCGTTTTTTATTTTTATAGGTATAGTAGGCCTACCTTAATACCACATATAGTTGTGTTTGTGGTTCTGCAACTCACAAAATGTCACTGAGAATTTTTGACAATTTGTAGTGAATGGGGTGAATGGTTAGATTGTAAATATCGGGATTTTTACGAACATAAAAGGTAAAGCAGTCAACAATCCGAAGATTGGTTTGAACACCACAGTGCTTTACTAGGATGTGGTATGCCGTTGCCTTTCTCCGACCTTCGAACTGACTTACCCAGCCAGTTATAGGGGGACCTACAGTTTAACGTGGGTTCCGAACCACGGTGCTACTCGGTATTTTTCACATGAGCAATACTGCCAGAGGTGAAAGAAGTGGAAAGTGACAGATAAAAATACTAGGACCTGGCGGGGCTCGAACCCGTGACCTTTGGGTTTGTAGTCTGGCACTCTACCACTGTGCAACCGAGGCGCCGATATAGGACGTCATTTTTGTGTTTTGGTTTAATTTTACTGTTGCGACTCTTTCTATAACAAAATGTTTATGTGTTTATATCAAGTTTTTGTCACTTACTTTGGTGAATTTCTGTTGTTTTCGAGTTGTGAACAAGCACTGTGTCACTTTCACTTCACTCAATGTTTATGTTATGAAAACAAGATGGTGTGCAGTTGAATTCTGGGAGTAGTGTTAAGAAGAGCTGATTGTGTTGGGGGCGGGAGTTTTTGAACATTGTTACTTTCGTTTTAGTATGTGTGTGTGTGTGTGTGTGTGTTTATGGGTTTAGTGTCAGTTTTTTAAGGGCAGAGAATATGGTTCCGTTGCAGATGGCTGTGTATTCATCTATTATTTCTTTTCTTTCTATTATGGCTTTCTGTATGTGGTAGTTCTCTTCGACTGTTAATTTTTATGGGAGGCTTTTGCCGTATTTCAGAACCTATAAATCAGTGCTTATGTCAGTTGGTTTGTGGTCCATGTTTATGAGGTGTTCTGCAAATGTGGAACTTTTTAGTGCTCTTCTGTGTTTTGCGTATCTGGTATTGAAATTTCTGCATGTCTATCCAATGTAAACATGGCATGTCAGTTGGTAGTTGTCAGATATGTGTGTCTGTGTTGGTGTTGGTTATCTTTAGTTTTCTTTGTACTGAGTTGTCTGTTCTGTTTGCTACTTTCAAGCCTTGTTTTTTGATAATGTTTCCTATTCTGTGGGTTCCTATGTTGTCATATGCCAGAGTGTGCAATTTATTTGTTGTTTTGTTTGATTTTTGTTCTTGTGTGTCGGTATATGGTGTATGGAAGTTGAGTGGTTTTATGTTTTGTGTGTTTGTGATGTGATTCTGGTCTGTTTGTTTTTCTGTGTGTTAGATGTTCCGTTTAACTTAGTTTTAACTTTGTGGTTTAATTTTGACAGGTGGTTGGAAATTTACTACAGCATTTATTAATTTATATTTCATATTTTCCTGTCTGGTGGGATTCTTTCACTGTGTATTTAGTTTTCCTATGCTTTATGACCTTTATTACTGTGGGAGCATATAAGTTTATTTAATTCCTCCATAGTTTGTACTTCTGAATTCGTTCCAGTAACTCGGCCAGGGTGAGGCAGGTGGTCTCAGGGATGGAGCTCGCTAGTGCGGCCCGTCACTTGTAGGAAAGGGGGGACCGCTGGGTTATTCTTTGCTCCTTAAGCCGCTTACGAGCGAGCGGTCGAAAACCCGCCTTTAAAGTAGCGTTTGAAGAGCTCTCGAGTGGGCAGCCTTCAGGGAAAATTTGCTGATAACCTATCCTGAAGAGCTGTGCTGTGGGTCTGCAGCCGGACAGAGCCACTCGAGACCGTTTCCGAGTGGGCACAGCGGTGGCTTAACAGCGTCCCTTGGCGGGAGACGCCACTGTCGCGCGAGTGTGAATGTAGACGAACGCACTGTGCGGAGTGGTTTCATGGGAATACGGCTTGGGGTTTATATTTTTCCGTGTGACGGTGTGAATGGGAAGTTCCGCCGTCACGCAACACGGGGTTTGGCCTCAGTGAGCAAAACATTTGCCATCCTGGGGAAAATTTGTGGAAAATTGAATTGGTCACACCTGGCGTTAATACGGACTGTGGGAATTTTGGTAGTAGGAGGAGCCTCCTGGTCGTTGGCCACGAATCGGTTCCTAATACGTTGTTGAATTTTTTAAGGGAGTTTTGACATTTGTCAAACTCGCCTCGGCTTCTCATTGGCGGGAGCTTTACAGAAATGTGGAGATTGGCGCGGCGTATGGAGAGGGGCGTGTCGGAGGGACGCTTGCCGTCTGCTGCGGCGACGCAAAATGAGTCTCCGGTGAGCGTCGGGGAGAGGGAGTCTCCGGCCAGGAGCGCCTGGCGTGAACAGCGCTGGTCTTCTGAGTGGGAGCGTCCGGCGCTCGGAGCTCTGTTTCGGTGACTGATTTTATACTTGTGTTCTGCTGTGGTGTCCGCAGCTGGACCTAGCGGACTTGTAATATTTAGAGGTTTAGCTGTCCTGTGGAGACGCCTGAGTGCGCCTGCAGTTGACCTCGACATTCGTTTCCGAAAGTCTCTCTGAGAGCGTCTGCACTCTGCGGATCGAGAATAGTTTATGAGATTAATTTACAAGTGAACTTGGAATATTTTAGTGTAGCGCACTTGGTATTGCATACACAGTCTGATAACTTGTGCGCTTGTGTGTTAAACTCAGGCAGCCGCATTTTCAGGACTACATCGAAGCTCTGGAGGCTGTGTCGCGAGACTTGTAAATATTTTGGATTGCCGAATCCAGCGCGTACGCGCGTCGGTTTTTCTTACAGCTTTGCCCGTTCCATCTCCAGCAGCAGCCACGCCTCCGTCTGATCTGTCCAGCGGATTGGTGTTGGGTTGTACTGCACTGCAACAGCATAGTGAACCTATTTACTGCTCCATAATCTATCATATTTTGATTCTGGAGACTAACCATTGCTATTCTTTATGGGGAACTTTGTTAGTTCACTTTTTCTTGTTATACTTAATTCTTAGTAGATGTAGTATTTTATTAACTTCTCTTGTCTGCCCTCACCCCACGCCTATATAGCCATTCAAGTTAGTAATTTGTAAACAAATTGTTACTGTTGTGAACTTGCGTTCATTCATTTTGTTTTTGTTTAAATATTTGCCAGATTTTAGATATGTTCTGGATCGGATGTTGTTATTGGAGGAAATAAATGCTTATAAAATGTCATTCTCCGCTTTCATTTAACTTCACATCTATCATTGTTTTGGACGGGACTTAAATATTAATTTATTAATTTGGGAGAGTAACTGAAATATTGTGTATAAAAATATCACTTGACCATATGACAGTAGTCGGTCAATCATTTATTATTTTCCATATTTTGCATAAATATGGTGGCGACCCGAAAGATAAACGGTATTAATGAAGTTCGAGTTTAATTAGTCGAAAATCATAACATAAGAGATCCCCCCCCCCCCCCCCCGTTTTCGAATTTGTCTATGATGTTTGTGTCATACTCATTCTCTTTTGCTATTTGTTTGTAGTTCATGTTTGTATTGTTCATCACGAAGTGGGGTTTTGTTCAGTCTGTGCAGCGTGTTTTGGAATCCAGCTTGTTTCTGTGTAATTGTATTCAAAAATGTTCAAATGTTTGTAAAGTCTATGGGACTTAACTACGGGGTTATCAGTCCCTAAACTTACAAACTACTTATGAACTAAGACCAAGGACGGCACAAATATCCATGCCCGAGGGGGGATTCGAACCCCCGACCGCAGTGGCCGTGCAGACCATGACTGAAGCGCCTCAGTCCCCTCGGCCACCGCGGCCGGCGTAATTGGATTGTTGGAGTGTTTGTTTAGTGCTGTGCTTGTGGTGGTGGGCTTTCTGTATATGGAGAATTTTTGTTGATTTTTGTCTCTGTGTATTGAGATGTAGAGGAAGTTTAGCCTTCTGTCATTTTCTGTTTCTATGGTGAATTTTATTTTTGGGTGAACATTGTTGATGTCATTATGAAGTTCTAGTATGCGACTGGGTGTTTCATCCAGGAGGCATATGATGTCATCTACATAACGGTGCCAGTAAATTTTTTTGTACTGTTTGGGTTTCACTATGGTGTCAAATATTTTGTTTTCAATGTGGTTGAGGAAAATGTTTGCTAGGAGTCCACTGACTGGTGACCCCATGGGAAGTCCATCTTCCTGTGAGTCGAATTGGTTGTCAAATGTGAAATAGTTTTGCTCTGTTATCAGTTTTAGGATGTTGGTTATTTCTTTTATGTTTGATTTGGGGGTGTCTGTCTGTTGTTGTAACTGTTGTTTGATCATGTTGATGGTTTTTACAAATGTCAAGTTTCTATCTTCTGTGGTTTGGGCTGGGCGTTTATGCGTCAATCAGTCGTTCAGTCAGGACATTGCCTGTTATATATAGAGCTGTAAGTGTTCATTGCATGTAATCAACTTATGAATATATCTGTTTTCTCAAAACTGGTGGCTAAACGACGAGAGTTCATTTGCAGTGAATCAGTACCGTGTACAAAACTGCATTCTAGTAACTTCACTTATTTACTTTTATTTCAATACTATATTTTCTGTGAACTAGAAATTATAATGAATAGATGTGTATCCACACGTAATTTCCTTCCACAATGAATTAAGGTTTATCTGCCAGGGAACTTCATCAATGATGTTGGTGAAATTCGTACAAGCTTGTTTCTCCTTGGAAGGAAGGAATAAAGACAAGATTTTTGGGCATTAGCCAAAAACAGAGGAGATATCAAATAGGCCTACCGCAGCTATTTATTTTTCTGCGTATTTTATGTGTCCTCTGTGTATCACTAATGGCCAATAATGCCTTCTTCTGAGCATGTACGAGTTTTACTATTACTAGTGGTATGAACGAAACATCCTGGCAGATTCACCTGATTTTAAGCTACAAGAATATACCGCTTCAGCTTTCTGGCCACTTAAAAGTGGTGTAAAGAAGTAATTACCTCTGCCCTGTATCCCATACTTACACACAATCCAAAAAACAAAATAAAATGTCGTTTTCATTAGAAAATTATTCACATTTCGTTACGATTTGTAAATGACAGAAAACATATAATTGAAATGGGACTGTTGTTGTGGTCTTCAGTCCGGAGACTGGTTTGATGCAGCTCTCCGCCCTGCTCTATCCTGAGCAAGCCTCTTCATCTCCTCATAAGAACGGCAGCCCACATCCATTTGAATCTGCTTACTATATGCGTTTCTTGGTCTCCCTCTGCGATTTTTACCCCACACACTTCCCTACAATGCTAAATTTAAGATTCCTCGATATCTAAGAACGTGTCCTACCAAGTCTTTTAGTTAAGGTATTTAAAAAATTCCTTTTCTGCCCAGTGGCGTAGCTACCATAGGGCTAGGCGGGGCAGTGCCCCGGGGCCCTCGAGCTCTAGGGGCCCCTCAGCCTACGTGAGGGACGTTCGAAAAAAGTTACAGTAGATCTTCGATTTTTTTTTTTTTTTAATTCTCCCACACTACCGTTCATCATTTCCCACTCTCCTCAAACCAAATTTCCCCCAGCTGCCGCATTGGGCCAGCGGGTGGCGGAACATTGCTTCCAATGGAGCCTTCACTTCACACGAAGACACTCGGTGGCGCTGCTGACCGGCCAAGCCGCCAGTCGCTGTGTACGACAATTTACTCCGCGTAGCAGCAGCAAAGCCGTTGCACAGTCCGTGCTGCTGCAAACGCCGTCGAACTTTTCGTGCAGATATTTGTGGTCTTGCAGAAGTCCCCATCTGTTCATTCAGGGATCGAGACGTGGCTGCACGATCTGTTACAGACATGCGGATAAGATGCCTGTCATCTCGACTGCTAGTGATACGAGGCCGATGGGATCGAGCACGGCGTTCTGTATTGCCCTCCTGAACCAACCGATTTCTTATTATGCAAACAGTCACTGGATCACGACCAACGCGAACATCAGTGTCACAATACGATAAACCGCAATTGCGATAGGGTACGGATGGGCAAAATTTTAAAAATATCGATATATATATATATATATATATATATATATATATATATATATTATCGATTTTATCGGAATAAAAATATCGAGATATCGAGGAAATCTTTACATATAATGCTAAATTAATAATTTTAATCAGAACCACAGAAATTATCAACAAACAATTAAAAATTGACAAATACTTTATAATTTTAAACATTAATCAATAAGAAAAGCACAATGTATAATCCATAAAAGAAACACAATGTAGAGTAAGATATTTATTTGTAGTCATCAATAACAGACATCAGGAGAGCTCTTTGCTACTTCTGTTGTCTTGCACCACTAACTTGATCAATGAAGCCACTCTTTCTGACGAAACAGAAGAGGCTTGGCATATCAGGTACTTCTGCGCAATATCTGGTAAAATGGGCGTAAAGTGTCGAGTTTCAGCCCAGAATTTCAGAGGATCACTGTTACGCTCTAAATATGGTTGATCAAGGTACTGCTTCAGCACATTTGGTACAGAATCATGGCTGGAAATTTGCCGTGAAACTGAAGTTTGGGTGAACAATTTTTCTTGCCGCGACTAAATGGAAGTCTTCCTAGGGCTTTCTTGTTCAATATCTAAAGCGCAATGCTCAAGAGAGAATTGTCCTTTTCGCCTATGTTCGAAACGAATTTCTTTGCTAATATGAGCTACTGCAGCTGACACTGCAAGTGGGGATTCAAAATGAATACACTTAAACCGGGAGTCCAAAATTGTTGCCACAGAGAGAAAAATATTTTTTTCCAAGGGGACTAACCTTTCTAGAATTCCTTTGAATAGAGATTTTTTTACTGACGCTCTTAAATCAAAGCAGTTGTGTTCTACGCTTCTTGCCGAAGCAGGTTTGTGATGGGTATACTGAAGCTTGCAATAACGTAATTAGCACCACTTAGCCGGCCGCGGTGGCCGAGGTGACTGAGGCGCTCCAGTCACGGTCAGCACGGCCACTACGGTCGGGGGTTCGAATCCCCCCTCGGGCATGGATATTTGTGCCGTCCTAGTTCGTAAGTAGTTGATAAGTAGTTTGTAAGTTTAGGGACTGATGACCCCGTAGTTAAGTCCCATAAGCTTGAAAAACATTTACCTAAAAAAAAAAAAAAAAAAAAAAGCACCACTTATTTGTGTTATTTCCAGATTACGTATGATACAGTAATATATACCAAAACCAGCTGCCACCTACTTTGAGGCGTTGTGTCACGAGCATAATCGAGACTGACTTAAGATGCAAAATTTATATTGGCTCTGCATTTTTACATCCTCTTCGCCAACTTGTGGGCTCCGGCCTACACCCAGACTATCTTAATGGACGCGTCTTTACGTCATTAGTTGGCTAGCGTGTCTTAGCCTTCCTTTCCTTCAGTTACCTTACTGTGAAAATGTTCTTGGTCGTCATAGAACCAACATCAGAAATGAAAGTTGTCTCAGGAATGAGATAATTGTGATATGCAGACCTATTCTAAATATTATGCTTATCGTAAATGAACAGACAGCATTTTCCATAAAAAGCCAGGGCAGTTAAGTTTTTAGTTGTCTGTCAGGTCCAGAGCAGGGGGCACTCTACATTCTGACTCATAGTAAGGTCGGAGATTCGTAACTTAAACCAGTCTAATGCTTTACATTTTCTATCTGGTGTCCTTTTTTACTAAAGAATATTTTACTTATGTGTATTATGTAAGTACTCTATCTTAAAAATAATTATGTAATAATAAGCCAATAGTATGGAACAAATATATGAGGAGCTAAACGAAATTATTCAGACAATTAAGGGAGAGGAAAACTTAATTGTTATGGGAGACTGGAATTCGGTAGTAGGACAAGGAAGGGAAGGGAAGATAGTGGGTGAATATGGTCTGGGCAAAAGGAATGAAAGAGGAAGCCGCCTGGTAGAATTTTGCACGGAACATAATTTAGTTATAACAAACACCTGGTTTAAGAATCACAAAAGAAGGTTGTATACGTGGAAGAGACCAGGAGACACCGGGAGATACCAGATAGATTTTATAATGGTAAGACATAGATTTCGGAACCAGGTTTTGAAGTGTAGGACATACCCAGGGGCAGACATAGACTCTGACCATAACTTGTTGGTTATGAACTGTAGGCTGAAACTGAAGAAACTACAGAAAGGTAGGAAAATAAGGAGATGGGACCTAGATAAATTGAAGGAACCTGAAGTTCTTAAGAATTTCAGAGGGAGCTTCAGGCAACAATTGACAGAAACAGGGGAAAATAAAACAGTAGAGGAGGAATGGGTAAAATTGAGAGATGAAATAGTGAAGGCAGCAGAAGACAAAATAGGTAGGAAGGCAAGACCTACAAAGAATCCTTGGATATCACAGGAGATACTAAATTTAATCGATGAAAGGAGAAAGTATAAAAATGCAGTAAATGAAACAGGCAAAATGGAGTACAGACGACTAAGAAATGAGATTGACAGGAAGTGCAAAATGGCTAAGCAGGAATGGCTAGAAGGCAAATGCAAGGATGTAGAAGACTGTATAAATAGGGGAAAAATAGATACAGCCTACAGGAAAATAAAAGAAACATTTGGCGATAAGAAAAACAGCTCTATGAATATCAAGGACACTGATGGAAAACCAGTTCTCAGCAAAGAAGGGAAAGCTGAAAGGTGGAAAGAGTATATAGAGGGGCTCTACAAAGGAAATGAACTTCGAGACACTATTGTAGGAAGGGAAGAGGATGTAGATGATGATGAAATAGGAGATACTATACTGAGAGATGAATTTGACAGAGCACTGAATGATCTAAGTCGAAACAAGGCCCCTGGAGTAGATGATATCCCGTCAGAGCTACTGAAGTCTCTGGGAGAACCAGCCATGACAAAATTGTTTCACATTGTGTGTAAGATGTATGAGACAGGCAAAGTACCCTCAGACTTTAAGAAAAATGTTATAATCCCCATTCCAAAGAAAGCGGGTGCAGACAGGTGTGATAATTACAGAATCATCAGTTTAATAAGTCATGGTTGCAAAATATTAACAAGAATTATATACAGAAGGATGGAAAAGCTGGTAGAAACCGACCTCGGGGAAGATCAGTTTGGGTTCAGGAGAAATGTAGGAACACGGGAGGCAATACTCACATTACGGCTTATCCTAGAAGATAGATTAAGAAAAGGCAAACCAACATTTCTAGCTTTTGTAGATTTGGAGAAGGCTTTTGACAATGTTGATTGGAATAAACTCTTTAAAGTTCTGAAGCAAGCAGGAGTAAAATATAGGGAACGTAAGGTTATTTACAACTTGTACAAAAACCAGACAGCGGTTGTCAGAGTTGAAGAGCATGAAAGGGATGCATTGGTTGGAAAGGGAGTAAGACAGGGTTGTAGCCTTTCCCCAATGTTGTTCAATTTGTACATTGAGCAAGCTATAAAGGAAAGCAAGGAGAAATTTGGAGAAGGAATTAAAGTTCAGGGTGAAGAATTAAAAACATTGCGTTTTGCTGACGACATAGTAATTCTGTCAGATACAGCAAAGGACCTGGAAGAGCAATTGAACGGAATGGACAGTGTGCTGAAAGGTGCATATAAGATGAACATTAACAAGAGTAAAACAAGGGTAATGGAGTGCAGTGTAAGAAAATCAGGTGATGCTGAAGGAATTAGATTAGGTAACGAAACAATAAAGGAGGTAGACGAGTTTTGTTACTTGGGCAGTAAAATAACAAATGATGGTCGCAGTACAGATGATATAAAATGCAGAATGGCAATGGGTAGAAAGGCGTTTTTGAAAAAGAGAAATTTGTTAACATCGAATATTGATTTAAGCCTAAGGAAGTCCTTTCTGAAGGCATTTGTATGGAGTGTTGCCTTGTATGGGAGTGAAACATGGACGATAAGCAGTGTGGACAGAAAGAGGATAGAGGCTTTTGAAATGTGGTGCTACAGAAGAATGCTGAAGATTAGGTGGGTGGATCGCGTAACTAATGAGGAGGTACTGAACCGAATTGGGGAGAAAAGAAATTTCTGGCATACCTTGACTAAAAGAAGGGATAGATTGGTAGGACACATTCTTAGACATCAAGGAATTGTGAATTTAGCGTTGGAGGGAAGTGTGTGGGGTAAAAATCGCAGAGGGAGACCAAGAGACGCGTATAGTAAGCAGATTCAAGTGGATGTGGGTTGTCGTTCTTATGAGGAGATGAAAAGGCTTGCTCAGGATAGAGTAGGGTGGAGAGCTGCATCAAACCAGTCTCTGGACTGAAGACCACAACAACAACACAGTATGGAAACATACCAAAAGGCCATTAAGAATCTAATCTAAGTTTTAAAAAAGTGTGGATTTTAAAAATATCGCCTTCCATATTCAAAATTTAACATTGATACATCGAAAAATAAAATATCGTCGATAAATATCGATAAATTTCGAAAAAAAATCGATATTTCGATATATCGATATTTTTTGCCCATCCCTACGATAGGGTACAACCGGTCCTTTATCAAAGTCGGAAAGCCGCGGTGGAGTAGCCGAGCGGTCTAAAGCGTCTCGCTGCGGAGCGCGCGGTTGCTCGCCGTGGAGGTTCGAGTCCTCCCTGGGGCATGGGTGTGTGTGTTTGTCCGTAGGTTAGTTTACCTAGGTTTAAGTAGTTGGTAAGCTACGGACTGATGACCACGCAGTTTGGTCCGATAGATTTACAAACATTTGAACATTTGAAAGTCGGAAAAGTGATGGTACGCATTTATCCTCCGTACGCGAGGCATCAGAACAACGTTTTACCAGGCAACGCATATCAACTGCTGTTTGTGTATGAGAAATCGGTTGGGAACTGTCCTCGTGCCAGCACGTTGTAGGTGTCGCCAACCTTGTGTGAATACTCTGACAGCATCTTGTTGCCGTCGGTCGCACGTCACCTGCTGTCGCCGGCGGCCGGGCGTGCTGGGGCCCACCGACACCGAGTGAGCAGCGCTCCTAGGCACGCTCAAGTTTACAAGCACAGCCACTACCGCCGCAAATACCGTGTGTGTGTGTGTATGTGGTACCAAGTTTATCAGAATAACTGTGGGGTCAGAAATTCTCGACTCCTCACACCTTTTACCTTACGCCAGTATTAAGGCCCCTACACGCGCTCCAATTTATCGTACGACCGAGAAGATGTCCAACGAGCCAACCAGTTGGTGGCAGTCTACTCACGTTCCGACCAACTGCGCGCAGCGCCACCCTGTTCTGGTGTCTGTTCGTCGAACTGCTTTCGTTTTCGCGTGTTCGCTGTGCAGACGACCGCAAGCATGCCAGTTGGTCGGGAAGCGCTACTTGCGCGGGACAATTTTTCGGGTGGAGTGGTGGTGGGGGGGGGGGGAGGGGGGGTCGGACGTCGGACGTCGGACGGCCAGGCCTGACCGACCGTCCGACACAAGGCAAGTTGGTCGGATAACGCCTCCACACGTCCAATTTGTCGGACCGTCGATAAATTAGTCCAGACAAATCGTAGCGTCTTCTAACGCTGTCACCCCTTTACGCAATGACAATGAGGATGTCGTCATCAAGAAAAACAAAACAGGCATTCTACGAGTCGGAGCGTGGAATGTTCTAACCCTTAATCGCGTAGGTAACCTAGAAAGTTTGAAAAGAGAAAAGGATAGGTTAAAGTTAGATATGGTAGCTGTTAGTGAAGTTCGATGGCAAGATGAACAGGATTTCTGGTCAGGTGAGTACAGGGTTATCAATACAAAATCAGTTGGTGGTAACGCAGGAGTAGGTCTTATAATGAATAAGAAAATAGGAACGTGGGTAAGTTACTATGAACACCATAGTGAACCAGTGGCGTAACTAGGACTTTGCTTTGGGGGTGGAGGGGGGGGGATAAGTCTGCTTGACGAGCAAAATTTTAGTCAGTTTACAGACTGACTACCAGCTTCCAATCCCGTTGAAGAAACTAATTCACTCCCATCCAATGAAAGATTATGGTAAAACACTCCAAGTTTTCAATCTTTACCTTTACCATATAGCTGTTATACGATTTCTTTTTTTTTTTTTTTTCGGGTTCTGGGGGGGGGGGGAGTTCTATCCCCCCTCATCCCCCACATAGTTACGCCACTGCAGTGAACGTATTATCGCAGTAAAGGTAGACACGAAGCCAACACCGACCATAGTAGTGCAAGTTAATATGCCAACTAGCACGGTCGATGATGAGGATATCGAAAAAAATGTATGAGGAGATAAAAGAAATTATTCAGAAAGTTAAGGGAGACGAAAACTTGATTGTGATGGGGGACCGGAACTCGGTAGTAGGAAAAGGAAGAGAAGGAAATGTAGTGGGTGAATATGGACTGGAACAAAGAAATAAAAGAGGAGATCGCTCGGTAGAATTTTGCGCAGAGAACAATTTAATGATCAGCAACACCTGGTTTAATCATCATGAAAGAAGGCTGTATACGTGGAAGAGACCAGGAGACACTGGAAGGTACCAAATTGACTTTATAATGGTAAGGAATAGATTTAGAAACCAGGTTCTAACCTGTAAGACATATCCAGGGGCAGATATAGACTCTGACCACAACTTACAGGTTATGAACTGCAGATTAAAACTAAAGAGACTGCAGAAAGATAGAAAGGTTAGGAGATGGAACCTGGACAAATTGAAGGAACCAGAGGTGGTTGAGAATTTCAGTGGGAGCATTAGGCAAGGATTGGCTGAAACGGGAGAAAGTAATACAATAGAAGAAGAATGGGTAGCTCTGAGAGATAGGGAAGTGAAGGCAGCAGAGGATGATATAGGCAGAAGGACAAGGCCTAATAGAAATCCCTGGATAACACAGGATATACTGAACTTAATTGATGAGAGGAGAAAATATAAAAACGCAGCAAGTGAAACAGGAAAAAGTACGTAGAAACGTCTGAAAAATGCGATTGACGGGAAGTGCAGACTGGCTAAGTAGGAGTGGCAGGAGGGCAAATGCAGAACCGTAGAAGAATGCATGACTAGGGGAAAGATAGATACCGCCTATAGGAAAGTAAAAGAGATATTTGGAGACAAGAAAAGCAGCTGTATGAATATCAAGAACGTAGACGGAAAACCAGTACTAAGCAAAGAGGGGAAAGCTGAACTGTGGAAGGAATATACAGAGGGCCTATACAAAGGAAATAAACTTGAAAGCAGTATTCTAGAAATGGAAAACAAAGTGGAGGAAGATGAGATAGGAAATATGATACTGCGATAAGAATTTGACAGAGCGCTGAAGGACTTGAGTCGAAACAAAGCCCCTGGAGTAGATTATATTCCGTCTAAACTGCTGATATCGTTAGGAGAGCCTGTCGTGAAAAAATTGTATCACCTGGTATGCAAGATGTATGAGACAGGGGAAGTACCATCCGACTTGAAGAAGAATATCGTTATTCCAATTCCAAAGAAAGCAAGTGCAGACAAGTGTGAAAGTTACAGAACTATCAGTTTAATAAATCATGGTTGCAAAATACTAACACGAATTATTTACAGACGAATGGAAAAACTTGTGAAATCCGACTTCAGTGAAGATCAGTTTGGATTTAGGAGAAATGTAGGAACACGGGAGGCAATACTCACATTACGATTTATCTTAAAGATAGGTTGAGGAAAGGCAAACCTACGTTTTTAGCGTTTGTCGATGTGGAGAAAGCTTTTGACAGATAGACTGGAATACACTCTTCCAAATTCTGAAGGTATCAGGGGTAAAATATAGGGAGCGAAAAGTTATATTCAACCTATACAAAAACCAGACAGCGGTTATTAGAGTCGAAGGAAGAAAGTAACGCAGAGGTTGGGAAGGGAGTAAGGCAGGGTTGTAGCCTTTCCCCTACGTTATTCGATTTGTACATTGAGCAAGCTATAAAGGAAAGCAAGGAGAAATATGGAGAAGGAATTAAAGTTCAGGGTGAAGAAATAAAAACCTTGCGTTTTGCAGATGACATAGTAATTTTGTCAGGGACAGCAAAGGACATGGAGGAGCAATTGAACGGAATGGACAGTGTGTTGAAAGGAAGATATAAGATGTACATTAACAAGAGTAAAACGAAGGTAATTGTAGTCTACGAAAATCAGGCAATGCTGAATGAATTACATTAGGTAACAAAACAATGAAGATGCTAGATGAGTTTTCTTACTTGGGCAGTAAAATAACATGTGACGATCGTAGTATAGAGGATATAAAATGCAGAGAATGCAATGGAAAGAATAAACGTTTTTGGAAAAGAGGAATTAATTAACATCGAATATTAATTTAAGTGTAAGGAAGCCGTTTCTGAAGGCATTTGTGTGGTGTGTTGCCTTGTATGAGAGTGAAACATGGACGATAAACAGTGCGGACAGGAATAGAATAGAGGCTTTTGAAATATGGTGCTACAGAAGAATGATGAAGATTCAGTGGGTAGATCGCGTAACTAATAAGGAGGTACTGAAGAGAACTGAAGAGAAAAGGAATTTCTGGCACACCTTAACTATAAGAAGGGACCGATTGGTAGGACACATTCTTAGACATCAAGGAATCGTGAATTTAGCATTGGAGGGCAGTGTTTGGGGTAAAAACCACAGAGTAAGACCAAGAGATGGATACAGCAAGCTGATTCAGACAGACGTAGGTTGCCGTTTTTATGTGGAGTTGAAGAGGTTTGCTCAGGATAGAGCAGGGTGGAGAGCTGCACAAACCAGTCTCTGGACTGAAGACGACAACAACAGACCCGAGGTACGTTTTGTTATTTTAGACATTTTGCATGTCGACACATTCCTACGATATTCTGTACCACACAACCTCTTACAACAATAGATATGTACAGCGTCGACTTTAGGGGGGGGGGGGCGCCAAATTTAAGTTCTTCTTTATTATGGCTTTATTAAGACACCATACAGCCAGCGGTTATTACAGTGGCAACATTACAATAGAATTGAAATTCTTACATTGTATATCTCAATATTAATATGTATCTCACATCATACAGCCTTAGAATAAAAGTAGAAAAATCATATGTACAAGATATAAAAGTACACATATTTAACAGTACTAGTGACAAATGTAATACAACGAAAGTGCAAACAGCATAAGACCAAATGAGAGTTGCAAAGACGTATAAAAGTCAAAATATAATATAAAATTACTTATGCAGTTTCAAGCTGTGCATGTTCAAGTTAAACACACCAGCTCTTAAATTAGAGCTGTATGTCGGTGACTTTGAGGTAGTCCTTCAGTAAATTGTACTTAAACTTGTCGAATCCATGAAGGAAGACAGTGACACTTGTGGGGAGGGGGTAACCCCTCGCAACCAGCTTTCTGTAGAAGACACTTTGTGCGGCCGTGTACTTGGTGCATGACAGTATAATGTCGTTGAGATCCGCCACTGCCGTTGGATCTTCGTCGCAATGCCGAGAAGCGATGATTTTCAAAAGGTGTAGGTGGGCAGGGTAACATCCATGTTCCAGTCTCATCCGAATGAGAGACGTTGCATGACGTCTACTAAGCTTCATCGACGAAAACCATTGTCGAGAAGAGACATTTGGTTGTATAGTTGTCAGGTGTCCTCCCTCAAACGCTTGAGACAGGTGTCATTCGTGGTCCCAAGTGCGATAGGCAGCTTTCTGAATCGGCGATCGGAAGTCTGTATATGGAACCGGCGTGGGGCAGTGTTGGCTTCCGTAATACTTCTGTTGGCGATATGGTCTACTGTTGCGTTACGGTGTATGCCTTGAGGTCCTTTAATGTAAAGTAAGTGGATGTCGATGCCAACTGCTTGTGCATTTGTTATGGCCTCTAAGATGTCCAGTATATATCTGTTCGTTTGTTTGTCAAACGTCGGATGTTGTAATTTTTGCAGCACGCTTTGAGGATCAATACAGAGTCAAATATTAGTGTGCCGTAATAAATGACCTCCCTGATGACCAATAACTCTGCCGTGTAAATAGATGACGCAGGCGGAAGCGCAAACATTCGGTAGGTGCCGTTGGAGGTGCAAAAGAAGGCGTTTCCCACCCCTGCTTCAGTTTTAGAGCCATCAGTACAGCATGAGCATGCTGTGGCCATTTTCGGAGAAGAAACTGTTCCACGTCGATAGTGTTGTTGGTCCCCGTTGTGTAGTCGGACGGCAAGTATGTCACCGGGACTGAGTTGAAATACAGATGATACGAATAACGGAAGCAAGGCAGGTTGGTGCCCTGTATGATGAGTGGGAAGAGGGGTCTCCATTTCTCATAGCTGCGAACCAGTAAGGGAACACGGGTCATGCCTCTTCTGAGATGCATTTCTGTGTTGTTGTTGTGGTCTTCAGTCCGGAGACTGGTTTGATGCAGCTCTCCACAATACCCTATCCTGAGCAAGCCTCTTCATCTCCACATAAGAACGGCAACCCACATCTTTCTGAATCTGCTTACTGTATCCATCTCTTGGTCTTCCTCTACGATTTTTACCCCACACACTTCCCTCCAATGCTAAATTCACAATTCCTTGATGTCTAAGAATGTGTCCTACCAATCTATCCCTTCTTTTAGTCAAGGTATGCCAGAAATTTCTTTTCTCTCCAATTCTGTTCAATACCTCCTCATTAGTTACGCGATCCACCCACCTAATCTTCAGCATTCTTTTGTAGCACCATATTTCAAAAGCCTCAATCCTCTTCCTGTCCGCACTGTTTATCGTCCATGTCTCACTCCCATACAAGGCAACACTCCATACAAATGCCTTCAGAAAAGACTTCCTTAGGCTTAAATCAATATTCGATGTTAACAAATTTCTTTTTTTCAAGAACGCTTTTCTACCCATTGCCATTCTGCATTTTATATCATCTGTACTGCGACCATCATTTGTTATTTTACTGCCCAAGTAACAAAACTCATCTACCTCCTTTATTGCTTCGTTTCCCAATCTAATTCCTTCAGCATCACCTGATTTCCTTACACTGCACTCCATTACCCTAGTTTTGCTGTTGTTAATGTTCATCTTATATGCACCTTTCAGCACACTGTCCATTCCCTTCAACTGCTCTTCCAGTTCTTTTGCTGTCTCTGAGATTATTACAATGTCGTCGGGAAAACGCAATGTTTTTAATTCTTCACCCTGAACTTTAATTCCTTCTCCAAATTTCTCCTTGCTTTCCTTTATAGCTTGCTCAATGTACAAATTGAATAACAATGGAGAAAGACTACAACCCTGTCTTACTCCCTTTCCAACCACTGCATCCCTTTCATTCCCTTCAACTCTGATAACCGCTGTCTGGTTTTTGTACAAGTTATAAATAACCTTACGTTCCCTATATTTTACTCCTGCTTGCTTCAGAACTTGAAAGAGTTTATTCCAATCAACATTGTCAAAAGCCTTCTCCAAATCTACAAATGCTAGAAATGTAGGTTTGCCTTTTCTTAATCTATCTTCTAGGATAAGCCGTAACGTGAGTATTGCCTCCCGTGTTCCTACATTTCTCCTGAACCCAAACTGATCTTCCCAGAAGTCTGCTTCTACCACCTTTTCCATCCTTCTGTATATAATTCGTGTTAATATTTTGCAACCATGACTTATTAGACTGATGGTTCTGTAGTATTCACACCTGACTGCACCTGCTTTCTTTGGAATGGGGATTATAACATTTTTCTTAAAGTCTGAGGGTACTTCTCCTGTCTCATACATCTTACGCACCAGGTGAAACAGGTTTGTCATGGCTGGTTCTCCCAGAGACTTCAGTAGCTCTGAGGGAATATCATCTACTCCAGGGGCCTTGTTTCGACTTAGGTCTTTCAGGGCCCTGTCAAATTCTTCTCTCAATACAGTATCTCCTATTTCATCTTCATCTACATCCTCCTCCCTTCCTACAATATTGTCTCGGAGTTCATTTCCTTTGTAGAGCCCCTCTATATACTCTTTCCACCTTTCAGCTTTCCCTTCTTTGCTGAGAACTGGTTTTCCATCAGTGTTCTTGATATTCATAGAGCTGTTTTTCTTCTCTCCAAATGTTTCTTTTATTTTCCAGTAGGCTGTATCTATTTTTACCCTATTTATACATTCTTCTACATCCTTAGCCATTTTGCACTTCCTGTCAATCTCATTTCTTAGTCGTCTGTACTCCTCTTTGCCTGTTTCATTTACTGCATTTTTATATTTTCTCCTTTCATCGATTAAATTTAGTATCTCCTGTGATATCCAAGGATTTTTTGTAGGTCTTGCCTTCCTACCTATTTTGTCCTCTGCTACCTTCACTATTTCATCTCTCAATTTTACCCATTCCTCTTCTACTGTTTTATTTTCCCTTGTTTCTGTCAATTGTTGCCTAAAGCTCCCTCTGAAATTCTTAGGAACCTCACGTTCCTTCAATTTATCCAGGTCCCATCTCCTTATTTTCCTACCTTTTTGTAGTTTCTTCAGTTTCAGCCTACAGTTCATTACCAACAAGTTATGGCCAGAGTCTATATCTGCCCCTGGGTATGTTTTACAGTTTAAAACCTGGTTCCGGAATCTATGTCTTACCATTATAAAATCTATCTGATACCTCTCGGTGTCTCCTGGTCTCTTCCACGCATACAACCTTCTTTTGTGATTCTTGAACCAGGTGTTTGTTATAACTAAATTATGTTCTGTGCAAAATTCTACCAGGCGGCTTCCTCTTTCGTTCCTTTTGCCCAGACCATATTCACCTACTATCTTCCCTTCCCTACCTTGTCCTACTACCGAATTCCAGTCTCCCATAACAATTAAGTTTTCCTCTCCCTTAATTGTCTGAATAATTTCCTTTAGCTACTCATATATTTCTTTGATTTCCTCATCATCGGCAGAGCTAGTTGGCATATAAACCTGTACTACTGTTGTCGGTGTTGGCTTCGTATATATCTTGACAATGATAATGCGATCACTGTGCTGGTCATAGTAGTTTACCCGCATTCCTATTTTCTTATTCATTATCAATCCTACTCCTGTGATACCCCCAATTGATTTTGTATTTGTAATCCTGTACTCACCTGACCAGAAATGCTGTTCATCCTGCCACCGAACTTCACTAATCCCCACTATATCTAACTTCAACCTATGCATTTCCCTTTTTAAATTTTCTAATTTTCCTACTCGATTAAGGGATCTAACATTCCACGCTCCGACCCATAGAATGCCAGTATTGTCTTTCCTGATGATCACATCCTCCTGAGTAGTCCCCGCCCGGAGATCCGAATGGGGGACTATTTTACCTCCGGAATATTTTATCCGAGAGGATGCCATCATCATATAGTAATACAGTAGAGCTGCATGTCCTCGGGAGAAGTAACGACTGTAGTTTCCCCTTGCTTTCAGCCGTTCGCAGTAACTGCATGGCAAAGCCATGTAAGCTGTTGTTACAAGGCCAGGTCAGTCAATCATCCACACTGTTGCCCCTGTAACTACTAAAAAGGCTGCTGTCCCTCTTCAGGAACCACACGTTTGTCTGGCCTCTCCACAGATACCCCTCCGCTGTGGTTGCACCTACTGTACGGCTATCTGTATCGTTGAGGCACGCAAGCCACCCCACCTCGGCAATGTCTGTGGTTCATGGGAGTGGGCATTTCTGTAAGTCTCCAAAATTGGTGCACCGTCTTGAGAGAGGCACAATCAAATATTGACGCTCGGCTGAAGAGGAAAATACCGGACAGCATCTGTCGACGTATAGTTAACGGCATTTCAGACGCTTCCACTACCAAGGCGTTGGTGGGTGTTGACTTCATAGCTCCGAGAATAATACGAAGCATTCTGTACTGGAGGTCATCAAGTTTTCGCAGGGTCGGTTGTGCTGATGTTGCGTAGACGATACTGCCATAATCCAAAACGGAGCGGATCAAGACCTTATATAAAGCCAGGAGTACCGTCGGATCGGTTCCCCACCAAACTCTGGCAATCATGCGCAGGATATTTGCAATAGTGTCCACTTTGTCCAAGAGGTACTCAACATGGCGCGTTCACGTCAGTTTGCTGTCAAAGTAAACACCAAGGAACTTAGCATATGACCGAACAGGCAGTTTTTATGGACCGAACTAGAGAAATAATTCTGTCGTTTCCTCGTGAATATCACCACAGTAGATTTTTCGAGCGACAGCGTGAGCCCTTGTTCTTGTTCAGATGTTCAAATCAAATGTTTGTAAATCTATCGGACCAAACTGCGTGGTCATCAGTCCGTAGCTTACAAACTACTTAAACCTAGGTAAAATAACGTAAGGACAACACACACACCCATGCCCCAGGGAGGACTCTAACCTCCACGGCGAACAACCGTGCGCTCTGCAGCGAGACGCTTTAGACCGCTCGGCTCCTCCACCGCGGCTAACTCCCATTCAGCCAGATTTTCACATGCACTAGTAGCCATATGTTTCTCACCCAAAAGCACGACGAGTGGGCGTATATACAAACGTCGTCCGCGGACTGAAGAACTTTGACAGTAGGATGAAAGACAGAGTATAAGTCGGCAAATACAAGGTGTATAGCAAGGGGCTTAATATCGCACCTTGTGGAAGGCCACGGTAAACGATTCGTGGGCCATGTAACACATTGTCTTGGTCAACGATATGAACAGTGCGGCAACAAAGTAATCTGTATATAATTCTTAAAATCTTTACCGGTAGATGCCAAAGTTGCAATTTATTTATAAGTTTATGTATCAAAACATGGTCATAAGCCCTCGAAATATCAAGAAAAAGAGACGACAAATACCTATGTGTCAGGAACGTTTTTTCGATTTCCGTAGCAAGAGATGTTATATTATCGTAAGTGCTCTTCCCCTTGCGAAAACCATATAGTGTCCATGGTAACAGGTGGTGATGCTCTAACCACTATTCTAACCGGGTCTTGAGGAGACGTTCAAAGGTTTTGCACACAGATGACGACAATGCAATCGGGCGATACGACGTTGCCTGACCAGGGTCTTTTCCAGGTTTCAATATAGGAACCAATATCTGAATGGTCCAGTCGGTTGGCACATACCCCTCTCTCAAGATGTCATTAATGATATTCAAAAGAATACGTTTTGCATCATCAGACAAATTGCTTATCATGCAGCAATGGACCTGGTCATGCTCGGGCGACGTATCGGTAGGGGGCACTGTTGAGTTCAGCGAGAGGGAACGGTGAGGTGAGATCATCTTGAAGATCAACAGCGACATTTGTCGTGGGATCAATGGGTTCTGGCATGGCCGTAGGAGGTGCTACAATGTTGGCAAACTCGTCTATTCAGGCCTGCAACCGCTTGGGAGGCATTGGTTTTCGTTTGAGTGAGTTTTTGACAAAATCCTTCCGACAGGAGTATGCAGGGATAACTGTTCACAAAATTTCTTCCAATGTTCTTTCTTACAGGTCTTGAGAAAGCGTTTGGTACTCGCATCCATACGTTTGTAGGCGAGGTAGTTTTCCCACGTCGTTTGCCGTTTAAGACGGCTACATGCCAGTCTCCTTTGTGCCACTCTTGTTTCCACCAGGCAACCGGCAGTCGTCCGCTGCCAGTTACCACCCTCGCCTGTGAGATTGACTGCGATGCTGCTACGTTGATACAATTCCTATAATGAGCGTTCCTTGTTTGTGGAGAACAACGGAAGTTGTGTATCCATTATGGCACCATACGGAGACCAATCTGCCCTCCTGACATTCCATTTGCGAGACGGCCTACAGGTTGGTGCGGTTGGTGAAGAGAGCAGAATAGCATAATGGTGGGAACCCATAGGATAGGAAAGTACAGACCAGGTAAAGAATGAAGAAACAGACGCTGAACACAAAGTCAAATCGACGGCTGATGGTGTCTGTCCAGATAATGGAAGTAACGTAGGGGATCCATCATTGAGGATGATAAGATTGAGCTCGTCGATAATATCAAGAATGCCATCAACCAGCCTATCGTTATATGCACACCTCCACAATCTGTTATGTTTATTAAAATCCCCGCAGAACAGGAATGGAGGTTCCAACTGTTGTACCAGAGCGTACCACTCTTCAATGGTAATGTATGACCGTGGTCGGCTGGCCGGCCGCGGTGGCCGAGGTGACTGAGGCGCTCCAGTCACGGTCAGCACGGCCACTACGGTCGGGGGTTCGAATCCCCCTCGGGCATGGATATTTGTGCCGTCCTAGTTCGTAAGTAGTTCATAAGTAGTTTGTAAGTTTAGGAACTGATGACCCCGTAGTTAAGTCCCATAAGCTTAACAAACATTTGAACATTTGTGGTCGGCTGTAGAGGGCCACAACAGTTATTCGACCAATTGGTGATAAGAGGTTTTGCTGCTATCGCTTGAAAGCTTTCAATATCGTCATGAGAAATCATAACTGGGGTATGATACAACATGTTATTGATGAAGAGGGCGACTCCTCCTTGACCATCATCTCTGTCTTGGCGGTAAACGTGGTATCCTTCGAACCGTACGATGGTATTTGGTTGAAAGCATCTCTCAGAGATGGCTGCCACTGCTATCTTTCGCATCC
Organism: Locusta migratoria; assembly: GCA_026315105.1. Lineage (NCBI taxonomy): Eukaryota > Metazoa > Arthropoda > Insecta > Orthoptera > Acrididae > Locusta > Locusta migratoria. The sequence continues at coordinate 10,906,954 of CM048744.1, forward strand.
AAAGTTCACATTGAAATACACCCTTGTTGGCAAACGCAGATCGCGCATTCCACTGCAGTATCTTAAATTCCGCCATTGTTGTTAGAAGTAAAGAGAGTCGTTAATAGTTGGCGAATAGACTGTATCTGTAAAGTTCCAGGCGGCATTGTTTTCGCGTCTTCTATGAGATGAAGTATAAAACAGATAATTTTCTTTAAGATGTATTCACTATTGTTACGTGGTGGCACTGCTGGTTGACCATACTGAGGAGGATACGGGTTGGGTGGTAAAGGGGCCAGTGGTAAAAGTTGGGAGATAGAATATTCGTGACTAACGTCTGAAAATCCCTGATGCCAGGCGGGTCTGGAAGCTGGTTTTTTTCCCTGTGTCGCTCATGACGGAGATTATACCATGAACATCATTCCATTTATACGCGTCTTCCTTAGGGGCTGAAAGCTACTGGGGTGCCACTGGCGGCATCGGTGGCCTCGTAGGACGCTGTTGTACGGCGACTTGCGGTTGTTGTAAATGCCTCGGAGTCCGCAGAACTCTGAGGGCGAGGAGGCTTCCGTACGGCCGCTGAATATATGGGGCGCGGTCCACTGAGTGGCGTAGGCCCTTGCACGTTGTGGCTCTGGCTGGTGGAGAGAAGTGGGGCATGACCTCTCAGTGACAGGGTGCTGTCCAGAGCAATTTAAACAGGTCGGAACCGTCTCCGGGCACGTTCAGCTTGGCGCTGTCCGCCGCATCTGCCGCAACGAGTATGGCTTCGACACTGGTTCTCCCGATGATGAAAACGCCAAAAATTTGTGCACTGAATGACTGGGGCAACGTACGTTACCACTGTGCAGCGTGCTCCCAGTATAGCAACATGAGAGGGTAATGTCTGGGAGCGAAACACCACCATGAAGACTGGAAAGGGTACTGTGAGCTCAGGATTTGAAGGATGTTTCTTCGTGTATCGTTTTATACTTGTTACAGGATAGACACTTTCCATGGCGTCTATTATCTCCTTGTCCGTTAGGCTGGTCTCTACGTCATGGATAATGCCATACGTATGGAGTAAAAAGTTAAGGATATAAACATCGAACTTGGGATCTTTGAAAGCAGGGACATGTATTAAGTTATTAGCATCTGCAGCAGTTTTCAGTTCTACCTTAACTCTGTTCTTACCTGATGAACTGATGTCAACAGTATCGTGCTTGAGGTGAGAGCTGTAGGAATACAATAACTTGCCCACTGACCTGGGGTGGAGTTTGCCAATGTTTTTTTCTAAGCTCCCCACGAAGACAGCGTAGGGGCCTGCATCTGTCCGACCGTATCGATTATTGATACTCGGTCGAGTAACGGCGGCAGGAGAAGCAGATGTTTGTACCTGAGTGTGTTCTGTGTTTGTCTGACCGGTGTCGTCGGTAGAAGACGCGTGGGGAGCCGGTACCTGGCTCATTTCACAGTCCGTGACTGAAGGAGAGTGGACACACAGCGTTTACTATGGGGGCCACTTTCTTGCTGCTGTTGTGCAGCTGTATCGCCACTAGGTATTATGCTAGGGGGGGGGGGGGGTCGCAGGAATAGCTGAGGTGCTGTAGCTGAAGCTGTTACTGCTGGGCCAGTTGCTGCTGGAATTGTAGGTGTTGGTGGTGTAGAAGCTGCGGTTCCTGTTGCTGCTGTGGCCGTTGTTGTTGTGCATATTGTAGGTCCTGTGTTGTTGGTTGACTCTGCTGTCCCTCAGCAGGGTTGTCGGACATCACCGGCAGCGGGAGAGCCGTCGCTGCAGGTTGATTACGTATTTCCAAGGCAGACAGCATGACCTGACCCGTACTAGGTGGGTCGGCCAGCCACTGAGTAGCACTGCTACCACGAACGTGTGGTTGACACAACACACACAATTCCAGCGCGCACCACTCTGCACGTAAACGTTTCTCCCCGAAAACGCAGATACGAGTATACAAGGGCACGGAAGAATAAGTATGTAGCAGTAGCGCCACACTCGTCCGCGAAACGTGGCACGGCCGCCGCGTACGCCAACGTATGGCAGAAAAAACACCAGTACCGTACTGTACCACCAATATAACAATTTAAAATCATACAAATTGCGAAAATAAAATATTATTCGATGTCATTCAACATACGTCATTAATGTGACGTGCTGAATGCCATGTCTGAATGCCATGTCTGACGTCTGGGAGATGGGTCTACCGCAGCGCCTCTGTTAATTGTTTAAAAAACTGCAAAACGGAGAACCCATGCAGTCGCACCATCTATCGTGCACAACAGAAATACTAGTAGCTGCCGAAACAAATAAAAGAAAAGACGGACAACGAAATACTCATTACATTTGAAATTGATTAATATGAATGGTTGATGCTGTTATGGTCTTCAGTCCCGAGACTGGACTGATGCAGCTCTCCACCCTACTCTATCCTGAGCAAGCCTTTTCATCTCCTCATAAGAACGGCAACCCACATCCAACTTAATCTCCTTACTATATGCGTCACTCGGTCTCCCTCTGCGATTTTTACCCCACACACTTCCTTCCAATTTACAATTCCTCGATGTCTAAGAATGTGTCCTACGAAGCGATCCCTTCTTTTAGTCAAAGTATACCGAAAATTCCTTTTCTCATCAATTCTGTATGTGGTGTCGCACAAGTACAAAGTGCGCGCCACCTACTTTCGCCGCGCGCCGCCATGCACACACGGCGCGGCGTTCTCCCGACAGCCACGAGCGCCCTCTGCTGCAACCCCGCTCGTGGCCACCACTGAAGGACATCGGTCACTTCGGACGGAGATAGCAACCCGTTAGGACCTTCGTAATCAGATAGGCACCAGTGAAGACTTTGCTATCGTACAGGCACTAGGCAGGCCTCTAACAACTATGTATCAACTTTCTGTAGTACTATGTAAAAGTTAAGTATTGTTACATTCTGTGCAATATATATCTCTTTCTAATTTACTCTAGTGTTGATAGTTTCTGGTTGCTCCCCTCCGTACCTGCACCAGCCTGCTATTTTTGTTCCTGTGTCGGGCTCATTCCACTCGGCCACCGACACCTACGACGAGGCTGGGACACAAAAGCGGCGACGAAGTTGGGACACAAAAGTGGCAAGGAGGAGTGATAGAACCTTGGATCAGCCCGCTTGCAGCAGCCAGACAGCAGCAGTCGGAGCACGCAAAAATTGCTCCCGCCCACCCACCCTTATTATAAGATTTTTGGGGGAACATATTCTGTTACGTATTTTGTGGACTTTTTTGTTGCAGAGCGTCCTCTTTCATATTGCATTTGTGTTTTGTTATAAGTTACTTGTATACGCGGCGCCTAATCGGTCAGCATGGCCACTACCCCGAACCCAAACTTAATGGAAATTATTCAGTTACAGACGGCGCAAATAACACAACTTCTCCAGGCGGTGGCGCAGTTGACAACTCAACAACAGCGGTCGCATCAGCAGCCCACACCTGCCGCCGCACCGCTTCCGACGTTCCGCCAGTACAACGAACGTGAGGAAGAATGGAGCGACTATTTCGCACAGTTTCAAGAACTCGTCGCGGCTCATCAAATTACAGGTCAGAGAGTGAAGAACCTTTTCTTATCGATTGTGGGCCCCCAGACCTTCGTACTATTGCAAAAACTTTTCCCTCTCGCATCTCCTCGTGATGTAGACTTTGAACAAATTGTAGATGCACTGAATGCTCATTACGAGAGAGAAGTTCTCATAGCTGCTGCGCGGTACCGATTTTTCAGACTTAAAAAATTACCGAGCAGTCACACCAAGAGTGGATTACGGAATTGAAGGGCTTAACCCGCAAATGTAAATTTACTTGTTCTTGTGGACTTTCGTATAGTGACGTGATGTTGAGGGATGCGATTACGCAGAACATTCAGGACCCCAGAATTAGAGCAGCAATTCTGAAACAGTCTGACCCCTCATTAGACAATGTACTGCAGCTTATAGAAGCGCATGATACTTTTGACTTAGCAGATGTAGAAATGCAAAGCCACAGTATTAATTCAGTGCGCCGCAACGGACGCTTTCCTAGCCGTAGTTCTCAGTATAGCACTAGTGATTCTTATTTTTCTACCGGCCGTGCTGAACAGACAGTGAACAGTAGCCAGAGTAAAAGTGCGACGCAAAGGTCGCCCCGTAGTGTTAGACACAGTAATTTGCATAACGGGCGCCAACGCTCATTTCAGAAAAATGTTCGTAAGTCTTGCCCCCAGTGTGTGTCTCGCCACAACCGTCTCATTGCCCTAGTCGCAACGCAACCTGTTATCAATGTGGCAAATCGGGACATGTGCAGTCTGTGTGTATGCAAATTAAAAACTCAAAGAACAGTAACGTTAGAAACTGTGCTTCGCAAAGTGCGGGAACAGTTCATTCTGTAAATGTTGTACGGGCTGTGGAGTTGAACAGTGCTTTCCTTGGATCTCAATTTCAAGAAAGTAGTTCTGCACCTATGGCAAAACTATATAGTGCACCACGTAGCAAGCGCCAACGAGCGCGTAAAACAGTGCAACGGAAACGGGTTCGGGACAAGCAAAATGACTAGGAACAGTGCATTCCTGTAGTGAAAATAGTGCCTTCTGCAACTGCTCCTTGTAATAGTGCCCAGTACTGTGTAGCTAGTGACAGTAGACTTGTTGTAGATACTGAAAGTAATTTTAGTGCAGTAGCCTCGCATTGCGCGGACGCCGATCCGGCGGTAGTGCCATCTAGTACAGTGTTGTTAATCTCCTGCGTGCCGAGTCTGAGCCGCTTCCTTCACTACGCGGCCCGCGCATACGCAGCACACAAACCGTAGCAGACGTTGCCTACATTCGCGCACCTGTCGTGCACAAACTTTTTGTAAATCTCTCCATAGAAAATAAGACTGTGCAATTTCAGCTTGATACTGGTTCCGCTGTTACATTAATTAATAAAGATACTTATGAACTTCTGGGTTCGCCAAAATTGTCGCCGTCACAGCAAGTGTTAACAGCTTATACAAGTGAAAATATTCCCGTGCTAGGAACATGTAGCCTGCCCGCCTCTTTTTAAGGTGTAACAAAAACAGTTGCTTCTGTAGTTCTTCAGGCCAAATCGACACAGAACATTTTTGGACTAGATGCTTTTGACTTGTTTGGTTTATCAATTCAAAGAGATGTGCTTCAAATTTCGTCAATAGTGCCTCAGGATAAAATCAGTGCATTGTGTGACAAATATAGTGACCTGTTTTCGCCGGAACTAGGTTGTGCAAAAGACTTCGTGGCACATGTAACTTTAAAAGAATCTGCAGTTCCAAAATTTCGTAAAGCTAGACCAGTGCCTATCGCATTGCGTGATTCAGTTGCCGAAGAACTTAAACGTTGGCAAGATAGTGGGGTGATTACTCCTGTTTCTGCGAGTCAGTGGGCCTCGCCTATAGTAATTATACCCAAGCCGTCAGGAAAACTTCGTCTCTGTGCGGACTTCAAATCAACAGTGAACAGTCAAACAATTGTAGACACTTATCCTCTGCCCAGACCTGAGGAACTGATGGACAAATTAGGACAGTCTCGCTTCTTTTCCAAGATTGATTTAGCAGAGGCATACTTACAGATTCCACTTGATGACGAGTCAAAAAAGTTTTTCGTCATTAATACTCACATGGGCCTTTTTCAATTTCAACGCCTACCCTTTGGCAGTTCTTCCGCTCCCGCTATTTTTCAGCGTTTTTTGGAACAGCTGACAGTTTCTGTACCGTGTTGTTCGAACTATTTAGATGATATTGTGGTATCCGGACGTACAGTTGAAGAACAGTTAGCAAACCTGGAGTGCCTTTTCAAAGTGTTGACTGCAGCAGGTCTACGTTGTAATAAAGCAAAGTGTTCGTTTTTTCAAACTGAAATAGAGTACCTGGGCCATGTGATTAATGCCCAAGGAATTCATCCCTTACAGTCACATCTTCGAGCAATCAAAGACTCGCCTCCTCCTAAGAATGTGCATGAATTGCAAGCAGTGATAGGAAAGCTTAACTATTATTTCAGGTTTATTCACAATGCCTCTCAGATTGCAGCTCCACTGCATCACTTACGTAGGAAGAATGTTCCTTTTGTATGGTCTAAAGATTGTCAGGTTGCCTTTGACAAACTAAAGTCTGCACTACTCAGTGATGCATGTTTGATTCCCTTTGACCCACAGAAGCCTGTAGTGTTAGCAGTTGACGCCTCGTCGTACGGTCTGGGTGCCGTTCTGTCGCATCGTATTGGATGTCACGATCGTCCTATTGCCTTTGCATCCAAGCTACTGACGCCGACGCAACAGAACTACAGTCAGATAGAAAAGGAGGCCTTAGCAATCATTTACGGAGTCACAAACTTTCATCATTATCTCTATGGCAAAAAATTCTATTTGTTGACTGACCACAAGCCTCTCACGGCGTTGTTCTCACCCACAAAGCCAATTCCGCCACGAACGGCACAAAAGCTTCAGAGACTTCCGGTTGACCAGGATGTGTCGTTTGATTCTTCGGAAATGGCATGTTGGCAGATAGACTCCAGAGATGCTTCCGCTGTCGCAGATTTCCCTTTGAACTTTCGTCGGGTTGCACAGGAAACAGCTGCGGATGTAGACTTAAGTGTGGTAGCACGTTTTGTTCGCTCAGGGTGGCCTGCCAGAGCCAAAGACATTGATCGGCCTCTGGTTCGACGTTATTTTGCACAACGTCATGCATTATCTTTCAGTCAGGGTGTACTGTTGTTGCATACCGACAACGACCAAGCAAGAGTGATTGTTCCTCGTTCCCTGCAACGAGAAGTGTTACGCCTCCTGCATCAAGGACATTGCGGTATTGTTAGGACAAAGCAACTGTCATTGTACCTGGGTTGGTATGGACGCTCAGATAGAGAGCATGACGTCACAGTGTACTGTTTGTGCGGAGCATCAGGCGGCTCCTCCGCAACGTTTCTCAGACTGGCCACGCCCCAAGGGACCATGGCAACGTTTACACATTGACTTTGCCGGACCTTTCTGGAATACGCGCTGGTTAATCGTTGTAGACGCTTTCAGCAAGTTTCCTTTTGTGATTGCCATGAACTCAACGACGGCGTCTAGTACGATCAGTGCCTTAACATCAGTGTTTTGCATCGAAGGTTTGCCTGAAACTATCGTCAGTGACAATGGAACTCAGTTTGTTAGTGCGGAATTTCAACATTTTTGTCGTGTGAATGGCATTCAGCATATCACCACCGCACCTTTTCACCCTCAGTCCAATGGTGAAGCAGAACGTTTCGTTCGAACATTCAAGTCTCACATGGAGAAGATGAAAGGTCAGCACTCCAGGCAGCAAGCTCTTCAAATTTTCCTGTCTACGTATCGATGCATGCCACGTGATGGCCCGTCTCCTGCCGAGCTGCTACACGGCCGCCGTCACCGCACTCTCCTTCACCTGCTGCAGCCTCCCACGCACCGGGTCGGTTCGTATGGCGCTACGCGTTTTCAGGTTTCTACGCCGGTGCTGTACAGGGTGTTTGCTGGAAACAAGAAGACATGGTTGCCGGGCACCATTCAGCGCGTGCTCGGTAGCAATATGTATGTTGTACGTTCTTCCACAGGGTCGGAGCTGCGGCGCCACGCAAACCAATTGCGTCTGCATAGGCCGCGCGATCCTGTCTCAGGTTTCTTAATGCCAGATCCAGTTCACCGCCAGGGAGCACAACCACATCGTTCGTCCCCGGACTACGAGATCGTCCCGATGGAGATTGACGCGACTCCGCCGCTGTCGCCGCCGCAGATGACAGCGTCACCGAGAGGGACTCCGGGACCGTGCGGGCCCCCCCAGCTTGGGCCACGCACCTCAGAAGAAGATGACCTGCTCAATCTGGGCGGCAGGGTGCGCCCTTCCCCAGGTTTCGGTGGGTTCCCTGGAGGATCGCAAGGCGGATGCCGGGGCGCGGACGGCGTCTCGATCCCAGCCTCAGCTACGACGCCCGTCCCACCAGTAACGCCCCCGACCAGGCCCTCCTCCCAGTGCCGTCGCCGTGGCCCTCAGCCCTACGCCACGACGGCGCGGCGGTTTGGGGGGGGGGGGGGATGTGGTGTCGCACAAGTACAAAGTGCGCGCCACCTACTTTCGCCGCGCGCCGCCATGCACACACGGCGCGGCGTTCTCACGACAGCCACGAGCGCCCTCCGCTGCAACCCCGCTCGTGGCCACCACTGAAGGACATCGGTCACTTCGGACGGAGATAGCAACCCGTTAGGACCTTCGTAATCAGATAGGCACCAGTGAAGACTTTGCTATCGTACAGGCACTAGGCAGGCCTCTAACAACTATGTATCAACTTTCTGCAGTACTATGTAAAAGTTAAGTATTGTTACATTCTGTGCAATATATATCTCTTTCTAATTTACTCTAGTGTTTATAGTTTCTGGCTGCTCCCCCCCGTACCTGCACCAGCGTGCTATTTTTGTTCCTGTGTCGGGCTCATTCCACTCGGCCACCGACACCTACGACGACGCTGGGACACAAAAGCGGCGACGAAGTTGGGACACAAAACTGTACAGTATCTGTTCATCAGTTCCGCGATCTACCCACCGAATCTTCAGCATTCTTCTGTAACACCACATTTCAAAAGCTTCTATCCTCTCTCTGTCCGCACGTTTTATGGTCCATCTTTCACTCCCAGAACAGGCAACACTCCACGCAAATGCCATCATAAAGGACTTCCTTTGGATTAAATCAACATTTGATATTAACAAATTTCTCTTTTTCAAGAACGCTTTTCTACCCTTTGCCATTCTGCATTTTATATCCTCTGTACTGCGACCATCGCATGTTATTTTACTACCCAAGTAAAAAAACTCATTACCACCTTCTTTGTTTCGTTACCTAATTTAATTCCTTTAGCATCGCCTGATTTTCTCAGACTGCATCCCATTATCTTTGATTTCCTCCTGTTAATGTTCATTCTATACACTCTCTTCAACACACTGTCCATTCCATTCAACTGCTCTTCCAGGTCGTTTGCTGTCTCTGAGAGAATTACAATGTCATCAGCAAAACGCAATGTTTCTTTATTTATTCACCATGAATTTTAATCCCTATTCCAAATTTTTCCTTACTTTCCTTCATCCCCTGCTGCATTTACAAATTGAATAACATCCGAGAAAGGCTACAATCCTGTCTTACTCCCTTCCCAACGAATGCTTCTCTTTCATGCCCTTCGAGTCTAATAACTGCGGACTGGTTTTTGTACCAGTTGTAAATAAATCTCCTTTCCCTGTATTACCCCTGCTGATTTCAGAATTTGAAAGGGTGTATTCGAATCAACATTGTCAAAAGCTTTCTCCAAATCTACAAAAGCTAAAAATGTAGGTTTACCTTATCTTAATCTATCTTTTAAGATAAGCTGTAAAGTGTGTATTGCCTCCCGTGTTCCTACGTTCCTCCTGAATCCAAACTGATCTTCCCCGCAGCTTCTACCAGCTTTTCCATTCTCCTGTAAATAATTCGTGTTAAAATTTTGCAACCATGAATTATCAAACTGATGGTTCTGTAATTTTCACACCTGTCTGCGCCTGATTTATTTTGGAATGGGGATTATTAAAGTTGTCTTAAAGTCTGAGGGTATTTCGCCTGTCTCATACATCTTGCAGACCAGGTGAAACAGTTTTGACATGGCTGAGTCTGCCACAGACTTTAGTAGCTCTGAGGGAATGTCATCTACTCCCGGAGCCTTTTTCCAACCTAGGTCTTTCAGGGCTCTGTCAAATTCATCTCTCGGTATAGTATCTCCTATTTCATATTCATCTAATTCATCTTCCCTTCCTACAACATTGTCTCTCAGTTCATTTCCCTTGTAGAGCTACTCTATGTACTCTATCCACCTTTCAGTTTTCCCTTCTTTGGTGAGAACTGGTTGTCCATAGGAGTTCTTGATATTCGTAGAGCTGTTTTTCTTGTCCCCAAATGTCTCTCTTATTTTCCTGTCGTCAGTACCTACTTTCCCCTTCTTATACATTCTTCTACAGATTTGCATTTGGCTTCTAGCCACTCCTGCTTAGCCATTTTGCACATCCTGACAATCTCACTTCTTAGTCGTCTGAACTCCAATTTGCCTGTTTCATTTACTGCGTTTTTATATTTTCTCCTTTCATCAATTAAATTTAGCATGTCCTATGATATCCAAGGATTTTTAGTAGGTCATGCCTTTCTACCTATTTTGTCCTCTGCTTCCTTCACTACTTCTTCTCGCAATGCTACCCAGTCCTAATCTACTGTTTTATTTCCCCCCTCTGAAATTCTTAAGAACTTGAGGTTCCCTCAATTTATCCAAGTCCCATTCTTTATTTTCCTACCTTTCTGCAGTTTTTTTCAGTTCCGGCCTACACTCCATGACCAATAACTTATGGTCAGAGTCTACATCTGCCCCTGTGTATGTATTACAGCTTAATACCTGGTTCTAGATTCTATGTTTTACCATTATAAAATCTATCTGATACCTTCCGGTGTCTCCTGGAGTCTTCCGCGTATGCAACCTTATTTTGTGATTCTTAAACCAGGCGTTTGTTACGATTATATCATGTTCTGTGCAAAATTCTATCAGGCGACTTCCTCATTTATACCTTTTGCCCAGTCCATATTCACCTACTATTTTTCCTCTCTTCCTTTCCTACTACCGAATTCTAGTCTCCCATTACAATTAAGTTTTCCTCTCCCTTAATTGTCTGAATAATTTCCTTTAACTCATCAAACATTTCTTCAATCTCCTCATCATCGGCATAACTAGTGGGCATATAAACCTGTACTACTGCGGTCGGTGTTGGCTTCGTATCTATCTTGATAATGATAATGCGATCACTGTGCTGCTCATAGTAGTTTACCCGCGTTCCTATTTTCTTATTCATTATCAGTCCTACTCCTGTGATACCCCCAAATGATTTTGTATTTATAATCCTGTACTCACCTGACCAGAAATCCTGTTCATCCTGCCACCGAACTTCACTAATCCCAACTGTATCTAACTTAAACCTATCCATTTTCCTTTTTAAATTTTCTAATTTTCCTACGCAAATAAGGGCTCTAACATTCCACGGTCCGATCCGTAGAATTCCAGTATTGTCTTTCCTGATGACAACATCCTCCTGAGTAGTCCTATTTTACCTCCGGAATATTTTACCCGAGAGGATGCCATCATCATACTTTCATGCAGTAGAGCTGTATGTCCTCGGGAAAAGTAACGGTTGTAGTTTCCCGTTGCTTTCAGTAACTGTGTGCCAAAGCCATATTAACTGATGTTACAAGGCCAGCTCAGTCAATCATCCAGACTGTTGCCCCTGTAACTACTGAAAAGGCTGCTGCCCCTCTTCAGGAACCACACGTTTGTCTGGCCTCTCCACAGATACCCCTCCGCTGTGGTTCCACCTACGATAGGGCTATCTGTATCGTTGAAGCACGCCAGCCACCCCACCTCGGCAATGTCTGTGGTTCATGGGGGTGGTATTTGAATGGATTTATATCGAATATTTGTGACTTGATGACTTATCTAGAGCAATTAATGGATCATGCACTGCATTGTGGAGAATACACCCCTAACTTGTTGAAATAACACAGCGCCACCCGATGTGTGTTGGACTGTATGTGCTGGAAGCGATACGTTTTAGACCCACATTTCAGAAACTGTTAGTACGGGGCAGAGGCAGGGTTCGTGTTTTCGTGGTGGATCTTAGTGACTGAAAAGAATGTCTTGACAGGGACAACATTTCAATTTTCTTCTAACAAGGAAAGTACTTGGGCTCGAAAAAACAGAAATACACCAAAATCCTATGATAGATCATGTAAACGTCCCTTATTGCACTAGTGGTACTCCCGCATCTGCAAAACTCTGCAGTCGCCCATTAGAGGCCTCTGCGTGTGCCATGCTGCTTTGCACCTTGACCTGCCGGTACGCCAGTAGTGACGGTGCATTGTGCCTCTGAAGTTGCGTTTTGTGACGTTATTTGTGTAGTGAAGCGTCGGATGGGTCGGGGATTGGTAATCAATCCTGCTAATATAGTTTGACTGGTTGAGATGAAGTTACGAAGAAACCTTGTCCGTGAAGATGGTATTGTTGTAGGAGATGAATCATTCTCATGTTACCTTGTATCTATTGTAGTGTTTCTAATGTATGCTCATATTTCTGCACTATAATTGATACCGGAAAACATGGGAATGATTCATCTTCTACACCAAGACCGTATTCACGAAGAAGGGCTCTTCGGAATTTCCTCTCAACCAATCGCAATACATTAGCAGGATTGATTATCAATCGCCGACCCATCTGACGCTTAACTACACAAATGACGTCACAAAACACAACTTCAGATGCACACCGCACTGTCCCTATTGGTCCCGACTGGTGTAGTCAATGTGCAATGCGGCATGGCAGACGCAGAGGCCTCTAATGGGCGACTGCAAAGTTTTGTACATGCGAGAGTATCGCTAGTGCAATAAGGGACCTCTACATTATCTGTCACACGCTTTTGGTATATTTGTGTTTGTTCGAGCCCGAGTACTTTCCTTGTAAGTTTAAAAACATTTTTAACGTTTATATCGTGTTTGCTTTTCTTGTTACGTCTAGTGATAGGTGATTTTACTTATTTGTTATAGATCTAATATTGTGGTCGCAAAGTAGAGTAGTGTCTACGCCATAAATTTGCCAGATTCTTAAATCGTACCAGGAGAGAGAAAAACGATTAAGAAAAAGATTTCTGGTTCAGGAAATCGGAAAATGAAAGCTGAAAAAGTTCTTGAAGAAAGTAATAAGCACACATATTCTATTAACAGAATCTAATTATAATTTGCCGCTGCTCCAGCACAAGTGAACATTGGGACGTCTTCAATGCTTGAAGTAGTGCTACAGTAAAAAAATAAATAAAAAAATAGAAAACGCGAGTGAAGTGAACGCTTGCACGGCTGCAGGCGAGCGGCCTGGCCTGGCCTTCCGTTCACGCAGCTTCGCGTGGGGAGGCGCCCGGGTGGCCAGCGCCGATGTTTGCACAGCCGCGATGACGATGTCAGTGTAGCAGTTCGCCATAGTATAGACGTGAAACGTGTTATACTTCATTTAACCCAGTTTTGCATTGTTTCTTGCTGGAAAAAACAAAAACGAGAGATTTGCCGAGACTCCGTCTCCACCTCGTGAAATTTGGTGAATTCAGTTCGAACCCCATCCCCCCACTCAAAAATCCCTCACGTAAATAATGGACGCCACCGAAGGCCGGTTTCACACGGTCAAATTTTTGATCAAATCTTTGACATTAAAATATCATTAAAAGCTGGTAATATTTTTTATATAAATTTTTGACATGGCGCTAAAAGGGGTATTACGCTGTCGTCATATTTATATTTCAAGATGGCTGACAGTAAACACGTGTTATCATGCGCTGACATTGCTACTACAAAAACAGCATTTTGAAGAAGAGAAAAAAAAAGGGGGGGGGCTTACTTGGGTGAAACTGTGGAAATCATTTCGTGCTGCGGAATCTGCAACCGGAGGCCTCCAAGTCATAATTATATAAATTACTGGAGAGTGGATGATACAACGTGTCGGTATTTACTCAGTAAAGTGAGTAAACCGGTTAAAACTCAGTATACGCACGTAAGAAGACTGCAGTATGTCGGCAGAAGGCACGTTTACAGTGACACCAATTCCTGCTACTGCGGTTAAATTTTACTTACGGCGCGGAGGAGTAACATGCTCATGTTGGCAACGAAATGTTAACATACTGGCCGGACAAGAGCGCATCGAATATGTCAACAACAGAGAGGAACAACATGGATTATTATTGGATTGAGAAGAGTAGAGAGCTTATAAAAATCTCCGTCACATATTTCTATTAATCTTGTGGTTGATGCAACACACTAGCCCATTAATCTTCTTCTTAATATTCTCGGCTGTACACCGAGGCCGAATTTTTCGGTTGTTTACCTCCGCCCTTCTCTTGTAACTTTCGAGTCTCCTTAATCTGTTCTAATATTCAGGTTGTCTGGGATTACACAGTGCTTCATCAAGTCGGATTAATTTTGTCCTAGACGGCACACATCACATAAACTTGGACGTCACTTTTCTAAACAAGGAGAATTGGTTTCAAATAAGCGCGGTCCAAGAGTTACAGCGATGCTACTAGCGCTCCAAGCGGTTACATTTCGCATTGCAGTGAACAGAAGAAAAACTACTTTTATGATCAAATCTACGGCGAGGCACTAGATATGATCATATTTTTTTTTTTTCTTTTTTTTTTTAGGAAATCAGAAATATGTCAAAGTTTGACATTAAACTATCAAATTTTTATGATGTAATATATGATGTAAATTTTTGACAAAGGAATATGACCGTGTAATGCAGACCTAAGGGCACCGAGTGGGCGATTCGTGCGGGGCGCCCAGACGGGCATACGGCCCTGGGTGTGGCTCGTTTTTTGGCACAAATGCAGGAAACGCGAATGCTAGCGAATGAGGTTGAGAACACAGGTAGTGTGTGAGTGAAGTAACAAGCGCGAGGCACGCACGCCGCGGCAGGAAGCGGGGACGGCGCGGGACAGCGGCCACACGCCAGCTCGCGTGTGCCACCGCGGCAATTGTCCCCGGCCGCGGCCAATGAGGACCTGTCGCAGCTCCGCAGAAGACAGGTCTGGACACGAACGTTCCTCGAGCGCGGAACGAGGCAGTTAACGACAGCGTGCGCGGGAGCGGGCCGAGGCGCGTGACGGGACGCGCCTTCCAGAAGCGTCCGGCGCGGCGGCTGGCGCAGCTCGTGTGGAGCGCCGAGCAGCCGCGTCGCAGAGTGCGTGTTTGGCGTGGATCCTATCCTACTGAATTAGCTGTTTCGGCGTTATCGGCTATAGAGCAGAACATCCCGCAGAAGATTACGAGTACGGGACTGGATTCAGCGGCCAAATAATGGTACGGGAACCATTTGTGACGATAACCGACATTCGTATTTCAATGCGAATGTAATTTGGTGTCGAAACAAAAAATAAATAAATAAATAAATAAATAAATAAATAACTACGCAAATATAAAAATGTAAGCAAGGAAAAAGGTATATGAATTTTACGGAATTACCGCGGGAATTAAGAGGTTTTGGAAGGTTTTTTTTCCACAAAAGTCTCAATTCCCTCGGTTTAATTGGTTAACAAAAGAACATTGCAAAACGTAACTCCACTTTTACACTTCGCTTGTCTCCCGCGCCGTATTTCACCAACTTTCGTAATTCTACTTCATTATTACGAAAAAAAAAAGCTCTCTTGTCGCTACATCGTGTCCGAGAACTTCAATAAACGAGATGTTTTCAGGGTGATTTTGTGTCCTACATTGTCTGGAAGTGCTATTTACATACAGTGAAACATTATCATTGCAAGTTTTCTCGATGTTTCATGTGTATTTCAATATTGCTATGTCTATTGTTTTCTATTTATTATATAAACACTGTTCTTCCTTAGTGCCTTAAATTAAAACACACATTTGTTAGTCCACGCAGTAGGCATGTTGCTAGAAGTAAACAATAAACTGAACTGAAGCAGGAAAGGTCGGAACATGACGTAGACAGTTTTCAGACACTTTTAAATGTGATGCCTTTAAACACAGATCTGACATTCATTTAAGTTTGGTAACAGGAGTGGAAATGTCCCGACGAATATTTCATTACCACAAATCCTGAAGCAGTTACCATGTCGACTACATTATTACTAATACCTTTGCTATCCTCATTCAGCATTCATTTATAAAAAAAAGATTATTCTCACGCATTACGAAAACGGGCAAACGCCGAAATTTGGGTGTCCGGACACTTGCCACGCCGGACACTTGCCACGCCGGACTTTTGCCACACTTTTACCTGCTCCGAAGGGTCGGGTGCCCCCCCTCCCCCCTCCTCCTACTCCCTCCTCCCCCCCCCCCCCCCCCACCCATCCACCCGTCCCGAGAACTCCGTGGACGGTGTCCCGACATATGCACACTGGTCGCTTTCGCATTTCGTAGTAAGACCTTTAGTATGGAAGTTATTACAACGGCCAAGGGCAGGCCTTTTGCCCACTACAATGGTTACGCGATAATACGGTGTGGATGTGCTTACTCCGTAAACAGGATCAGTGCAAGGGAAAGCTGCTTTCGAAGAACGGAGACGTCTTGAACGAAGAGAAAACCTGTGAGGACCACCTAACGATGCGACCTTTATTAATTGTAAAAATAAAAAAGAGTGTATCAGACCTCAGTATCCTTGAATAACTTAACGATGAAGCTAGCTGGTCACAGTTCGGTTCACTAGCGTTTAAGCCGACCGCGGTGGCCGAGGGGACTGCTGCGCGCCAGTCAAGGTCTGCACGGCCTCTACGGTCGGGGGTTCGAATCCCCCTTCGGGTATGGATATTTGTGCCGCCATTAGTCATTAGTGTTAGCTAGTTTGTAAGTTTAGGGACTGATGACTCCGTAGTTAAGTCCCATAAGCTATACAAACATTTGAAACTAGCGTTTAATCAGTATGCGGTGAAATATGACTCAACGAAGCAAATACATTAAAAATCACTCAAATGATCCTCCTGCAAGCAGAACTTATAGTTAAATCTACCGCTTTTCAATTTGCAATTTCCTATTTAGGTAAAAGCTCCTACAGTTGACACGTTAAGAGAACTTTTTTCTACCTTCTAATATTATGGCCATACCATAAAAGATTGTGAGTTCTTAAATTATTCCTGTAACTTCAGAGCCGCAATTAGCTCCTAAAAATATCATTTTTGTTAAACGGATAAGGTACACTTTAGCTTTTAAAAAGAATCTGAACTTTAGAATTGTACCTAAAATATACACCCTAAAACAGATCTGCTCTTAAGATTGACAAGTTCGGCAGCTACAGTGTTGAAATAATTCCCTTATCTCCAAAATTAAACGAGGATAGAAATAACTTTACAGTAGACGTAGATCTCATGAAGTACATTTAGATGTAGTCCTTAAAAATTAGTTTCTCACCACGTTGTTGATTATCTTTAATCAGGCCAGTAAAAGCTATGGATACTTGTTACAAAAGAACAAATGTATTAGACGTATTTTTCTTATACAGTAGAAACCTTTGAAAACATAGTTTATCATTTCGTCTGCAACATCACTTATTTGATGGGTGATTTGCTTTGCATCACCAAGGGTATTTACTTTTATGCATTTAATAACTCCGCTTTAGTGGCACCGTGTTCAGTAACATTACCGTCCCTATCGCGCAATAAAGGCATTCACTTAGTCTTTCCCCTGCTGCAGGTAACATAGGACCAGAATCTCTTTGGATTTTCCGCCACATTTCTACAAAGGGTTTCGCTGTGAAAAATCGAATGTCGCATTGAAGGCCGAGCTAAATTTCGAGCTTTAGTAAAACATCGGCAATCTTGGGGATTTGGAATTCGTCTAAATTTTCTGCAGAAGCTTTCTGTTCTGTTTTACGTACCATGGGGGACTAGTTCAGTCAATTATTCATTTATTTGGAATCCCTCCAATGCTGTTGATACTATTTCTTTGAATGTAAGCCACATACGGTCTTCACTTACATAGTTAAATTAGAAAAAAAAATGGAGACTGTCTACTAGGAAGATGCCAACCGAATTTTTATCTTTTTTTAATAGACGTATTTACGTTTAGTTTTGGTGAGTATCTTCGTTACAGATTTGAGCTCGCTACAACTTTGTGTTCACTTATCCCTATATCCGTCGTGATGCTCAGGAGTAGTTGTGACTTAGAGCTCAAGTAAGTTTCCGCAACCATTTACAATTTTAATGGGCTCTTGTACTAATTGTTCAAAACAATTTTTAATAAAGCATTTAGAACAATCTCGGAAGATGTATCTGCTACCCTGTCAGAAGGTGTATTTTTGTCAACACACGGATGGTGGATTTAAGTCACCGCCAACTATAATTGTATGAGTAGTGCCGGCCGCGGTGGCCGAGGAGACTGCTGCGCGCCAGTCAAGGTCTGCACGGCCAATGCGGTCGGGGGTTCGAATCCCCCCTCAGGCATGGATATTTGTGCCGTGTTTAGTATAAGGTAGTTGATAAGTAGTTTGTAAGATTAGGGACTGATGACCCCGTAGTTAAGTCCCATAAGCTTAACAAACATTTTTTTGTATGAGTAGTGTACCTATTTGTACTGAGATTCAAGTTTTCTATGAACTGTTCATCGGCTGCATCATGAGAGTGCCGGGGTCGGTAAATTAAAATATTCAAATGTTTGTTAAGCTTAAGGGACTTCACTGAGAGATCAACAGTCCTTAAACTTACAAACTACTTACGAGCTACATTATGCTAAAGGCGACACAAACATCCATGTCCGATGGAGGATTCGAATCCCCGACGGGGAACGACCTCGCGCATCGCAACATAGCACCTCAATGCGCTTGGCCGCTCCGCCGCGGCAGTTATTAATTTATTCCGGTAGTCGAGTAGAACATTTGCTCACACTGACTGACAGGAACTATCGACTTCAGTTTCGATTGTGAGTTTGTACACATATTACATTGTGCTTTTTGTTTCTTTTGTAGTGCAGATCATAGGAATTATGACATTTCCATTAAAAAACTAGGGTGTTTCCTCTGCGACTCAGCTAAACAACGTAGAACAACAGTGTACTTTACAAGCGTAGCATTCTATATTCCTTCATTTCTTTATTTCAAATTTGTTTGTCGACTTTAGGTGATCTGTCAAACATAGACGCTCTTATCCTTATGTTGTAAACGTATTTTCTCTCATTGATTTGAACATTGTCCCAGTTCACTTTGTTAACTAATATTTCGCCGCAAAAGAGTAAATTTATGAAGTGTATCGTTCTTCTTTTCTCCTTCCTTTTTTCTTCACGCTGTGGTAGCAATTAATATATGTACAAATGCCGTGATCAAACTTGAATGATACGCGAACATTCGAATTACCTTTATATCGCTCCTTTCGTGTTCCTTCCATGGCGATCGATGTTTTTATCGCAATCAGTAAGTGTGGAAGAAAGCTACCACAGAGAGGGAGGGAGAATGGATCCATATTTGTGGTTGGATAAAACTAATTACACACTGACATAGCCGACGGTATTGCTTTCGTTTCGTAAAAGTTATAACTATTTCGATTTCGGGATATTGAAAAGAAGTTGTACATTTCGGCGATATGTCGAACAAAAATATTTCTTTCGTATCGGCTGTATAGTCTAAGATCGGAGACGGAGGTTTGTAAGCAAACAGCAGGAGTACAGGGAAGGGCGTCCCTTGCCTGAGGGGCCACTAATCCGACTACCTGGCGAAGGGTCAGGTGTGGCAAGTGTCCGGCGTGGCAAAAGTCCGCCGTGGCAAGTGTCCGGGATCCGAAATTAGTCCATCAAGAAATAAAGAAGAAATGGCAGCTATCGTACAGTGGTTCCAAATATCTTTTCTTCAGATATTACGATTATCCGCTACATATATTCAGCTAATATTCAGTGGAAAACACTTGGCACCGTATAGGAGATATTACATGCACGCACAATGTCAATCTCTTTTGTAATAATAGTACTTTCGCTAATACTAGAGAGCATATCTTTATTTCAGAAACCTCTGTTTGCCACAACATAATAACAAAACATAATAAACAAATCGTAAAACATGGTCAGTTAGTGGAAATCGACATTAACATCGCTTCCAGTAGAAAAAATGAAGATGCATCATAAACTTCGATGCCCGCTTCACCTCACCCACGCATACAAACCGTATGGACAGCAGTTGTTATTTCACACTTACTAGTTGACCTGAAATTGGACAGAAATATCTCCGAAGTTGGTCGTCTATAACAAAAATCATACCTCTACATACATGTTCGATTGTTGTGTAAAATAGAACAGTAAGATGTTGAATAATGGAGTTGCTGCCTGTTGGAGGTAACTAAACAACGTCGCTGGCGTCGCTGTCTTTAACAATGGCGTGCACGCGCCTATAAACATTTCATGAGCGTAGCCCAACTGGAAATTTGGTTATTTACAAATTTGGAAGTAATTGAACTAAAACATTATAAATAATTATACAACCTGAGACTATTTTTCGTCTCGATAATGTCAGAGACATTAATGATCAAGGTGAAGCTGTGAATTAAAATTTGTGATGCGACCGCTGGTAGGTCTATGGTTCGCAGTCGTTCGTTCAGTTTGTTCGTTGAATGTTTGGCTGAGCTTTATTATTATTGTTATTATTATTACAGAGGGCGTTCAGCCCCCTGACCAGGCGCCAAAAAAAAAAAAAGTTCAAATGTTTGTTAAGCTTAAGGGACTTAACTACGGGGTCATCACTCCCTAAACTTACAAACTACTTATGAACTACCTACAACTAAGGACGGCACAAATATTCATGCCCGAGGGGGGATTCGAACCCCCGACAGTAGTGGCCGTGCAGACCGTGACTGAAGCGCCTCAGTCCCCTCGGCCACCGCGGGCGGCGACTAGGCGCCCTGAGCCACGGCGTACCGCTAGACCACCGCGTCACTAGCGGTTAAGGCGCCTCGAAATACTGTAAGCACGATTTCCTCCGTGTCGAAAGCTGTAATACAGCTTGTGTGTTGCTATGAGACACTGCCACTACTGCCAAGCTCTCCATGCAGCGGAATAGCACCTCGGCAATGGACGGTTCCCAGCGGCCCTGCCTTTAACCTCAGGCAAAGGAGATATGAATACCATTAGAAATGAATTATACAGCGTTGTGATGCATAGGTCTAGCGGTGAGACGTCTGCCTACTAAGCGCGAAGGTCTGGGTTCGATTCCCGGCCGCATCACAAATCTTAATTCAATGCTTCACCCTTACCATTAACTAAAACACTTTACATAATCATTAAGCATCTTTGTTTTTATCACACTTTTAGATAAAATTGACAAAAATCTAACATTTTATCTACTCCAAACAATGAAACAAAATTGTCCTTAGAAACGAATGTCGAAGAAAGGGCTTTGATTATCTGCAGATATTTTAAATTTCGTACGTAGTAATCATTAGTTGGGCGTTAGATTGTCCTCTAACGGAGCCAGCCGACCGCGCCTGACAGCCGTCTCCGCTCCAGCGGGCTCTGCTGCAGAAGCGGCGAGGCCGGCCGAGCCTGGAGCCTGCGGCGCCTCTGGCCGTGCCGTGCTCTGCGGCTGCGGCTGCGTCACACCCGACTGCCTGCGGGCCACGGCGGGGGGCGCGACGAGACCAGACCGCTTACGGCCGCCGCACTCGGCACACTGTGAAACGGCGGCTGCTTCGAGAGGCGTCCTATTGTTTACACACTCTATCGGAAATATTGCCTCACCGCTAACAGCATCGATTCGGTCGTCACTGTGAAGGGTAGACAGTCACAAAATTCGTCACCTCCGTCATCCTCCGGCAGCCATCTCTGAATTTGTTCATAGATATTGGATGGATAACTCGCCATGCAAAAATCAATATGCACAGATCACAAATTTCTTCTAACGACAAAAACGTTTAAATGTCAATACTATAAATCACAAAATATCAACAGTAAATTTAAGTACCTATTACATTGATTTTGAATGTTTACCTCAGAAGCACAATTTGTGCATTTCACGAGCGGTCGCGTGGGTTACAGACTTTGACACCTTTGCGCCGCCGGAGCACGCTACAAGCGGCAAGTGCGATTCGTGCCTGAGGAACAACACGTCAAGTAAACAACGAAATTGAGTTTTTAATCGTCTCATCACATCTACAGCGGATATTAAGGAAAAATTGGTAAACTCACATCAAGATCTTTATTTTTGAGCAAACTAGTTGTAAAATTGTTTCATACTAAGTTTTGCTTTAATGATAAGACAACTTTTTCCACAGCACTGACACGGCGGAATATTTTGAACACGTTCATTGATTGATTTGTGTGCAAGCAGGATTGTTCACTATCTGGAAATGTATAAAAACGTTTTGTCGAAATACATTGCGATAAAGTTATGCAAAATAAGTAAGATACGAATCTTTTATATATGCATACAACATCTGTAAACGGTACCTGGTTCTGCCTGTGCAGTCAGATTCACTTTGCACACCCCTGTCTTTTGGTGATTTCGTTTCTTAATTTGAGGACGATAACTATACTAGGTACCGCATTAGGTTTTACATTTTTTTTACTGCCATTCTTGCGGTTTGCCTCAAACTGATCAGGCGTAATATAAAGCTAAAAAATGAAAACCTATGTCAAACTATAATGTTATAGAGATGGGAAAGCTTAAACATCTGACGGTTCCGGAACAAATGAAACCGTACAGTGAGGTTTCGAAACACTGTTTTAAAACCGTGAAACAAGTGTATATTTTGTAACAGTATGGGCCTGACAACTGTACTGGTAACATCGTCAATGTGTACTGTATGATTATTTCTACAGAACCGTATAATTCGAGGCTAGCAATTGTGGGA
Source organism: Locusta migratoria (assembly GCA_026315105.1). Classification (NCBI taxonomy): domain Eukaryota; kingdom Metazoa; phylum Arthropoda; class Insecta; order Orthoptera; family Acrididae; genus Locusta; species Locusta migratoria. Next base: position 10,929,311 of record CM048744.1, read on the forward strand.
GAAAAAATTAATCTTTTATTCAGATGCGCGGCAATTATATTTACTACACCGGCAAATTTTATCTACCACTCCGGCGGTGTCACGTGGTTATGTTGTCAACAACAACAACACGATAGAAAATCATTGCCAAGGTGTTTATATTCTTAGAAATCCGAATAGAATGACTTGATTTGTGTTTAGTACAGTTCGTGACGTAAATAATGCCGTTCCTGCTCTGTGGTTGACAGGTTCTTATAAGCACCCTTGTTCGCTCAGTGAAAGTACTTGTCCTCGTACAACGTAGATTTCATGACAAAACATTTGCAGTGTAACGCGATTGGCTAATTCCAACGACACATGATTGCCAACATTATCACGAGAGACCGCCAGGACGGTAAGTAAAATTTAAACCCTGTACCAAATGCACTGCTTTCGCAATAAGTGACGTTCCTGTTTTCAAATTAGCTAAGGACTGGCGTTTTTATCTCTAATATATTGGTATTTATCAAAGTAGATGTAATTAATACATGTTGCTTTCCATTAATCTAATGCCTAATGTTGATAGGTGTTATGTGCTAACCTACATGTGATATTATCACATAACATTAACTGAGCTAACATTATGAAAAGGTTTAAGTTTTTACACTTCGTTATCGCACTGCTAGGAACATCAGTAAAACAAACTTTATCTTAAAATACGAGTTTTGGAGATCTATTTAACGGTCGGCTTCATTTACGGTCGAAACTTTCGTAATATGCAAGTTAAGTATAAATACGAAATTCGTCAAGTACGGCACATTATGCTAGATTTTCATGTATTTATATCTTTTAAAAATATCTTTTCTCTTACATGTTTGTCCGTCCGACATTGCTCGCCAGAAACTTGTATGAACAGATAAACCTAGACGTTTACTCGATATTTCAATACAAATTTACTTACTTCGCAAAATTTTGCATTCTCGTATGGAAATGCATTTTTTCTTCCAATGCGGTGTACCCACAATTCGCGTCTTTTCGCATCTCTTTCGCCCTGTGGAATGCGTAAAACTTGCTACCTCGAACTGTCTTAGTATAACAATTCACTGCCGACACTGCGACATTTTTCAGCATATAAAAATGGAATATGCTATGTTAAGCTCTTAATTTAATAGATAATGAGTCTACACATTTCCAACACCTCTAAATGGTAAAATAACAGCTATTTAAGTGAAACATGCCATTTACGCTGATGGATTGCTTACGCCTAAAATGGCGGACGTGCCCCACCCACGCTCAACTGACCAATAGCAGCCGGCGGTTGTCGGCATGCCACACACGAAAGGTTGGCGCTACTCTCGCAATACCCACAGGCCTCTAGGAGGGAGCGACGAGCAGCGCGCACTCTGCGAGCCGACGCGCCTCTGGACCGAGGCAGTCGCCAGGTGCCAGGGAGAAGGCAGAAGAGAGCCGCAGACACAAGTTGACCACCTTTGTGTGCTTCAGTAAATAAAACGCGTATGAATAATCTATGGAGCTGTTTCAAGCTGCCTACGCTTCCTGCACCGAACCTTTGCTGTAAGCTAGACCGGGACGACAACTCGACAAGTGGCAACGAGGACGATTCGGCAAATGGCGACGAGGAGAAAAACGACCCACATTACGAGGTGTTAATTACGCTGCGCCGTTAATCTGCTTGTTACTTTATTCCAGGACGCAATTGCAGCATAGAATCTTTTGTGCGTTTCTATTGCAGGGAGACGAGTCAATTTCTATATTTTCGCTTTGTTTCTGTTCGTGTCGTTTTTGCAGCACGTCAGTTGCCACTGGCACATCGCCGCCGCTCCCTGCGCTCGACGCACAGCAACTGATGCCATGCTCCAGTTTCAGAGCCAACAAACCGCTTCACTGCTGTCTGCTGCACGACACCTTCTGGTCGCAGCTGTGCAACAAAATATGCGAATTCCGCTGCAGCAGCCACCGCCACCGGTCATTTCATCATTCCGCCAGTAGGACGAAAAAGAAGAGGACTGGACACAATGGTTGCAACAGTTTGAAGCCTACACCACGCTGCACCGGATACGAGCTACTGTCAAACTCCACTTTCTTCTGTCACGTGTAGGTCCCTAGGTCCCCCAGCGTTCCGTCTCGTCAAGAAACTGTTTCCCACCGCGGAGACTTCTGAACTTTCTTGTGATTGAGTGGTAGGAGCCCTCACGGCATATTATGAACAGAAATCAATGTAGTGGCCGCTAGATATCGTTTTTTCCGGTGTGGGAAACGTGAAAATGAAACATATATGCAGTGACTAACAGATCTTCGAGGTCTTACTAGGATGTGTAAATTTAAATGTGCGTGTGGAGCACTGTATTCAGATGTGATGTTACGAGACACTATTGTCTATAATCTAACTGACGTCAGAGTCGAGGAGCAGATTCTGAAAATGGCAGAGCTGTCCTCCCATCGAGTAGGACAGATCTGGAAACAGTAGGATCCGCGGAAGCTGTGCCTCGGGCCCACTGCGTACCGCACCGCAGCCACGTGCCGAGGCGGACGCCCGCCCGCTCAGAGCGTGTGTGCCGATGCAAATGAGGGACCGAACGACCAGGTCGTCAGTCCCCACTCAAAGCGTAAACAAGCAGATAGGCGCAGAGCCTTGTCTAATCAGGAAGTCGAGTGTTCCTCGCGGCACAAACGGCAGAACTGCCCGTCCCGGTCAGCAAAATGCTATCCGTGAGGCAAGAAAGGTCACATACAAAAAGTCTGCTTACAGCAAATTAAACGGAATTTGCCATCCCAGCCCAAACAGCGACAAGACAGTACTTCTTCAATAAATTCAGTATTGTCAAAACCCATGGCTACCTCTCGTAACAACGACGACATGGAAGTAGTGCAAGTTGTTCGCCAGACCTGAAAAATGTATGTCAATTTGAGTCCGAATGAGATTTCTTTAAAGTTTCAACTAGACACAAGTGCATCAGTCACATTCCTCAATCGGAAAACTTATGAACTGTTAGCATCGCCGCACCTTTCTCGCGCTAAAACAAGGATAATAGCGTACAATGGCAATGAAATTCTTGTACTAGAACAGTGTTCACTACCTGCAGAGGGCCGATCGCAAATGCACGCAGTGACATTTCAAGTGCTTCAGTCTTATGAAGGAGAGAATATATTTGGTTTAGATTCTTTTGATCTTTTCGGTTTTACTGTGCAAGACAGTGTGGTGTCGCACAAGTATGAACTGCGTGCCACGTACTTACACCGCGTGCCTCCATGCACGCACGGCGCGGCGTTCTTACGACGTCAGCCACGAGCGCCCTCTGCTGCAAATCCGCTCGTGGCCACTGGACCGCATCGTTCACTTGGGACTGAGATAGGAACCAGTTAACACTTCGGAATCAGATAGAATCCAGTGAAGACTTGGCTATCGGATAGGCACTAGGAATTATCAGTAGGCAGGCCTCTATATAATCCATGTATCAGAATTCTGCAGTCAAGAACTATGTAAAAGTTAAGTATTACTAAGTCTCTATGAAATATATATATCTCATTCTAATTTACTCTAGTGTTTCTAGTTTCTGCTGTCCCACTGGCTGGTCACCTCCATACCTGCACACGCGTGCATCCTTTATTTCTGTGTCGGTCTCTTTCTACTCGGCCACCGACACCTACGACAACCGGCGGACGGGACACAAAAGTGGCGACGAGGATGGGATACAAAAGATAATGTTTTAGTTGTGAACAGTTTTGATGCTAAAGACAGTGTAGACAAGTCGCTGAAAGACTTTCAAGATTCATTTGCTGCAGGACTAGGGAAAGCTAAATATTCTGCTGCACACATTACTCTCAAAGAAAATGCCAAACCAAAATTTTGCAAGGTTCGTAATGTACCGCTCGCCTTACGCGACAAAGTAGTGCAAGAAAATGGTGCAATTAAACCAATACAAGCTAGCCAGTGGGCGAGACCGGTTGTAATTTTGCAGAAGCCGTCAGGTAGAACTCGCATTTGTGTTGATTTCAAGGCTATCCACAATCCACAAACAGTTGTAGACAGTTATCCTTTGGCGAAAACAGAAGATTTACTGGCTAGGTTAGGTGCAAGAAAATATTTCTCAAAAATAGATTTGAGCAATGCCTACCTTCAACTGCACCTCGACGAAGAATCACAGAAAATTTGTGTTGTCAATACTCATCTGGGCTTGTTTAAATATTTGCGTTTAACTTTTGGCAGTGCATCCGCGCCTGCAATTTTTCGAAGATATTTGGAACAGCTTACAGCTTGGGTACTATGTTGTTCAAACTACTTGGACGACATAATTGTGTCAGGCCGTACCCCAGAAGAACACAATGCAAATTTTAGAAAATTATTTCAAGTTTTGTGAGATGGAGGTCTCAAGTGTAGCATAGATAAGTGGGACGTTTCAAACCGGAACTGCAGTATCTAGGACAGTGATAAACAGTCAAGGTGTGCACCCAATGCAATCACATTTGCTTGCCATTCGCGGGCTGCCGGCACCAAAAAATGTGAAAGAATTACAGTCCGTCTCGGGAAAGTTAACTTACTATATTAGGTTTATTCCCAACGCAGCACAAATTGCAGCCGCTTTGCATCGGCTACGCCATAAAAATGTTTGTTTTGTTTAGACAGAAGAATGCCAACGCGCATTTAACAGTTAAAAGATGCCTTGCTCAGTGATCAATGTTTGGTGCACTTCGATCCAGAAAGACCATCGTATGGTCTTGGGCGATACTGTCACATAGACATGGGGATACGGACCGTCCTATAGCGTTTTCATCCAAAGTTTTGACAGACACACAGTGCTGTTATTCTTAAATTGAGAAGGAAGCTTTAGCAATAGTGTATGGTGTCACAAAATTCCATCACTACTCGTATGGAAGAACATTTTATTTAGTCACTGACCACAAGCCATTGCCGTCATAGTTTCATCCAGATAAGCCGATTCCTACTCGCACGGCACACAAATTGCAATGATGGGCATTGCTATTATCACAGTATCAGTGTGAGATTGTGTACAGATCCACAACTCGCCATGGAAATGCCGACGCACTTTCCCGACTTCCGGTTGGCCATGCCAAAAACATTGATGCTTCTTAGACATCTAGTTGTCAGATAGCTGCTCAGGAAGATCGTTTGTTGCAATCCTTTCTGTTGGACTATAGCAAAATTGCTCGGGCCACAGAAACAGACACCGATTTACGAATTTTGCTGCTCTACATTCGCAGACAATGGCCTCATTCACAACGTGCATTCAAAATTCACTGGTGCGTCGCTATTTTGCTAGAAGAAATGAACTTTCAGTGCATAGAGGTGTCATTATAGTTTCAAATGACAGTGGACAATCGCGAGTGTTGATCCCGCAACGTTTGCAGAATCAAGTATTGGACTTACTTCAACAAGAACTAAGCAATTGGCACAACGACACCCAAACAGAACAGATGACGTCACGGTGTTCAGTGTGCGCTACCAAGCAGTCCGCCCCACCTCAGAAATTTTTTGCATGGCCCAAAGCAGATTCTCCATGGCAACGAGTGCATACTGATTATGCTGGTCCCTTCTGGAACACTAAGTGGCTTATTGTGGTTGATGCTTTTAGTGGTTACCCATTTGCAATGCCTATGTCTTCTACGACTTCTAGTAGCACGATTAGGGCGTTGTCTTCAATTTTTTGTCTGGAAGGTCGCCCTGAACTGACAACGGCCCTCAGTTCACATCGCAAGAATTTCGCTCCTTTTGTGCACACAATGGAATTAAGCATCTCACCAGTGCACCGTTTCACCCGCAGTCAAACGGCGCTGCGGTACGATTCGTCCGGACATTTAAGCAACAGCTGTCCAGACTTGGCTCGGAGCACTCACGGGAGGCAGCTTAGCAACTCTTCCTAGCCTACCACCGCTCGCATCCCAGAGAAGGGCCATCGCCGGCCGAACCTCTACACGGTCGCCGCCGCAGTCGGTGGGAGCAGGGCGAGATCATCAAATGTTTGAGTGCTCACACGTTTGACACTCCAGGAGCTGACGGCGTCGTTCACAGGTACCGCGACCACACTCGCCTGCGTGCCTGTCGGCAGGTTCGCGCAGCCCCGCGCGACCTCGGCGGCCGCCCCCGCAGCAGACCTCCCGACGACACGCAGACGGCGCCCTCGCAGCCCTCGCAGTCCTCGCGGCCCTCGCAGCCGGGGGATGGGGGAGGGATGTTGTGGCTTAAAGTGGGCGCCGTATGCCAGACGCGAGAGAACGACCGTGGAGGAGGCAGCGATCGACCGAGCCAAAAAGCAGGGAGTAAATGAAGATGCGCGCTACGTCTAGGCCGACGTACGTCTGGACAGCCCGTCAGTTACCAGGCAGTTACTAGTCAGCTACGAAGTCAGAAATAGGAAAGTACTAAGTAAGAATGCGGCTACTAGGTCTCACCGCAGCTAGCAGCGTTTAGAAGATGACGACGCGCGAAGAGAGAAGAAAAGAGCAGATAGGAAACGAGTATCTTTGTATTCTTCAGTAAATAAAACTTGTATCAATTATCTATAGAGCTGTTTCAGCTGGCTACACATCCTGCACCGAACCTTTCCTGAAAGCTACACCGGGACGAACTCGACAAATGGCAACGAGGACGATTCGACATAGATGATTCAATTGCAGAAATATTAAAAAAAAGCTTTAATCAAATTTCAGAAACTAAATTGAAGCATACAATTGTAATTGTGGCGACTTTAACTTACCCTCAGAGTGTTGGCAAAAATAGGTGTGCATATTCGCATCTGGGGCTAAGCATCGTCGAAAGTGTACTGAACAACTTCTCCGAAAACGATATTGAGCATTTAGTTTATGAACAACATAGACAACTAAACGGTTATGAAAATATACTTGAACATGTAGCAACAAATAATCTAGAACATGAAAAGAGACACAGGGATAGGTGATAATGCGTTGTACGAGTGAGACGAAGCATCGAAATTACAGAGTCCACGAAAATTAAACGGAAAAATGATCTATTCAGAAAAAGGGGATAAAATTGGCTGAACGCTTTCTTAAGAGAAAATCTCCAGTCTTTCTAAATACACGACGTGAGTTTATAAAGATGAGGTCACTCGGATGTGGTTTTTCAGAAACAAAGAAAGAAGCGTGCTACATTTAAACAGACACAACATCAACAAGGCCGGCACTCGTCTGCAGAAACTCGAAGGTTAGCACCAACTTAGATGCGAGCAGCCTCTCGTGACAGTATAGAGAATCCAAAGATAATCTGGTCGTATGTATACTAGCGCGAAAACACAGTCTAAGCTATAGTATTCAGGTTGCTATGGATGACAGTGCGGCTAAAGCAGAACTACTAAATACAGATCTCAGAAATTCCTTCACAAGATAGGACAAAGCAAATGCGCCAGAATTCCGATGAAGAACAGCTGCCAACATGCGAAATTAAAATTTAGATACTCAGGAACAGTAAAGCAACTTAAATCTCTCAGAAAAAGCAAGTCTTCTGGTCCAGAATGTATGCCAAATACATCCTTTGAAAGTATGATGTTGTAATAGTTTCGTATAAAGCCATCATATAAAATTTAGTATTCAGCGAAAGATCCGTACCCAAAAGTAGAACGGAATATCCGTTTCTGGACCATAAAATTGATAACAAATTAATTGGAATACTTGTGTAATTAGAGTAATTGCGTAATTAAGAATACTTGTGTAGTTAGAGTAATTGTTTATTGTATTTGTTTATTTATTTATTTGTTTATTACACTTGCATATGTTCACTCCTCCACACCTGGCGTGGATCTGAGGTCAACCCACCCCATCACATGACCAGCCTCTCCCCCTCCCTCACCACTACCACATGACCACCGACCAATGGGAGCACACCATGTGACTACCCTCCCCCCCACCCTACCACGTGACCATCGACCAATGGGATCACAGCATGATCCCAACTGACAGCCTGCAGTCATTCAGACGCAGAGTGGCGGAGGGATAACAACAGCAGCAGCAACAGCAGCATAGAAAGGTTGCAATTACAGTAATTACCTTTGACTTCCGTAGTTAGGAGATTCCTAGCACAATCACAAATCGGCGGAAAGACCAATTCCTGGTTGCCCTGGAAGGCTTTTTCCCGTCCAATCTGTTGGAGCACCTTCACATTTTTTTCCTTTATTGTGGTTTCAATTCCCCTAAAAAAGGGACGGGCCAGCAGCGCTCACTGGCGCTCTTCAGCCTACAGAAGTAAAATTTGACAGCGAAGAAACATAAAAACACAAAGGAGATAAAATTTTGGAGATTACACATACATAAAACGGAGATTTAAAATGGAGATAAAACAAAGTACATAAAATGGAGGAAAACGGTGGTGACATAAAACATTTGGAACGGCGAAAGTGGTGAATAAAAACAGTTGCTCGAATGTCAGTGGCACACACATAATTAAAATGAGCATAGGGTGGCGGCTATGGTGAGACCGTCCACTATTGTGGAGTTAAAACAAAAAACACAAGACACATTCGGAGAAATACACAAGTTAAAACTGACGGTGGCGGCTGCAGGTTGGTCGTCCACTGTTGTAAAATAAAACAATGTAGCTAAAGCACACCACACTTGTCAAAGCACAAAGGAGGTTCCATAGATGGTGGGGCACTGACAGCATTGAAGATGTGGTGTGGGGGGGAAATGGGATGAAATGAGAGGGAGAGGGTGGGGAGGAGCCACACAGCCGGTAGGGAAGGGACGGGGGGGGGGACGATGTCCCAGGAATCCACAGGGAAGAAGGATAGGGGAGGGTGGTAAGAGGAGGATCCGGGGGGACGGAGGAGGGGTGAAGAGACAGGAAGGGAAGGATAGTCGGGGCCCTCAGGGAGAGAAGGGGGGAAGGGAGCAAGGAGAAGGATCACAGTTGGTATGAAGGGTAGATGTCAGGTCGGAGGGCAACACCCAGCAGGGGGAGGGTACGTAAGTTGCCATGGGAAAGGATCCGGAGGGTGGACAAGTGGAGAGCAGGGGGAATACAGTGGTGGATGCACGGCAATGGACGATGTGCAGAGAGGAGGGGCTGGACTAGAGGATTAGGCGGATCTGATTTGCGGGATATGTAACAGAGGCGGAGATGTTCAATAAAGAGAACGAGTCAGGGGAAAGGAATGAGATCATAGAGGATCTGTGTGGGGGAGGGGGGATAAAGGGGGAGACGGAAGGCGAGGCAGAGGGCATGGCGCTCCAGTATCTCCAGAGATTTGTAGAAGCATGGGGGAGCGGAGATCCAGGCAGGATGGGCGACACAGAGGACAGGGCAGATGAGGGATTTGTAGGTATAGAGGATGGTAGAACGGTTGAGGCCCCATGTTTGGCCAACAAGGAGTTTGAGGAGGCGGAGGCGGGAGCGGGCTTTTTCTGGGATAGTGCGTAGATGGGGAGTCCAGGAGATGGTGCGATCAATAGTGAGTCTCAGGTACTTTAGCGTAGAGGTGAGACGAATGGGACGGTTATGGAGGGTCAGATAAAAATCTCGGGGACGGAAGGAAGGGGTAGTACGACTGGTAGTATCGCTTGGGTTTTGATAGGATTTATAGACAGGAGCCACTGGTTTCACCAAGCGGCAAAGAGGTCAAGGTGTTCCTGGAGCAGGTGGTGGGAACGGGCAATGGTGGGAGCTAAGGCAAGGAAAGCGGTGTCATCAGCATATTGGAAAAGGTGTACAGGAGGGGCAGGCTAGGCATATCCGAGGTATACAGGAGATACAGGAGGGAAGAAAGGACAGAGCCTTGGGGAACACCAGCAGAGGGATAAAAAAGGCGGGAGTCGGTGTTGTGGATGGTAACATAGGTGGGGCGGTTGGAGAGGAAGGAGGCAATGATCCGGACGAGGTTGATGGGAAGAGCATAGGTTTGGAGTTTGAAGAGCAGGCCAGAGTGCCAGACACGATCGTAGGCCCATTCGAGGTCTAAGGACACAAAGATGGCGACACGACGGGAATTTATCCGGAGGGAAAGGAGTTGCGTAAGTCGAAGGAGTTGGTCGTCAGTGGAGAAGGAAGGACGAAAGCCACATTGGGTGTCTGGGAGAAGGTGTCAGTGTCAGCCTTTCGAAACAACACGAACGCATCGCTAGCCGGCAAGCGGCACGAATCACACGTGCTCGGCTAAGCAAATAGTTCCTCTCCTCACACATGAAGAAGAAGCGCTCGTCGCTGCACTCTGCGGACGAACCTCAAAAATTATCAAACGTATATTGCGTCTCAAAAACAGTGATAGCAATGAACGAATCATACTTATCTATAACCATTATTATTTTATCAAACCTCTCTTTCTCTCTTTTTCCTATTCCACAAATGACCTAAAATAAATAAATGCACGCCACGAGTAAAACAATCCAGCAGAGAATAACGTCCTGGAATGCGAGAAATAAGTTTATAGTTTTTTTAATGTAGCTTACGTCGTCCTTTCTGGAACCAGTATTATGTAGGAAAACGCGTCAGGCTATGAAAGATACGCATACGTCATATTCCAATACACACATGTGACCACATTTATTTATTATTACGCACTGCATCTAGGTTACAAGTTATCTGATCAGCACACTGCAGGTACAGTAATCGCATTTGGGATTATTACATTTTATTTCTTCTGCAGAGAGGGACAGATGAGCGCAGAATCTCTCCCTGGCGAAGACGCGCCCGGTTGCCGCAGCCGACCATAGCAGGTGGTAGATGGCCGGAATCCACTGTGAAAGAATCCTTTCGCCTACTGCATACACAGATTTCTGACAGCTCTCCTCCGTTAGAGCTCAAATCACCAGTACTTCGCGGCAACGTCTGGATCTCGGACACTGCTCCCGGTTACAACACTCTGCGTGTACGCCCCTGACTCTTACGATACCTGCAATTCCGTATGGAACAGAGGTTACGCATAAAACGGCCGCTTCTTAACTCTGGTTATTCCATCGGTTTTTCACTTCTTCAAACGAGAATACAACACGTAGAAGACATTATTATGATTTCGGTCAGTACAACGACGCAAGATCGATCTCCATAGATGTTTACCATAAAAAAGCGATTACATTTTAAAGTCATACTCGTAACTAGTTTTCACAACGCTGTCTGTTTTAACCCTTTCAGACCCAGCGTGCAATACATTGGACACTGGCGTTTTATTACTTTCACAACACTATACGTTCTTGCTTTACTCTGAGCCATAGTGACCTGTTCACTGGACTCTCTATCCCCCCCTCTCTCTCTGTCCTTCCGCCCCCCACGTCAGCGCACACACACACACACACACACACACACACACACATGCAGTGTTCTCTCGGCAAGCTACATAAAACAAAACTTATAGTCCCATCAATACAGATGTGGTACAAAATATCATAACGTTTTATTATTATTTTAAGCTTTACATCTCCAAATGATCTAAGAGGCATCAAAACCTTCTTTCGATGCACACAAGAGACCGCGTGCACTCAGCCCCCCCTGCGGTCGGCAGAAGGCCTTGTTCTCCACTCTGTCACTCATACAGCTATACCTGGAAGGGCTCCAGCTTTTCGAGAGACGCGGCCCATTGTATAGACAGATTCCAACCCATTCTCCTATAAAATCATATAAACCGCACTCCATCTAATTTCGAGCAGTACACCGACGCGAGAGCAATTTCCCTAGATGTTTACCGTAAAAAAGCAATTTTTTTAAAGTCATAGTCGTAACTAGTTTTTCTACACGTTCTCTGTTTAATCCGGGCTTGTACATATGCAATAGCCTCATCCTTTAAAGTCTTTTGCCATATGATACAGTTTTCGCTTACCCTCATCCTTCTCAGGACTCGAGAAAATACCGTCGGTGACATACGTATGTATGGAATGCTCGACTCCCAGCGTAAATTACAGGTGAAAACTAAAAACATAAGGTATAAGCTTTTCTCGATCTGAGAGACAGAGCAATCTTTTTCGGACCCTCGTAACACCCAACTAATGAATTTGCAGAATAAATTAGCTCCAACAGCGTTTGTTAGGACAGTACATTGTAAATACCGGTCGTTCTCTCTTTCAGAACATTTAAACAGCCTCGCACAGATCTTCCAACCTCGTAATGCAAAGGCATAAAGAAAAGTAAAAATCTCTCGCAATCACATGTCTAGACGCTTTATAATTTCGAAAAATTTTACTAGCCAGTTCTACGTTAAGTATTCGTTTCCAAAAATGTCCTGGCATAAAAATCCCCTCGAAATCTAATGTGATGTCTAAATCCGGAAGATAGAAAGCATAGACACGAAGATGCTGTAGTATAGATGGGTGCACCTCCAATAAAACATCGATTAGTTGGACTTTATAAGATATATACCCATAGGACGTACATATTTCTCCCTGTATTCCACAAAGTAGCCACAAATAGTAACTTCGTCTTATCTCCAGCGTTTGCAGTGTCCAACTTGCAGAATTTACTACGCAGGTAGATGCACAAATCTATAACAATACCTCACCACACACTCACTCCACAGGCTACAACTAGCACACTTTAAGTTAGCAAACTATAGGAGTTTTATAAAACACGTTGATTTTCGACGAGGCCGGCCGCGGTGGCCGAAGGGACTAAGCCGCTCCAGTCACGGTCTGCACGGGCACTATGGTCGGGGGTTCGAATCCCCCCTCGGGCATGGATATTTGTGCCGTCCTAGTTCGTAAGTAGTTCTAAGTAGTTTGTAAGTTTAGGGACTGATGACCCCTATGTCCCATAGACTATACAAACATTTGATTTTCGACGAGAGAATTATGATTTACCGCAGCAGGCATATCCGCTACGTAACATAATGCACACCAGCCGTAAAGTAGAAAACACTAGCATACGATTAAACAGGCGATGCTTCGACGAAAGATCAGATAACGTACACACTGCAAAGTGTTTTTACAACCACCAAAGTGGGCTTCTTTAGAGCTCCACCGCGACGTGTATTTAGGGTATATCAACATTTTTTACTTACATTCCATCCCATCTAGCCTACAACACTCTCTGTAAGCGCCAAACATTTCCAACACAGTAACAGAACTACACCTGCAGTCAACACAAACCTACAACAAATGGATCTAGCCATTTCAACACGTTTTTTACAAACTTTTTGACCCAACTAGCATACTGCAAGCTCTGTATACGTCCGTAACAACCTCCAAACGCAACCCAGATAGGGCTATCCTTACATCCGTCACTAACCCAGTACGAACTCTTACGTTCCTCCACATATACGCCGCATAAACGAGTTACCACAGACGGTGTTATAACCTCGATCAGTAACAGACAAAATACCCCAGACACAGCGTATTTTTTAGACGCTGGTTTGGAGCCTGTACGTCCTATACATGTAAACATACCATTCGACGCTCGCACTTGACCTGGAGAAGTCATTGGTTTAATTTTTCCTGGCTGGACCAGATTACGAATACACGAGAGCTATTTTTACAAAGATAGAATTACGTTGACTGTAACAACAGACATGAGAATAATAAACTATTGAAACGCCTCAGCTATACCATAGCTTTTAATACACCATCAGCCCAATAAAGACAGCCTTTACAACTCATAAGGAGACAACCGCACAGATGCGTATTACCGACAAATACTACAACATTTCCTCACCGCTGACAGAAACGATGTTTTTACCCTACGAGATGACTACAGCAGTCGTTATAACTGCCAGGAGGAAGTTGGAAAGGTACAGGGAAGGTATGTTCTTGAACTCCATTACGTATCTTCGTTTCCTCCTGCATTCCACCTTCTTTATAGCTTTTATAACCAGCTCTGCACCTTCTGACCCATGCTTCTAGACGAGAACAATCGGGTATTTTTACTTTTCGCATTATTTCCTGTGTGGCATACTAGTTATAGCACTATGCGTCCCTATGTGTGTACTTTACCAAATCCTCTGATACACAATCCTGTGGTAATTTCCGTATGGAACACTAGGTTTACGACTATTACAAACGATTGCTTGTTAGGTATTGTTATTCCATCCGTTTTTAACTCTGCAAATGGCTGCTCCCAATCCTCCACATTTGGATACAATGTACCCCTTCTCCAAACAAATGCAACACGTTTTACGTGTAGAAGGCGTTCTGTGTTCCACTATTTTCGGCCAGTACCTTCACATAGGCGAGAGGTTCAATGCTTTGGTAGATTCTAGGTGTGTTCTTCGGGACTTGTGGTATAGAGACAGATTGACCATACGGCAGAGTACGGCTCCTTACATATGACTGTTAGTTAATTAGATTGAATAGTACGGTGCTGCACTCTACCGTATGGTCAATCTGTCTCTATACCACAAGTCCCGAAGAACGCACCTAGAATCTACCAAAGCATTGTACCTCTCGCCTACCTGGAGATTATTTAGTAATTCGCCTGGAAATATCAGTCAAAACCATAATTTAGAGAACGTTCTGGAGTCTTCTAGGGGAGAATCCGCTGGTTGTGGTGTGAATTTTGTGATCCGTGGCTTGATTTACTCTAAAAAGAGAGATAGAGGTCTATTTGCTGCATTTGAGCACTTACTTCGTCTTTGGGTATTACAAGGCTGGAGGCTACAATACACAATTAGCGAATGGATAGTGTTTTTGATCTTGTGCAAGACTGTTTAAGTGTTTTAAACTGGTAAAGGCGGATATCGACACCAAGAAAAGGAAGCTGGAATATATGTCTAAAGAAACTGCCATAAAGGACGAGTACAAACTAATGGCTTTAAACAGAGGGTGTGGAGAAATCTCGTTACGACTGGGAGTTTTGCTTGTCGGCGTACTGACCGAAAATAGCGGAACACAGAACGCCTTCTACACGTAAAACGTGTTGCATTTGTTTGGAGAAGGGGTACTTTGTATCCAAATGTGGAGGATTGGGAGCAGCCATTTGCAGAGTTAAAAACGGATGGAATAACAATACCTAACAAGCAATCGTTTGCAATAGTCGTAAACCTAGTGTTCCATACGGAAATTACCACACGATTGTGTATCAGAGGATTTGGTAAAGTACACACATAGGGACGCATAGTGCTATAACTAGTATGCCACACAGGAAATAATGCGAAAAGTAAAAATACCCGATTGTTCTCGTCTAGAAGTATTATCAGAAGGTGCAGAGCTGCTTACAAAAGCTATAAAGAGGGTGGAATGCAGGAGGAAACGAAGATACGTAATAGAGTTCAAGAACATACCTTCCCTGTACCTTTCCAACTTCCGCCTGGAACGGAAATAGGAGACGCCGATGTGGAACTACACTGCTTTTTAAAAATTAAATTGGATAACATTAATGTTACACCTAATAAGAATAAAAAACGAGGTTTGTGACCTAATACTTGTGTTCTTATTTATTATCTTAATAAAAATTCTACGAAAGCATAAAATTAATAGTACTGCTTCTGTTGTGCGAGGGGGTTAGTATAGGATGTATGCATCTCCCTGATTTTACTTAGTATGAGCCTCATTTGCACATTCGCTGAGTACAAGAATGTGGTTAGGGTTAGAGAGTTGTTCAATAACGTGCTGTTTTTTTTTTATTGTAAACGGTTATTTGTATACAATGATCACGCAAAAAGCATTTTTGAATAACATATAGGTGTCTTAATAGGTAAGGAACCAGTGGTATTGATTTGAATTTCACCGATCTGTTGCTACGTTTGACCTATAAATGGGTTGTAATCCCTTGCTTTGTTGATGTGATTACCTAAAATCTGTAATAGTTTGCATCTACAATAGTTAATTGTTGTAAAGACTTATAGCTGTTCGAGTAGAACGTTTCGGATTTACACGGTTTAGAAGAAGATACCAGAATACAGATTGCTTGTCAGAGAGCGGTAACTCGCTCGGTAAGGTATCTGTTAGGGATATGTAATTCTGAGTTGTTCTATTCTACAGCTAAGCAAAGCGTTCGTTTAAATAGATGTTGCTCGGTACTAGGGTTGCCAGATCTCCGGGCGCCGCCCGTAGTGCCCGGCCACAGAATAGAGAGCATACAGAAGGGAAAGCTGGGGGCGGCGCCTTTGATCTGTATGTTACCAAGCGTTGCGCTCGACGCCATATTGAAAAGCAGTAAACGCGGAACTATAACCACTTAGTACTTTGGCTGGAAATGGACTTTTTACAAACTGCAGCTAATCTCATCTTTACGAAAGGAAACGGCTTTCCATTATGCTCTCATCTATTTTGCGCCCTCTTCTTGCACCTAATTGTAATCCATCGAAAAAAGATAGACCTAAATTTTAATACAACTACGAAAATGTACGGTGGAATCGATGATCGTTTTATTTGGTGCTAATCTCTAGAAAAATCCCAAATGACGCGGAGTTATGTTTGGGAAATTAGTTATAAACAAGAAAGTGACTTTACAACTGCCAGGTTTTATTTGACACGAATAAATTCGCACAAAATATTAAGTCAGACTTAGCAGTACAACGTGATTACACAGAACTAATGACGTCTGGGCGTATATAAAAGTTGTATTTTCTTTAGGAGTATCATTTGTTTACTGATCGGAGAAGGACATATAGAGGAATCTGTCAACCACAGAGCAGGAACAGCATAAAATAATTATTCCCCTTAATCTATTTGTTTGAGTATCCAAAGATCATTCGTTGCCAACATTAGCACACTACGCCTCCAATGCCGTAAGTAAGATTTTACCTGCCTACTTAAGCACTATTCTTTGTCATTCGTTTTACATTATTCCCTACAACGTTAAACTTATAAAATATAAATGTACTTCAACATTTCGATGATGTTGAACTGCTGCAGCAACAGCAACAGAGAGTTATCGCCAAGAGAAAAAGCAAGGCTACTTTTAATAATTATGCACACATTGCTCTCATTCGAAAATGATAACATTTAACTTTCACTACACACATAGCGAAGTTCACGTACTGCTCAGCATCTTTTGGGAAGATTAAGAAACTTATATCCTTATTTGTATTAGAATTATCGCGGCAATTAGGTGCTGAACACCATCGGCCGCCTTTTCTTTTATTGCTGCTCATAATAAAAACGGAACAGCTCCAACTACTGACACACAGTTCTTTCTTTTCACTGTACTGCACTGTACCAAATACATGTTTACTTTAATGAGATTCAGGCAGTTAAAATACACAATTAACAAACAAAGACGGCGCATTACCACGCCACGGAGTAGGGAGTAACCACGCGTTTACTGCTTTTCAAGATGGCCGATTCCGCGCTTGCGCACTACATTTTGGACGACAGACTGCAGCGGGAGTTTCCTTTCTGTATACTCCTTATTCTGTGGCTGCGTCTTCGAAGAGTTGCCGCTTGCGGCTCCGCGCACTGTGAAGGATCGCGTGCCACCAAAAAGAGCTTCTCCCGCCAGAGGTTCGAATCCCCCCCTAGGTCATGGATGTTGTGTTCGTCCTTAGTTTAAGTTACGTTAAGTTCGATGTAGATCGTCGCTACATGAGCATAGTACTTAAAAAGCGTTAAGATAAAGGTTACACGCAAGCCCGGAGATGATAGTCATTGGCCCGTAGACCCGGAGAATTCATTTCAAACCCGGGCCACAGAATAAGGAGTATACAGAAAGGAAACTCCCGCTGCAGTCTGTCGTCCAAAATGTAGTGCGCACCTAATTGCCGCGATAATTCTAATACAAATAAGGATATAAGTTTCTTAATCTTCCCAAAAGATGCTGAGCAGTACGTGAACTTCGCTATGTGTGTAGTGAAAGTTAAATGTTATCATTTTCGAATGAGAGCAATGTGTGCATAATTATTAAAAGTAGCCTTGCTTTTTCTCTTGGCGATAACTCTCTGTTGCTGTTGCTGCAGCAGTTCAACATCATCGAAATGTTGAAGTACATTTATATTTTATAAGTTTAACGTTGTAGGGAATAATGTAAAACGAATGACAAAGAATAGTGCTTAAGTAGGCAGGTAAAATCTTACTTACGGCATTGGAGGCGTAGTGTGCTAATGTTGGCAACGAATGATCTTTGGATACTCAAACAAATAGATTAAGGGGAATAATTATTTTATGCTGTTCCTGCTCTGTGGTTGACAGATTCCTCTATATGTCCTTCTCCGATCAGTAAACAAATGATACTCCTAAAGAAAATACAACTTTTATATACGCCCAGACGTCATTAGTTCTGTGTAATCACGTTGTACTGCTAAGTCTGACTTAATATTTTGTGCGAATTTATTCGTGTCAAATAAAACCTGGCAGTTGTAAAGTCACTTTCTTGTTTATAACTAATTTCCCAAACATAACTCCGCGTCATTTGGGATTTTTCTAGAGATTAGCACCAAATAAAACGATCATCGATTCCACCGTACATTTTCGTAGTTGTATTAAAATTTAGGTCTATCTTTTTTCGATGGATTACAATTAGGTGCAAGAAGAGGGCGCAAAATAGATGAGAGCATAATGGAAAGCCGTTTCCTTTCGTAAAGATGAGATTAGCTGCAGTTTGTAAAAAGTCCATTTCCAGCCAAAGTACTAAGTGGTTATAGTTCCGCGTTTACTGCTTTTCAATATGGCGTCGAGCGCAACGCTTGGTAACATACAGATCAAAGGCGCCGCCCCCAGCTTTCCCTTCTGTATGCTCTCTATTCTGTGACGCAGCTGTTGATGTGAGCAGCTTTGATGCTGCCGCCACTTCTGCTGTCACGCCGACTGAAGTGTGCCGATTGTTGATCCACAGTAATTGGCCGATCAGCTGCGGCATGTGAAGGCCACCCCTAGCAATGTTCCACCGGGCGGGGGAAGAGGGGGATACTTGCTGGGAGGAAGGAGATGATTAGGTTGTGTGGTTTCTTCTTTTTTTTTATTATTTTTTTTTTTTTTTTTTTAATAGAATTCACGTGTAATCCTCGTTGGGAGGAGGGAGTTGGTCGCAGTTGTGCAGTTCATGGGGGGGGGGGGGGGGGGTGAGTCATTGGTCAAGGGGGAAGGGGGCACGTCTGATCTCCGGGCCTGCCTCGAGTTCAATCTGGCAACCCTACTCGGCACATCGCTGTATGGACTGGGGTTTGACTTATTGGTTCATCTTGTATAAATTTCGTACTTCTTCTTTTACCGATTTTCTAAAAAAAAAAAGCTACCATACAAATTAGTGCTCAACCTGCTGTCTGTGTAGGTATCCACGTATAAAAGTTATAACGACTGCTGTGGTCATCTCTACGATAAAAACATCGTTTGTGTCAGCTGCCAGGAAATGGTGTTTCCTCACAAGGAGAGACACAGCAAATCATTTTCTTGCGCGCGTCGCCTTGGAGAGAGAGACATTATGATACTAAACAGTGCAGTAATAATTACGAAGCATTTGGCGCGGTTTTGTGTGCACAGGAGTGAGGTGCTATTTAGTATTAGACGTTCAAGTAGTTCCTATGAAAAACAGAGCTCGTTTCACTTAGGTGTAGGGTAATTAATAAAAATAATAATAACGCTAAGCGCTGCTGGAGGCCGCTGGTTTATGTTGCGTTGCACATCGTTGTGTCCTCGTCGCCGGGGTCAGCTAGTGGCGCGCTTAAATAATTATTTTTGGTGCGGGCTCTGCGGCAGTTCTTTCGCGAGGTAGCCTAGCAACCGATTTCAGTGACCATGGATTGAAAATTCTGTATAATTACTAGAGTAATGGAAGTACATATGTATGGCATTACAGTTGATCTATATGATCCACCTATATGCACATCTAATTTTGGTTGCAATATGAGCTCTAATTAAGGTTCTTTTTGTATGTTACCAAACAGAATGCTCTGATTTGATTTTTATATAAAGAAAAAGCTGCAATGTGAAGGTGCTCCACCGGATTGAAGGGGCGAAAGCCTTCCAGGGCAACCAGGAATTGGTCTTTCCGCCAATTTGTGGTTGTATTAGGAATCTCCTAACTACGGAAGTCAAATGTAATTACTGTAATTGCACCCTTTCTATGCTGCTGCTGCTGCTGTTGTTGTTGTTATCCATCCACCACTCTGCGTCTGCATGACTGCAGGCTGTTGGTTGGGATCATGCTGTGATCCCATTGGTCGATGGTCACGTGGTAGGCTGGGGAGGGGGTAGTCACGTGCTGTGCTCCCATTGGTCGCTGGTCACGTGGTAGGGGTGGGCCCGGGGGAGGGGGTGGTCATGTGATGGGGTGAGGTAACCTCAGTTCCACGCCAGATGTGGAGGAGTGAACATATGCAAGTATAATATACAAATAAATAAATAAACAAATATAATAAACAATTATCCTAATCACACAATTACACTAATTATGAAATTACTCTAATTATGTCAGTACTCTAATTAATTTGATATCAATTTTATGGCCGAGAAACAGCAATTGGATTCCACTGCCAAAGGCTGGAAAGTCTCACAGGTTACTCCAACTTTCACGGAAGGCAACAGGAGTTAACCACAAAATTACAGCCGTACTGATGACATTTTGTTCCAGGATTTTGGAATGTATGCTTTTTCCAAACACTATGAACTATCTCGAAGAGAGCAACCTGATAGTCATAGTCCGAAAGTATCGTTCATTCACAACTACATCTAGATGAGATACTCTGCAAATTACATTTAAGTGCATGGAAAAGGGTTCATCGCACTACCGTTAAACTATTTATCTCCCATTCCATTCTCGAATACAGCACAAGAAGAAAGAACATCTGTATCTCTCTGTTCGAGCTCTGATTTCTTGTATGTTATTCTGATGATCATTTCTACCTATGTACGTAGGAGTCAACAATATATTTTCGCATTCGGAGGAGAATATTGGTGATTGGAATTTCATAAGTAGCCCACGCCGCAGCGATAAGCACCGTTGTTGTAATGATTCCCATCCAAGATCCTGTATCATTTCTGTAACGCTGTCTCCCCTGTATCGTGACAATACGAAACGAGGTCCACTTCTTTGGACTCCTTCGATGTCCTCCGTCAAACCCACTTGATACAGATAAAAGCCATGGCGGATTAGCCGTGTGTACTGGAGCGCCGTGTTGCGGTGCATGCGGCAGTTCGCCGTCAGGGGTTCGAATCCCCCCTCGGGCATGGATGTTTGTGCCGTCTTTAGCATAAGATTGTTCATAAGTAGTTTGTAAGTTTAGGGACTGATGACCCCTTAGTTAAGTCCCATATGCTATATAAACATTTGGACATTTTTAAGGATCCCACACTGAGCAGCAATACTCCAAAAAAGGAAAGGACGGACAAGCGTAGTGTATGCTGTCTCTTTAGTAGTTCTGTTGCATCTTTTAAGGTTTTGCCAATAAAAAGCAATCTCTGGTTCGCCTTTCCCACGACATTATCTACGTGTTCTTTCCAGTTTAAGTCTCAAGTAATAGTAATTCCTAGGTATTTTGTGGCGTTTACGGCCTTCACTTTTGATCGATTTATCTCGTAAACAAAGTTTAACGGATTTCTTTTCGTACTCGTGTGAGCGACTTCACACTTCTCACTATTTAGAATCAATTACCAATTTTTACACCATATTGATATCTTATTCAGATCGTTCTGCAGTTGATTTTGATATTCAGATGATTTTACTAGACGGAAAATGACGGCGTCAGCTGTAAAGAACGTAAGAGAGCTACTTAGATTTTCCCCTAAATGGTTTATGTAAATAAGGAACAGCAGAGGCCACACAGGCCAATCTCATTGACGTTGATTAGCAGTAGGATTTTGGAACATATACTTTGTTCGAACATTATGAACTACCTCGAAGAGAACGACCTATTAACCAATAGTCAACACGGATTCAGAAAGTATTGCTCTTGTGAAACACAGCTTGCCCTTTATTCACACGAAATGATAAGCGCCATCGACAAGGGATCTCAAATCGCTTCCATATTTCTGGATTTCCGGAAGGCCTTTGGCGCTGTACCTCACAAGCGGCTTCTAATGAAATTGAATGCTTATGGAATTTCTCCCCAATTGTGCGATTGGATTCACGATTTCCTATCAGAAAGGAAACAGTTCGCTGTAATTGACGGTAAGTCATCGAGTAAACCAGAAGTGATATCTGGCGTTCCCCAGGGAAGCGTTATAGGTCCCCTACTCTTCCTTGTGTTTATAAACGATTTAGGAGACCATCTGAATAGCTCTCTTAGACTGTTCGCGGATGATGGTGTCGTTTATCGGTTAGTGAAGTCAACAGAGGATCAAAAGCAACTACAAAGGATTTAGACAAAATTTCTACATGGTGCGAAAATTGGCAATTGACACTAAATAAAGAAAAGTGTGAGGTAATACATATGGCCACCAAAATAAACCCGCTGAACTTCAATTACGCGATAAATCAGTCAAACCTTAAGGTCGTAAATTCTACCAAATACCTAGGAGTTACAATTACGAACAACTTAGACTGGAGAGAACGCATAGAAAATATTGTGGGGAAGGCGAACCAAAGGTTACGTTTCATTGGCAGAACGCTTCGAAGATGCACCAACTCCACCAAAGAGACTGCCTGCATCACACTTGTGCGTCCTCTCCTGGAGTACTGTTGGCCCTTGTGGGACCCTCACGATGTGGGACTGACGGAAGACATTGAGAAGGTTCAGAGAAGGGCAGCTCGTTTTGTTTTATGACGTTACGGGGAGAAATCGTCAGGAAAATGTTGCACGAATTGGGATGGAAATCTTTAAATGAAAGACGTTATTCATTGTGGCGTGATCTGTTTGCGAAGTTTCAATCACCGACTTTTACTTCTGAATGTGAAAATATTTTGCTAGCACTCAACTACTTCAGATCGAAATCGGAACGATTTAGGAGTTCTTTCTTCCCGTACGCTATTAGAGAATGGAACGGTAGAGAAAAGTTATGAAAGTGGTTAATGAACCCTCTGGCAGGCACTTAAATGTGATTTGCAAAGTATCTATGTAGATTTAGATTTATACGCAACCTGAAACAAAATTTCTTCTCCATTTCCCCTCAATTCAAAGTGAAAATAATATATTATAAAATATATGTAGATGACACAATAATACTTTTTTATGGACCAATGGACTTATGGTATAGTGAATTTTGAAGCTCAACTGAAAAGGTGAAATAATGAATCAGGTAATTTCCTTGGTTTATGAACCCTTCAATTTATGCAGGTTTGAAGAAAAATTGGAAATCAAGAGGCTAGGTAGACCGATTCCCAGTTTGACAATTTCCCTGACAGTTAAAACGAAAAGTAGTCAATTCAACAGAAAATGTAACGCCGAACTGTACATGAAGTATGAATGGCTGTGTGGCTACGATGTGAAAAACGCCTTATTTTGTTTCCTTGTTTATTATTTAGAGGAGAGTTCTCGGACTAAACAAGGAGTCAGTGACATTCAACACCTTCACGATAAAATTAGGAAACACGAACTTTCTTCGGTCCATGTTAATAATGTTTTGAATCTGGCAAGTCTAGGCATTGTAAATGTAGCCACATAATTAGACAGTGGATACAGAAGGTCCGTGGCATTACACAATCAAAAGGTTACAGATAATAAGTACACACTAAACCTAATAATTAATTGCATTCGTTTCTGTGGTTCTTTGGAATTTACCATCAGAGGACACAAGGAGACTCAATCATCTCCCAGTCCTGGCGTTTTTCGTGCCTCGATTAATTTTAGTGCAGAATTAGATTCAGTATTAAATCGCATTTGGAAAACGGAAGTTTTTAAAGGCACCTCAAAAACGATCCAGACTGAATTCCTCCAATGCATGCTTCAAGTCTGCCAAAAGGAAATTAGGAACGAAATTAATAGCTGACGACACCAGGGATGTAGCCTGTGTTTTCTAGGTGGTTATAATATATAGGCGCATCATTAATGGAAGACTAGTTGAAAGATTTTGGGATTTTATAGGACCAGAAAAGAATGATGCCCAGACTTTGGCAACGCACATCTTACAACAGTTAAGTGAGATTTTGGACAATTGTCCACACAAACTAAGAGTGAAAACATATGATGGTGCATCAATTATGAGTAGTTCGTCATGTGGAGTGCAGGCTCTTTTTTCCAATGCTTCAAATGTTCAAATGTTTGTCAAGCCTATGGGACTTAACTACGGGGTCATCAGTCCCTAAACTTACAAACTACCTATGAACTACCTACTAACTAGGACGGCACAAATATCCATGCCCGAGGGGGGATTCGAACCCCCGACCGTAGTGGCCGTGCTGACCGTGACTGGAGCGCCTCAGTCACCTCGGCCACCGCGGCCGGCTCCAATGCTTCATTCATTCATTGCTATGCCCACCAGTTAAAACTCATTATGCTTAAAGCCGCTTCTATTAATAAAGATGTGCGATTGTTTTTCGCCTAAATTCAGGGACTTTGAAGTTTTTGATTCATGTACATCCATGATATCTTTGCTCAATATCTTTTTTTTTTTTTTTTTTTTTTTTTTTTTTTTTTTTTTTTTTTTTTGAATGCGTTGAGCTGCAACACTGGAGAGGCCGAATTTTTTATTGGTGAAAAAAGTGCACTACCATCATTTCTGTACCATCATTTCTGGTCACCAGCCACCACTGTATGTTGGACAAACAGGAAGATATTTTTCAACCCGTTACAAGGAACATATGGATGCCCTTAGACTAGAAAACATAAGCAAATCCAGCTTTGCATCACACATAGCTGGGGGACAAGGAAGGAGCCTCCACGAGGCCGATAGCACCACATTAAATTGCAGTTAGCAAATACTATCGGCGGCGTCGCCTGGTAACGTCTACTAGTAGACGGCCAATCCTTCCAATACCGGACTAAAGATGACGCGCAGTAACATAAAGCCACAATGGTTCTTCTCAGAACCAACACTGACAGTAGCGAGCATAAGCATCGAGGGTATCGCCACAGCTAAAGAAGAAATCTTATCAGAATTCTGTAAGACCTCGAAGTGCGATGTATTGTGCATTCAAGAGACTCACAGAGACCTAACTGCCAGAAGACCGAACATTTCATGTATGAAATTAACGGCAGAAATACCACACAACAAGCATGGGAGCGCTGTGTTCGTGAAAACTCAAACTGTGGTCTCCTCTGTGGGAACAACTAACCTAAATGGTATAGAAATTATTACCATCGAAATTGGAAAATGCACCATAACCTCGGTATATAAACCCCCAAACCAACCCTTTACCTTTTCGCCTCCACCTAACTTCCAGTCACAACCCAACCAGCTCATTTTGGGAGATTTCAACAGTCACGGCATACTATGGGGTTATGCAGAATCGGATGCAAATGGTGATGCCGTAGAGACCTGGGCAGAAACGAGTGGTCTTGCACTAATTCATGACCCAAAACTCCCACCATCCTTCCAAAGTAATGTCTGGTAAAAGGGATACAACTTGGATATATGTTTTTCAAATATCGATCTTGAGGACCGATGTACTAAAGTGGTATATGGCCCCATACCAAAGACACAGCATAGACATCTATCCAGCACTCAGACCACAGACCATCCCATTCAGGACGAGATTTAACTTTAAAAAGGCAAACTGGGAAAGCTATGCATCTGTGATAGATTCTGAGATACAACATGTTGAACCAAGACCAGAAAATTACGAACAATTTACTGAAATAATAAAGAATACGTCTAGGAAAGTTATTCCTAGGGGGTGCAGACAACAGTATGTCGCTGGAATGTCCAGTGAATACAAAGAACTTCTCAAAAAACACGAAACACTCTATACTTCTGATCCTTTTAGCGAAGAAACAGTTGACTGTGGAACAGCCCTACTCCAAAAATTATGCCAAGGAAGAAAGGAGAAATGGATCGAAACATTGGAAAAAATGGACATGACACACAGTAGCAAAATAGAGTGGAACTTGATTAAGAAACTGAGCGGCGACCCTAAGGAACAAATATTACCATGCAAGGTCACAGCAAACCAAGTAGCCACCCAAATACTGGTGAACGGGAAAATCAAGAAACAACAAAAGTACCCAAAAATTACCAGAAATATCAATCGGGAGACCAACCACTTGGGGACACCTTTCACTATGAAAGAACTTCAAGATGGCATGAACATGTTAAAAAACGGGAAAGCTGCTGGTGTGGATGACATATGCACTGAACAAAACAAGAATTTCGGGCAAAGGGCCAAGAGTTGGATTTTACAATTGTTCATACGTGCTGCAAAACTTGCAAAATCCCAAAACCCTGGAGAAAATCTAAAGTAATAGCGTTACTTAAACCAGGGAAGGACCCAGAGAATCCTAGTAGCTACCGATCCATCTCCTTGCTCTGTCACTTTTTTAAACTGTATGAGAGACTTATCCTGTTCAGAATAGGAAAATATGTTGACAAACACCTCATTCCACAACAAGGAGGATTTAGACATGGCAAGTCCTGTATCGGCCAAGTTCTTGCACTGACAGAACATATTGAAGAAGGGTATGAAGGGAAGCTAATAACAGGGGCAGCCTTCGTAGATCTGACACCAGCCTACGATACCGTCAGGCACAATATATTACTCCATAAAATCTATGAGACACGCGGTGATTACCATCTAGTTAGGGTCGTACATTCATTGTTACAGAACAGAAGGTTCTTCGTATTGTTGGAGGGCAAAATGAGTAGATGGAGGGACCAAAAGAACGGCCTCCCTCAGGGAAGCGTCTTAGCTCCAATGCTCTTCAACATATACACAAATGACCAACCTACACCGGCCCACACTAAGCAGTTCATCTACGCCGATGACCTTGCAATATGCGTTCAAGGAAAAAGATTTGAAGAAGTAGAGGAGAAACTTGAAAATGCCTTAAAATCAATGACTGCGTACTATAATCAAAATTCCTTAAGACCCAACCCTTCCAAAACTCAAGTCTGTGCTTTCCACCTTATCACGAAAGAAGCCAAACGGAAACTCCTAATTACCTGGAAGGGGAACACCTTAGAACACACGGACTACCCTAATTATCTTCGCGTGATTCTGGATCGGTCTCTAACTTATAAACAGCACTGCATCAAAACGAGAAAGAAAATAACGACGAGAAATAATATATTTAGAAAGCTAACGGGTAGCAAATAGGGTGCATGTTCTGGTGTGCTACGAACAACGGCACAGGCGCTCTGTTTCTCAACGGCTGAGTACGCGTGCCCCGTATGGAATTGATGCGCTCTCATGAAATAAGTAGATGTGGCCCTCAATAAGACTTGCAGGATAGTGACAGGGTGCATGAAACCAACGCCGGTCAGACTCTTGTACAAGGCAGCTGGTTTTGCAGATCCCACAGCTCGCAGAAACGCTTTAGAACATGTAGAGAAAATAAAACAACTCGCAGATGAGCGGCATGTCCTATACAGAGCTCGACCACCAGAGACACGACTGAAGACTAGGAGAAGTTTCCTCGGAACCGTCCAGGACGAACCGCCTGAAAATTTCCCTCTCCCCCAGGTTCGGTGGAGCGGCCAAAACCTAAATTTTAAAACCTGGAGAACCTTGAATAGGCTCAGAACGGCGGTAGCCCCAGTAAAAGTAAATATGCTTAAGTGGGGGATAATCGACCAAACTGATGTAAACTGTGACTGTGGAGAAAGACAAAATATGGAACACCTTCTTACACGTGAAAAATGTCCACACCGGTGTACCCTCGAAGATTTGTGGCTCGCGAATACTAATGGAATAGACGTAGCCCAGTACTGAGCCGATATCCTTTAAATAGTCCAGACACGATAAAGTAAAGTATCACACATAGCTCATTGCAAATACCCCACTGGTGATATTAATGACCATCTTTCAATACTGCATGTTGCTGATAAAGGGCTACATATGGATCTCGTGGAACAACTGAAGATTTTCATCCATTAACTAAAATTACTCCACAAAAACCTGAATGAAGAAACAGAGTCAGCACATAACTTTTTCTTTCAAAACTTCCAAGAGTTTCTAGCACCTGGACAGTAAAATAGATTTGCCCATATCCATTCATAGGTCATGCATTATTGTTCATATCAATCAGCAAAGTAATAAATGTCCTGTTATTGTTTAATCTGTTTATATTTGCATAGCCACATTAGTTATTGTCCAACCACTCTGTAAATATTTCACCCTTTCATATTTATTTTATACTAGCTTATATGCCCGTGCTTCGCAACGGTTGTTAAAGAAGGGCCTGTGTAGATCATGGTTTTTAGGGTTTCGGACCTAGGTCAGCAAAAACAGAATCCTTGTTGGATCGTTCTGTCAACAAACTCATTTCTCCTAGCTAAGATGTCAAATTTAAGTAGAAGTAATTGTCAAAAACAATGAATGTTCATAACGTTTTTCATACAAAACATGAAATTAAGTCCGTACTCCGGGACTATATAAATTCAATGCTATGTTGTGTTCATAAAGTTAACATTGCGGTGTGTAATTCTCTGTTTGAAGTAAACTTCTGAAAACACTTCTATTGTTGAGATGAGAAATAGTAATAATTAAATCACCCACACCAACTAAACGAAGTATGACTGTGACTGTAGTGTAGCGCTCTATTATTCATTTGTTAGCCTATCTGCATTTTCAACTTTGTCTCTGTCGATCGTCGGTAAAGTATTGAGGAAAACGCGCCGAGAAGTTAAAAACTTATATATTTCATATTATACGTCGTTATTCTCAATTTTGTTACACATTTCAACAGCAGCGCCGAAAGCAGCTGGCAAATTATATTTCTGAAAACGATATTGGATAAGTGTGAATATTGATTTGTAACAGTTTTCACAAATATATTCTTGAATAGGAATTTGGAATGAATTGTAAGACCGTGTGAATCATGAGACTCTATACAAAAGAGTTTCGCGTGAAAGTGCTGGTCATAACAACATGTGACAACAACGGATGTATCTGATTCGGTAAAATTTTACTTTCTATCCTGGCGACCTCGTGTTTTTATGTTGGCAACATCAATAGCACGATATAAAATCGTTGCAAAGATGACCGAACCACATAGAGTGTAGATAAATACTGCTGTTCTTGCTGTATGCTTGATTTCACGACAAAATATTTGCGTGTCACGCGATTGACTTATGACGATGTCACATGATTCTCGTTATTCAACATCTGTTGCCAACATTATCACAGGAGGCCGCCCGGATATGAGTAGGACTACGTCGCATAGTTTTTCTTGACCGAGCTGTCAAACGATAACACCTTTCACATAAGATAGTGTCGCGGCATTGATCTCTATACTCTCTGGATGTTGAACTTCAGTTTTCTTAGCATGCCAGCCATAGATATTCATATTTAGTTTCTTGCCATTTCAAACATGGCTGCTAAGAAGCATTTAAAGAAAATGAGAAGAAAATATGTATCGATTCCGTTTCTATATCAGCCTACAACATCGAATATGGAATTAAATTCCAAATCAAGAGGTAAGTAAGCAATTCTTTGTCACGTAATAACCGATAGAAACTCGTTTGCCAAATTTAAACATGGCGGACAATGCGAAATCGTTTTATTGCATATTTTGCGAATTTTTGCTAGTCACACTCACCCATTGCCACGCACCGCGACCAAACTCCCTTACTAACATCTTTAGACCAAGGGCTATCTACCACCACAACCACGAGTGGGTGGCAGTATGTGGTCATGGAGAAAAGTCTGTCAGCACGTACACACACAAGCCTTTTATATATAGATATAGATTTGTTAATGTGTTTCACTTGTTTCATTACGAATGTAACTTGATACGAGCAAAATTCAGTACAATGTGTAAAATATAACTTTAATCCGTTACATACTCTTTCTATGTACACAATGTCTCAAAGCAAAGAACATTAATCACTGAAGTTCAGCATCTACCCCAGCCATTCTCTTTGCACCACATTCAGTGTATGCTCTCATGTGTAAAAAACGTCAGTGCCCAATGCATTACTTGGTTACACGTACACCTACAATAAGAACACAGTAAGGACATAAAATTACAATATGTTTAATTCCGGTTTATTGTGTTCTCGCTTACTAAAGTTCAGTTATGTTACCAGAACAACCATGACAGCATATACCTACACTTAGCGGAAGATAATCAATGTTCCTGTAAAGTATCCACTGAAGATGAGCCTGCCGTGGCTCGAAAACTAGTTCTGGATTAAATAAAAACATCCAAAAAGGCAGCTGGTTGCAATTCTTTTATAAATCGTCAATACTAGTTTTTATTTATATTCCAGGCCCTATGTACACTTGCGTATCCAAAACATTTTTCTTAAATATCAGGTAGGGCAATACGCTTTTTTTAATTGCTGATTTCAATAATATGACGACAAAAATATATAAATTGGGATACTGAAGGCGATTTTTCGTGGCTGCACACTACTGTTACGAGTTAACGATTAACGATAACTTCCGTTACATTGTCCGCAGAGTAGCGCTTTAAAGTTTGGTTTTGTTAACTTTTTTTAGTGACGAATTAATGATTAATGAAGTTAACTTTTTGGTTAACTTTCAAGAGGTGCACATTAGCAGAAAAATAATTTGGGGGTCTGTTTGTTGTAAATGTAGGTCCACGATAGTGGTTCACGTTTAGGAAGGTCGCAACCAGATTTCAGAATTATTCTCACAATGCTCTAGGTTGATCCTTTGTACGTCACTGTTTGCTTCATTGGCGAAGAGAGAGAGAGAGAGAGAGAGAGAGAGAGAGAGAGAGAGAGAGAGAGAGAGAGAGAGAGAGAGAGAGCAGGAATTCCGTATTTTCGGTACCCTGCTGCAGATTTATTTATTGTTTTATTTATTTTTTGGAGGGGGCAGATGAGACAATTATGAAACATATAGGAAGTAAATCTAAAGGTGCACACGTATTTCATAGAGACAATATAACATTTTATTAAATGAAAATCTCCAAAGGGGAACTCGAGCATACTTAGCAATTACGATACCACCAGGTACGTTACTATTTTCATAGCTCCACTGCGTGAACGACTACCCCTTGCCATTCTCTGGGAGTTGGACGAGTATGAGAGGCTGCCAGCAAATGTATCGTCATTCGTCGAGGGACGTATTAACACACACCGTGGACTGCGGGAATGTGGGCTCGTTCAGTTTTACTGTATTGTGTAGCAGTCCCTCTTCACAGAATTTAAGTCTTTTATTACATTTGAAAGAGCGGTGAAAAAATATAGTGGATGACCTTCTTTACATACTCTTCGTGGTCTCGGGGTAAAGTGCTCGATTTGAAACCGAAGGAGTCGAGCTCCAGTTTAGAAATGGATGTCAGCAATTCTGGCTCCAAAGAAACACCCGTTTCTTTCCCTTTATTATGAACTATCGCAAGAAGGTTTTTGATACCTTTCCAATCTCGATTCCTAGTGGAAAAAGATTTCAGCACTGTTACTAATCTTGTTACAAACAGAAGAAACACGCTGGAAATGTCTGAAAGAGTCAGCCACACGCCACCCATTAAAAACCTCGCAGGTATCATTTTTGCTAAATATACATTTGTGTCATTTAAATCAATGTATAATACTTGACATGTTTCTTTTCTTGTTTTCACTCCACCCTTTTTACAGCTAAAAAGACAGTAGCAGGCGCGAAAACATACCGGAAGTCAAGAATTGGTAAAAGATGAAGTAGACAATAGGCAGGGGGGCTGCCTGGGGACCCCCGGCGCGGCACCCACCTGTCCTGTCCTGTCCTGTCCTGTAGGCTGCGTGCGGAGTGCGGAGGACCGGCGGCGACTGAGCCCTGAGCAGCGAGCGGCGCGCGCGGCCCGTGGCCGGCCCCCACCACCGCCCCCCACCACCGCCATCTGGCGTCCGCCGTGTTACTTGGCCTACCGGCTGACAGCTGGTTTCCACACCCACTACACAATTTTACCTCCTTACACAGTTTTACGTTTTAAATGAAGATTGACCATTGAGTACAGATGTGCACCCAGTTCCGTCGGTGTCTCCAGACTTCGTCAAAGCTGCGAATTGAAGAGCCGTATAGTGTATTTCCTCAAGATGCGGTAATGAAATATCACGAATCTGTCAGTAATACACTTCCAGTTCCAAGTATAACAGTTAACTGAGGTTTGACCCAACAACGAAAGTGGCGCTTTGAAAATATTTGTGTTAATTATAATGCAAGTTCACAGTCTGGAAGTCTTGCGAAACTTACACAGTGAACAGTAAATGTTATGACGAACAATCGTGATCGTGGATTTGAATTTGTTGTTTATGTGTTGTAACAACTGCTTCCATAAAGTCTAAGGCACATTTATCTAGTGCTCATTAAACGTATCGAGTCCACATACTCGTAAAATTGCTGTGGAAGGGTTTGGTTCGGAAGTTTGGTGGACGAAATTTGAGTACGAAGACGAAAGTAACAACAAAATACAGCTGCCAAAAAAGTATTCTACACCGAAATAACATACCGTTAATAACTTACGTTGTTGCCACACTGATATACGTAAATACTTGTTATACAGAACACAGACATTTAACAAGTTAAAAAAATTCCGGCTGTTACTATTGCTTTCGCGCTGTTAACCGTGTTTGATCAAGTATTGTCAACAGCAAATGAAAATATTTTTAGAGAAGGTTGTAATAAATTTAGCCAGGAGGGTTACGCTTGTTTAAATAACTGAAGTATTCGATACCATAATTGTTCGTAGTATTGTAACCTAACATTTCATGTTTATATTACATAAGCTTTTTATAGCACTTCTGTCAAGTCATTTTAATCATCATCTGCATTACTAGGGTCTGCTAACAAACTAAATTAATTAATTATTGAAAGTCATAACAATGTAAACATATATTAACACTGCACTAATTGTTGTTTACTTACGATCTTTTGTATTATTTCATTTTGATATGGAAATATGTTTATTACATCTGTCATAGTTTTGTTTATATTTGCGTAAAGCAGGATTCATTAATGTTTATTGAACAAATTGTTAAATATTTAAATGTTGTACTTCCGTGTTCTAGAAGGTTCTAGAAATGTGATTGTGTATTTATACGCGCAAATTGGCGCGAACAGAGGCAGAGTATAGGAGAGTCTCTGTAGTGAGTCTGAAGTAGTGGGAGTAGGTGGGAGTATTATGGCAGTCTCTGTGGAGTAACATTTTATTTAGTATGGAAGTGTGTTGTGAAATTGCTTTATCAGAAGGGAATGAATAAAAATACTTAAATGAAAGTGTCACAAATGTAGTCTCCTGAAAAGCCAAGAACCCGATGTCATAACATAATTTTGTAATTTGTTAATGGCAGGCGAGCTACAAGATCTTTGAGACCACTGAACATCTACAACAGGTGATGTATATAAAAATGTGGCGTTAATTTATGTCCAGTAAAAAACAAATGCGCCACATATGGTGCATCGTCGCAGGAAAAATGCTGTTGATTTTCAGAAACCTACAAATGTGACCTGTTGCAGGAACAAGACCGTTATGGAAGTGACTGGACTGGATCTCGAAATGGAATGAAGAAAGTTGGATTAGGCAAGAAGTGTGATGAACAAAAAAGGTTTAATCTGTTGAAAGGACTGGATGCCAACAACTGTAATTGTTTTATAAAGTTTTCTTATCGTATTCTTTTTGTGACTGAAGTAGCGTGCTTGTGCAATTTGAGTTTTGGTAATCAGGAAAAAATGGGGGGGGGGGGGGGGAAGAAGAAATTGAGACTAAACCTGAAAAGGAAACATTAGACATGCTTCAGAAAATAATTATTGAAATGGGGGACAATTTAGTTAGTAAAATCACAGACCAACAAGTTTTGATTAGGCAAGAATTAAAAGAACAATTAGCTCAAATAGAAAATAGAACTATCAAAACAGCCTGTGAAGTCGTTGATGCAAAGTTAAAAAGTGTTCAAGAAGAAGTAGACAAAATAGTTCTGCAATTTGTGTAGTACATAGTTACATCAAATCTCAATTTGAAGAAGCAAACTTATCAATTAAGAAAGTGGAAGAAATTGTAGAGTTAATTGGGGGAAAAATTACAAAATGAAAGGGAAAGGTTAAAAATTCATTTAAAATTGTCAATTTGGACCTCAACAAGGTAGTACAAAAGTTAGAAAAACTAGAAAAATCAAATCAGAATAATTTGTGTTCAAGTAATTTGGTATGTACTAATAATGCTGTATCAAACATTGGCTTATGGTCTAACATTCCAATTAAGAGTTTTCCAAGTACTGATTTGCATTCTGTAGACTTCCTTCAACACTGCAAAGACAGTTTTGTTGAAGGAATGTCTGAGGATTTTAAAAAAGTTCTGGTCAGAGAGTGAACAGACTAGAATTAAAAGTGAATTTTTGAATGGACCAAATTTTATGGGAAAACCAGGGGAAATGAAAGAATTTTGTAAAATCCAGATACAGAAATTAATACATTTGGAACAACCTTTTTGATATAATGACACAAATTGAAGCAAAAAAAAGAAGATTACCTGAACAATTATACTGGGAACTAGTACATGCACCAGATCACAATTTAGAGCAATTTTTAACATACATGGACAAGTAGGATAGAGCAATGGAAAGAGAATTTAGTCAATACCTGAGGCATGGTCATGATCAGAGTAGGTGGTGGCAGCAAATTTTTTATGAAAACATAGGAGAAGGAATTATGTTGATGGTAGAAGAGACAATGGGAATTTTGGTAATGAAAATCAGAATAGGTACAATAGGAGAGACAATAGGAATTTGGGTAATGAAAATCAGAGTAGATACAATAGGAGAGACAATGGGAATTTAGGTAATGAAAATCAGAATAGGTATGGTAGGAGAGAATTTGACAATAGAAACAGAAATCAAAGAGAAAACAATAGGTCTGATCAATACAGAGGGAACCGACCAGAAAACTGAAACTCACTCCAATGAGGGTCCGTAAATTAGGGGCGAGAAAAGATTTAAGACGGACCAAATTTAACAATAGTAAACAAAATAGGGAGAATGATGTGATAGAATCCAAAGCTTACAAAACACATGGAGAAAGACTAGTTTTAGATTTAAACTTCTGGAATTCAACTTTAGGCACCATTGAGAACAACAAAAATAAATTTATAGACACTTTGAATCATGATCTGTTATCTCATGGGGTAGTAAGTGACTTTTATAAATGGACAAACAACACAGACAATCTGAAAACACAACTTTAGGCATAGAGACATTATTTCCATGTGAGAATAATTATAGCAATCAAGGTACATGTATCAACACTAACAGTCAATATAAAAATCCTGAAGCCCCATTAAATGACGATAGTAACACAGAACTTAAACACAATCTAGCACATATTGAACTTGATAATGAATCCTTTGTTAATGAAAATAATGAAGTTTCTGATCAAACTAACTCTGAATGTCAAAATGATTACAAAGCAATAGAGGTAAGTAATAAGTATTTTAATGATTCAAATCAAACTGAAGTTGACATTTTTGTAGATATAAATAATGAAGAATTTAACAAACTGAGTACCGGTAAGGAAGTATTGGATAGGAAACATTATGATCAATATTTAGTGTGTATCAAAGATAGAACTGAAAATGATTTGACTAAAGTGAACAGTAATAAAGAAATATTTCTTACAAATTTGTGATCAATATTTAGTGTGTATCAAAGATAGAACTGAAAATGATTTGACTAAAGTGAACAGTAATAAAGAAATGTTTCTTACAAATTTGTGTGGTAAGTACAGTGATGATAACAAATTCAGTAACTTCTGGAAAAGACTTGAAATAAATAGTGACAAAGTAAATCCAGATTGGTGGAAATACAAAAAAGTAAGTAAAGGTAGGGAAAGATACAATGGCCAAGGAAATCTGATTGTTGAGACTCAGACTCAGGAAGGTTCTGATGTTATTAATTCTATGCAAGCTGTAAGTAAAAGTAATAACCAAGGAGATAGTCCACCAGATTTTAACTTTAAAGAAATTGAAAAAAAATTATTATGTGAGGAAGATAAAGATACTAAAGAAGAAAACTGCATTGGGTGTCCTTATATAATTGTCAAAATTTTTGGATGGAAAGGTAAGTGTTTGATTGATACTGGAAGTCCAATCTTGGCTATTACTGAAAAATTGAGGGATAAATTGAAAGATATGGGGGGTAAACAATTTGTTGAAATGCCTGTTATTGGATTAAAAATTAGGGGTGCAACTGGTAAACAAAGTAAATATTTCAAAAGTCAAGTACTATTAAATTTTGTTATTGAAGGAAAAGAATTTGATCATGGGTGTTTAGTGGTTCCAAATTTAAGTGAAAATTTTATTCTTGGTATGGATTGGATTCTTAAGTGCAAAGTGAGTTTTGACTGGGGTGGTGAAAAATTAATTAAAACAGGAGTTAATTATGATTACTTACTTTTGTCAAAAATTTATATACTTATCTGTAGTGATGCATGCAACCACATTAAGAATGTAGAGCATATAGACATTGTACATCAGGGGGATGGTCACTTTGAGCAAATTCTTGAATTTAAAGACTTAGTTGAAGGAAGCTGATAGTCTTAATAATTCACAAAAAGAAATTTTGAGTCAACTATTATGGAAATATAGAGAAGTTTGGGACAAACGTCCTGGTCAAGTAAAAGGGTATTTTTGTAAACTGAACTTTAAAACCTCATAATCCATTCTTTGTCAAACCATATAATATACCTTTAGGGAAGAGGGAAGCTGTAAGTCAGGAAATTCAAAAAATGGAAAAATGGGGAATTATTGAGAGAAGTAAAAGTGAATACAATAAGCCATTAGTTGTCATTATGAAAAAGGGGGGGGGGCTGTGAGACTTGTACTTGATTCTAGACACCTAAATAAATTCTTGTTGAGAGAAAATGATCATCCTGAAAATATGGATGGACTTTTGTATAAATTTGAAGAGATTAAATTCATGTCAAGTTTAGATCTAACATCTGGTTTTCATCAAATTCCTTTGGAATATGAATCCAGAAAATATACTGCTTTTTTGTACTGTGGAAAGTCTTATCAATATTGTGTGGTACCCTTTGGTCTTAATGTTTCTCTGGCTGAATTCATTAGAGCTCTAGATAAAGTGTTGGGACATGATTTATATACAAAATTGATAGTTTATGTTGATGACATTCTTGTAACTGTGAAAACTTGGGAAGAACATTGTAAACTTTTAGAAGAAATATTCTTCAAGTTAAAGAAAAGTGGTATGACATTGAAATTGGAAAAATGCAAATTTGGGCTTAAAGAGCTGAAGTTTTTGGGTCACATTATCAATGAAAAGGGTATTTTATCTGATCAAGACAAAATCAAAGCGATAAAGGATTTTCCTATTCCAAAAAATAAGAAACAACTGAAATCTTTCTATGGACTTGCAGGATTTTACAGGAAATATTTAAATAGTCAAGCATTAAATGCACCTTGCCTTAACAATTTACTAAAAAAGAATACTATTTGGGACTGGAATCGGGATTGTCAAAATGCCTTCCAATACATCAAAGATCAACTATGTCAAAGTAAAATTTTATATAGACCAGACATGTATTTACCCCTCTGTATTATGACAAACAGTAGTGAAATTGGTTTAGGAGCACATTTATTTCAGGAAGTTGTATCTAATGGAAAACTTGAACACAGATCAATTGCATCTGCCAGTAGAGTACTTCAAAAACATGAGAAGCTGTACACTGTAACTGAAAAGGAACTTTTGGCTATTCATTGGGCATTTACGAAATTTATAACCTATCTCTTGGGACATAAAGTAATTGTTTATTCTGATCACAAGGCATTAAGTTATTTACATGAGTGCAAACTTTATCACAGCAGAATTACTAGATGGGCCATGTTTTTACAACAATTTAATTATGAAATCAGGTACATAAAAGGGGAGAAAAATGTAATTGCAGATGCACTTAGTAGATTACCAGTGGGGGGTGATGATGAAAATTCTGGTTTTGATAGTAGGAAATTCAAAATTATGTTTCTTAGGGGGATTAAAGAGGAATCTGAAATTTTAAAAATTTGGAATGACATTCAAAGATTTCAAAAAGTTATTTAGGGAAAAAGGATCATGAAAAGGTTGATGAATAGTATAAGGTTTATAAAGGGGTATTATTTAGGAGACTGAGACCTGATTTTGATGACTGGAAATTATGTTGGGCTGAACGGTGTATTGACACACTAATTAAATATATTCATGAAAGTTTTGCACATTGTGGCATCACTAAATGTATCCAGAAAATTCAAGAAAACATTTATTTCTGCAACATTGGTCAGACGGTAAAAGAAATTATATCCAAACGTAACAGATGCCAAAGAGTAAAGGTAAGTAATCAAACTTGTAGAGGACAAATGCAAAACATCCTGCCCAACAAGAAACTGGACTTGATTGCTATTGACATTTATGGTGCTTTACCTAAAACATGAGGAGGATTTAGTTACATTCTGGTGGCCCCTGATGTTTTTTCTAAGTTTATAAAATTATACCCGCTGAAAAAGGCTACTAGTAAACAAATAATTTCAAAATTTTTAAACAATTATTTCAATGTTGTTGGTCAACCTCAGACAATCTTACCTGATAATGGTACTCAGTTTACTTCAAACTCATGGAAAAAGTTTGTTAGTGACGAAAATATTAAACATATATTAATTTCTGTTTACCATCCAGCAAGCAATCCTGCAGAAAGGTATATGAGAGAACTTGGGAGATTGTTCAGGACTTACTGTAATAAAATCATGCTAGCTGGATTGACTATCTTAAAGACTTTGAAGAAGTCATGAACAGTCTTCAACACTCTTCAACAGGATTTTCACCATTTGAGATTATGTTTGATAGAAAACCTGATAGCCTTATTTCTCAACACATTGAATTCCCAATTTGTAAACCCATAACTTCACAAGAAAGGGAGGAAATAGTTACGCAAACTATGAAGAAACAAGGGGACTTACAAAAAAGAGATATGATGCAAAAGGTAAATTTACTAAATTTAGTCCAGGAAATTTGGTTCTCGTTAAGACACAGGAAAAATCTAAACTTTTAACTGCAGAACTTAAAATTTTTTTGATATATACATTGGTCCCTTTGAAGTTTTAGAAAGCCCACACCCAAATGCATACAGATTGATTTACCCAAAATCTAAGAAATTGTTTGGTTTAAGAAATATAACTGAATTAAAACCTTATAAATCTGCCAGTTAATAGATTTTTTGGTCTAAAAATACTTTGTAGAATTAAATTATGGTACAATCTTTGTTTCTTTTGATTTTAGGTAGGAGGTCCATTGTTCTGTAATGGACACACCACGTGGCAGGTGGTGCCTTCTCCTAGCTGGGTGATCTAATACTTCCTTTCTTAGATCATTCACTCTTTTACTATCCTATCTTTAGGTAAATTTTGTTTTGTTTTCATTCATTCAAAGTTATATTCTTTAATTTATTACTCCTCATACTTTCTACTCCTATTGATGGTAAATTAAATAATTGTGGTACTTTTGCTTTGTAAAATTCTATAGGATTGAGAAGTATTTTAAAACTGAACATATGTTCCGAAAGTAATATACAGATTTTATTTAAAAAATGTGTAGACAAAGGGTGTAAAATGAGAAGTGGAATACACAACTACAATCCTATTCCTGGTCAATTTCAAATATATTCATACCATAACAATAGTCATCACATATCTGACTATGACAGTACACCTAGAAAATAGTCTTATTAATTCTTCCATTTGCTGATAAATTTGTTTAAACTTGTTAAACTTTAAAAACTATTGCATGTATCTCT
Source organism: Locusta migratoria (assembly GCA_026315105.1). Taxonomy (NCBI): domain Eukaryota; kingdom Metazoa; phylum Arthropoda; class Insecta; order Orthoptera; family Acrididae; genus Locusta; species Locusta migratoria. Next base: position 10,968,846 of record CM048744.1, read on the forward strand.
TTAGTTTACATTAATTTCGTTTAGAGCTGTATTCCTGTCATTATTTTGATAACTTAATTTATCCTTAAATGTGATATAAAGAAAAATCTGGCAGTTTCAACAGAAATAATTTGTTATAAATGAAAATTTATAATTTGACAGTATGAGACAATTCTATGGACATATAGAACCAATACTTACCGACTTATGAGATTATTTATTTGGTTACATTTCTTGTTATTCATTTACAGAGAAAATGGTATTCAATTTTTAGTTGCCAATTTACAATGTGGTTAATTTTGTATTAAAAATAATACTCTTCTGTACAGTTAATGTAACATTTAAATTTAACCTCATATGTTTATGCCATTTCCAAGTCAGTAATCATTACCTAACAGTTACTGTGTTCTGTAACACCAATTACTTATGATATTTATTCATGAAAATGGTTAGTTCAAAATTCTCTCGTCATATATTCCTAAATTCATGTTCCATTCTGTGAGACTACTGACCACCTCTGGCTTCCTATATAATCTCTCATTGAACTGCAGTAACTTATGTATACGTGCTTCAGGTGCTACTCTTGTATGTTCTGCCAGAGCATACATAAGTTACAAATCAATATTCACACTTTAAATTATTTTCATTATTAATTCTTTTTTTAAATAGTTTCATTCAAAGTAATGTTTATTTTAATGAGTTACAAATTTTGTTGAAAATTTTCTTTAGTTAATGATTAGTATGCACATGTTTTTCATTAACCCAATCTTTATATTTCATACTGGTCTGATACTATGTACGTTTTATTTTTGTTGCCATAGGCTAGTACAGTATTCATTGCAATAGTCTTTTAATATATATCAATTATGTATTAATAATACCTTTCTATATGATATGTGTTAGTATTCATGGTGTACTTGTCATTTATCAAAATTGATGTAATGTCAGATATATTAAGATACCTTTGCACACCAGACTTGTCAATAATCATTATGTACTGGACATGACTATGTACCTTGTATTCTGTGTTAGGGAAATATTTTGACCTTGATGACTGGGATCTTTTTGAGCATAGTTTACAAAGTTATTGGGGTGAAATTGTTATTATACAATGAATTCATATAATTATATGAAATAATCTCTATTCATGAGAAAATGAATTTAATAATTATCATAATGTAAACTCACTGGTAAATTCAACAGTCGTCTTTATGGTGGTGTCATTCCCATCTGCTGACCTGTAGCTGTGCAGGCTGTGGATGTAAAATTTATAGCAGCAAATTTTTTTGCAAATTTTTAGGTGCTTGTGTGCAGTTCACACAAGGGCCGAATGAATATGAAGAATTTTTTTTGTAAAGAACAAAACTTGTGACATTAATTTATGTTTGTATGGTCATATACATATGTTAGCCTGTAATTGTGCAGGCTGTGGATGTAAAAAAAAGTCTATAGTAGCATATTTTGTTTAAATATTTTAGATATTTCTGGGTGGTTCACACAAGTGTAGAACTGGTAGGGATCCTGTTCATAAAACGTCTGGTTACATTTGCTAGTGTATGTGATTATCTAGCTTTGCTCTTTTATATTGTCCTTGAGGCATATTATTGATTAATTTGTTTTCAATGTTCTCATAGAAATGATCCTCACATAATTATCATGATTAATGTTTTGTAACTGTTTGCTAGGTGTGTTATGGTAAAACTCATATCTTAATGCAATTGGAAAACGTGGTAATAATTTTGCATTCTCAATTGATTTCTAGTGTTTAAAAATTGTAATAACTTCTTAAGAATTTACTCAATGTACACTTGCATTCAAAAGATTGTCCTAGTAATCATTTTTATACTGTCTTGAGGGCATTTGATATTTTCTCATTTTTTAAAATTTATGTTCTGTTTACACAAATGTAGGGTACACCTATTAACATGCAACTTTATTAAGCTTATCATGTTTGATTTTGGACTGTACCCATCTATGTAAATTTGGTTCAGCACAACTTTGTCTGTGTGTTCATGCTTGTTCCATAAAACAATTTGTTCTTCTGTGTCTAATGTAATGGCAGTTAATTTAAAGAATTGTGCATTTCACTAAGCATATCATCATCAGTAGTAAGATATTATTTTGGTAACAGTTTTTGATAAAATCAGTCATTTTATATTACTATAGCATGATTTAATATTGAATTTGAGTAATATAGTATAAATTTTGTATAAAAAATTGTGTGTTCTCGTTCATCCTAAAAACTGAGCATAATTTTGTCTTGTGTGGTATAAATTTAAAATCTTGATTGTAAATATGCCCCAATTCTGTTGTCACACAATGTCATCCACATGTGATGTCTGACATTGTGTGAGGGGGTATTGTAATATATTTAGCCAGGAGGGTTACGCTTGTTTAAATAACTGAAGTATTCGATACCATAATTGTTCGTAGTATTGTAACCTAAAATTGCATGTTTATATTACATAAGCTTTTTATAGCACTTCTGTCAAGTCATTTTAATCATCATCTGCATTACTATGGTCTGCTAACAAACTAAATTAATTAATTATTGAATGTCGTAACAATGTAAACATATATTAACACTGTACTAATTGTTGTTTACTTATGATCTTTTGCATTATTTCATTTTGATATGAAAATATGTTTATTACATCTGTCATAGTTTTGTGTATATTTGCGTAAAGCAGGATTCATTAATGTTTATTGAACAAATTGTTAAATATTTAAATGTTGTACTTCCGTGTTCTAGAAGGTTCTAGAAATGTGATTGTATATTTATACGCACAAATTGGCGCAAACAGAGGCAGAGTATAGGAGAGACTCTGTAGTGAGTCTGAAGTAGGCGGGACTATTATGGCAGTCTTTGTGGAGTAACATTTTATTTAGTATGGAAGTGTGTTGTGAAATTGCTTTATCAGAAATGGATGAATAAAAATACTTAAAAATTAAATGAAAGTGTCACAAATGTAGTTTCCTGAAAAGCCAAGAACCCGACGTCATAACATAATTTTGTAATGTGTTAACGGCAGGCGAGCTACAAGATCTTTGAGACCACTGAACATCTACAACAGGTGATGTATATAAAAATGTGGCGTTAATTTATGTCCAGTAAAAAACAAATGCGCCACAAGGTGTAGACACTCAAAAGTGTTTATTTTATTTTATTATTCAACAGATGAGACACACTTTCATGAACCACAGCAGCAACAGAAGAAGAAACACACAGACCCCAGACAGAAAACTGAGCCTTTTTTATGGTGTGTACTTGGAAGGAATTGCAAAATATGTCATCTGATGCTTCACTCTTGGGAAAATATGTGTCATTAGCCAGGAAATTTGTTTGTGTATAGGCAGACAGAGACCAAAAGAGGCAAAACAACTGATGTTCTTGCTCGAAATATTTGTCGTTTTAACACTTCGATTTGTGTATTTAAATGCTGAACACACTTTAGACATATTGCAGAAGCAAAGATTTTATAGAAAATGTACACTAGATACAATACACACTAAATACAACACTTCACTTTCAACAACAACATACGATGGACAGACCAAGCTTCTACCACGCCGTATCGGAGAAGCGATGCAACTGTCCCCGAATTGAAGTGGCTGATCGCCGCCATTTGGAGGGAAGAATCCCCGTACTCTGGTTGTGATTTGAAGTGTATGAGACGCAACAAGAGCAAAATAAAGCACAAAATAAACTCATGATTGTTTAAAAAATTGCAGTCTGTTTAAAAAGTATTCTTAAATGAATGAAGTCTCCTAATTTTTGAAATAAAGTCTGCATAGGGACACGAAATTTAAGAATGTAAGGCTCATTTCTGATAAGGTGGAGCAGTTTTCATCGAGATATTTGCATGAGATGATGTTATGAAACTTGTAAAGTTGCAAGAGTGCAATTATTTTTTAATTCACGTAATATTCTGTCAGGTCCTGTTAACTTTTCGCCGACAGCTCTGTACGTTTTGCACGCTTATTTTGTACATCACATTTTTGTCTACATTACTTTCCATATTACATCGAATTTTTCTTTCAACTTCCCCTCGAATTTGGGTACTAATAATTGTAATAACTCATAAAATTTTGAATATGCATTTCATTCGCACATTACTTTTAAATGGAGATACTTCTGAAAGTGGTTGAGTATGCAACATTCGACCAAGTAATGACCATTTACGAAGTACAATCACTATCTCTCAAGTGTCTAAAAACAATTATTCGAGCTACTTCTGCATTATACTTATATGTAATAAATACCTCTTATAGGCCTACTTATTCACTCAGCTCAAATTGGTATTTTTAGTAATTTAAATGTAAATAAAATATAAGTACTTGACATGCACCAAAGTACGTTTCTCAATTTTAGAGAATCATTTGTAAGAGGAGACGTAAACAAAAACAAACGCTCATGATTTCCATGAAAATACTATACATTATCTGGATCTGTGAAATGTAACATTATTCTCGTCTTCGTTTTTGCTTCCGTTCTCACTGTTACAATTAAACTCAGCACACGAACGTACCATGTTTACGCACTGTTTCCCTTCAAATGGCGGCTTCTGTCTCATTCAATGTGGGGACGCGACACTAGCGCCAGCGAGCGGTCTAGTTTGTATTTAGTAAGTCTATGGGACAGACTCCTCTCAAGTGTACTGACCACCGCCAATATGGCGGCCGAGTTTACACTGGTTGCAGCAAAGAGCGCTGTAACTCGTGTGTTAGCCACTCTATAAAATTCTGGCTCGTTGGTGCCGGGCCAGATTCTGCACCCCGACGCGACTGCCCGTATAAACCACAGGACGCGTACAGCCGTCGGCACACGGAGCATGTGTGTCAACACGTGCAGTCAACGCAACGTGCTGAGTCCAGTGTGTGGCTGAACACTGGGAGATGGCGCGACTCGGGAATACGAGACGAGTGCCTCGACAACGAACACGCGGCGGTACGCACTCCGGTGAAATCAAGAGAGTGCAATCCCTGCTTTACCTCCATTAAATTGCTTATTTCCGCACTTCTGCATATGCTTGCACGCACGGCACGGCGTTCTTAGGACGTCAGCCACGAACGCCCTCTGCTGCAACTCTCCTCGTGGCCACGACTGCTGCATCGGCCACTTGGGAATCAGATAGGCACCAGTTAAGACTTGGCTATTGGATAGGCACTAGGAATCATCAGTAGCTAGGCCTCTATCTAAACTATGTATCAGCATTCTGCAGTCAAGAACTATGTAAAAGTTAAGTACTACCAAGACTCCACGAAATATATATATCTTGTTTTAATTTAGCCTAGTGTTCTAATTCCTGCTGTCCCACTGGCTGGTCACCTCCGTACCTGCACAAGCGTGCATCCTTTATTCCTGTGTCGGTCTCTTTCTACTCAGCCACCGACACCTACGACATCCGGCGGACGGGACACAAAAGTGGCGACGAGGATGGGATACAAAAGTGGCGACGAGGAGTGATAGAAGAACCGTGGACCAGCCCGCTTGCAGCAGCCAGACAGCAGCATTCGGAGCACGCAGAAATTGCTCCCGGCCACCCACCCTTATTATAAGATTTTTGAGGGAACATATTCTGATACGCGTTTTGTGGACTTTTTTGTTGCAGAGAGTCTTCTTTCACATTGCATTTGTGTTTTGTTACAATTTTCTTGTATGCGCGGTGCCTAATTGGTCAGCATGGCCACTACCCCGAACGCAAACGTAATGGAAATTATTCAGTTACAGACGGCGCAAATCACGCAACTACTCCAAATGGTGTCCTAGTTGACGGCAACTCAACAACAGCCGTCGCATCAGCCACCCACACCTGCCGCCACACCACTCCCTACGTTTCGCCAGTACAACGAACGTGAGGAAGAATGGAGTTATTATTTGGCGCAATTTCAAGAACTTGTCGTGGCTCATCTACTTACAGGTCAGAGAGTGAAGTACCTTAGATTGTCAGTTGTGAGCCCCAGACCTTCGTATTAATGCAGAAACGTTTCTCCCACGCATCTCCTTGTGATCTAGAATTCGATCAAATTGTAGATGCCTTGAATGCTCATTATGAGAGAAACGTTCTAGTAGCTGCGGCGCGGTACCGATTTTTCAGTCTAAAAAAGTCACCGGACCAAACCCACACGCAATGGATTACGGAATTGAAGGGCTTAACCCACAAATGTAACTTTACTTGCTCTTGCAGACTTTCTTATAGTGACGTGATGTTGAGAGATGCAATTACGCAGAACATTCAGGACCCCAGAATTATGGCAGCGATTCTAAAACAGTCTGACCCTTCATTAGACAGTGTACTGCAACTTATTGAAGCGCATGATACCTTTGACTTAGCAGATGTAGAAATGCAAAGCCACAGTGTTAATGCAGTGCCCCGCAACAGACACTTTCATAGTCACAGTTCTCAGTATAGCACTAGTGATTCTTTAAATTCTACCGGCCGTGCTGAACAGACAGTGAACAGTAGCCAGTGTAAAAGTGCGACGCAAAGGTCACCCCGTCGTGTTAGACAAAGTAATTTGACAAACGGGCGCCGACTATCTTTTCAGAAACATGTTCGTAAGTCTTGCCCTCAGTGTGTATCTCGCCACAAACGTGCGCAATGTCCTAGGCGCATCGCTATTTGTTATGAATGTGGTAAATCGGGACATGTACAGACAGTGTGTATGCATAATGTAAATTCAAAGAACGGTGCCGTTAGGATCAGTGCTTCGCAGAGGGCGAGAACAATTCATTCTGTAAATGTCATACACGTTATGAACTTGGACAGTATTTCTTTTGATTCTCAAATGCAAGAACGTTCTTCTACGCCTACGGCAAAACTATCTAGTGAGCCCCGTAGCAAGCACAGACGAGCGCATAAAACTGTGCAATGGAGAAGGGTTTGGGCCAAGCATAATGACTATGTTCAGTACAATCCTGTAGTGAACCTAGTGCCTTCTGCAACTTCTTATTGTAATAGTGCCCAGTACTGTGTAGCTAGTGACAGTAGACTTGATGTAGCTACTCAAAAGTTTAGTGCAGTAGCCTCGCATTGCGTGGACGCCGATCCGGCGGTAGTGCCATCTAGGGACAGTGTTATTAATCTGTGTGCCGATTCTGCGCCACTTCCTTCACTACGCGGCCCGCGCATGCGCCAAGTGCGCCAAACAAACTGTAGCAGTCGTTGCCCACATTCGCGCCCCAGTCGAGAGCCACAAGCAAATACTTTTTGTGACTCTATCTATAGAAAATAAGACTGTGCAATTTCAGCTTGATACTGGTTCCACTGTCACTTTAATGAACAAAGACACTTATGAATTTCTCGGTTCGCCAAAATTGTCGCAATGTCAACAAGTGCTAACAGCATCAACAGGACAAAATATTCCGGTGCTAGGAACGTGTAGCCTGCCTGCCTCTTTTCAAGGTGTAACAAAAACAGTTGCTTTTGTAGTTCTTCAGGCCAAATCTACACAGAACATTTTTGGACTAGATGCATTCGATTTGTCTGGCTTATCAATTCAAAGAGATGTGCTTCAAATTTCGTCAGTAGTGCCTCAGGACAAAATAAATGCATTGTGTGAAAAATGTTTTCGCCGGAACTAGGTTGTGCGAAAGACTTCGTGGCACATGTAACTTTAAAAGAATCTGCTGTACCAAAATTTCGTAAGGCTAGACCAGTGCCTATCGCCCTTAGGGATAAAGTTGCTGAAGAACTTAAACGTTCACAAGATAGTGGGATGATTTCTCCTGTTTTTGCAAGTCAGTGGGCCTCGCCTTTAGTAATTCTAACAAAGCCGACAGGAAAACTTCATCTCTGTGTGGACTTCAAATCAACAGTGAACAGTCAAACAATTGTTGACATTTACCCCCTGCCCAGACCTGAGGAACTGATGGACAAATTAGGACAGTCTCGCTTCTTTCTTAAAACTGATTTAGCAGAGGCATACTTACAAATTCCACTTGTTGAGTTAGAAAAGGTTTTCGTCATTAATACTCACATGGTTTGTTTTTTTTTTCAATTTCAACGCCTACCCTTTGGCAGTTCTTCCGCATCCGCTATTTTTCAGCGTTTTTTGGAACAGCTGACAGTTTCTGTACCATGCTGCTCGAACTATTTAGATGATATTGTGGACTTAGGACGCACAGTTGAAGAAACATTTATCAAACCTGGAGTGTCTTTTTAAAGTATTGACTGCAGCAGGTCTACGTTGTAATAAAGCAAAGTGTTGGTTTTTTCAGACTGAAATAGAGTACTTAGGCTATGTGATTCATGCCCAGGAAATCCATCCCTTGCAGTCACATCTTCGAGCAATCAAAGACTTGCCTCCTCCTAAGAATGTGCACGAATTGCAAGCAGTAATGGGAAAGCTTAACTATTATTTCAGGTTTAGTTCCAGTGCCTCTCAGATTGCAGCTCCACTGCATCGCTTACGTAGGAAGAATGTTCCTTTTGTTTGGTCTAAAGATTGTCAGGTTGCTTTTCACAAAGACTGCACTACTCAGTGATGCATGTTTGATTCCCTTTGACCCACAGAAGCATATAGTGCTAACAGTGGATGCCTTATCGTACAGTCTGGGTGCAGTAATGTCACATCGTATTGGATCTCACGATCGATCTATTGCATTTGCATCCAAGCTACTGACGCCAACGCAACAGAATTACAGGCAGATAAAAAAGGAGGCCTTAGCAATCATTTACAGCGTCACAAAGTTTTGATCATTATCTCTATGGCAGAAAATTCTATTTGTTGACAGACCACAAGCCTCTCACGTCGTTGTTCTCACCCACAAAGCCAATTCCACCACGAACGGCACAAAAGCTTGAGAGATGGTCCTTGATATTGTTAAATTATCAGTATGAGATTTTGTACCGACCTACCACTCAACATTGGATGTGTCCTTTGATTCTTCAGAAATGGAATGTTGTCAGATAGACTCCAGAGATACTTCCATTGTCGCAGACTTCCCTTTGAACTCTTGTCGGGTTGCACAGGAAACAGCTGCGCATGCGGATGTAAGTGTGGTAGCACGTTTTGTTCGCTCAGGGCGGCCTGCCAGAGCCAAAGACATTGATCGGCCTCTGGTTCGACATTATTTTGCACAACGTCATGCATTGTCTTTAAGTCGGGGTGTTCTGTTGTTACATACTGACAACGACCAACCAAGAGAGATTGTTCCTCGTTCCCTGCAACGAGAATACTTACGCATCCTGCATCAAGGACATTGGGGTAGTGTTAGGACAAAGCCAGACGTCATTGCACTTGAGTTGGTATGGACGCTCAGATAGAAAGCATGACGTCACAGTGTACGGTTTGTGCGGAGCATCAGGCGGCTCCTCCGGAACGTTTCTCAGACTGGCCACGCACCAAGGAACCATGCTAACGTTTACATATTGAATTTGCCGGAACTTTCTGGAATACGCGCTGGTTAATTGTTGTAGACGCTTTCAGCAAGTTTCCTTTTGTGATTGCCATGAACTCGACGACGGCTTTTAGTAAAATCAGTGCCTTAACATCAGTGTTTTGCATCGAAGGTTTGCCTGAAACTATCGTCAGTGACAATGGACCTCAGTTTGTTAGGGCGGAATTTAAACAGTTTTGTCGTGTGAATGGCATTCAGCATATCACCTCCGCACCTTGTCACCCTCAGTCCAATGGCGAAGCAGGACCTTTCGTTCGAACATTCAAGTCTCACATGGAAAAGATGAAAGGTGAGCACTCCAGGCAGCAAGCTCTTCAAATTTTCCTGTCTACGTATCGGTGCATGCCACGTGACGGTCCGTATCCTGCAGAGCTGCTACACGGCCGCCGTCACCGCACTCTCCGTCACCTGCTGCAGCCTCCCACAAACCGAGTCGGTTCGTATGGCGCTTCGCGTTTTCAGGTTTCTACGCCGGTGCTGTACAAGGTGTTTGCTACTGGAATGAAGAAACGATGGATGCCGGGCACCATTCAGATCGTGGTCGGTTGCAATATGTATGTAATACATTCTTCCACAGGGTCGGAGATGCGGCGCCACGCAAACCAATTGCGCCTGCACAGGCCGCGCGATCCTGTCTCGGGTTTCTTGATTCCAGTCCCAGTTCGTCGCCAGGGAGCACATCGTTCGCCAACGGGTCCAGCGTCCCCAGACTACGAGATCGTACCCATGGAGGTGGACGCGCCTCCTATGCAGTCTGCCTCTACGCCTCCGTCGCCGCCGCAGATGACAGCGTCAGCGATAGGAACCTCGGACCGTGCGTGCCCCCGGCAACTGGGCCACGCACATCAGAAGATGGCCTGCTCCCTCTGGGCGGAGGTGTCCGCCCCTCCCCTCGTTTTGGTGGGTTTCCCGGGGGATCGCAAGGTGGATACCGGGGCGCAGACGGCGTCTCGATACCAGCCTCAGCTAGGACGGCCGTCCCACCAGTAACGTCCCCGCCCAGGCCTTCCTCCCAGTGCCGTCGCCGTGGCCCTCAGCCCTACGCCATGACGGCGCGGAGATGCACGCACGGCGCGGCGTTCTTACGACATAAGCCACGAGCGCCCTCTGCTGCAACTCCGCTCGTGGCCACGACTGCTGCATCGGCCACTTGGGAATCAGATAGGCACCAGTTAAGACTTGGCTATCGGATAGGCACTAGGAATCATCAGTACGCATGCCTCTATCTAAACTATGTATCAGCATTTTGCAGTCAAGAACTATGTAAATGTTAAGTATTACCAAGACTCCACGAAATATATATCTTGTTCTAATTTAGTTTCTGCTGTCCCTGGCTGGTCACCTCCGTACCTGCACAAGCGTGCATCCTTTATTCCTGTGTCGGTCTCTTTCTACTCGGCCACCGACACCTACGACAACCGGCGGAAACCTGACACAAAAATTCAAAATTAGAAAAGGCAACATTTTTACAAGTGTCTCGCTTTTTAGTATAAATTTAAGGTCATTCTTCCACGCACAATGATACTATTCAGTAGAAGAATGTTAAGAACCTGTTTAATGCAAAACGTGAAATGATTAATTTCGTGTTTCACTCTAAGATGCAAAGTGTTCTGTTCGTACTACGAATCCAACAAACTCACTACTCAGAGGACAAGCACTTCTTTGTACATACTATCAAATATTATGAAATATACTTCTATCAAATATATAGTAAAGTCTTTCAGTCTATCAGGAAACCCAAATACAAGAAGAAAAAATATTTGTCACCGAGCAGCTTTACACCAGCGCCGTAGGAGAACTTCCACGTAACAGTCCCCGACTTTGCGGACTACGCTAAGGTCACAATAATAACTTACTGTTCTCAGTGAAGATATTACAAGTGTTGACTACAGGCAGCAAAGTCAGCAACCTATATATATATGCCGTGGCGTAGTCAGCAAAGTCAGCAACCTATATATATATGCCGTGGCGTAGTCAGCAAAGTCAGCAAACTATATATATTTATATATATACGTTGCTGACTTTGCTGACTACGCTATGGCCACAAATATAACTTACTGTGTATACAACACTTGTAATATCTTCATTGAGAACAGTTAGTTATATTTGTGGCCCTAGCATAGTCAACACTTGTAATATCTTCATTGAGAACAGTAAGTTATATTTGTGGTCGCAGCGGCATATATATATATATATATATATATATATATATATATATATATATATATATATATATATATATATATATATATATATATTGCTGACATCTACATCACATCTGCATATATACTCTGCAAATCACATTTAAGTGCCTGGCAGAGGGTTCATTAACCACTTTCATAACTTTTCTCTACCGTTCCATTCTCTAATAGCGCACGGGAAGAAAGAACACCTAAATCGTTCCGTTTTGAATCTAATTTCTCTTATTTTATTGGGATGGTCATGTCTCCCTAAGTAGGTGGGTGTTAGCAAAATTTTTCACATTCAGAAGTAAAAGTCGGTGATTGAAACTTCGTAAACAGATCACACGACAATGAATAACGTCTTTCTTTTAATGATTTCCATCCCAATTCGTGCAACATTTCCGTGACGCTTTCCCCCCGTACCGTCATAAAACAAAACGAGCTGCCCTTCTCTGAACCTTCTCAATGTCTTCCGTCAGTCCGACATCGTGAGGGTCCCACAAGGGCCAACAGTACTCCAGGAGAGGACGCACAAGTGTGATTGGTGGAGTTGGTGCATCTTCGAAGCGTTCTGCCAATGAAACGTAACCTTTGGTTCGCCTTCCCCACAATATTTTCTATGCGTTCTCTCCAGTCTACGTTGTTCGTAATTGTAGCTCCTAGGTATTTGGTAGAATTTACGACCTTAAGGTTTGACTGATTTATCGCGTAATTGAAGTTCAGCGGGTTTCTTTTAGTGGCCATGTGTATTACCTCACACTTTTCTTTATCTAGTGTCAATTGCCAATTTTCGCACCATGTAGTAATCTTGTCTAAATAGTTTTGCAGTTGCTTTTGCTCGTCTGTTGACTTCACTAACCGATAAACGAGAGCATCATCCGCGAACAGTCTAAGGGAGCTATTCAGATGATCTCCTAAATCGTTTATAAACACAAGGAAGACTAGGGGACCTATAACGCTTCCCTGGGGAACGCCAGATATCACTACTGTTTTGCTCGATGACTTACCGTCAATTACAACGAACTGTGTCCTTACTGATAGGAAATCGTGAATCCAATCGCACCATTCGGGAGATATTCCATAATTGTTTCATTAGAAGCCGCTTGTGGGATACAGTGTCAAAAGCCTTCTGAAAATGCAGAAATATGGAATCGATTTGAGATCCCTTGTCGATGACACTTAACGCTTCATGTCAATAAAGGGCAAGGTGTGTTTCGCAAGAGCGATACTTTCTGAATCCGTGTTGACTATTGGTTAGTAGGTCGTTCTCTTCGAGGTAGTTCATAATATTCGAAGAAATACTACTGCAAATCGACGTGAATGAGATTGGCCTGTAATTTTGGGGATCACTCCTATAGCCTTTCTTGAATATTGGAGTAACTTGGGCAACTTTCCAGTCTTTGGGTATGGCTCTTTCGCTGATTGATCGGTTGTAAATTATAGCTATGTACGGGGCTATTGGGTTGGTATACAATCTGGCATGGAAGATTTGTTTTTGTTTAGTGACTTAAGTTGTTTTACTACTTCAGGAACATCTACTTCTAAGTCTCGCATGCTGGCAGCTGTTTTTGGATTGAATACTGGAGTGTTCACTTCGTCTTCTTTGGTGAACGAATTTCGGAAAGCTGTGTTTTGTAATTCTGCCTTAGTAGTACTGTCATCGGTAGTATTACCATTGCTATAGCGTAGTGAAGGTATTGTTTGTGTTTTGCCGCTAGTGTACTTCACATATGAGCAGAATTTCTTTGGATTTTCTGCAAGATTACAAGACAGGATTTCGTTGGGGTAATTACTATAGGCTTCTCGCATTGAAGACCGCGCTAGGTTGCGAGTTTCAGTAACAGAATGCCAGTCTTGTGGATTCTATGTCTTTCTAAACTTTGTATGCGTTTTTCTTTCAAAAAAATGTTTGTAACGCTTATGGGACCTAAACTTACAAACTACTTATGAACTAATTACGAACTAGGACGGCACAAATATCCATGCCCGAGGGGGAATTAGAACCCCCGACCGTAGTGGCCGTGCAGACCGTGACTGAAGCGACTCAGTCCCCTCGGCCAGCGCGGCCGGCGCGTTTTTCTTTGTTTCTGCAACTGTGATCTGACCTGTTTTGTGTACCACGGGGGGGTCAGTCCCCTCTTTTATTAATTTATTTGGTATAAATCCCTTGATTGCTACTGATATTATGTCTTTAAAAGTAAGCCATAACTGATCCACACTCGCATTTTTAGTTCTTAAAGACTGGAAACTCACTCAGGAAAGCGTGAAGAGAATTTTTTTCTGCTTTATTGAATAGACATATTTTTCGTTCATTTTTGGTACATTTGGGAATTTCGACATACAGTCTCGCTACTACAACTCGATGTTCGTCAATCCCTGTAACTGTTTTGTTGTTCTTTACTAGCTCAGGATTATTTGTAAATAGGAGATCAAGGGTATTTTCACAACCACTTACTATTCTAGTGGGTTCATGGACTAACTGTTCGAAGTAGTCTGAGTCAGGGGGCCGATAAAAAGATCCAATTATTAAATTATTCCAGTTATCAGGAATAACCTCTACCCATAGCAACTCACAGGAAGTAGCCTATCTGCCTCAATTTCTCTATGGGATAAACCGTTTATAACAGCAATAAACACGCCACCCCCTTTTTTATGTATTCTATCCTTTCTGAAGACCATTTGGCCCTTTGAAAAAATTTCGGCCGAACTTATCTCTGGCGTCAGCCAGCTTTCAGAACCTATAACGATTTGTGCCTCAGTACTTTCTATCAGCGCTTGGAGCTCTGGAAATTTCCCAATACAACTACGACAATTTAAAACTGTTACACCAATGGTTTCTAGATCTGCTTTCTTCCTGTGTCTGACCTGCCCCGTTTGAGACTGAAACGCATTTTGTGTATTCCCGAGGCCCTCTAACTTAAAAAACCGCCCAGTCCACGCCACACAGCCCCCGCTACCCGTGTATCCGCTTCCTGAGTGTAGTGGACTCCTGACCAATTTAGTGGTACCCGAAAACCCACCACCCTTTGGCGCAAGTCGAGGAATCTGCAGCCCACACGGTCGCAGAACCTTCTGAGTCTCTGATTCAGACCCTCCACTCGGCTCTGAACCAAGATCCGCAGTCAGTCCTGTCGACAATGCTGCAGATGGTGAGCTCCGCTTTCATCTTGCAAGCAAGACTGGCAGTCTTTACCACTTCTGATAGCCGCTCAAAACCAGAGAGTATCTCTTCCGATCCAAAGCGACACACATCATTGGTCGCTACATGAGCCATCACCTGCAGCTGGCTCACCCTGTGCTCTTAATGGCATCCGGAAGGACCCGTTCCACATCTGGAATGACTCCGCCCAGTATGCACACAGAGTGCACATTGGGTTTTTGCCCCTCCCTAGCAGCCATTTTCCATCACCCGCCTAACTTTGGAGCTCCCAACTACTGACAAACTCACCTTTTATGAGTGCCCGGATCTTGCAGGCAGAGGGGCGAGTACAGGACAAGCGACACCATCTGCGTCAGGAGCATCCTCTGCCACAGGCAGCGCCTCGAATCTGTTGGCAATACTAACCGAAGGGGCTTCCAGTTCGGCCCTTCGGGAAGTCTTAAGCCGCCTGATACGCGCTGAGGAGACCTCTCAATCCACCACGGATTGGGGGGCTACATCCTCGCGGGCAGTGAGCGGGCTGGCTACAGCCGCAGGCCGATCAGAGGGCACGACAGACGCAGAGGGCGTCTGCTACACCCCCGCGAGCGGTCCACAACAGCGGCGCCCACGCACCGCAGTCTCAAGAGTTGCCAATGAAGCCAACGCCGCCTGAAGGTGCGAGCGAAGAATCACCAACTCTGCCTGCATCCGTTCGCAGCAGTCACAGTTCCTAGCCATTCTAAAAACCTATGTATCTTCCAAGTAAGTACATCTGGGGACACAGAAGTTTGATAAACAGTGAGCTTCGAAAAATATGAACCTAACAGTAAACTGTTTATTAACGCCTAATCTGAAAAATATATACGCGAGCTAATAAAGCAAAATATCAACAACTGAACTGACAACTAAACGCGATTCTTAATAAATAAACACGCGAACACATTAAAGTATAAAGAGCTGCAAAAGATAGCACACACGAAATGAAAATAAGTCGCTTCTATTAAGAAGCCGGTTACCGTACAATGTAGAGCTGCTGCTATCACATGTGCACTGGCCGGCGGTCACTGAGTAACTGACAAGTAATTACAACAAATGATGTGAAGAAGAATTCGTATTGATACATCTTAGGTCCGCCTTACCTTGAAACGGCAGGTTACCGTAATAAGGAATTTTTTTAACCACATATAAGACGTTCCTAGTTATTTATTTTAACAAATACTATCTGTAATTATCGGTTTTCGAGAGGTTCTCAGCTTACTCAGTCACTTTTACTTGCTTTGAAATGTCATACATTCATAATACCTATGTTATATACATGTTGTTGTGGTCTTCAGTCCGAAGACTGGTTTGATGCAGCTCTTCACAATACCCTATTCTGAGCAAGCCTCTTGAACTCCACATCAGAATGGCAACCAACATCTTTCTGATTCTGCTTACTGTATCCATCTCTTGGTCCAACGATAAATTGTCATTCCTTGATGTCTAAGAATGTGTCCTACCGACTTCCTTAGGCTTAATTCAATAGTCGATGTTAACAAATTTCTCTTTTTCAAGAACGCTTTTCTACCCATTGCTATTCTGCATTTAAGATCCCAAGTAACAAAACTCATCTACCTCATTTATTGTTTCGTTACCTAATCTAATTCCTTCAGCATCACCTGATTTTCTTAGACTGCCCTCCATTTCCCTAGTTTTGCTCTTCTTCATGTTCGTCTTCTACGCACCTTTCACACCCTGTCCATTCCGTTCAACTGCTCTTCCAGATCCTTAGCTGTCTCTGACAGAATTACAATGTCGTCGGCGAAACGCAATGTTTTAATTCTTCACCCTGAACTTTAATTCTTTCTCCATATTTCTCCTTGCTTTCCTTTATAGCTTGTTCAATGTACAAATTGAATAACATTGGAGAAAGGCCTACAACCCTGTCTTACTCCCTTCCCAACCACTGCATCCCTTTCATGTCCTTCAACGTTGTTTGGTTTTTGTACAAGTTGTAAATAACCTTACACTCCCTGTATTTTACTCTTGCTTGCTTCAGAACTTGAAAGAGTTTATTCCAATCAACACTGTTAAAAGCTTTCTCCAAATCTACAAAAGCTAGAAATGTAGGTTTGCCTTTCCTTAATCTATCTTCTAGGATAAGCCGTAAAGTGAGTATTCCCTCCCGTGTTCCTACATTTCTCCTGTACCCAAACAGATCTTCCCTGAGGTCAGCTTCTACCAGCTTTTCCATCCTTCTGTAAATAATTCGTGTTAGTATTTTGCAACTATGACTTATTAAACTGATGGTTCTGTTGTTTTCACACCTGTCTGTGCCTGCTTTCTTTGGAATGGATATTACAACATTTTTCTTAAAGTCTGAGGGTAATTCGCCTGTCTGACCCATCTTACACACCAGGCGAAACAGTTTTGTCATGGCTGGTTCTTTCAGAGACTTTAGTAACTCTGAGGGAATGTCATCTACTCCAGGGGCCTTGTTTCGACTGAGGTCTTTCAGTGTTTTGTCAAATTCACCTCTCAGTATAGTATCTCCTATTTCATCCTCATCTACTTCTTCTCCCCTTCCTACAATATTATCTCTAAGTTCATTTCTTCGTAGAGCCTCTCTTTATACACTTTCCACCTTTCAGCATTCCCTTCTTTGCTGAGAACTGGTTTTCCATCTGTGTTCTTGATATTCATAGAGCTGTTTTTCTTATCTACAAATATCTCTTTTCTTTTCCTGTAGGCTGTATTTATTTTTCCCCTATTTATACATTCTTCTACATCCTTGTATTTGCCTTGTTGCCACTACTGCTTAGCCATTTTGCACTTCCTGCCAATCTCATTTCTTAGTCGTCTGTACTCCATTTTGCCTGTTTCATTTACTGTTTTTTTTATATTTTCTCCTTTCATCGATTAAATTTAGTACGTCCTGTAATATCCAAGGATTTTTTGTAGTTCTTGCCTTCCTACCTATTTTGTTCACAGCTGCCTTCACTATTTCATCTCTCAATGCTACCCATTCCTCCTCCACTGTTTTATTTTCGGCCGTTTCTGTCAATTGTTGCCTAAAGCTCACTCTGAAATTCTCAAGAACTGCAGGTTCCTTCAGTTTATCCAGGTCCCATCTCCTTATTTTCTACCTTTCCGCAGTATTATTCAGTTTCCGCCTACAATTCATAACCAATAAGTAATGCTCAGAGTTTATATCTGCCGCTGGGTATGTCTTACAGTTTAAAACCTGGTTTCAAAATCTATGTCTTACCATTATAAAATCTCTCCCGGCGTCTTCTGGTCTCTTCCAAATATACTTCATTCTTTCGTGATTCTTGAACCAGGTGTTTGTTATAACTAAATTAAGTTCCGTGCAAAATTCTACCAGGCGGCTTCCTCTTTTCATTCCTTTTGCCCAGACCATATTCACCTACTACCTTCCCTTCCCTTCCTTGTCCTAATATCGATTTCCAGTCTCCCATAACAATTAAGTTTTCCTCTCCCTTAATTATCTGAATAATTTCCTTTAGCTCCTCGTATATTTCTTCGATCTCCTCATCATCGACAGAGATAGTTGGCATATAAACCTGTACAACTGTGGTCGGTATTTTTTTTTTTTCGGTTTTAGGGCGCACAACTGCTGTGGTCATTAGCGCCCAACACTGCCCATAGTAAAATAGGACCGGGGTTAGGGCTTAAATGGCTTTCGCCATGTTTGCACGATGTATAAAAAGTAAAATTCTGTTAACCGATTGCGGGTCATCAGCTAAAGTGTCAGACATTTCAAATGGTAAACACAGATCATGACGGAGACGATTAAAAAACGGACATTGCACTAAAAGATGGTTCACAGTAAAAGGTGCATCACAGTGCTCACATAAGGTAGCAGGACCACCACGTAGTAAATGCTGGTGGCTATTACGGCAGTGACCAATACGAAGCCGGGGCAGAACAATCTCCTCTCGACGGGAGGGTCGAGATGACGTTCACCAGAGATCAGGCACAGGTTTAATGGCTCGCAATTTGTTCCCTGACAGGGATGACCAATGTAGATACCAACGGGAGATAATACGCTGGGAGACACCAGCGCGAAGGTCATCAGAGCTAGTAAAAAAGGTAGATAGCCGAGGAAGGTGAGCTGCCTCCTTGGCAGCCGTATCCGCAGCCTCATTCCCCAACACTCCGACGTGGCCAGGGACCCACAGAAACGTCACAGCTGTTCCGCTCGTTGAAAGAGAAGTAAGGCAATTGCGGATGCTTTGTACCAGGGGATGGGCAGGATACAGCGTGCGAAGGCTCCACAGAGCACTCAGAGAGTCCGAGAAAATGACGGTCTTACTGGGCGAGTTTCGCCGGACGTATTGGGCGGCTTGATATAATGCATACAGCTCAGCTGTAAAAATGGAACTCCACTCAGGAAGACGATATTTAAAAGAGACGTTGCCAAGTACAAAGGCACACCCAACACCCTGGTCTGTCTTTGAGCCATCAGTGTAAATGAACAAATTGTCATCAAATTTGAACCGAAGTGCGAGAAATTCTCTCTGGTAGACGAAACTAGGTGTGGAGTCCTTTGGAAGAGAATGAAGGTCAAAGTTAACACTGACTTCGGGGCTTCGCCACGGTGGAGAGGTGCCCCCTCCAGTCGAGAAGATAGCAGGCATTGTAACGCCGAGCTGGCCGAGTAACGAACGCAAGCGTACTCCCGGCGGTAGCAGAGCAGACGGACGCATGGCGAAGAGTCTGTCAAGTGAGTCGTTAAAGAAAACTGCGTACGTTGGGTGTCCTCGCATGGACGACAAACGGCTAGCGTAACGGCTAAGTAGAAGTTCCCGACGGTAAGAAAGAGGTAGTTCGGCGGCCTCGGCATAGAGGCTCTCAACAGGGCTAGTGTAAAACGCACCCGTCGCCAGACGGATACCTTGGTGGTGGATTGTATTAAGGCGGCGCAGTATGGATGGTCGAGCTGAAGAATAAACAATGCTACCGTAGTCCAGTTTGGACCAAACTATGGTGATACAGATGGAGTAGAGTAGACCTATCAGCTCCCCACGAGGTGCCATTTAACACCCGCA
The DNA here is from genome assembly GCA_026315105.1 of Locusta migratoria. Taxonomy (NCBI): domain Eukaryota; kingdom Metazoa; phylum Arthropoda; class Insecta; order Orthoptera; family Acrididae; genus Locusta; species Locusta migratoria. Next base: position 10,988,604 of record CM048744.1, read on the forward strand.
GCACATTGAGAGAGCGGGTACAGCGAGCTGCCAAACGGGATATGTGGGAAGACCAACTTAACTTCCTGTCGAAAACAAGTCCCAAGAACGTCGTGGTATCCACAAATGGAAGTACTATGGGGCCCAAACGAAGGGACGGGGGAAGGAACTCATTCCGCCGCCAGAAGTTCATGCAGACTGTCTTGTCAGCTCAGAATCGAAAGCCAGTGTCCATACTCCACATATGGAGAGTGTCTAGGCACCGCTGAAGGCGCCGCCCCAGGAGACCCGTTTGCTCAGAGCTACTGTAGATCGCGAAGTCGTCAACAAAGAGGGACGCTGACACTCCCGGTGGAAGGTGATCGGCTATAGAATTGATTGCCACTGCAAATAAAACAACGCTCAGGACCGAACCCTGGGGGACTCCGTTCTCCTGAATAAAAGTGCTCGATAAAACCGAACCAACACGCACTTTAAAAACACGGTCTGTTAAAAATTCGCGGATAAAAATTGGCAGGCGACCCCGAAAACCCCATGTATGCAGAGTGCGGATGATGCCCATCCTCCAGCAGGTGTCGTATGCCTTTTCCAGATCAAAGAACACCGCTACTGTCTGGCGCTTCCGTAAAAAGTTATTCATTACTGAAGTAGATTGGGCGACAAGATGATCCACCACAGAACGGTGCTTGCGAAACCCACATTGGACATTAGAAAGGAGATGTCGCGTTTCAAGCCACCATACCAGGCGCCCGTGAATCATGCGTTCCATCATCTTGCATACGCTACTGGTGATGGAAATGGGGCGGTAGCTGGAAGGGAGACATTTGTCCTTCCCAGGCTTTGGTATGGGAATGACTATGGCTTCACGCCAGCGTTGTGGAAAGGTGCCTTCTATCCATATGCGGTTGTAGGTGGCCAGTAGGAAGTGCAAGCTCGTTGGTGAAAGGTGGTGCAGCATCGCCACGTGAATGCCATCTGGTCCTGGAGCCGAGGACCGCGAAGACGAGAGTGCGTGGTGGAGCTCTCGTACAGTAAACTCGGCATTGTAGCATTCACGGTTCTGAGAGGTAAAGGGCAATGGAGTCGCCTCCACCGTCCGTTTCCTAACAAGGAAGGCGTCAGTGTAATGTGAAGAGCTAGAGACCTCTTCAAAATGTCGACCTAGTGCGTTGGCTATTTGTGCAGGATCGACGACGGTGTCAGTTGCGACACACAGACCAGGAATCGGGGAATGAGCCATAGTGCCTGAAATTTTTCTCAGGTTACCCCAAATGATGGAGGAAGGGGTAGACCTATTAAAAGAGCTCGTGAATGAGCGCCAACTGGCGCGTTTACAGTCGCGAAAGAGGCGACGACAATAGGCCCGCAGTCGTTTGTATCGAATGCAGTTGTCAAGCGTGGGCCGTTGTTTGAAGATTCTAAGGGCACGTCGCCGTGCTCTTAGAGCGTCATGGCATTCCGCGGTCCACCACGGGACAAGGGGACGACGTGAGTGGGAAGTCTTGCAGGGGATGGAACATTCCGCGGCTGTCAGAATAACTGTGGTAATGTGTTCCACTTGGTCGTCTATACTAGGATAATAATGATAAGTACCAAAATCCGCCAGTGACGAGTAGAGCTCCCAGTCCGCTTTGGTTATCTGCCAGCGGTGTGGATGCTCAAGGGTGTCAGGCGTCATTAGGTGAATTACACACGGAAAATGATCGCTCGAATATGTGTCTGAGAGAGGAGACCATTCAAGACGCCGTGCCAGCTGAGCAGTGCAGATAGCGAGATCTATATGGCTGAAAGTGCTTGTGGAGTCCGAAAGATAAGTTGGTTCGCCAGTGTTAAGGCAGATGAGCTGAAGGTGGTTCAGGATATCTGCCAGGAGGGAGCCCCGTGGACATGGTCGTGGGGAGCCCCAAAGGGGGTGGTGGGCATTGAAATCTCCCACCAACAAAACAGGATGCGGAAGCTGGTCAATAAGATCTAGAAGATCGGATCTTGTGACGGGAAAGGTGGAAGGAGCGTAAATATTGCACAGTGTGAAGATAAATCCAGGAAGGTATATCCGGACAGCAACAGCTTGTATCGGAGTAGACAAAGGGACCGGTGTACTGTGTACGTCATCCCGGATAAGCAACATTACGCCCCCGTGGGCTGGAATTCCTGCCACTGGAGGAAGGTCAAAGCGAACGGTAGTGTAACGTGGGAAAGTAATTCGAGTACCAGGGAGCAATTTTGTCTACTGTAGAGAGAAGATGATTGGGTGATATGTTCGCGTTAGAAGCTGCAGTTCTGTCCAATTCGACCGGATATCACGAATGTTCCATTGAAGAATATCCATAATAGGATAAAATGAGATGAAGGTGGACATCAGCCCGACGAAGGCGGCGGGCCACAGTGCGAATGTTCGCTACTGATGGTGTCTGAGACGGGAGGGTCTTGCTCCATATTCTCAGAGGAGACCACAGCAGCTGCGTTTGTGTGGTTGGCAGCCCCATCTTTGGCTGATGCACCTGGAGAGACTATAGGCTTCCAGGGGATGCCATCGTCACATTGTGAGGTAGGAGGGGGGAGAGTTTTCCCCCTATTTGACTTCTTGGAGCCCTGGTGAAGCTCCTTGGTTGGTTCAGATGTTTTGGAAGGGGTGCGGAGGAAATCCTCGCGCGAATGCTCTTTCTTACACTTTCGGGTCTCTATCTGTGGTTTCACAGCTGAAGATGAAGATTTGGAAGAGGTAATCACACTTTTCGTTGAACGTGACGCCGTTGTCGATGTAGACTGTTTGATAACTACTGTCGTAAACTGTAGGTCACAAGTCTGTGTGGCTATATCCCGTGTCGGTGGAGGCGTTGCAACTACAATATTGTAATTACCACGCGGTGGGGTCTCAGGCTTACGACTGGCGTACATCTTACGTGCAACTTGTATGGGAACCTTTTCCTTCACACGGATTTCCTGGATGGCCCGTTCATCGGCAAACATGGGACATTCCCGGGAGGAAGCGGCGCTGTGGTCGGTGTTGGCTTCGTATCTATCTTGACTACGATAATGCTATCACTGTGCTGCTCTAGTAGTTTACCCGCATTCCTATTTTCTTAATCATTATCAGACCTACTCCTGTAATACCCCCAACTGATTTTGTATTTTTAATCCTGTACTCACCTAGCCAGAAATCCTGTTCCTCTTTCACCAAACTTCACTAATCCCCTCAATATCTAACTTCAACCTATCCATTTGTCTTTTTAAATTTTCTAGCATCCCTACCCGATTAAGGGATCTAACATGCCACGCCCCGATCCGTAGAATGCAGTGTTGTCTTTCCTGATGATCACATCCTCCTGAGTAGTCCCCGCCCGGAGATCCAAATGGGGTACTATTTTACCTCCGGAATATTATACATACATACATATTATATACATAAAAACCATGGATTACCACGGCCAATATGGCGTCTTCATCTCTCTCTCTATCGAAAAGAGCTGCTCCCCTCACTGGATATTCACGTGGTGTGACGTCGTGGCGTTTTCCCATCTCAATGGTGATCGTTGAGACGCACGATGAGAATACCTGGCGGGAAAGCCTCGCCAACGTGCGCTTCGCTCGTTGTGACGCCAGAAACTCGCCACGTTGGCCTCAGTCGTTCACTGCACGCTCCGTGTGCCGACGGCTTAAGGGTAGGGCGACCGACTCTCCCGTATTATAAGAGTCCTCCCGTATTTTAGCACTATTTCTTATAATCTCCCCTCTCCCTTATTGTCGTCCTGTTTCTCCCGGCCATTGAACGCTCTTATAAAACGAATACCATTTCTCGATTTGGAATCCGCAGGGCTATGTCAGAAATGTTTGTTTCTCGGTCATTGCCGTCAATTACCGCACGCACTGGCGTCATAGTGATTATCAGTTAACGTATCTATAACAAGAAAGTGATGCGTCGCGAAAGCAGATTATAGAGACGGTGTCGTTTAAATAGAAGCTTTTCAATAGTAATTTCTGCGTTGACTCACACGACACAACATTTCGTAACGCTGCGAAAGAACCGGTACTTACGTTGCTTGCGATCTATAACTGAGAAAAGGTAACGCCTACTTTTTTCGTAATATTTGTTGAGAAATTTTCCTATGTGTTTTCATTCCGTTTTAAAGTGAACCGGTTTTCATCATGTACTCCTGCCGTGAAAATGAAGATTAAAGATGGTTTTTATACTACAGCCAAAAATTATTGAACAACTTACGTTTGTCCATAGAAAAATGCGTCAGAGATCGTTTTATTAAGTTCTACCATAAATATATAACAACAATACTGTCATATCAATGCGAGTCCAATTCGTTTTGGCATATTCTTCTTGAATTTACTTCAGAAATGAATCTTATTAATGCCGTTGCTGTCTTAAAAACTTTCTCTAAGATTATAGAGAAAGGAAGGAAGTTTAGGGTTTAACGTACCGTCGACAGCGTTGTCGTTAGAGACGGAGCTAACTTTCTGATTTTTGGTTAAGAATAGGGAAGGAAATCGGCCGAGCCGATTCAAAGGAACTATCCCAGCATCTGCCTGGAGTGATTTAGGGAAATCACGGGAAACCTAAATCTGGATGGGCGGAGGTGAATTTGAACCACAGTCCTCACGATTGCGAGTCCAGCGCGTTACCACTGCTACAGCCGTCTCGCTCGACAGCTTGCAGAGCTACCAAAAATTACGAAATATGAGTAAAACTAAGCAGTCCCATTATCCCATTATCATACATAGCAACGAAATATGTAGGCCTATAGCTGCGCATTTTAAAGTTACTCTGACATAATATCCTTTATACTCGTAGTCAGATTCTGGTCATCTTTCGTAAACCCGTCATCAAAGGTCGGTCGCCCTAACTAAGAGGCCGAGTTCGTCGAACCCACAATTGTTTAATTTCCTTCGCGTTTGCCCGAGTAACTGCCGTACAACATATTTTCCTCAATTTACTGTTTACTTCATATTTTATGAAACACTAATGTCAATATATTTCATAGAATACTCCTCGTTTAAAACGGAGAAAGTCAAACTTTTATTATGGGTTCAATAATCCCCTTCTCCTTGAGATCCTTGTTTCCCATCTCTACGATCAATGTTGCAAGTTTGTTTCTCATTGACTGGCCGTGTCCGATATTCTCCAACAATCAGTTTATTTTGTCAAGAAGTGATTGTTGATGACAAGCAGAGACAAGTGGTAACACAGGAGGGTTATCTAGCCAAATAGTTCAATAGATGGAAAACATTCTGCAGAAGAGAACCATACAAGTGACAATCAGCCATCTGCCACATTTGTGTACAACAGTGGCGTCTCGTGACAAAAATTGTTGTTCGTGCTGTACTCTCGATCACTGAACTAAACAGCCTGTGTAAATCATGCAATTCTTCTAGATAAAATATTGTCAGTGGCGGCTCGAGAATATAAATTTAGGGTGTTCACTAACTGAAAGGTCTTAAATAGTGTCAGCGGTAAAATTCCAGAATAGCCGACACATGTGTTGCGCGGAATGTTGGCAACAATGGTGTGAAGTTTCAAATAGTCAATGAAATTATAAGCAGCGGCAGCTGTTTTCTGTTCATATTAAACAAGCAACGTACGTAGCTAAGTTGTCCGGTCAATAAATCAATAGGCCTAATTCTCTTTTATCATAGCATTCGGAATTCACGACTTATTTGGGGAAATTAATTAATGCTGTTCCTGCTCTATGGCTGACAAGTTCTCGATGTAACATTGTAAGGTCAATAAATCAATTATTTTCGTTTAACATAGCACTCATACTATAAACCGACTGGCTAACAAAATTCCCGGGAAGAAACTGCTGTTGCCAACATTGGTCGAGCCTGAACCACGCATCTGTCGGCTATTCTGGAATTAAGCCGTGTCAACTATATAACAGTTATCATTATTATGTGTTGCGGATACTGCCAACAATAATAATAATAATATACAACTCTTTGTCTGACGACAGAAATGTTTTCATGGAGCTTTGTTGCATTGTACATAATGAAGTACACTTTAGGGTTAAGTGGATAGTGTTATGCATCATGAGCCCATGCGGTGAGATTTCGGTAAAACTTAAGTTGACGCGTCTAAGGCTAGCGTTCGCGGTTGCTAAGTTGGTAACGACAGAGCAACCAATCAGGAGTCGCGATGCCGCGGCCAATAAGAAAGAGCGTTACAATTGCACTATGTAAACAAATCTAAGCGGTTTATGTAAAAGCTATAGAGATTCACCTTTTACTGTAGTCTCAGAATTACGCCAAATTTACCGGTAATGAAAGTGTAGTCGTAATTCTACCATACATTAGTGAAACAAACTTAATATGCCTAACAAGAATACTTTTATTTAAAACTTCACACGACGTCAAAACCACAGGAAATAACACATGTTTATTGATATAGCAACGTAAAAATCCATAGAAATTATCATCAGAAAATAACGGCAAAGATCAGTTAACTTACTATCCACCACAGAGGTTACTCACACGCGTACTTGTCATTATGAGAACACACAAACTTAAGATCGCCACACAGCTCCCCCCTTAAAGAGCGGAGCTCCTGGAATGTCTTGATACTTGAACTTGATCTGACGCCCAGCTCTTGTGTGCATCGGACGATCTTGCGGTGGTGAAACTTCCAACTGCGACGCCTCTGCTTCATTCTGTGGTGGTGAAGTCACAGGAGGTGTCTGAGGTAACGTGTCAATGTGCCCTGGGATCACATCTTCCTGCAGTATCGGTTCATTGTCTGTTGTTGTTGTAGGTATAACCCATGCTGGCTTAACGCGCTCAATTGACACTTTCGTCGGAACACCATTGTACAATATGTCCATGGTATGTTTACTTCTTGCTAGTACTTGAAATGGACCAGTATAAGATGGCTGTAAAGGAGCTTTGACAGAATCCACACGAAGCATCACATGTGAGCAAGTGTTTAAATCTTTGTGCACGAATACCTGACGGTTGCCATGACGAGAAGGTGGTGGACAATGTATTTTAGCACAGTGTTGTCTTAACTGACGCACCAGCTGAGGAAGCTCTTCTGAGCTAGGTAGTGACACTGGTATCAAATAGTCTGCTGGGATGCGAATAGCCTCACCATAAACCATTTCTGCAACTGATGCACCTATGTCGGGTTTAAATGCTGTCCGCAGCCCTAACAGCACCAAAGGCAGTGCTTCTGTCCACTTGTCTTGGTGACACATTAATGCTGCTTTCAAAGTTCGGTGCCAACGTTCGACCATCCCGTTACTGGCAGGAAGGTAAGTGGTCGTGTGATGCTGCTGAAAACCACACATTCTTGCGAGCTCTAAGAACAGTACAGATTCAAATTGTCTTTCCTGATCAGTGGTAACATGGAGTGGACAACCAAAGCGTGCAATCCATGTCCCTATAAACGTCTTCGCTGTCGTCTCTGCTGATATATCAGCTATAGGAATCGCCTCGGCCCACCTTGTGCACCTGTCTATGACTGTAAGCAAGTACCTGTGACCTTCTGACTGCTGTAGAGGTCCTACCAAGTCGACATGGACGTGAGAGAATCTAGCTGAATTTCCTTGAAGTCTCCTACTTCCGCGTGCACATGACGATCCACTTTACTTTTCTGACAGGGAATGCATGTACGTGTCCAAACACGTGCATCTCTTTTCATTGATGGCCACACAAAACGATGTCAGCAACTTTAACTGTCGAATTGGCTCCCGTATGTGCAAGACCGTGAACACTGTTGAACGCTGTTTTACGAAATTTACTAGACACAAATGGCCTTAGTTTGCCTTGTGACATGTCGCACCACAGTCTAGCATCACAGTTGGGTACGGTAATCTGTTTAAATTTAAGCCCAGTTAATGGATCATTTAAAAGTTGTTGCAGTTCTGGGTCTCTGGTTTGCTCTTCTGCAAGTTTATGATAGTCTATAACTTCTGATATTCCACAAATCCGTAAAAAATAGTCAGCAACTATATTCTCTGCCCCATTCACATGTCTAATGTCGGTCGTAAATTGACTCACAAACTCGATATGACGAAACTGTCTTGGAGAGCACTTGTCACTAGTAGTTTTAAATGCTGCAATTATGGGCTTGTGATCTGTAAACACAGTAACTGGTCTACCCTCAATTTGTGGACGAAAGTGTTTAATTGCTTCATAGATAGCCAGCAGTTCTCTGTCGTATGCACTCCACTTCTGCTGCGCTGGTTGTAAATTCTGAGAGAAAAATTTTAGTGGTTGCCAATGTTCTTGTACTCGTTGTTGTAGAGCTGCCCCTATTGCTACCTGACTTGCGACCACAACAATAGCCAGCTGTGCGTAAGGAACTGGGTGTGCAAGCAACACTGCACGACTTAAACTCGCCTGCAAGTCATTAAATGCTTTATTCATCTCTGACGTCCAATTAACAAGGCGCCGATCTGTAGCTTCGTGTCCAGCTAGCGCATCAGTAAGTGGTACTTGTACTTTAGCGGTTCCTGGCAGATGACGTCGATAAAAATTTATCATTCCTAAGTACTGTCTTAGCTCTCGATAGGTTGATGGTTTCGGTAGCGACTGTATTGTTGCGATTTTTTCCGCATTCGGCATAACGCCTTCTGCTGAAACAATATGACACAGAAATGTGATTTCAGCCTGTTTTATGATGCACTTATCGTGGTTCAAAACTACTCCGTGGTCAGATAATCTGTTGCGAACCTGGTATAGATGTTGTTCATGCACTTGAACGTTTGGAGAGAACACCAAAATGTCATCCAAGTAAGCAAAACAAAATGCAAGTCCCTTTAGTATTTCATCAATGAAACGCTGCCATGTTTGAGCAGCGTTTTTTAAGCCAAAAGGCATGAATAAGAACTCAAATAGTCCGAAAGGCGTAATTACAGCTGTCTTTGGTACGTCACTCGGGGCTACCGGAATCTGATTGTACGCTTTCTTGCAGTCAAGGACACTGAAAACTTTTGCGCCTGCTACTGCGTATGTAAAGTCTTGTATATTAGGTACTGGGTACCTGTCAGGAATTGTTCGAGAGTTTAATGCCCGGTAATCACCACATGGCCTCCATGAGCCGTCCTTCTTGCGAACCAGATGGAGAGGTGACGACCACGGACTGTCTGACCGACGGATTGTTCCAGCCTGTAACATCTCTTCAAAGATAGCCTTTGTTTTTGTCAGTTTCTCTGGTGCAATTCTTCTCGCTCGGAGCGCGACGGGTTGCCCTGGTGTGGTACGTATATAGTGCACTGTATTATGTTTAACCTGTGTAAAGTTAACCTGACTTGTCGACAGACCGTTATCAATTCCTTGCATCTTCTCAGAAGTTTGTCTTTCTCTGTTGCCTGATGTTGCAATGTTCTTCTCTAAATTCAGTAAACGTTTTCCTTGCAAGTCAACTGCCAACTTGAAATGTGTTAGGAAATCTGCACCTAGTGTGGGCTCTCCTAAATCTGCAATCACGAAAGACCAGGTGAATTTATTAGGAAATCCTACATCAACGTCACATATTTTACGTCCATATGTATTAATCGCAGAGTTATTCACGGCCTTTAATCTCGGTTGTCCATCTTGCTTGTTGTGAGGTGCGTAGCTGACAGGAAGCGTGCTAATATCAGACCCTGTGTCAACTAAAAACTTTGTACCGGTACGTATATCTGATACATACAGCCTTTTCGAATTGATGTCTTCATACATTGACCGTCGACTCTGTTGACTCGTAGAGACTGCGCTGTTATTGTATGCTCTCTGGTTCATGGTGTAAGCACATGGTGATGTGCATCTTGTAGCGTCTCTCCCAAATCGCTTATGATACCAGCAGACTCCGCTGAATTCTCTTTTTTGGCTTCGTGTTTCACGCTTTGTCCAACTTCTCCTTCTACTGTTTCCATCTCGGTCATTTTGTCGTACACTGGTACTTAGCTGTGCTGCCAGTGCCTCTATTGAAGCTTTTAAGCCTTTAATTTCATCTGACATGCTTGATCCGTGACGTGGGCTAACTGCTGCACAGTCTGCATTGGTTCCACCGGCTGAATTGTGTTGATAACGTGTGTTATCACATGTTGCATCTATTGACGTCATTGCCATTGTTGCAGTAGATTCTTGTGTCAGGTAGACTCTATCTGCTGCTTGTAATAATTCGTCCGTCGACTTCTCTTCAAGTACTGCTAGCGATGATCTTACTTGTATTGGTAGCTGTTGCTGCCACACATGTAACAATAAGTTGTCAGATACAGTAGTACTATCTACGAAACCTCGCAAATGTCTCCAGAATTCAGACGGGGTTCTGTCCTCTCTTCTCTCTTGGTACAGCACTCGCTTAATTCTTATGTCTGCTGACTTCAAACACCGAGAGATAAGCTCTTCTTTTAATCTGCCGTAGGCTCCTTCTAATGGTGGGTCGGTTATCACGTCTGATATCAACGTCGTGCTTTGTTGATCAAGATTACTAATCACCAAGGTAAATTTCTCATGATCGTCTACAACCCTTTGCTGACGAAATATATTCTCCATTACTGCAAACCAAGTGCGTGGTTGTAAAGGCATAAATGGAGGTGCTCTTAATTGCAGCCGTTGAGTAGGTGAACTGATAAAATTGGCAGAATTTTGTCTGGCTGTATCAAGTTGTAACTCGCTTGAATTAACCATCGTACTGTATGGAAGTTCCTTTCCACCAGATTGCGGCCGAGTTGTCGAATCAACATTTTCTCTATGCATCATTACATGCTTGTTATTCGTATTTCTTGAAATCTGTAACTCCAAATTCTTTATTTCATGTTGAAGCCGTTTGATCTCTTCCGATATGCCTTCGTCGCTCATCATAAAGCCTGATGTTAAGTATTTTGACGGAAGGCAAAAAAAAGAAAAAAACCTATTTCTTCAAAACCTTAGTCGGAAGTCACCAATTATGTAATTCTACCACACATTAGTGAAAGAAACTTAATATGCCTAAAAAGAATACTTTTATTTAAAACTTCACACGACATCAAAACCACAGAGAATAACACATGTTTATTGATATAGCAACGTAAAAATCCATAGAAATTATCATCAGAAAATAACGGCAAAGATCAGTTAACTTACTACCCACCACAGAGGTTACTCACACGCGTACTTGTCATTATGAGAACACACAAACTTAAGATCGCCACAAAAGTAATGATACACGCAATCTTATTGGCCGGCATAACTCGACTTCTCATTGGTCGCTCTGCCGTTACCAACCTAGCGACCCCGAACGCTAGCCATAGATGCGTAAACTTCAATTTAATCGAAATTTCACTACTAACTGAAAGAACACTAACCCTTCTTGGGTGCAAATAGTTGAGAAACAGTAATTAACATTAAGGGAATGTAAACTTTTAGGTTTTATTATGTCACTTATAACTTGGACTAGTGATGCATAACATCGTCCAAATGTATAGTTGTTTATGTGCCTTGGGCTGCTGCTTGACGTGTTATATTGGTAGCGGCGCATTGAATGACGGGGGTTGAAGGTAGCCCATAAGAAATGGCTTTACATTTTACGTTTTGTAAATAGATCGGCATTGCGTATGTCAATCTTCTTATGACTAGCATACTGCAAATTCGCGACAATATCGAAGAACAATTACACATTCCACTTTCGCTGCAGAATAAAATATATCTGGAGCAAAAGTTAAAAACAGTACACCGAGAAGCAGTCACTACATGGGTGTAACTGCTTTAATTCGGCTGAAAAGTCTCTTTTAATTGACAACGAATTAAATTTATTACTGAATAAATGTGGTCACTTTACTTTAAACAAACCATACCCCATGTAAAGAATGGTTCTCGATATACTTTTCCGATTTGCGATCTGCTTGCAATTAGTATTTCAACAGAAATAATTACTGCGTCACATTTATAGTATCTATAAATAATGGAAATTTACGTCAATGTCAGAAGGGCATGAAAGAAGCAATATTATTGGCTGCCTTCACCTCCTGTCATTCATCGCGCCGGTAGCAACATTTTGATCGTGTCCAGCTGCATCACAATGCACGTAAATTACATTTTAGGACAAAAAATATTAATGAATTATTATCTTTCACTAAAAGAAGTAGACAAACGGCACATTTCTTCTTATGAAATCTTCTGTCCTCCCAAACAGTTCACATAAAATTAAAAATTACTACAAATTACACTGCACTGTAAGTTATGGTGTCCAGTCGTTCGCGTTTTTTTTCCGTAATGCCCCACTGTCCCGAAAGTATTTATTTGGGATGCTCAAATGTCCCGTTTTTAGTGTTTGCGCTTTGCTAAAGTATTTTATAATATGAGATGTTTAATGCTCAATTAATTCCGCAAATAACTACTCTAGGAAGCGCTGACTGTACCACTTGTCATCAAACTTGGTTTACTTTCTGTTCTGGATATAACCAATTGACTGTTAACTAATCGTAAACAAAATCTACCAACATTTCCACATATACAGGGTGTTACAAAAAGGTACGGTCAAACTTTCAGGAAACATTCTCACACACAAAGAAAGAAACTATGTTATGTGGACGCCGCGGTGGAGTAGCCGAGCGGTCTAAAGCGTCTCGCTGCGGAGCGCGCGGTTGCTCGCCGTGGAGGTTCGAGTCCTCCCTGGGGCATGGGTGTGTGTGTGTGTGTGTGTGTGTGTGTGTGTGTGTGTGTGTGTGTTTGTCCGTAGGTTAGTTTACCTAGGTTCAAGTAGTTTGTAAGCTACGATCTGATGACCACGCAGTTTGGTCCGATAGATCTATAAACAATATGTTATGTGGACATGTGTCCGGAAACGCTTACTTTCCATGTTAGAGTTCATTTACTTCTCTTCAAATCACATTAATCATGGAATGGAAACACACAGCAACAGAACATACCAGCCTGACTTCAAACACTTTGTTACAGGAAATGTTCAAAATGTCCTCCGTTAGCGAGGATACACTCATCCACCCTCCGTTGCATGGAATCCCTAATGCGCTGATGCAGCCTTGGAGAAGAGCGTATTGTATCACAGCCGTTCACAATACAAGCATGAAGAGTCTCTACATTTGGTACCGGGGTTGCGTAGACAAGAGCCGTCAAATGCCCCCATAAATGAAAGTCAAGAGGGTTGAGATTAGCCGGCCGCGGTGGCCGAGGGGACTGAGGCGCTCCAGTCACGGTCTGCACGGCCACTACGGTCGGGGGTTCGAATCCCCCTCGGGCATGGATATTTGTGCCGTCCTAGTTCGTAAGTAGTTTGTAAGTTTAGTTGAGTCCCATAGACTATACAAACATTTGAAACATTTGGTTGAGATTAGGAGAGCGTGGAGGCCACGGAATTGGTCCGCCTCTACCAATCGATCGGTCACCGAATCTGTTGTTGAGAAGCGTACGAACACACCGACTGAAATGTGCAGGAGCTCCACCGTGCATGAACATCATGTTGTGTCGTACTTGTAAAGGCACATGTTCTAGCAGCACAGTTAGAGTATCCCGTATGAAATCATGATAACGTGCTCCAGTGAGCATAGGTGGAAGTGCATGAGGCGCAACCAAGACATCACCAACAATTCCCGCACAAACGTTCACAGAAAATCTGTGTTGATGACGTGATTGCACAATTGCGTGCGGATTCTCGTCAGCCCACACATATTGATTGTGAAAATTTACAATCTGATCACGTTGGAATGAAATTTACATTTAAAGAGAAATACTAATATGAGCTCTAACATGGAAATTAAGCGTTTCCGGACACATGTGCACATAGCATATTTTCTTTCTTTGTGTGTGAGGAATGTTTCCTGAAAGTATGGCCGTACCTTTTTGTAACACCCTGTATACAGTAAGGGTGGAATCTCTCAAATCATTCTGTAGTTTACTAAACTGCATACAAAACTGTAGGCTACTCGCTCACAGCAAGAGAACATGCCCTTACCTGTCAAAAGACACTTTAATTGTCTATCATGTGCTGAATTTCATGAGACAATGTCAAAAGAAAATACACTTCTCGATATAATACATAAAAGTGATAAGTATGGTGACAGTGCAGCAGAAGAAATGTAAAAAATTGATTTGGTAACATATGAGAGTGAGGTGTAACTTCAGATGTAACTTCGTGTCTATTAAATTTTCTCAGTATAAATTGTCTCCCGTTTGTTTCCTTAATTGTCCCAGGTTTTTTCCTGATATTTTTAAAATGTCCCCCTTTTCAATAAAAATGAAATGGAAACCCTACTGTAAGTACATGTTAAATATAGAAAACTATACTTCAGCATGGCTGACACTGGCTATTTGCAAAGAAAATCCATACGTCCGTTCTTAAATCGTGCAAATGTTACGATCACCCTGTGATCGAAGTCCTTAGTATCATTTACAATCTTTTCTCAATTGCAAGCATATCCAACGCAGAAAGCCTATTCTCCATCATTGTGTCTTCAATGTTGAGAAACAACGTTCAGGTTCAACTGTTGTAAGAGGAGTTGTTATAATTATTTTTATCAGCTCACTTAACTGCGGAAATGTGTCTTGGAACAAGTTGTTGTCCTGTAGAAGTTGCAACATTGCAACGACGCCACCTGCACTTTGATGAAAGTCTTGTCTGCTGTAGATTACTTCCAGATCTGTTCGCAGTTGCTCCTTCTGAAGCCATGGATAAGGTTCAACAGTAATGTGAAGTTCCTTCTTAGGAAAATTTGTCGAAAATACAGAAAACGATCTCACATCTAATAACTTGATGCTATAAGGTGATTCGTGGATGAAAATCTTTCTTTCATATGAATTATAATGGCGTCACAAGCTTCCTTCGCATCTGCTACTATATTTTCTGTTTTTCTTTTCTTTTGAACTTGCTCTTGACAAGTTGATAAAATTTCTTCAATGGCGGTATTTGTTATTCCCTGAATTATGTCTATACTTATAATCTCCAATAAATGTTGTCTAGCACTCGTTGCTTCTAGATCCCATTGCTGTAGTTTCCTGAAGCGAATGCATTTGGCATGATCCTATGAAAAAATTCCAGCCAAAATAAGAACTCGGGGTCTTTTAAATTGGAGAGGAGACCGCAAATTTCTCGTCTGGTTTTTTCATCTGCGCGATCAGAAAGAGCAGTTGCTTCTAAACACTCGATCATACTTTCCTTGTTCTCTTCAACTGTATTCACCGCCAGAATGTTAAACACCCACCTTGTAGGTGCTATTCGTGGTAATCTAGTTTGCACAACTCTGTCTAACACACTTGTTCTCTGTGACGACCTGGAGCGAAAAGCTGGAAAGCCGGAAAGATTAGAAAAAAAATATTCTTGCAGATTTGTTTATAGATTCAGCTTTTTGCAGGGCCAGATTGAACTGATGAGCATAACAGTGGATATAATGGGCACAGGCGCAGCTCGCCTGAACACCGTCCATGGCTCCGCTCATAGCGGCGGCGCCGTCATGGCACTATGCAGTCACCTTTTCCTTCTTTCCATCTGCATGCTTTTGCAATTCAGAATGTATTAGTCCGAACAAAGTCTCAGCATCCTGTGCATCAGGGTTAAAGAATCCCCAAAATCTGTCAACAGCAGAGCCACAAAGTTCATATGCATACACTATCACCAATTGCTGTATGGTAGACACATATGTTGTTTCGTCTACCATTACAGCCAAATAATGTGCATTTGAAATTTTTTGAGTTATTATTTCTCTGCATACACTTAACATACAGCTCAGAAGCTCATTTTGAACTGTTTTCGACGTACCCTTGAACACAGTAGCAGTTTCCAAGTGTTCTTTCATTGAACCGTCAATAACACTTAATAAATTTACAAGCCCACGAAACACACCTGGGTTTTCTGAATCTCCCCTTTCATCGAGACCGCGTAAAGTTAACTCAAACGCATTTTTGTGTGAATGAGAGTTTTCGTGCTTTTTTATTTTTCCACACAAATGTACTAGATCCTTAACACCTGTATTTGTCAAAGAATTAATTTCTTGGCTGATAATCACACACGGGAAACAGTAGAGTGCATTTCGTATATTGCATCCACACAACCACTTATGCTTATTGTAAACTTCTTTGTTGAAAGTTCGCTTGTACTCTCGCGTAATTGATTTAGTCACATTCTGAATCACCAGATTCGGCCTGGGAGGCCCTAGTTCCTTTGCAGCCAACTTGTCCTGCTAATTTAGTTTTCTGTTAGCACGTAAAATAGATTCAATAGAATTCATGTTGACACTACTCACAAAAGCTGGTGCACCGTTTCAAGTTCGTACTGACAGCTTCACAACAAATACCAATTTCAAACTAAACTGGAAATGATTACATTTAAGTAGCAACGTCTACCAACATTCCCACTTGATGAGAGGTAACAGAAACTCCTCTGTTATGGGTAAAAATGATTAAAAGACTTTAAAATTCACAGCATCTTACACTATTAAGCATTCAGAATTCTAAAAATAAAAATAAAAATTAAAAAGAATAAAAAAATAGTTTTTTTCATCAGTACAGCTGTAACATGTACTGATGTGAGATCTAGGTTTATTATACAGTGAGTCAAGTGGCATATCTGAAAAATATGTTCCATCTAGCGGGATTCTTCCAAACGGGAAAAAATGTTTGACGCAATGTGCGGCTGTCTAGTGGTAACGACGTAAACTTATCGTTAAATGTTACAGGGCAACTGAGTACACGGAATCTGTGCTCATTGTTCATCAAAGCCCTGTGTATTTCACCCGTAACGTAATGATGTCATTTCACTCGCGCTTCCGCAGTTCCTTAAAATGAACACAGAGTAGTTGTGCTCATGACTTTGTTGCCAAGTTTCACATTGCTGGTGGAATAACAATGCAGGGCAGTGCGGGAGATTTAAGTGGCGTATAAATCATATTACCGTATCTGTATTGCATTTAGCTGCCTTCAAAGGAAAATAACCAATAAATAAGTTTAACTTGTCGAAAATTAGGGTGTTCACATGATATTGTGCTCTTACATGCCACCACTGAGTATTATGATATGAATTGGGCAGTGTACAAATGGTTTAAATCATACCTAACAGGAATCAAATGTTCAAATGTTTGTAGAGCTTATGGGACTCAACTACGGGGTCATCAGTCCCTAAACTTACAAACTACTTATGAACTAGCTAATACTACGGACGGCACAATATCCATGCTATCCGAGGGGGGATTTGAACCCCCGACCGTATTGGCCGTGCAGACCGTGACTAGTGCGCCACAGAACGCTGGCCAACGAGGCCGGCCTAACAGGAATATTGCAGGAAGTTGACATAAGTATTTCACTTAATATGATGAAAACAGTTCATTCCTCAAACTGGGAAACAATCAAAAATTTGGTGCCACAGGGTTCGACCTTGGGAGTAGTATAATGATAGGGACATGACCCAGGGTACCATTTCGCTACCTGGGCACACCCGCACCCCAGGGCCGCACACTCTGACAATTGCGCGACCGCTGATGTACCATTACTATCCCCCACCGCCTTCCCCACAAATGCTGACTTGGGCCACCACAACAACAGGTCGCCCACAATTAATTAAATTAAATCAGCATATAAATTTAATTGTAGCAACCTATGTTTTATCAGAAACAAGTGCAACTGCCTCCACAAGTAAGCACTGGCCTGAGCACAGCCCCCGCCCCCCATCCGCCCCCACCGCCACCACACCGATACCCCTAAAGATTGCTTCCCCCTGGCAACCCGGACCACGACTCGAATCCGCGCTCCTGGAATTTTTTTTACAAAAGGTAGGGAACAATCATGTCAAAAAATAGAATCCTATATTGGTGGCAAAAGGAACACAGAAGCATGGAAAACAATAAAAAATTTAAGAAGGAATTCTAAAGAAACAACAGATATTAAATATATTACTCATGACACTCGGGAAAATAGTTTCAAAATCTATCATCAGAAAATAGAAAATAATTCTTGGAAAACCCTGAATATAATGAAATTACAAATGAACTACCAGATAATTACATTAATTTGGAAATAGAGACAGTTACAAGTGCAATAAAATCTTTAAAGAATGGAAGGGCTACAGGAATTGCAGGTATTCCAGCAGAATTATTAAAATTTGGAACAGAAAAACTAATTGAATTGTTAATAAATCTTTTCGAAAGGTATTTAAATGGGGAAGATCTACCAAACGATTTGAAAGTAGGATATATTTAAGTGATACATAAAAAGGGAAGGAAAGATGATTGTAAAAATTATAGGGGAATAACAGTGACCCAATACCTTCAGTAGATTATATGGAAGAATTGTTAAGTACTTCTTAGAACAAGAATACAAAGAGGCTGAAGAACAAGCAGGTTTTAGAGCTGGCAGATCAACAATTGACCATTTTTTCCCTACAACAAATAATTGAAAAAAAAAATTGTTCGGGCACAACCTATACATTTGGTATTCGTTGATATAGAAAAAGCCTATGATAGTGTGCCTTTAACCAACTATGGAAAGCTTTACTGTCAATAGGAATTAACCCAACAATAATAAAAACAATTCAAAATTTATATAAAAATTCTGTTTCAAAACTAAAAATTGGTAAATTTCTATCATCTGGATTCCAAGTCACAAAAGGATTACATCAAGGATGTAGCATGTCACCTACATTGTATAAAATATATACAGAGATAACCTTACAGAATAGGAAGAAAAAATGTCAAACTATGGGAATACCAATAAAGGACAGAACAATATATCCATTGCAATTTGCAGATGACCAACTGATTATAGCCCAAGACTATGAAGACATAGACTATATGACCAGGAAGCTGATTCAGGAATATAAAAAAGCAGGTCTAAATGTCAACATGAATAAAACAAAATACATGGTAATTGGTGGAATAAATGAAGACTTGATATTAGAAGAAGGGATGGGAACAATAAAAACTACTGAAGAATATAAATATTTAGGAGTGAAAAATTACAAATGATGGGAAACAGGAAAAAGAAATTAGATCAAGAACAAATCCAGAAAAGACGACAATTTCTCTGTTGAATGGAATTCTCTTGAACAAACACATAACTACAGATAACAAAATAAGGATATATAAAACATTAGTTCGGACCATTATTACATATGCTTCAGAAGTGTGGACAACAAAATGGCAACTGAAATCAAAATTATTAGCTACAGAAATGGATTTCTGGAGACGTTCATCAAGAAGAGAAAGAATAAGAAATGAAGTGATCAGAGAAGAAATGAAATGTTTGTTTATATAGTCTATGGGACTTAACTACAAATGAAATGTAAAATTTCAATTATTGAATTCATCGAGCACAAACATCTAAAATAGTATCGACACGTCAGAAGAATGGGACAAGAAAGGCTTCCAAATGCATACTCGACTGGACACCGAACGGAAGAAGAAAAAAGGGACGACCACCTGCCATTTCGAAGCAGGAACTTTAGTCAGCAATGAGGAAGAACAACATTCCTGAGGACTTATGGGAGAACAGAGAAAAGTAGAGAACAATAATTACTAACTTAATGTAATCTAATATATTAAAAAATGCTCAGTCTCTGTTGCAGTATTTTATTTTCCAATTACGCGTTTCGCGCTGTTAGCGCATCGTCAGATTGGGCGGATACGGAGCCACAGAACTATCTATTGCTGTTTAGGAGGTGACTTAGCAATGTTATTGGGCGCCATAGCAGCAGAGGAGTCGCTGACGTGGCAGGTCCACGTTTACAACTGGTGTAAACGTGGACCTGCCGCGACAGCGCGTCGACATCCATCGGGATTTCGTAGCCCGGGGAAGCTGGGCCCGGCGGCGAGCGACGTGGCTGTGCTCCCTGGCGGTGAACTGGGTCTGGAATCAAGAAACCGGAGACAGGATCGCGCGGCCTGTGCAAGCGCAATTGGTTTGCGTGGCGCCGCAGCTCCGACCCTGTGGAAGAACGTACAACATACATATTGCGACCTAGCACGCGTTGAATGGTGTCCGGCAGCCATTTTGTACGTCCAGCAAACACCCTGTACAGCACCGCCGTAGAAACCTGAAAACGCGTAGCGCCATACGAACCGACTCGGTGCGTGGGAGTCTGCAGCAGGTGAAGGAGAGTGCGGTGACGGCGGCCGTCTAGCAGTTCGGCAGGAGACGGGCCGTCACGTGGCATGCACCGATACGTAGAGCTTGCTGCCTGGAGTGCTGACCTTTCATCTTCTCCATGTGTGACTTGAATGGTCAGACGAAACGTTCTGCTTCACCATTGGACTGAGGGTGAAAAGGTGCGGTGGTGATATGCTGAATGCCATTCACACGACAAAACTGTTGAAATTCCACACTAACAAACTGAGGTCCATTGTCACTGACGATAGTTTCAGGCAAACCTTCGATGCAAAACACTGATGTTAAGGCACTGATTGTACTAGACGCTGTCGTTGAGTTCATGGAAATCACAAAAGGAAACTTGCTGAAAGCGTCTACAACGATTAACCAGCGCGTATTCCAGAAAGGTCCGGCAAAGTCAATATGTAAGCGTTGCCATGGTCCCTTGGGGCGTGGCCAGTCTGAGAAACGTTGCGGAGGAGCCGCCTGATGCTCCGCACAAACAGTACACTGTGACGTCATGTTCTCTATCTGAGCGTCCATACCAACCCAGGTACAATGACAGTTGCTTTGTCCTAACAATACCGCAACGTCCTTGATGCAGGAGGCGTAACACTTCTCGTTGCAGGGAACGAGGAACAATCACTCTTGCTTGGTCGTTGTCGGTAAGCAACAACAGTACACCCTGACTTAAAGATAATGCATGAAGTTGTGAAAAATAACGTCGAACCAGAGGCCGTTGAATGTCTTTGGCTCTGGCAGGCCACCCAGAGCGAACAAAACGTGCTACCACACTTAGGTCTGCATCCGCAGCTGTTTCCTGTGCAACCCGACGAGAGTTCAAACGGAAGTCTGCGATAGCGGATGCATCTCTGGAGTCTATCTGACAACATGCCATTTCCGAAGAATCAAATGACACATCCTGGCCAACCGGAAGTCGCGAAACTGTGTCCGCGTTGGCGTGTTTAGTGGTAGGTCGGTACAAAATCTCATACTGATAATTAGACAATATCAAGGACCATCTCTGAAGCTTTTGTGCCGTTCGTGGCGGAATTGGCTTTGTGGGTGAGAACAACGCCGTGAGAGGCTTGTGGTCAGTCAACAAATAGAATTTTTTGCCATAGAGATAATGATGAAACTTTGTGACTCCGTAAATGATTGCTAAGGCCTCCTTTTCTATCTGACTGTAATTCTGTTGCGCTGGCGTCAGTAGCTTGGATGCAAAGGCAATAGGACGATCGTGAGAACCAATACGATGCGACATTACTGCGTCCAGACCGTAAGACGAGGCATCAACTGCTAACACTACAGGCTTCTGTGGGTCAAAGGGAATCAAACATGCATCACTGAGTAGTGCAGACTTTAATTTGTCAAACGCAACTAGGCAATCATTCGACCATACAAAAGCAACATTCTTCCTACGTAAACGATGCAGTGGAGCTGCAATCTGAGAGGCATTGGGAATAAATCTGAAATAATAGTTAAGCTTTCCCATCACTGCTTGCATTTCCTGCACATTCTTAGGAGGAGGCAAGTCTTTGATTGCTCGAAGATGTGCCTGTAAGGGATGGATTCCTTGGGCATTAATCACATGGCCTAGGTACTCTATTTCAGTTTGAAAAAACGAACACTTTGCTTTATTACAAGGTAGACCTGCTATGAAAAGGCACTCCAGATGTGCTAAATGTTCTTCAACTGTACGTCCAGATACCACAATATCATCTAAATAGTTCGAGCAACACGGTACAGAAACTGTCAGCTGTTCCAAAAAGCGCTGAAAAATAGCGGGAGCGGAAGAACTGCCAAAGGGAAGGCGTTGAAATTGAAAAAGGCCCATGTGAGTATTAATGACGAAAAACTTTTTTGACTCGTCATCAAGTGGAATCTGTAAGTATGCCTCTGCTAAATCAATCTTAGAAAAGAAGCGAGACTGTCCTAATTTGTCCATTAGTTCGTCAGGTCTGGGCAGGGGATAAGTGTCTACAATTGTTTGACTGTTCACAGTTGATTTGAAGTCCGCACAGAGACGAAGTTTTCCCGATGGCTTGGGTATAATTACAAAAGGCGAGGCCCACTGACTCGCAGAAACAGGAGAAATCACCCCACTATCTTGCCAACGTTTAAGTTCTTCGGCAACTGTATCACGCATTGCGATAGGCACTGGTCTAGCTTTACGAAATTTTGGAACTGTAGATTCTTTTAAAGTTACATGTGCCACGAAGTCTTTTGCACAACCTAGTTCCAGCGAAAACAAGTCACTATATTTTTCGCACAATGCATTTATTTTGTCCTGAGGCACTACTGACGAAATTTGAATTGATAAACCAAACAAGTCAAATGCATCTAGTCCAAAAATGTTCTGTGTAGATTTGGCCTGAAGAACTACAAAAGCAACTGTTTTTGTTACACCTTGGTAAGAGGCGGGCAGGCTACACGTTCCTAGTACGGGAATATTTTGTCCTCTATACGCTGTGAATACTTGCTGTCTCTTTATTCATTAATGTGACAGCGGAACCAGTATCAAGCTGAAATTGCACAGTCTAATTGTCTATGTAAAGAGTCACAAAAAGTTTTTGCTTGCGGCACTCCACAGGTGCGCGAATGTGGGCAACGTCTAATACAGCTTGTTTGCTGCGCTGGCGCATGCGCGGGCCACGTAGTGAAGTAAACGGCGCAGACTCGGCACGCTGCGGATTAACAACACTGTCCATAGATGGCACTACCGCCGGATCGGCGGCCACGCAATGCGAGGCTTCCACAGAGTTACCAGCTACTGCACTAAAATTACTTTGAGTAGCTACATAAAGTCACCATCTACACAGTACTGGGTACTTTTACAAGGAGAAAGTAAGTTCACTACAGGATTGCACTGTACATTGTCACTTTGCTTGTCCCGAACCCATTTCCGTTGCACAGATTTATGCGCTCGTCAGCGCTTGCGGCGTGGCTCACTACATAGTTTTGCAATAGGTGCAGAATACTTTTCTTGCATTTTAGAATCAAGTAAAGCACTGTTCAATTCCACAGCGTCTGTGACATTGGCAGAATGAAGCATACATTCACTCGGCAAAGCACTGTTTCCAACGGTACCATTCTTTGAGTTTTTAATTTGCGTACACACAGACTGTACATGTCCCAATTTGCCACATTGATAACAGGTTGCGTTGCAACTAGGACATTGTGCACGCTTATGGCGAGATCCACACTGAGGGCAAGACTTACGAACATTTTTCTGAAATGGGCATTGGCACTCGTTATTCAAATTACTTTGTCTAACACGACGGGGCGACCTTTGTGTTGCACTTTTACAATGGCTACTGTTCACTGTCTGTTCAGCACAGCTGGTAGAATTTAAAGAATCACTAGTGCTATACTGAGAACTGTGACTACGAAAGCGTCCATTGCGGCGCACTGAATTAACACTGTGGCTTTGCATTTCTACATCTGCTAAGTCAAAGGTATCATACGCTTCAATAGGCTGCAGTACACTGTCTAATGGGGGGTCAGACTGTTTTCGAATTGCTGCCCTAATTCTGGGGTCCTGAATGTTCTGCGTAATCACATCTCTTAACATAACGTCACTATAAGAAAGTCCACAAAAGCATGTAAATTTACATTGGCGGGTTAAGCCCTTCAGTTCCGTAATTCATTCTGTGTGGGTCTGTTCCGGTGATTTCTTCAGTCTGAAAAATTGGTATCGCGCCGCGGCTACAAGAACTTTTCTCTCATAAGGAGCAGTCAGTGCATCTACTATTTGTTCAAAGTCTACATCACGAGGAGATGCGTGGGCGAAAAGTTTCTGCAGTCTGGGAGCCCACAATCGATAAGAAAAGGTTCTTCACTCTCTGACCTGCAATTTGATGAGCTGCGACGAGTTCTTGAAACTGCGCAAAATAGTCGCTTCATTCTTCTTCACGTTCGTTGTACTGGCAGAATGTAGGGAGCGATGCAGCGGCAGGTGTAGGCTGCTGATGCGTCAGCTGTTGTTGAGCTGCCGTCAACTGGGCCACAGCTTGTAGTAGTTGCGTGATTTGCGCCGTCTCTAACTGAATAATTCCCATTAAGTTTGGGTTCGGGGTAGTGGCCATGCTGACCGATTAGGCGCCACACATACAAGTAAATTATAACAAAACACAAATGCAATGCGAAAGAAGACGCTCTGTAACAAAAAAAGTCCACAAAACACATAAGAGAATGTTCCCCCAAAAATCTTATAATAAGGGTGGGTGGGCGGGAGCAATTTCTGCGTGCTCCGAATGCTGCTGTCTGGCTGCTGCAAGCGGGCTGGTCCACGGTTCTTCTATCACTCCTCGTCGCCACTATTGTGTCCCAGCCTCGTTGCCGCTTTTGTGTCTCATTTCCGTCGTAGGTGTCGCTGGCCGAGTAGAAAAGTACCGACACAGGAATAAAGGATGCACGCTTGTGCGGTATGGAGGTGACCAGCCATTGGTACAGCAGAAACTAGAAACACTAGAGTAAATTAGAACGAGATATATATTGCACAGAATTTATACAATACTTAACTTTTACATAGTTCTGTACTGCAGAATGCTGATACATAGTTGAGTTAGAGGCCTGCCTAGTGCCTATCCGATAGCCAAGTCTAAACTGGTGCCTATCTGATTCCGAAGTGCTCACTGGTTCCTATCTCAGTCCCAAGTGAACGATGTTGTTCAGCGGTGGCCACGAGCGGAGTTGTAGCAGAGGGCGCTCGTGGCTTACGTTGTAAGAACGCCGCACCGTGCATGCATGGCGGCGCGCGGTGAAAATAGGTGGCGTGCACTTTGGACTTGTGCGACACCAGAGAGAGAGCTAAATACACCAGCAGTTTCGTGCCTGTTATAATACGAAGTTAGGAGAGGAATAAGACTCGGTGTTCGGACCGGAGAAGAACGTGGTGCGCGAGTTAAAAAAACACAGCGGCGCAGAACTTGACAGACGGAGCAGACAGCGGCCAGCGGCCAGCGGCCAGCGGCTTGGAGTACCACAAGGCGCGGGCGTCACAGTGGCCAACGGCTGCGGGAGGCAGTCAACACGCATCGGCGGCTGTGGCAGAGGCACGTCGATGTGTTCGCCGTGGAGGTTCGAGTCCTGTGTGTTTGTCCGTAGGTTAGTTTACCTAGGGTTAAGTAGTTTGTAAGCTACGGACTGACGACCACGCAGTTTGGTCCGATAGATAAACAGACATTTCAACATTTCACCGTCGATAATGTAAATGTGTGTGAGTCTGGGGCTGGATCTTACGTTAACGAGATGCCGGTATTTAAGCAGTCACCAAGTGTATGTGGCTCCGAAAGTATTAGAGGATGTGCTAGCCCGAGTTCTGAGGGAGAAAATGTAAATGGGGAGGGCTATAGTGGCGCTACTAGTCCAGCTGCTGCAAAGAAGATGATACGGCAGGAAGTTCGTTAGAAAGCAAATTTTACATGTGGATAATTGGGTTAAAAACAGATTTCGTTGGTATAAAATCAGAATTAAAAGCAGATTTGTATAATGTAAAAGCAGAAGTGGGTAATGTAAAATCTGAATTAAAAGCAGATTCGTGTAATGTAAAGAAGGAATTGGGCTTCGGTTTGAACTAATTTCAAGCAAACATGGAAAGTATGAGGGCGGAATTAGGTAGTAACATTGAAAATGAAAAATTTGAGTTGGAAAAATTTAAATTAGAAGTGGTAGAATCAAAATTAAACAATGTGAAGACAGAAGTGGGCAAAATAGGAGACGAAGTTGATTCCGTTAATAATAAAGTCAGTGCATTAGAGATAAATTTAGGTAATGAAATGGAAAAGGTACAGCACGAATTGATCAGCAATGCAATGAAGACTGTGCAACGGCAAGATAATTTTGAAAAGGTAACTACAGCTGAAGTAAATAATTTAACGGTTAGGATGGTGGGTTGTGAAATGGAAATAAAAGAATGTAGTGGGAGAATTGATCAGGAAAGGTGCAGCTACAGCAAAAAATTGAGAAAGTGCGAGCTGAAATGGGTAATGTAAATGTTAGTCCACTTGTAAATAATCTGTGGTTTTCAACTGGAAATAATAAGAATTTTTCTAATGGTGGTAATTATCGCCCAGTAGATTTTCTTGCCGCATGTAAGGATGGATGTTAGGGGGATGAGTGACCAAGATAAAATTAAATTGGTAAAAAGACAATTAGAGGGTAGTACGCAGTTGTGGGCTAATTTAAATAATCATTTGTTCGTGAACTGCCACAAATCTGAGTTTTGTTTCTTGAATAAGTACTGCACTGAAGTAAAGTAAACGCAACTTCAAAACGAATTCCTTAACGGTGCAAATTTCAAGTATGGCAATAGCTCAATGCGCGAATTGAATAAGTTAATGCATACAAATCGGCCGTTGGGAGTTCTGACGGTAATCACGACGTTGATGAGGCGATTGCCAGATGATTTGCAATGGGATTGGGTCCATTGTCCGACGCAGTCGATTGATGAAATTTTTAAATGTTGTTAAAAAGTTGGAACGAGCATTAAAGTTTATACCGAATCACGGTAATGGAAGAGGATATGGAAGTCAGAATTGGAATCATAATAGTAATAATAGTAATTATGGGAACCATAGTAATAACAGTAACTACCGGAATCAACACAATAACAATGCTAATCATGGCGATAAATTTTATAAGGGTCAAGGCAATGGGAATTACCAGGTGAGAAATCACAGAAGGGAACATAGTGATATGCGGTCGGGAAACTGAGAAACGCTGCGTCTCATGTGCAGGGGTGGTGAAACAAACCGCCCTCTGCTGCAACTCTGCTCGTGGCCACCATTGAACTGCATCGGCCACTTGGCAATAGGACAGGCACCAGATAACACTCTCATCAATAGGCATCTATCTAGTTAAACTATGTATCTGCATTCCACTAATCTTCAGGTAACAAAGTTAAGTATTGTACTATTTCTGTTAAATATATATATTCTACTAATCTAGATCAGTGTTTCTAGTTTCTACTGTCCCACTGGCTGGTCACATCAGACTCTGTACCCGCACACACATGCATCCAATTTCCCTGTGTCAGTCTCTCGCTCTACTCGGCCACCGACACCTAGGACAACCGGCGGAAACTAGACACAAAAGTAGCGACAAGGAGCTATAGAAGATCCTTGGACCAGCCCGCTCGCAGCAGCCAGACAGCAGCAGTCGGAACACACAGAAATTTTTGTGTCCCAGCCTCGTCGCCACTTTTGTATCCCATTTCCGTCGTAGGTGTCGGTGGCAGAAACGGAGGGGAGCAGCAAGAAGCTAGAAACACTAGAGTAAATTAGAACGAGATATATATTGCACAGAATTTATACAATACTTAACTTTTACATAGTTCTGTACTGCAGAATGCTGATACATAGTTGAGCTAGAGGTCTGCCTAGTGCCTGTCCGATAGCAAAGTCTTCACTGGTGCCTATCTGATTCCGAAGGTCTTAACTGGTTCCTATCTCAGTTCCAAGTGAACGATCCCGTTCAGTGGTGGCCACGAGCGTAGTTGCAGCAAAGAGCGCTCGTGGCTGTCGTCGTAATAACGCCGCGCCGTGCGTGCATGGCGGCGCGCGGTGAAAATAGGTGGCGTGCACTTTGGACTTGTGCGACACCAGAGAGAGAGCTAAATACGAAAAAGTCCGCTGGCCCGGATGCAATACCAGTTCGGTTTTACAAAGAGTATTCTGTGGAATTGGCCCCCTACTTAGCTTGCATTTATCGCGAATCTTTAATTCAGCGAAAAGTTCCTAGTGATTGGAAAAAAGCGTAGGTGACTCCCATTTATAATAAAAGAAAGAGAACTGACCCACACAATTACAGGCCAATATCGTTGATATCAGTTTCATGTATAATTTTGGAGCAGCTTCTTTCTGTGAATCAGCACGGGTTTAGGAAACATCGTTCATGTGAAACTCAGCTTGCCCTTTTCTCACATGACATCTTGCGAGCCATGGATGAAGGGTAACAGTCGAATTGTGTTTTTCTCGACTTCAAAAAGGCATTCGACGTGGTGCCACACTGCAGACTGCTTAACGAAGATACGAGCTTATGGAATAGGTTCACAGATTTGAGACTGGCTGGAAGACTTCCTAGGTAACAGAACGCAGTAAGTTGTTCTCGACGGTGAATATTCATCAGAGACGAGTGCATCGTCAGGCGTGTCCCAGGGGAGTGTGATACGACCGCTATTTTTTTTCTATCTATATAAATGATATGATGGACAGTGTAAGTTGTAATTTGCGGCTGTTTGCTGATGATGCTGTGGTGTATGGGAGGGTGTCGTCTTTAACTGACTGTAATAGCATACAAGATGACTTAGACATAATTTATAGTTGGTGCAACGAATGACAGCTAGCTCTCAATGAAGGAAAAATGTAAGGTGATGCGCATGAGTAGGAAAAACAATCCCATAATGTTGGAATACAGCATTAGTAGTGAGCTTCTTGATGTTGTCGCGTCGTTCAAATATCTAGGCGTAACATTGCAGAGCGATATGAAATGGAACAAACATGTAAGGACAGTTGTGAGTAAGGCGAGCAGCCGACTTCGGTTTATTGGGAGAATTTTGGGAAGATGTACTTCACCTGCAAAGGAGACCGCGTATAAAACGTTTGTACGACCACGTCTTGAGTATTGCTCAAGTGTTTGGGACCAGCAGCAGATCAATTTAAAAGAAGACATAGAAGCAGTTCAGAGGCGAGCAGCTAGATTTGTTACTGGTAGGTTCGACCAATGTGCAAGTGTCACGGAAATGCTTCGGCATCTCAGTTGGGGATCGTTGGAGGAAAGACGACGTTCTTTTTGTGAAATTCTGTTGAGGAAATTTAGAGGGCCGGAATTTGAAGCTGAGTGTAGCACGATCTTGCTGCCGCCTACTTACAGTTCGCGTAGTGATTACAAAGACAAGAGAAATAGGGCTCGTACGGAGGCATTTGGCGCTATTTTTTCCCTCGTTCTATTTGGGAGTGGAATAGGAAAGAAAATGCCTAGTCGCGGTACAGTGTGCCCTCCGCCACGCACCTTACGATGGATTGTGGAGTATGTATGTAGAATATCATTCGTCTGACTGCGATAAATTTTTGCATATTTGACGTTCAAAGCAAGAGTAACGTTCTTATGAAATAAAATTTTGGAAAATTTTCCCGGAAATTGGAAAATAAAAAAAATAGAGATTTTTCTATGAAATATCAATACCATTCATCTGATTGTGATAAAATTTTGCACATTCAGCGTTCAAAGCGACAGAAAGGTTTGAGTGAAGTAAAAGTTTGGAATAGTTGCCCAGAAAATAGAAAAATTTGTGGAAAACTGAGAGAGCTTTTTGCTTTGGAATATCAATATCATTCCTACGATTTCGAAAAAAATTTTGCAAATTTGACGTTCAAAGCAAGAGTACACACATATTAGCAACTTTGAAGCATTTCCGGGTCGACTAGTTGTTTATAAGAAAATTCGAATTTACTGGTGGAAATAACGAAAATTGGCAAAGACATCTAGCACAACGTCTGCACAGAAACTAAAGATTTCGAACACTGCAGCTTACTCACAAGGCATTTAAACGAACATAGAAAGCCGCTCTGTCAATCAGCCACCGTTATAACAGCACCAAGCTGTTATGAATGCGTCTAAATACACATCTGCAAGCACCGAACAAGCGTCCCGAACGCAGAGCGAGGAGTAACACAAACATACATATTCACAGTGCCTCTCGGAAGGCTACATACAAACATATGCTAAATGTTTAAAAACATATCATAACGTTTTAAGCATTCTCTCTCAAAGATACCTAAGTTACATCTCCAAATGATCGAAACCTTCTACACAAGACCTCTGCAGACGCACCACTTTGACAAGGATAGCGCGCATTGCATTTATTTAAACGCACTACGATGGAGCTGAGTTAGGCCGAAAGTTCCGAAATTTAATATTTTCTCTCTTTAGCGATCTTGCCCTGTCACGTTTCCTTAGATCAAGGTAAAGCTGCGCCTTCCGAAAATTCGGGTAGTTCAATTCTACCTCCCGCGTATACCAATCTAAGGAATCTCTCTGTCCTGCAAACGATTCTTTACAACATTTTTCTGAAACAGACCAAATAGATATAATAGAGCAGCCCAGAAGAAGTTTAAACCCTAGTGTACAACGGAATTTTTTCATTCCACTAAACTAAACTTGGATCTACCTTTCCACAACCTTGTTGCCACCCCCGTCGACTAATGCACTGCAAACGAAGATGCCTAGAATGCTAACCTACACACTGCAGCACCAGAAAAATTTATAGCCATCACCGCAAAACACCAACAAACCTCACATATTTCCAAGTCCTATGTCAAAGTGCAGACGATGACAGATGCTCCATCCTAATAATAATCGTAGACAATGCTTAAACACAACGAAATTTAGTAGACCCTCTAGAGTAAAAACATTCATCAATGAGATCTTTTGAGCTATCGTACTCTTTCGGATAGTATTACACGAACACAAACGCTTAAACCAACAACTTAAAGACGACAGTAGTACACCTTAGGTCTCCAAAACGACAGCACAGATGCGAGAAGAGAGTAAAAAACCGCAAACATCCTATTGGGCAGAAGTGTTTGCTAGATTAACCAAGCCAACAATTGGCTAAAAACAAATACACGACTGCTCAATAAGGAAACTGTTAGCCGAGGCCACATGGATGGGATTGCCTGCCACTAGATGCACTTTGTAGATATTGCTTGTCCTGATTTCCAATCCAATCCTTAAGTGGATACTGTATCCTCCAGTCTGGTAATGCCAAACGAAGAGGTAAAAGTATCCCGTACACACCTGTAATAAAATCGATAAGGTAACCTGTAATTTTATTATAATTGTATTGTAAGGTACAACCAAATGATTCGCTGGAGGTTCTCCAATGCTTCCTTGCCGAGTTTTTCCAGTATTCCGAGTTCTCTCACAACGCTGCCGCCAGGTAGGAGAAATGGTAACTTCGCATTGTCTCCATGACGAAATTGTCGAATTTACTATGCATGTATAAGTTAACAGATCAGCAGTAAACCTAAATCGACATCTTTATAGGTCTATCGCAACACAACATCATCCACAACTGGAAACAGATACTGCAGCGTATATTTTTAAAACACTTTTTACTCAATTTCTATCCCAACTAGCCTGCCACGCTCTATGTAACAACAACCAACTCTAACCCAACGACCGAACTACAGCAAAAGGATCGAACATCTGTAACACACCCAATTATATCGTAAAACTGACTGACATACATAGAACAGCCAACAAGGAACGATCCAGATCAACACCAAGCTCTTTTCTATATATAATCTTTACAACTAACAACGAAAAACAAATATTCTAGACCATTTCGAACTAATGCAACACCCAAAACTTTTATCAAACTCCAAGAGCAGACCTTTGGAGATTAAACAAACGATTAAACACGTCTCTCAAGTATCAATATGGAGTCCACAAATGTAGAACACGTATATGTTTCAACGAACCGTACAACTAAACAGATCGAAATCAGTATTTCACACAAGCCAGGATACATCATACGCAACAGATTACAAATACACGAGAGATATTTTTACGAAGAAAGGATATTACATTGCTTCTATCAACAGCCATAAGAATAAAAAATAACGAACGATTCGTCACAGCTATACCATCGCTCTTAATACTCCACCAACACACGTCTCTAACCTCTACAGATCATAAAGAGACTTCCGCGTGTGATATTACAGATACAGAGGTAAGCTGATTATTTCCATGTGAAAGGCGGGTTTTGCCAGGCTGTTGAGTTCCCCAGCCGGCTGGCTAACATTTTGAATCTAGTGAATGGACAGGTAGTCAAGGATTTCCTAACGTGCTCGGAAACCGGAAACGCTTGGCTGTGCGAGGGCGGCTATTCCAGATTCCAACTGAAATACAATATATCCACAAACTTTATTCTAAAAATCCATTTAAAATCAGGGAATGGTGATACGGCAAATATAATTATATGAATGGATTCAGGAGACTTGGGAGAATCAAACGCCGTAATTACAATTTAAATATCCCTTACAGATAAAAAGCCGATAAATTTCAGTACTATTATAATAATATTATAAGACTTATATTTACAATTATTGGTACTCAGTGTTTATCAGTAACAGTTTAAGAAGCAAATGGGCAACACTATACCACGCTACCTATCTTAAAAGATATACCACGTTATTTCCATATTCTTTCAATAAACGTTGTTTTACTCTCTTGTTCTGCTTTTCGTTGAGGTAGTAATATTCTTGTGTCAGAACATATATTCCACCACAGAAACACAAAACATGAACCCAGCAATGCGCATTACATTTATATATGTATTTTATTATATTTAATATTATTCTTAGTAACGTTCATTTTTTATGTTGTAGACTGCCACTTAATTATTTCATGCTCGCCTAAAAATATGCAGAATATAATTTATATATAAAAAATTATACGTTTTGTGGACAAGAACTGAATATATTTGTATAAAAAGCCATGATAAATTAAATATTAATTGTGTAACTGTATTTCGACGGCGGCAGTATATTTGAACAGTGAGATGCGACGCTTAATGGCTATCTGAGCGAAGAGATTCAGTCACAAGCGTTTTTTAGTATTGTTAAATATATATTTGTTTGTTAAATGTAAGCAACATTTGTAGGGAGGTGGTGAAAGCATTTAATTCTGTAATATTCAAATTATAAAATTTTGGAAGGAAAATTGTATTTTAAAGAAGAGGCGTTAGGATGTGCGAAAGGATACAATTTTGGGAGCAGAGAGAGCATGCTTTTCGAATGCTTGGGAAGGGATTTGCAACTTGGACAAGGTGGTGAAAGGTTGTGACGCTGGGCGGTCTGAAGCCGTGTTACGAACTTGTGATTTGAAGAGATAGGCATGTGTGGACTTACAAAATTTACGGGAGTGTCAGTGCAGAACTTATTCCCTGCTAGAAAAGTGATAAACTATGCACGGAGGTAGGACTATGGAACTGTGATAATTCAACAATCGTGTACTTGTGTGATGACAAACTGTGTTTTATAACAAATACTTTTATCGTGGATTAATTTAGAAGTGCAAAGTTCGATGGACTACTCTAACTTACGAGTGATAATTTGGAACTTTTACTCTAGAGTGCGTGTGATACTTTTTGTGCCTCTCATGAACAATAGTTGGGGAAATACTTTGTTATTTAACGATGTATAAAGTAGGACCACCTCCGTGCTTCGTGTCTAATAAGAGTAATAAACTCCATTTATAAAGAATTACTTCGTAAGTGATTCACTTCCTTATCTTGGAAACCATATTGTTGGTCATTCAGAGGTTTAGATTACGTTTGTTAAAGCTGACATACATAATTCACCCCTTATGAACAGAGACAACAAGCCGCCGGCCGCGGTGGCCGAGGAGACTGAGGCGCTCCAGTCACGGTCTGCACGGCCACTACGGTCGGGGGTTCGAATCCCCCCTCGGGCATGGATATTTGTTCCCTCCTGCACGGCCACTACGGTCGGGGGTTCGAATCCCCCCTCGGGCATGGATATTTGTGCCCTCCTAGTTCGTAAGTAGTTCATAAGTAGTTTGTAAGTTTAGGGACTGATGACCCCGTAGTTAAGTCCCATAGACTATACTAACATTTGAACATTTGACAACAAGCCATAATCTTTGACTACCCTGAGTTATGTATTGCCCAGTTCTTACTGGTGAGTACTGATGGGATGGTCACAAATGGGGTTTTCTCGTCTGGGATCAGAAATAAAGCAGCAGTTTTTTTTCCGTCCGGTGTTAGTAAAATTCTGTTCGAATAGTTACTGTAAATGTTGCAGTACACTCATTTAGAAGCCAAGTATAATGCATATTGAGTGATTTGTGGGGCTCAGAGCTTTATAGTACACCAGCAGTTTCGTGCCTGTTATAATACGAAGTTAGGAGAGGAATAAGACTCGGTGTTCGGACCGGAGAAGAACGTGGTGCGCGAGTTAAAAAAACACAGCGGCGCAGAACTTGACAGACGGAGCAGACAGCGGCCAGCGGCCAGCGGCCAGCGGCTTGGAGTACCACAAGGCGCGGGCGTCACAGTGGCCAACGGCTGCGGGAGGCAGTCAACACGCATCGGCGGCTGTGGCAGAGGCACGTCGATGTGTTCGCCGTGGAGGTTCGAGTCCTGTGTGTTTGTCCGTAGGTTAGTTTACCTAGGGTTAAGTAGTTTGTAAGCTACGGACTGACGACCACGCAGTTTGGTCCGATAGATAAACAGACATTTCAACATTTCACCGTCGATAATGTAAATGTGTGTGAGTCTGGGGCTGGATCTTACGTTAACGAGATGCCGGTATTTAAGCAGTCACCAAGTGTATGTGGCTCCGAAAGTATTAGAGGATGTGCTAGCCCGAGTTCTGAGGGAGAAAATGTAAATGGGGAGGGCTATAGTGGCGCTACTAGTCCAGCTGCTGCAAAGAAGATGATACGGCAGGAAGTTCGTTAGAAAGCAAATTTTACATGTGGATAATTGGGTTAAAAACAGATTTCGTTGGTATAAAATCAGAATTAAAAGCAGATTTGTATAATGTAAAAGCAGAAGTGGGTAATGTAAAATCTGAATTAAAAGCAGATTCGTGTAATGTAAAGAAGGAATTGGGCTTCGGTTTGAACTAATTTCAAGCAAACATGGAAAGTATGAGGGCGGAATTAGGTAGTAACATTGAAAATGAAAAATTTGAGTTGGAAAAATTTAAATTAGAAGTGGTAGAATCAAAATTAAACAATGTGAAGACAGAAGTGGGCAAAATAGGAGACGAAGTTGATTCCGTTAATAATAAAGTCAGTGCATTAGAGATAAATTTAGGTAATGAAATGGAAAAGGTACAGCACGAATTGATCAGCAATGCAATGAAGACTGTGCAACGGCAAGATAATTTTGAAAAGGTAACTACAGCTGAAGTAAATAATTTAACGGTTAGGATGGTGGGTTGTGAAATGGAAATAAAAGAATGTAGTGGGAGAATTGATCAGGAAAGGTGCAGCTACAGCAAAAAATTGAGAAAGTGCGAGCTGAAATGGGTAATGTAAATGTTAGTCCACTTGTAAATAATCTGTGGTTTTCAACTGGAAATAATAAGAATTTTTCTAATGGTGGTAATTATCGCCCAGTAGATTTTCTTGCCGCATGTAAGGATGGATGTTAGGGGGATGAGTGACCAAGATAAAATTAAATTGGTAAAAAGACAATTAGAGGGTAGTACGCAGTTGTGGGCTAATTTAAATAATCATTTGTTCGTGAACTGCCACAAATCTGAGTTTTGTTTCTTGAATAAGTACTGCACTGAAGTAAAGTAAACGCAACTTCAAAACGAATTCCTTAACGGTGCAAATTTCAAGTATGGCAATAGCTCAATGCGCGAATTGAATAAGTTAATGCATACAAATCGGCCGTTGGGAGTTCTGACGGTAATCACGACGTTGATGAGGCGATTGCCAGATGATTTGCAATGGGATTGGGTCCATTGTCCGACGCAGTCGATTGATGAAATTTTTAAATGTTGTTAAAAAGTTGGAACGAGCATTAAAGTTTATACCGAATCACGGTAATGGAAGAGGATATGGAAGTCAGAATTGGAATCATAATAGTAATAATAGTAATTATGGGAACCATAGTAATAACAGTAACTACCGGAATCAACACAATAACAATGCTAATCATGGCGATAAATTTTATAAGGGTCAAGGCAATGGGAATTACCAGGTGAGAAATCACAGAAGGGAACATAGTGATATGCGGTCGGGAAACTGAGAAACGCTGCGTCTCATGTGCAGGGGTGGTGAAACAAACCGCCCTCTGCTGCAACTCTGCTCGTGGCCACCATTGAACTGCATCGGCCACTTGGCAATAGGACAGGCACCAGATAACACTCTCATCAATAGGCAGGCATCTATCTAGTTAAACTATGTATCTGCATTCCACTAATCTTCAGTTAACAAAGTTAAGTATTGTACTATTTCTGTTAAATATATATATTCTACTAATCTAGATCAGTGTTTCTAGTTTCTACTGTCCCACTGGCTGGTCACATCAGACTCTGTACCCGCACACACATGCATCCAATTTCCCTGTGTCAGTCTGTCGCTCTACTCGGCCACCGACACCTAGGACAACCGGCGGAAACTAGACACAAAAGTAGCGACAAGGAGCTATAGAAGATCCTTGGACCAGCCCGCTCGCAGCAGCCAGACAGCAGCAGTCGGAACACACAGAAATTTTTGTGTCCCAGCCTCGTCGCCACTTTTGTATCCCATTTCCGTCGTAGGTGTCGGTGGCAGAAACGGAGGGGAGCAGCAAGAAGCTAGAAACACTAGAGTAAATTAGAACGAGATATATATTGCACAGAATTTATACAATACTTAACTTTTACATAGTTCTGTACTGCAGAATGCTGATACATAGTTGAGCTAGAGGTCTGCCTAGTGCCTGTCCGATAGCAAAGTCTTCACTGGTGCCTATCTGATTCCGAAGGTCTTAACTGGTTCCTATCTCAGTTCCAAGTGAACGATCTCGTTCAGTGGTGGCCACGAGCGTAGTTGCAGCAAAGAGCGCTCGTGGCTGTCGTCGTAATAACGCCGCGCCGTGCGTGCATGGCGGCGCGCGGCGAAAGTAGGTGGCGCGCACTTTGGATTTGTGCGACACCACACCCCTCCCCCCCAAACCGCCGCGCCGTCGTGGCGTAGGGCTGAGGGCCACGGCGACGGCACTGGGAGGAGGGCCTGGACGGGGGCGTTACTGGTGGGACGGGCGTCGTAGCTGAGGCTGGGATCGAGACGCCGTCTGCGCCCCGGCATCCGCCTTGCGATCCTCCAGGAAACCCGCCGAAACCTGGGGAAGGGCTCACACCCCCGCCCAGAGGGAGCAGGTCATCTTCTTCTGAGGTGCGTGGCCCAAGCTGGGAAGGGGGGGGGGGGGGCGCACGGTCCCGGAGTCCCTCTCGGTGACACTGTCATCTGTGGCGGCGACAGCGACGGCGACGACTGCGTCGGAGGTGCGTCGACGTCCATAGGGATCTCGTACTCCGGGGACGAACGATGTGGCTGTGCTCCCTGGCGGTGAACTGGGTCTGGAATCAAGAAACCGGAGACAAGATCGCGCAGCCAGTGCAGGCGCAATTGGTTTGCGTGGCGCCACAGCTCCGACCCTGTGGAAGAACGTACAACATACATATTGCGACCGAGCACGCGTTGAATGGTGCCCGGCAACCATGTCTTCTTGTTTCCAGCAAACACCCTGTACAGCACCGGCGAAGAAACCTGAAAACGCGTAGTGCCATACGAACCGACTCGGTGCCTGGGAGGTTGCAGTAGGTGAAGGAGAGTGCGGTGACGGCGGCCGTGTAGCAGCTCGGCAGGAGACGGGCCGTCACGTGGCATGCACCGATACGTAGACAGGAAAATTTGAAGAGCTTGCTGCCTGGAGTGCTGACCTTTCATCTTCTCCATGTGAGACTTGAATGTTCGAACGAAACGTTCTGCTTCACCATTGGACTGAGGGTGAAAAGGTGCGGTGGTGATATGCTGAATGCCATTCACACGACAAAACTGTTGAAATTCCACACTAACAAACTGAGGTCCATTGTCACTGACGATAGTTTCAGGCAAACCTTCGAAGCAAAACACTGATGTTAAGGCACTGATTGTACTAGACGCTGTCGTTGAATTCATGGCAATCACGAAAGGAAACTTGCTGAAAGCGTCTACAACAATTAACCAGCGTGTATTCCAGAAAGGTCCGGCAAAATCAATATGTAAACGTTGCCATGGTCCCTTGGGGCGTGGCCAGTCTGAGAAACGTTGCGGAGGAGCCGCCTGATGCTCCGCGCAAACAGTACACTGTGCAATGACGTCTGGCTTTGTCCTAACAATACGCCAATGTCCTTGATGCAGAAGGCGTATCACTTCTCGTTGCAGGGAACGAGGAACAATCACTCGTGCTTGGTCGTTGTCGGTATGCAACAACAGTACACCCTCACTTAAAGACAATGCATGACGTTGTGCAAAATAACGTCGAACCAGAGGCCGTTGAATGTCTTTGGCTCTGGCAGGCCACCCAGAGCGAACAAAACGTGATACCACACTCAATTCCGCATCCGCAGCTGTTTCCTGTGCAACCCGACGAGAGTTCAAAGGCAAATCTGCGACAGCGGTAGCATCTCTGGAGTCTATCTGCCAACATGCCATTTCCGAAGAATCAAACGACACATCCTGGCCAACCGGAAGTCGCGAAAGTGTGTCCGCGTTGGCGTGTTTAGTGGTAGGTCGGTACAAAATCTCAT
The DNA here is from genome assembly GCA_026315105.1 of Locusta migratoria. NCBI lineage: Eukaryota > Metazoa > Arthropoda > Insecta > Orthoptera > Acrididae > Locusta > Locusta migratoria. The sequence continues at coordinate 11,026,898 of CM048744.1, forward strand.
ACTGATAATTAGACAGTATTAAGGACCATCTCTGAAGCTTTTGTGCCGTTCGTGGCGGAATAGGCTTTGTGGGTGAGAACAACGACGTGAGAGGCTTGTGGTCTGTCAACAAATAGAATTTTCTGCCATAGAGATAATGATGAAACTTTGTGACGCCGTAAATGATTGCTAAGGCCTCCTTTTCTATCTGACTGTAATTCTGTTGCGTTGGCGTCAGTAGCTTGGATGCAAAGGCAATAGGACGAGCGTGAGATACAATACGATGTGACATTACTGCGTCCAGACCGTAAGACGAGGCATCAACTGCTAACACTACAGGCTTCTGTGGGTCAAAGGGAATCAAACATGCATCACTGAGTAGTGCAGACTTTAATTTGTCAAACGCAACCTGGCAATCTTTAGACCATACAAAAGGAACATTCTTCCTACGTAAGCGATGCAGTGGAGCTGCAGTCTGAGAGGCATTGGGAATAAATCTGAAATAATAGTTAAGCTTTCCCATTACTGCTTGCAATTCATGCACATTCTTAGGAGGAGGCAAGTCTTTGATTGCTCTAAGATGTGACTGTAAGGGATGGATTCCTTGGGCATTAATCACATGGCCTAGATACTCTATTTCAGTTTGAAAAAACGAACACTTTGCTTTATTACAACGGAGACCTGCTGCAGTCAACACTTTGAAAAGGCACTCCAGGTTTGCTAAATGTTCTTCAACTGTACGTCCGGATACCACAATATCATCTAAATAGTTGAGCAACACGGTACAGAAACTGTCAGCTGTTCCAAAAAGCGCTGAAAAATAGCGGGAGCGGAAGAACTGCCAAAGGGAAGGCGTTGAAATTGAAAAAGGCCCATGTGAGTATTAATGACGAAAAACTTTTTTGACTCGTCATCAAGTGGAATCTGTAAGTATGCCTCTGCTAAATCAATCTTAGAAAAGAAGCGAGACTGTCCTAATTTGTCCATCAGTTCCTCAGGTCTGGGCAGGGGATAAGTGTCTACAATTGTTTGACTGTTCACAGTTGATTTGAAGTCCGCACAGAGACGACGTTTTCCCGATGGCTTGGGTATAATTACTAAAGGCGAGGCCCACTGACTCGCAGAAACAGGAGAAATCACCCCACTATCTTGCCAACGTTTAAGTTCTTCAGCAACTTTATCACGAATTGCGATAGGCACTGGTCTAGCCTTACGAAATTTTTGAACTGCAGATTCTTTTAGTTACATGTGCCACGAAGTCTTTAGCACAACCTAGTTCCGGCGAAAACGAGTCAGTATATTTTTCACACAATGCATTTATTTTGTCCTGAGGCACTACTGACGAAATTTGAAGCACATCTCTTTGAATTGATAAACCAAACAAGTCAAAAGCATCTAGTCCAAAAATGTTCTGTGTGGATTTGGCCTGAAGAACTACAAAAGAAACAGTTTTTGTTACACCTTGAAAAGAGGCGGGCAGGGTACACGTTCCTAGCACGGGGCTATTCTGTCCTGTGTACGCTGTTAACACTTGCTGTGACGGCGACAATTTTGGCGAACCCAACAGTTTTTTTCTTTATTGTGATTTCTATTCCCCTAAAAAAGGGGCGGGCCGGCAGCGCTCACTGGCGCTCGTCGGCCTACAGAAATAAAAAATGACAGCGGAAAACATAAAAAACACAAAGGAGATAAAATTTTGGAGATAATACAGACATAAAACGGAGATTTAAAATGGAGATAAAACAAAGTACATAAAATGGAGGAAAACAGTGGTGACATAAAACACTTGGAACGACGAAAGTGGTGAATAAAAACAGTTGCTCGAATGTCAGTGGCACACACACAATTAAAATGAGCATAGGGCGGCGGCCATGGTGAGACAGTCCGCTATTTGGAGTTAAAACAAAAAACACAAGACACACTCGGAGAGATACACAAGTTAAAACTGACGGTGTCGGCTGCGGGTTGGCCGTCCACTGTTGTAAAATAAAACAATGTAACTAAAACACACCACACTTGTCGAAGCACAAAGGAGGTGGGGCACTGAGAGCATTTAAGATGGGGTGTGGGGGGAAAAGGGATGAAAGGATAGGGAGAGGGTGGGGAGGAGCCACAGAGCCGGTTGGGAAGGGGGGGGTGATGTCCCAGGAAGCCACGGGGAAGAAGGATAGGGGAGGGCGGTAAGAGGAGGATCCGGAGGGACGGAGGAGGGGAGAAGGGACAGGAAGGGAGGGATAGTCGGGGGCCCTCAGGGAGAGAAGGGGGAGAGGGAGCAAGGAGAAGAATCAAAGCTGGTATGAAGGGTAGATGTCAGGTCGGAGGGCATCATCTGGGAGGGGGAGGGTACGTAAGTTGCCACGGGAAAGGATCCGGAGGATGGACAAGTGGAGAGCAGGGGGAATACAGTGGTGGAGGCGCGGCAATGTACCTGGTGCAGAGAGAAGGGGATGGACTAGAGGATTAGGCGGATCTGATTTGCGGGATATGTAACGGAGGCGGAGATTTTCAATAAAGAGAACGAGTCTGGGGAAAGTAATGAGATCATAGAGGATCCACGTGGGGGAAGGGGGATAAAGTGGGATACGGAAGGCGAGGCGGAGGGCATGGCGTTCCAGTATCTCCAGAGATTTGTAGAAGGGTGGGGGAGCGGAGATCCAGGCGGGAGGGCGACACAGAGGGCTGGGCGGATGAGGGATTTGTAGGTATAGAGGATGGTAGAAGGGTTGAGGCCCCATGTTCGGCCAACAATGAGTTTGAGGAGGCGGAGGCGGGAGCGGGCTTTTTCTTGGATAGCACGTAGATGGGGAGTCCAGGAGAGGGTGCGATCAATAGTGAAGCCCAGGTACTTTAGGGTAGAGGTGAGACGAATGGGGCGGTTATGGAGGGTCAGATAAAAATCTCGGGGACGGAAGGAAGGCGTTGTACGACCTACGATGATCGCCTGGGTTTTGGTAGGATTTATAGACAGGAGCCACTGGTTGCACCAAGCGGCAAAGAGGTCAAGGCGTTCTTGGAGCAGGCGGTTGGAACGGGCAAGGGTGGGAGCTAAGGCAAGGAAAGCGGTGTCGTCAGCATATTGGAAAAGGTGTATGGGAGGGGCAGGCTTAGGCATATCCGAGGTATACAGGAGGTACAGGAGGGGAGAAAGGACAGAGCCTTTGGGCACACCAGCAGAGGGATAAAAAAGACGGGAGTCAGTGTTGTGGACGGTAACATAGGTGGGGCGGTCGGAGAGGAAGGAGGCAATGACCCGGATGAGGTTGATGGGAAGAGCATAGGTTTGGAGTTTGAAGAGCAGGCCAGAGTGCCAGACCCGATCGTAGGCCCGTTCGAGGGCCAAGGACACAAAGATGGCGGCACGACGGGAATTTAGCTGGAGGGAAAGGAGTTGCGTAAGTCGAAGGAGTTGGTCGTCAGTGGAGAAGGAAGGACGAAAGACACATTGGGCGTCTGGGAGAAGGCGGTGGAGGTGGTGATGGATGCGACGGGACAGAATGGATTCGAAGACCTTGCTGAACACTGGGGTGAGGCAAATTGGGCGGTAGGAGGAGGCATCAGAGGGGGGTTTGTTGGGTTTTAGGAACATGAGGACTCGGGAGATTTTCCACAGGTGGGGGTAGCAGCCAGTGTAGAGGATGGTGGTATAGAGGGAAGCAAGAGTGGTGAGGAAAGGGAGGGGACATTCTTTGAGGTGGCGGTATGTGATGCGATCGTGGCCAGGAGCTGTGTTGCGTTTGGTGCGCAGTATCAATTGCATGTCGTGTGCAGTGATGGGGGTGTTAATGTCCGATGGGGGGATGTGGTCCAGGTAATGGAAGCCAGGAGCCAGGGGTGGGATGGAGACATCGGTTTTTTCATGGACATCTGGGAACAAGGAATAATCAAAGTTAGGATTTTCAGGGATGGAGAATACATCAGAGAGGAAAGAAGCAAAATGGTTAGCCTTACTGGCATTATCAGGAAGGGGCTGGTCAAGGTGGAGGAGAGGGTATGTGGGCATAGGTTTCGATCCAGTGAGGCGGTGGAAGGCGTTCCAATACCGAGACAAGTTGATTGGGAGGTGGGCATTAAGCCGTGTCACTGTCTGATGCCAGTCCCGGCGTTTTTTGGCAGTCAGGAGGCTGTGCACATGTCGCTGGAGTTGCCGATGGCGGAGGAGTGTATCCCGGTCACGGGTTCGCAGGAAGGAGTGGTACAGGCGGCGGGATTCCCGCAGAAGAAGGACAAGCTGTGGAGAGTGTGTGGGACGGTGCGGCTGGACAGCTTTGGTAGGGATGTGCGAATGGATAGCATCAGACAAGGTCTGCTGAAGGAAGGAGGCAACTTGGTCGATCTCATCGGGAGAGTGTAGGGGGAGAAGGTGGCTTTCGACCTGATGGGTGATGGAGAGGCGAAAGGCATCCCAGTCTGCTCGGGAGTAGTCATGGACGAGTTTAGGAGGTGGAGGTGGGCGAGGATTCTGTGGGCGATGGACATTGTGTGTGAGGGTAAGGAGAAAAGGGTCGTGATCACTGCCTATGGGGTCAAGAACGTCGGCGGTGATGCACCCAAGGAGATTGGGAGAGACAATGACGACATCAGGGGTGGTGTTGCTACAGGGTCGGGTGTGGCATGGGAGTGGGACAATGTCGCCATTGATGGTAGGAATGAACTGATGCCACCGACGGAGTTCGGCAGGAGAGCAGGAGTGGAAATTGAGGTCAGCAGCGACCACGTAGGTTGTGAAGGTGCTATCAATGTGAGCAAGGAAGTCATAAGGGATGGGAACATGGGAGCGGATATAAATAGTAGCACAGGTGACAGTGAGGGAAGGGAGGAAGAGGGTGTGGATGAGATGTTCATAAGGGATGTTGAGGAGGGGATGTGGCCGAACTGGGTGGTGTCGGAGATAGCCGAAAGCCACTCCTCCTCATGCAGGGGGATGGGGAGAGTCGTGATGGTGTAGGATATAGGGTGTGGTACTGACATGTATGTGAGGGAGGAGGAAGGTTTCGTTGAGGAGAAAGGCATTCACGCGGTGTTGTTTTAAGGTGTTCATCAGGAGGAGCTTATTGGTGGGAAGGGAGCGAATATTGGAGTACAGGATGTTAAATCGTTGCTGCGCCATAATGAGGTTGAAAAGTGGGGAGAGGGAGAGGAAAAGGGAGCGGGTGTGGGGACTAAACTAGGGTGTGAGGACGGTCGGTTCGGGAGAAGGTGAAGTGGATGTGATTTTGGGAGGTTGTAGCCTTAAAATTAAGGTTGAAGAGGGAGCGAGCGGCCAGGGAGACTTGGTGGAGGGTGTGAGGGCGCTGGAAAGGGTGGATATTTTGGAGGACAATAGTCAGGAACCGGATGATGTCCTCTGCTGTGGGGGGAGGGCATAAGGAGTTATTAGCGGGGATTGGGGGATCAGTGGGACGGACAGGGACGGTGAGTTCTTCTTTGGTGTGAGGGGGGCGGGACTTACATTTGTAAGATCAGGTGGGGTGTGCCCCACCGCAGGTGTTACAGGAGGGGGTGGTGGCGAGGTTAGGGCAGGAGGTTTGGAAGTGTTGGCCTTTGCAGTGAGGGCATACAGGAGGGAGACGGCAATTTTCGGTCAGGTTATCATTATATGTGAGGCAACGGGAGCAGCGGTATGACTGGGGAGGTGCTCGGGAAGGTTCCACCTGGTGCAGGCGGTTGTAAATGAGGGCCCCATTGTGGAGTAGGTGGTTGATGGATGGCGCGTCTTCTGTGAAGACGCGCATGAGGTAGGTGGGGCCTGTCGCATTGTTAATTCGACGAGCTGAGCGGATGGATAGGCGGGGATCCTGCCGGAGTTCCTCCAGCACCTCTTCCTCTGTGATCCCCGGGTTCAATTTGGTGATCACAGCAGTGAGCGTGGGAGGACGACGGGGAGGAGGGGATTGGCGATTGGAGGCTGGAGGGGGGAGGGGGACAAGGGTGGCACGGGGTCCAAAGTGGACGCGGGGGATCTTGTGGAGGAGCTGTGTGTGGAGGTCGGGGTCAGGTGATTTGAGGACAGAGTCCCTCCATGGGATGATTTGGGAGATGGGGGCAGAAGGGGCATACTGCCAAAAGAGGAGAGTGAGGGCACGGTAGTCTAGGAGTTGGGTGTCAGGGTTATTGAGGACGAAAGTGTGGAGAGCAGATGGTTGAGAGGGGAGGAGGGGTGGCGGGGGAGGTGGTGCAGGCTGGGTAGGAGGGAGGGGGGCGGCTTCCATCGGGACCGGTGGGCCAGTGGCGAGAGGGTCGGCAGGCTTTTTCGTCACCGAGGAGGTGGCATCTGTGGATGCTCGTTTTGTCTTCTTTGGTTTTAGGAGGGCTTGGGAGGCAGGAGTGGGGACAGGGGAGACTGGAAGGTGGCGCGGAGCCGGCCCTGCGGCTGCGTCGTCGGTTGGGAGAGGGCAGGAGTCGACTGCGGTCTGCCGGGTGCGAACCGCGGCACGGTCACCGCGGGAGTCAGGGAGGGGAGGGAAGGAATCGAGCGGGGGAACGGAGGAAGGGGCAGGAGAGTGTGGGACGAGGGCAGCAGCTTGTGTGGGGGCAGAGGAGAAGGCGACGATGGAGGGAGTGGTGAGGGTGAGGAGGGAGGGAATTGTGGCATGTGCTCCAGGAAATGGTGGTGGGGGTATGGGAGGGCGAAGTAAAAATGATGGTCGAGGATACAGTAGTAGGGGGCAGGGTCGACATGGTAGAGTCGTACAGTCACCTTAGCTGTAGAACACTGCTCCGGGATCAGCGGCGGCGGCGGACGACGTCCCTCACGGCGGCCCAGGTGGGGGCGGGAGCGGCGCGGCGCGGCGCGGTGGGCGGCGGCGGTGGGACGCGCTCCGACGGGCTGGCGGCCGGGCAGAGCGCGCTGGGCGGCGGCGAACCCGGCGTGGGCCGGAGGAGCACCTTCCGGGGCGGCGGCGGCGGCGGGGCGGCGGCGGCGGCGGAGGCGGCGGCGGTGGCGAAAACACCGGAGGCGTCGGACGCCGACAGTGCGGCGACACAACGAATACTGCAGTCCGGAGCGACCGGGCGGTGAGGCCCTGATCGGCAGTCGGCGACAGCGGCACTTAACGGCGACAGCGCTACGTCGCGGCGGCAGACGACAGCCGAAGACGATAGCACACAAGCGTAAGAAATAATAACTGCGAAACACGAAACAAATACCGCACTAGCAACGTAGTTAGAACGATGATGATGTGACCCAGCAGTTCATAAGTGTCTTTATTAATTAATGTAACAGCGGAACCAGTATCAAGCTGAAATTGCACAGTCTTATTTTCTATGAAGAGATTTACAAAAAGTGCTTCTAGCGCACGACTGGTGCGCGAATGTGGGCAACGTCTGCTACGGCTTGTTTGATGCGTTCTCGCATGCGTGGGCTGCGTGCGGTAGGAAGCGGCGCAGAATCGGCACATAGATTAATATCACTGTCACTAGATGGCGCTACAGCCGGATCGGCGTCCGCGCAATGCGAGGCTACTGCACTAAAATTACTTTGAGTAGCTACACCAATTCTACTGTCACTAGCTACACAGTACTGGGCAATATTACAATTAGAAGTTGCACAGTCTTATTTTCTATGAAGAGATTTACAAAAAGTTTGTGCTTCTAGCGCACGACTGGTGCGCGAATGTGGGCAACGTCTGCTACGGCTTGTTTGATGCGTTCTCGCATGCGTGGGCTGCGTGCGGTAGGAAGCGGCGCAGAATCGGCACATAGATTAATATCACTGTCACTAGATGGCGCTACAGCCGGATCGGCGTCCGCGCAATGCGAGGCTACTGCACTAAAATTACTTTGAGTAGCTACACCAATTCTACTGTCACTAGCTACACAGTACTGGGCAATATTACAATTAGAAGTTGCAGAAGGCACTAGGCCACTACAGGATTGCACTGTACATAGTTATTTTGCGTGTCCCGAACCCTTTTCCGTTGCACAGATGTACGCGCTCGTCGGCGCTTGCGGCGTTTCTCAATACATAGTTTTGCAATACACACTGGGGGCAAGACTTACGAACATTTTTCTGAAATAAACGTTGGCGCCAGTTATTCAAATTACTGTTACTAGCACGACGGGGCGACCTTTGTGTCGCACTTTTACACTGGCTACTGTTCACTGTCTGTTCAGCACGGCCGGTAGAAAAATAAGAAACACAAGTGCTGTACTGAGAACTACGGCTAGGAAAGCGTCCGTTGCGGCGCACTGAATTTACACTGTGGCTTTGCATTTCTACATCTGCTAAGTCAAAGGTATCATGCGCTTCAATAAGCTGCAGTACACTGTCTAATGAGGGGTCTGACTGCTTTAGAATTGCTGCCCTAATTCTGGGGTCCTGAATGTTCTGCGTAATCGCATCTCTTAACATCACGTCACTATAAGAGTGTCCACAAGAGCAAGTAAATTTACATTTTCGGGTTAAGCCCTTCAATTCCGTGATCCATTCCTGGTGTGACTGCTCAGGTAATTTTTTAAGTCTGAAAAATCGGTACCGAGCCGCAGCTACGAGAACTTTTCTCTCATAATGAGCATTTAGTGCCACTACTATTTGTTCAAAGTCTACATCACGAGGAGATGCTTGCGGGAACAGTTTTTGCAGTAACACGAAAGTTTTGGGGCCCACCATAGACAATAAAACAGTCTGACCTGTAAGTTGATGAGCCGCGGCGAGTTCTTGAAACTGTGCGAAATAGTCGCTCCATTCTTCCTCACGTTAGTTGTACTGGCGAAACGTAGGAAGCATTGCGGCGGCAGGTGTGGGCTGCTGAAGCGGCGGCTGTTGTTGTTGGTTAGCTGCTTGCGCTGTCAGCTGGGCCACAGTTTGCAGAAGTTGTGTGATTTGCGCCGTCTGTAACTGAATAATTTCCATTAAGTTTGGGTTCGGGTTAGTGGCCATGCTGACCGATTAGGCGCCGCGCATTCAAGTAGATTATAACGAAACACAAATGCAATATGAAAGAGGACGCTCTGCAACAAAAAAGTCCACAAAACACGTAACAAAATATGTTCCCCCAAAAATCTTATAATAAGGGTGGGTGGGCGGGAGCAATTTCTGCGTGCTCCGACTGCTGCTGTCTGGCTGCTGCAAGAGGGCTGGTCCAAGGTTCGTCTATCGCTCCTCGTCGCCACTTTTGTGTCCTAGCCTCGTCGCCACTTTTGTGACCCATTTCCGTCGTAGGTGTCGGTGGCCGAGTGGAATGAGACCGACACAAGAATAGAGATAGCACGCTGGTGCAGGTACGGAGGGGAGCAGCCAGAAACTAGAAACACTAGAGTAAATTAGAACGATATATATATTGCACAGAATTTATACAATACTTAACTTTTACATAGTACTGCAGAATGCTGATACATAGTTGAGCTAGAGGTCTGCCTATTGCCTGTCCGATAGCAAAGTCTTCACTGGTGCCTATCTGATTCCGAAGGTCTTAACTGGTTCCTATCTCAGTTCCAAGTGAACGATCTCGTTCAGTGGTGGCCACGAGCGGAGTTGCAGCAGAGGGCGCTCGTGGCTGTCGTCGTAAGAACGCCGCGCTGTGCGTGCATGGCGGAGCGCGGCGAAAGTAGGTGGCGTGCACTTTGGACTTGTGCAACACCACAGAAATTGCTCCCGCCCACCCACCCTTATTATAAGATTTTTGGGAGAACATATTCTGTTACGTGTTTTGTGGACTTTTTTGTTGCAGAGAGTCCTCTTTCACATTGCATTTGTGTTTTCTTCTAATTTTCTTGTTTGCGCGGCGCCTAATCAGTCAGCAGGGCTACTACCCCGAACCCAAACGTAATGGAAATTATTCACTTACAGACGGCGCAAATCACACAACTAGTGCAAGCGGTGTCCCAGTTGACAGCACAGGCAGCTCAGCAACAACATCCGTCACATCAGCCACCCACACTTGCGGCCGAACCGCTTCCTACGTTTCGCAGTATGACGAACGTGTGGAAGAATGGAGCGATTACTTGGCGCAATTTCAAGAACTCGTCAACTTACAGGTCAGACAGTCAAGCATTTTTTCCTCTCAGTTGAGGGCACCAAGACCTTCATGTTACTGCAGAAACTTTTCTCCACGCATCTCCTCGTGATCTCAACTTTGCTCAAATAGTAGATGCACTGAATGCTCATTGCGAGAGAAAAGTTCTCATAGCAGCGGCGTGGTACAAATTTTTAGACTAAAAAAATCACCTGAACAGTCACACCAGCAATGGATTACTGACTTGAAGGGCTTAACCCACAAATGCAAATTTACTTGCTCTTTCTTATAGTGATGTTATGTTTAGAGACATGATCACACAGAACATACAGGACCCCAGAATTAGGGCAGCAATTCTGAAACATCCTGACCCCTCATTAGATACTGTACTGAAGTTTATTGAAGCGCATGATACCTTTGACTTAGCAGATGTAGAAATTCAAAGCCACAGTGTTAACTCAGTGCGCCACAACGGACGCTTTTCTAGTCACTGTACTCAGCCTATCCCTAGTGATTGTTTCAATTTTATCTGCCGTGCTGAACAGACAGTGAACAGTAGCCAGTGTAAAAGTGCAACACATAGGCGTGTTAGACAACATAATATGCATAAAGGGCGCCAAAGCCCTTTTCAGAAAAAATGTTCGTAAATCTTGCCCCCAGTGTGTATCTTGCCACAAGCGTGCGCAGTGCCCTAGTCGCAATGCCATCTGTTATTAATGTGGAAATCAGAACATGTACAGACAGTGTGTATGCAAGCCATTAGGAATAGTGCTTAGCAGAGTGCGATAACAGTTCATGCTGTCAGTGTCATACACGCTGTGGATTTGGACATTGCTTCTCTTGAGTCTCAAATGCAAGAAATTTTTTCTGCACCTACTGCAAAACTATGTAGAGAGCCATGTAGCAAGCATCGTGGAGCGCGTACATCTGTGCAACGGAAAAGGGTTTGCTACAAGCAAAATGACTATGTACAGAGCAATCCTGTAGTGAATCTAGTGCCTTCTGCAACTTCTTGTGATAGTGCCCAATACTGTGTAGCTAGTGGCAGTAGACTTGGTGTAGCTACTCAAAGTAATTTTAGTGCAGTAGCTGGTGAATCTGTGGTAGCGTTGCACGCTTGCATGGAAGCCAATCCGGCGATAGTGCCATCTATGGACAGTGTTATTAATCTGCTGTGTGCCGATTCTGCGTCGCCTGCACATGCGCAATTGCAGCAAACAAACTGTGTCAGACGTTGCCCACATTCGCGCACCTGTCGAGCGCCACAAGCAAAAGCTTTTTGTGACTCTTTCCATAGAAGCTAAGACTGTGCAATTTCAGCTTGACACTGGTTCTGCTGTCACATTAATGAATAAAGACACATATGAACTTCTGGATTCGCCAAAATTGTCGCCGTCTCACAGCGTATACAGGACAAAACATTCCTGTGCTAGGAACGTGTAGCCCTGTCCGCCTCTTTTCGAGGTGTAAGAAGAACAGTTGCTCTTGTAGTTCTTCAGACCAAATCTACACAGAACACTTTTGGACTAGATGCATTGGACTTGTTTGGCTTATCAATACAAAGAGATGTGCTTCAAATTTCGTCAGTAGTGCCTCAGGACAAAATCAGTGCATTGTGTAAAACATATTGTGGCTTGTTTTCGCTGGAACTAGGTTGTGCGAAAGATTTCGTGGCATGTGTAAGTTTAAAAGAATCTGCAGTATCAACATTTCGTAATGCTAGACCAGTGCCTTTCGCCCTTCGGGATAAAGTTGCTGAAGAACTTAAACGTTGGCAGGATAGTGGGGTGATTTCTCATGCGAGTCAGTGGGCCTCGCCTTTAGTAATTCTAATCAAGCTGACAGGAAAACTTCGTCTCAGAGCGGACATCAAATCAACAGTGAACAGTCAAACAATTGTAGACACTTACCCCCTGCCCCAACCAGAGGAACTAATGGACAAATTAGGACAGTCTCGCTTCTTTTCTAAGATTAATTTAGCAGAGGAATACTTACAGATTCTGCTCGATCACAATTCAAAAAAGTTTTTCGTCATTAATACTCACATGGTTTTTTTCTAATTTCAACACCTACCCTTTGGCCGTTCTTCTGACCCCGCTATTTTTCAGTGTTTATTTATTTATTTATTTTTCTTTTCTTTTCTTTTGGAGCAGCTGACTGTTTCTGTACCGTGTTGCTCGAACTATTTAGATGTCTCAGGATGTACAGTTGAAGAAAATTTATCAAACCTGGAGTGCCTTTTCAAAGTGTTGACTGCAGCAGGTCTACGTTGCAATAAAGCAAAGTGTTCGTTTTTCCAGACTGAAATAGAGTGCCTAGGCTATGTGATTAATGCCCAAGGAATCCATCCCTTACAGTCTCAGTCTCATCTTCAAGCAATCAAAGACTTGCCTCCTTCTACAAATGTGCACGAATTGCAAGCAGTAATGGGAAAGCTTAACTATTATTTCAAGTTGATTCCCGATGCCTCTCAGATTGCAGCTCCACTATATTGCTTACGTAGGAAGAATGTTCCTTTTGTATGGTTTAAAGATTGCCAGGTTGCCTTTGACAAATTAAAGTCTGCACTACTCAGTGATGGATGTTTTATTCCCTTTGACCCACAGAAGCCTGTAGTGCTAGCAGTGGATGCCTCGTCTTACGGTCTGGACGCAGTAATGTCACATCGTATTGTATCTCACGCTCGTCCTATTGCCTTTGCATCCAAGCTACTGACGCCAACGCAACAGAATTACAGTCAGATAGAAAAAGAGGCCTTAGCAATCATTTACAGCGTCACACAGTTTCATCATTATCTCTATGTCAGAAAGTTCAATTTGCTGACAGACCACAAGCCACTAACGTCTTTGTTCTCACCCACAAAACCCATTCCGCCACGAACGGCACGAAAGCTTCAGAGATGGTCTTTGATACTGTCTAATTATCAGTATGAGATTTTGTACCGGCCTACCACTAAACATGCCAACGCAGACACACTTTCCCAGCTTCCTGTTGGCCAGAATGTGTCGTTCGATTCTTCAGAAATTGCATGTTGTCAAATAGACTCCAGAGATGCTCCCGCTGTCTCAGAGTTCCCTTTGAACTAACGTCAGGTTGCACAAGAAACAGCTGCGGAGGCGGACCTAAGTGTGGTAGCACGTTTTGTTCGCTCAGGGTGGCCTGCCAGAGCGAAAGACATTGAGCGGCCTCAGGTTAGACGTTATTTTGCGTAACGTCATGCATTATCTTTAAGTCAGTTCTGTTGTTACATACCGACAACGACCGAACTAGAGTGATTGTTCCTCGTTTCCTGCAACGAGAAGTGTTACGCCTCCTGCATCAAGGACATTGGGGTATTGTTAGGACAAAGCAACTGGCCAGACGTCATTGTACATGGGTTGGTATGGACGCTCAGATAGAGCGCATTACGTCACATTGTACGGTTTGTGCGGAGCATCAGACGGCTCGTCCGCAACGTTTCTCAGACTGGCCACGCCCCAAGGGAGCATGACAACGTTTACACATTGACTTTGCCGGACCTTTCTGGAATACGTGCTGGTTAATCGTTGTAGACGCTTTCAGCATGTTTCCTTTCGTGATTGCCATGAACTCAACTATGGCGTCTAGTACAATCAGTGCCTTAACATCTGTCTTTTTGCATCGAAGGTTTGCCTGAAACTATCGTCAGTGACAATGGACCTCAGTTTGTTAGTGTGGAATTTCAACAGTTTTGTCGTGTGAATGGCATTCAGCATATCACCACCACACCTTTTCACCCTCAGTCCAATGGTGAAGCAGAACACTCAAGACTCACATGGAGAAGATGAAACGTCAACACTCCAGGCAGCAAGCTCTTCAAATTTTCCTGTCTACGTATCGGTGCATGCCACGTGACGGCCCGTCTCCTGCCGAGCTGCTACACGGCCGCCGTCACCGCACTCTTCACCTGCTGCTGCCGCCCACCCACCGAGTTGATTAGTAAGGCGCTTCGCGTTTTCAGATTTCTACGCCGGTGCTGACCAAGGTGTTTGCTGAACACAACAGATGGATGCCGAGCACCATTCAGCGCGTGCTCGGTCGCAATATGTATGTTGTATGTTCTTCCAGAGGGTCGGAGTTGCGACGACACGCAAACCAGTTGCGCCTGCACAGGCCGCGTGATCCTGTCTCGGGTTTCTTGGTTCCTGACCCAGTTCGTCGCCAGGGAGCACAGCCACATCGTTCCCCGACGGGTCCAGCGTCCCCGGACTACGAGATCGTACCCATGGAGGTGGATGCGCCTCCATTGCGGTGGTCCCTGCCGACGCCGCTGTCACCGCGAGGGCCTCCGGGACTGTGCGTGCCCCCCCCCCCCCCTCCTGCCTGGACCGCGCACCACAGAAGAAGATGACCTGCTCCCTCTCGGTGGAGGTATGCGCCCTTCCCCTCGTTTTGTTGGGTTTTCCGAGGGATCTCAAGGTGGATACCGGGGCGCGGACGACGTCTCGATATCAGCCTCAGCTACGACGCCCGTCCTACCAGTAACGCCCCACCCCCAGGCCCTCCTCCCAGTGCCGTCGCCGTGGCCCTCAGCCCTACGCCACGACGGCGCGGCGGTTTGGGGGGGGGGGGGGGTGCTGTCGCACAAGTCTGAAGTGCGCGCCACGTAACTTTCGCCGCTCGCCGCCATGCAAGCACGGCGTGGCGTTCTTACGACGCCAGCCATGACCGCCCTCTGCTGCAACTCCGCTCGTGGCCACCATTGAACTGCATCGGCCACTTGGCAATAGGACAGGCACCAGATAACTCTCTCATCAATAGGCAGGCTTCTCTCTCTACTCGGCCACCGACACCTAGGACAACCGGCGGCAACGAGACACAAAAGCTACAGGAGGGAAGAGCAAGCCCATCAGGCAGGAGATGAGTTTAGAATTTAAATGTTGTGAATACGAATTTAATATCAGATGTTTTTTGATAAGTGGGTTGGTGATAGACGATATATTAGGTACAGATTTTCTATGTAAATATAAAACAACTCTCAAATGTGTAGAAAAGTATCTCGAGTTTGAAGTATAAGGAGTAAGGCGAAAGGTGGAATTCAAGAACTTATTAAGGAGGGAGGAATGTGTTGCCATTATTTTGATGACTGTGGTAGAGGAGGAACGTATTCCTAAATGCGAACAGATCAGGAATATTGTTGAAAGTATAGAGAATATATCAGATGATAATAGGGATGAACTATTCGATCTGTTAAATGGGTATCAAGATGTGTTTTCGGACAAGCCTGGGAGGGTATTTGATTTCGAGTACGTCATGAAAGTAAAACCACATGAACCAATCAAGACTAAGCCATATCGGATTGTGCTTGCTGACAGGTAGGCAGTGCAGGCTAGATTGAAACAAACTTTGGAATGGGGAATTATTGAGCAGTGCCAGAGTGATTATTGTAATCCAATTGTGGTCGTGAAAAAGAAAGATAAGTCGGTTAGGGTTGTATTGGATGCCCAAAGGATTAATAAGGTTATAACAAAGGAGATCGATCAGCCAGGGAATATGGGAGAGATGTTGCACTGTCTAAGGAATGTAAAATTAATAACTAACGTGGATCTGATTAGTGGGTTTTAGCAAATACCTTTGGCTGAGGAAATATACGGCATTTCTGTTTGAAGGGAGAAGCTACAGATACAAAGTAGTACCATTTGGCCCGACTATTTCTGTAGCCGTATTTGTCAGAGCGCTCAGTCATGTCCTGGGATAGGCATTAATGAGCAGACTGGTCGTTTATGTAGACGATATTTTGGTAGCTACAAATAATTGGCGTGGACACTGTGATCTATTGGAGGAAGTTTTGAAGGCTCTGTGAAAAGGAGGTATGACATTAAAAGTGTCAAAATGTGAATTTGTTAAGGCAGATATCGAATTCTTAGGTCATAGACTTTTTCGTCAAAGGGCATACTGCCAATAGAAGGGAAACTAAAAGCGATTTCAGAATGCAAAAGGCCGATCAACAGGAAACAATTTAAATCATTCTAAGGGCTATGTAGCTTTAATAGAAAATTTTTAGGTAATGGAATACTAAATACATTCTCAAGAAAAATGGGCCTTGGATTTGGACCAAAGATTCCGAACGAGAGATTAAGGCTATCAAGGACATCTTATGCAAAAGCAAGTTGTTGTATTATGCTAATATGTCGAAACCATTCTGTCTAGCGACAGATAGCTGCGATTATTGGGTAGGATGCGAAATCTTCCGGGCAATTGAGGTGAATGGAAAGATAGAACACCGTAGTGTGGCATTCGCCAGTAGGACGTTAAATAAGCATGAGCGGGGATATACCATATCAGAGAAAGAATTGCTCGCAATTGTGCATGGTTTTAAGAAATTCAGGTTATACTTGGAAGGCCGTGAAGTGACAGTGCTATCTGACCACAAGGCGCTTAGCTTCTTAAAAGACTGCAGGTTGCTGAATGATCAGCTGAGGAGGTGGGCGATGCTTTTGCAGCAGTTCAACTACTCAATCAGATACATAAAAGGCAGCGAAAACTATGTAGCTGACACGTTATCCCGCATGCCTGTAGGAGAAGGAGAGGGAACGGGTGAAATGCAGGAGGATTTCCAACTATTGTATATGAAAGGAGTTGAAAACGAAAGAGACATCCGAGCTATTTGTAAGGATATAAAGCGCATACAGAATGAAGATCCGGAACTGAAGCATATAAAATTGAATTTTAAATTTATTTTTGTGATTGAAAAGCCCTCGCTAGATAAGGAGCTCGACGCCGGAGGGCATGACTCGAGCTTTAGCAGTTTGACGATCCATTATTGTTGTTGGGTGAGTGCATGTCACCTACTTCTATTATTACCACGCCTTCATTATTTGTTGTCACAAAATGTGTCCCTGTTTGACACTCTCTTGTGGCATGTGTAGCAGGTACATTTTGATAAACATTAGGCAGTGGTGGTATCCACCCTGTATTAGTGGTTAGCCCCCATGCCTGATTAACATTTAGACATTGGGTGTGTGTCGAAAAATTTGCACTAGTGCTCTGTATTGTTGTAGGTGCCTGGTATTGTATGTTCTGACATGGAACGTTTTGTGTCCTTTGCTGAAAATTTCCATATCTACGTTTGTTCCTTGGATTCGGAGCATTTCTCTGGTTCCGATCTTGATAACCGGGATGAAACCGATTATTTTGCTTTTTGCGTAGTTGAACATTATTGGTCTGGTAATTGCATGGCGCGCCTCCACTCGCCGTTGCAGCAGCAGGCTGCAGCTGCGATTGGTTGTTTGCGCCGTTCGGCTGTAGCGAATCAGGTGACTGTACGTAAAAATTGCTGCCGTTCCCGTACTGTAAATGTGGTACGCTCATCTGATTTGCGTTGCCTCCCTGAAACTTTTCATTACCAGTTCATTCGTCTTCGTAAATTAAATCTCGACCTTCCAATTGATCTAATAATTCCTCCACGTTGTGATCGGGCAAATGATAAATTTGTTTGTGGATATGAATCGGAAGTTTGCTCTTTAGTATTCTTAGAACCTCGCGGTGGGACATTGGTTCGTCGAAAAAATTTGTCTTCCTTAAGTATTTTTCAAAATATTTTCGCAGTTGCCATTTTTCTCGTTAAATGGCTGAGGATGATACACCTCGTTTCTTAACGTTTCTTGCTTTCTTAACGACCAGTATTCCGCTAGGAATGCCTGCTCGAATTCTTCTAAGGTTTTCGCAAAAATCTATAACACCGGCTACCCAAAGTGCGTCCTCTCCCTGTATATAACCTGCAACGAACCTAATTTTTCTCTTCTCATTCCACGTAGGTGGCAATACTCCATCAAATGCTCTTATGAAAGTCACGGGACGGATGTTTTTGTTCTCCGGGATAAAGGTTTGGAATTGGTAGCTTTGTCCTATACTCTCCTCACGCAGGTGGGAGGTAGCACTTTGTTCAACCGGAATGTTTGTATATACTGATACTATTGTCTGATTATGTGGTAATCTGTTCTCTATTGTCACACGGTACTTGCATTGTGGTACCCTGAGTTCTTTGTTGTGTCGTAAAGTCTCTCTGATTTGAGATGTTCGTAACAGGTGTACTTTGTGATGCAATTGGAACATTGTTACGAGCACTGTTAATTTCAGTTAATTGCGCATTTACTGCACTTACCCTGTTTGATACATCTGTAACTGCTGTTTTTACCGACTGAAGTTTGTCTTGTGAGGATTTCAGAAACCTCATTGTGACGCTCGTTAACCTTGCTAGCAACTGTCTCAAAAAGCTGATCTAAATCATGGTGTAGCTTTTGTTTGATTTGTTGCTGTTCTGATTGCATAAATTCCTGTAATTTTATCTGAGATTCCTTACTGTGCCACTGAGTTGTTTCGTTAATTCTGAAACAGTCGTCTGCATATCGTGCTGGTCAATGCGCAATTTATTTAAGTCGCTTGATAATTTATCAACTGTAGTGGGCAAAGCATTTATTGTATCTTTCTCTTTACTTCCGTGGACACTGTGCCTATATGTTCATTAACAGTCTCGATAACCTGATCGACCACTGTCTGCTCGGCCTCATGAAATTTTTTATTTAATTTCTGATACAATTTTTCAACGCGAGATTCTAGCTGTTTCGAAATCTCGTCGCAGACATTTGCACGCAAATTATATAGATTTTTCTCGAGTTGAGACAGCCTATCATCAAACTTGTCATTTGTAATTATTTTAGAAATTAGGTTTTCTTGCCTCTGTTCTATGGCAGACAGACGTTCGGTCAAATTATCGAACACATGTTTAGATTGTTTTTTCTAGTTTAAAAAATTTTTGATCAAGGTGTACAAAATTTTGCTTAGAATGTTGTTCGATTTCAGAAAAATTCTGTTTGTTTTGCTGTTCTTGTGACAATATAAGTGCTTCCAAACGACTGAACCAGTCCGTGACTTGGCTCATACTTGTGGAACTGCTCGAACTATCGATCGTTCTAGAAAGACCAACACGGTCAGTTTCGAGAACATTCGGCGGAATATTCTCGACTGATGAAAAATCTGCATTAATAATCTAAACTGACCCGGCGATTTCTATTTCAACATTAACGCTATGTGACTCCATAATGGTGGCTTGGCGGCGGTTTATCATCATAATAGTGACACACAATTAAAAAATTTAATTTATATTCGTCTCCTACAGCAGTGTAATCCACAGACCAGAATGTTTCTTTCTTGTGATTACACTTTTGCCGAATTGCAGCGATATACAACGAGAGTTGCGATGTGCAATAATGGGAACGCTGTTCTATACTCGCAAAACCACTAGAAACGAAACTAAACGGAATTTTGAAAATTTGCGGAAATATTGTTATATTCAACGCTGCGTCTAGCGATAGACTAGAAGATGCGCTAAAAGCGTATAAAAAGCAATTGATGGCAATGTCTGATCTTACCTTAATAATTGTTGAGTCGATAAAGGCGGCTATGGAAGAATCTTTCGTTGTCAGTTCTAGAATTTTCTCTCTGTTTTTGCATGGTTTTCTCCTTTCTTCTATTTCCAATCTTAGTATTGTTGAAAAATTTTTACTTCTCAATCGGTATGATAGGTTGACATGAAAAAATTTAAAAGACACTTATTAGTACAAAATATTTCTGACAACAGAGAAATATTATCATACAAATTGAAACTTCAGTATTTTCACGATTTTCATCGTCTTGTAAGGCGGTCGCCAACTTTTTATAATGTAGCGCCTGTATGGAGTTTGGTGGGAGTCGTTAGCTGGAATATTATGTACTGAACTGGAATAAATGGAACTGGCGGATTATGATAAAAAGGGAATACAAATTAAATTAAAACAAAAATAATTAGAACGACTGTAAGGGTAAAGTTGGGCGGCCTCTACGTTATAAAAAGAAGACGATGTTACCTTCAGTAAGTGTCATCTTGATGTGCAGTGATGGTACGTCAGGGATCTGTAATCAAATATTGTATAATTAAAGGTACACACCGTCTTAATCGAGAATTGGACGTATTAAAATCTGTTAATTGTGCAGTGGGCCGTGTGCTAAATTTTACTTGTGGGCTCCGCGTATGCGGTTGGCAAGAATGTAACATAAACGGAAAAAAATATTCGGCCTTCGTTTTAATAAATAGCTATACAAATTCGGCTGCAGGTCCTGTAATCATCACTATCTTTGATGTAGGAAATATTTAATAGAAAAATGCAATGAAACCAATTTAACAATTACTGCACTGATAATTATTAGCCGTAATGACGTCAATTTCCTTCACACATCACGCCACTCGAGTGAAAAAGGGCAATTAAATGAAAGATGACCGCCATTTAAAATTTTATATTGATGTATTTCAAGTTAAAAATCAAAATTTACAGGAGCGGCACTATACTTACACAAAATTGAGTATGACCAGGGAGAGCTGCATCGAATACGTCTTATCTTAAGAAAAGCGATACGAAGACAAAACAACGTTAATCGCTGTTCCTTCTCTCCCGCTGTAAAACAAGGGAAGGTGGATCACAGATAATTTAATGGAAGAGAAAGGAAAACTCGAAATTTCTCTGATTCATGAAATTAAATTTTTATTTATTTATTTATCTACGATTTATATTGTGTCGTTTCAGCGTGCGATAACTGCCAGCGGGCAAAATACAGTACCGTTGCGCAGCAAGGAGAGATGCAAAGATAATCTATACTAATAACAAATCTGTAAATGTAGGCATGTCGATGTTCACTTCAATCTTCAATACTACTAGACAAATCTTCATGCGGTTTTCACAGGAAACAAGAGAAAAGTTTGACTCAACATACAGGCACCACTTATCTCCAAATCTACTTCACAAATCTGCATGGGGTTTTCACAGGTAACTTGAGCGTAACTCTGGACAACATATAGACTTCGTTTCATAAAAATCGGAACACTGAAAAAAAATCGTAAATTGAAATATGTTATCAACTACCGTGTCTCTCTGCCTCTTTGAACACGTTTATCTCTTAAAGTATTTGACGAATTTTTATGGGGTTTTCACACTTAGCTTGAGCATATCGTACGGTTACACAAAGGCTTCAATAATTAAAATCGGATCAGAGAAATTAAAGATATAATAATGTAATCATTTGTTTAAAAGTCGTCATGTACGTCTATTTGTTGAGGGTACCCTCCAAAAGTACTACACGAATTTTCAAGGCTTTCAAAAAAATGTTCAAATGTTTGTATAGTCTATGGGACTTAACTACGGGGTCATCAGTCCCTAAACTTACAAACTACTTAGGAACTACTTACGAACTAGGACGGCACAAATATCCATGCCCGAGGGGGGATTCGAACCCCCGACCGTAGTGGCCGTGCAGACCGTGACTGGAGCGCCTTAGTCTCCTCGGCCACCGCGGCCGGCTTTCAAGGCTTTCCACAGGTAAATTTACAATAGGTTGGAGAGTAACGTAGGTGCCATTTCATCAAAATCGGATAAGAGGAAGGAAAGATATCGTAATTTTGAAGTTTTAAGTGTATACTATGCTTATAGGTATGATGTAGTACAGCAAATCGCCAAGAGTACTATACGAACTTTCATGGGGTTTCGTTGGTCAACTGAGAGTACTTTGGGGCAACATATAAGCTTCATGTATGATGTAGTACAGCAAATCGCCAAGAGTACTATACGAACTTTCATGGGGTTACGTTGGTCAACAGAGTACTTTGGGGAAACATATGAAGAGAATTGAGGCTTTCGAAATATGGTGCTACAGAAGAATGCTGAAGATTAGGTGGGTGGATCGAGTAACTAATGAGGAGGTACTGCACAGAATTGGGGAGAAAAGAAATTTCTGTCATACCTTGACTAAAAGAAGGGATAGATTGGTGGGACACATTCTTAGACATCAAGGAATTGTGAATTTAGCATTAGAGGGAAGTGTGTGGGGTAAAAATCGCAGAGGAAGACCAAGAGATGGATACAGTAAGCAGATTCAGACAGATGTAGGTTGCCGTTCTTATGTAGAGATGAAGAGGCTTGCTCAGGATAGGGTATTGTGGAGAGCTGCATCAAACCAGTCTCCGGACTGAAGACCACAACAACAACATGAGCTTCATTTCATCAAACGCGTATCAGTGGAAGAAAAGATATCATAAATTGTAGTTTCTGGTGTATGCTACGCTTGAATTCCAGCATAGTATAGAAAACACCCGATAGAGGCGCAGTTACCTAGCATACCAAATAATTAATAAATGGCGATGCTGCGTTAGAATCCTTTTTGAAAAATCAGTCACGTACAATGAGGGAAAAAATTCTTTATCTTAAAAGTCGACCACTGTACGAAACAAGAGCTTTGTCTTATCACTAAAATTAGCAAATCCGGTCCGTGTGAACCACTGGTTGCTCCCTGCTATAAAACCTTGTTCCCTGGCCCAAATTGAGAACTGACTCGTTTCAAATTCCTTCAATAACAGGAAGTTAATACTACAGTGGTCAATATACATAGCAGCTCACATGTTATTACACACAGACATCAATATGCAAACCCCCACATTTATGGCGCAATGGAATTTAGACATAAGAAACATTGCATCTGAGCATGTTCTCAGCACTTGTGAAGAACAATATTAAATAAAAGAGGGAAGGTGCTCTAAAATGACAATTCATAGGCAACTTTCGGATTATGCTGAACTTCAACTTGTTTATTCAGATAGAAAACAAGCAAAATTGGGGAACCAATTTTGTTAATACAATAAAAGTGCATCTCTTACATGGAATAATGTGAACGGTGCCCAGCCTAAATTATACATGATTTAACGCTACTGGGGGAAGGATTGACAAACAACACTCATTCTCTCACACACACGCAATGCCACAGCGAAACTCACCAAAAAGCAGCGTGGTGAGACGAGGCTGAAGCAGGTGCCGCTATCGTAGACGAAGTTAAATTACATCTGAATTTGACCGCGAGCAAACACGCTAACGGCGACAAAAATTCCAATGTTTGTAAATCTCTCGGACCAAACTGCGTGGTCATCAGTCCGTAACTCTTACTAACTACTTAAACTAAGTTATACTAACCTAAGGACAACACACACATGCCCCTGGGAGGACTCGAACATCCGACGGCGAGCATCGGCGCGCTCCGCAGCGAGGCGTCTTAGACCGCTCGGCTACTCCACCGCGGCTAACGGCGACACACGGCTGCGTTACATGAAGGCACTCCACTGAAGGTGAAGTGGTTGAAAATCGGATTTATTATACAAAATCACGGTGGATTCCTAAGTTGCATTCTGTTAGAAATCGATCTAGGTAATGGAAGTGGCGTGAATTCAGGCGACTAGCTGCAAACCCCTGAAGTCGGAACTCGGACCCACGTAGTTCCGAAAACCGATAAAATTGAATAAATTCAGTTTCCGAAAAATAAAGAAAATTAACTACAGCATGCAACCCATAGAAATGCTTCGAATTATACAAGGAAGCGAATGAAATACAGCTACACGCGGTAGGGGGCGATTACAGAGACGGATGAGGTCCCATCTCAGAAAACCACAAAAATGAATTAATTTCAAAGCCGGAACAATAAAAATAAGAATTATGGCATGCAACCCATAGAAATGATTAGTATTACATAAGGAAGCTATTGAAGGAGGTTGTCCATGGCTCAGAGAGAATTACTGACAAAGACAGGGCGTACTACAAGTCGGAGAAGAAACGGCAAAATTAAAATAGGCGGGGATAGAAGATAACAAGAGTGGAAGCTGAAGGCTTTGTTCTATGAAGCAACCACGTGGAATACATATCACTCACGGAAGGAAAGGATGAGAAGATTTCTACATGCACTGTACAAAAATTAACATATCACCTATTAGAAATCAGGCCCCACAAAGCTAGAAAGTATTTACGTAGAGTGCATACACCGCCACTTGATCACAAGTGTTTTAACATACCAGGTCGTTATCAAACTGCAACTAGAATCACACACACCGCGTGTATATATTGGAAATCACTGAATTGAAAAACGAGAACACATTTCCACACACGATTGGAGAAAATATTCCAAAAAATTTTCAGGAATCTAAGTTAAACGTGATAGTCAATGAAACGCTACCATCTCCAAAAATAAGAGCAGAACCAACCTTACCTCACCAAAAGACCAGCACAGAATGTCAAAACCGAGTTGCCACGAGACGTGGGAAGCCACCGGAAGCCGGAAAATCCAAGATCACCATTGGTTGGGACGGAGAGCGAGTAGACTCGCGTTAGAGAGGGAAGGCTCGCCAACTAGCACGCAACCAAAGGGTGTGAAAAACCTCTTTCGTAGTATCAGCAGCTATCGACACTGAGCCAGAGAGAACGATGCAAAGCGAGCTATAAATCCCTAGATTCAGTTAGCCATAGATTCTCGCACCCACTTAAAAGTAAAGTCGTACATATGCCACATTAATTAATATAATAACAAATTATTAACATAACAAAATAAGAAAAACCTAGCAATATTAACTAATATATTTAGCACATGAAATAAAATTGCTATTCCTCAAGCCTGGAAAAGAGTGGGATTCAAGTTTTAACTAAATGATGATCTAGTGACATTAAATAAAGTGTGGTTGCCTTATGGGCGACATAGACAGCTTGGGCACCTCACACAAAAACAGCAACAACAACAAAATACATATTGAAAAATAATAATATTACCATAAAAACTGAAGCAATGGAGATGCAGATGTTGCTGGTGAGGCCACGGGATTGGGACAAAACTTATAACAATGCAAAATTTACACGGAAACATAGATAGATAAATCATACATATAAAACATACTTGAGTTTGAATCACAAAAATAAATAAATAAATAAGATCACAATTTGGAATGTGTCCTGTTATGCTACAACAGTTCTTCAATAAAAAATGGAAGAAATATTTTTAAAATCACTCCAAATTAGGGAAAAAGGAGTGCAGTAAATAACGCTATATGTTCATGAGAGGTTTTCAAAGTTGCAGAGGGCGACCAGGGTCGCTACAGGGAAACGGCCTCTTAGCAAGTGAATAGTATTTCTCACTCTCAGAGCGTTCACTGTTTCTACTACTCACACCACTTTTCAACCTGATGCTGTCCTTCACATTGTCGTCCACTCAACACTGGTTTTTAAGTCAATTAACACTGTTCTCATTAGTTTGAACGGTCGACTAGGGTCTTTGAAGAGGGAGGGAGACAATCTTCTAGAAGGTACTGGGAGGAAGCTAAAACCCGCACACATAAGAAGATGGTTTTACTTTTGCATCTCTTCTTCAGCTATTCAGCTGCATCTGATGTGAGTAGGAGAGTGTGGTTAGTGCACCTGTCTGCAAGGCCTGGTGTCCCTTGTCCCCATGACAGGCGGCCTGACAAGTGCGGGGCGTCGGCGAGAGGCTCGCCACCGGAAGAGATTAACGGACCAGTGACCGGGATCAGGACGGCTGCGCACCAGTGGCGGCCGCGCAGCTTGTGTGCTGCTGCTAATCACCAAACTCTGTGCGTGCCGAGGGTGGGTAGCATTGTATACCCGCCTAGAACCGCTCATCTTCCGTCTTGGCCTCATACACCCACAGATATCGGCCAACACTTTGGTGCACCGTTACTACAGGACATATTAAGCTTGTGAGGAACTCCTTCGTGTAACAAACGTGGAGTGCCTTCTTATTTAAACAAAAAATTTAATAAAAATACAAATAACCTCATTAGAGGTTCATACAAAAACATTTTAAAATTAAAAGACTCATTAGTTTAAATTATCCATATGGCGAACAGAACGCCTAGGCCTTTAGTCCTTAATAAATATTTTAACATTAATTCCACTTCATATCAATTGAAGGGCAAAACACAAAAATAGACATATTACATTGAAATAACATAATAATGGAAAGTAGGAGGCGAGGTACTGGCGGAAGTTAAGTTGTGAGGCGGCATCGTGAGTCGTGTCGGGATAGCTCAGTCGTTAGAGCACTTTCCCGCGAAAGGCAAAGGTCCCAGGTACGAATCCCCGTTCTGGCACACAATTTTAATCTGCCAGGAGGTTTCAGAAGAATAATAGTTTATCCTCTAACTTAATATCACATTGAGCATAATATATGTATTATAAATAGGAAGCGCGTCCAGAAAGTAAGTTCCGTTTGGTAATAAAATGAAACTGTACACAGATAGAGAAGAAATTTTTATTGCACAAAATTCTACAACTCTTGAACTACTTTTCCACATAACTGCCGAAATTTTGCAGACATTTGTCATAGCTTGGTACCAGGTTTTGTATACCTTCTTCATAGAAATCTGCCGCCTATGTCTTCTACCCTTTGGAAACAGTGAAATTTTGTGGAAGTCCATAGCGAGAGCACTAATTGTAAACCTACGGTTTTCCTGGATCTTGTCATCAATCGCGTGAACCAGTTCTTCTGTAACCAAAAGTGGACGCCCACTTCGTACTTCATCGTGCACATCACTATGCCTGCCATTGAACTGTCGGACCCATCTTCTCACAATCGAATCACTCATCGCATTTGGTCCGTAAAAATCGCAAATTTGACGATAAATTTCACTTGGTTTTACTTTCCTCGCATTCAGAAACAGAATCACCGACCTGATTTCACAGGCGGCAGGATTTTCAATCAACACCAACATTTCAAACAAGCACAACAAATCGTACGTAACTGACAGCAATCTCCAAATGGCGCACGTTCTTCTCCTTGATAGAAATCGTCTACAGCGCATGTGCGGAACCGCAATCGCAGCGCTGCAGCGGAGATAAATTGAAACGGAACTTACTGTCTGGACGCGCCTCGTAACCTAAACTTTAAGTCAGGACTGTCAGGGTTAGTGTTAGTGAAGGAAAGCTACTGTTACTAATGCAGCGATATGCATAAAAAAATATAAATAAATAATAAAAAAATAAAATAAAATATAAATAAATATAAATAAATAAAAAATAAAAAAGGAACTACCAAGCTCTATGCAACGCTACGCAAACTAACTACTGCATAAGTCCCTACTGCCCGAGCGCAACCTAAATAACTAACTACAGCGCGAAGGGAGAAAGGGAGTGTTCTTGAGCCCCTCGGTCTGGTTCGAAGGATGCAAATTCGTGGTTAGGGCCTGGAAACAGTCCTACGGAAATCGCTCATGCAGAGGCGAGATAAAAACATGACACATATTAACAAAAAAGAAAAAGATATCAAATATACAAATACATAAAATAAACACTAGAAATCCACAGAATTTAAACAATCCGTAGTTAATAAAACTATATCTAAGGGGTAGTGACTTACAATGTAACGTATCCTTACCACAATCATGCTGCAAAATTAAGAAGGAAAATTAGTGGTTTATCTGTGAGACGGGGGCTGTAATTAGTCTAATTTTCATACTAACCTTGTGTTACTGTATCTTTCTCTTTACGCTAATTACTGAAATATGTAACATTTTTCTTTGTAGATCTTTATTTATTTTGATTTCTGTGCCTTTGGGGACACATCAGGGGTGATGGGCTCTATGTTTATATGAAAATTTCGGGATTTTAATATTTATTGGTGTAGCTTGGCTGCTAAAAAGTGGTTTTACGTGTTGGGCACGGTCAGGCCACGCAGAGCAGAGACGCTCTTGGGGGTCTCCCCCTCCCACTAACTTTCGCTCGCCTTCGGGAAAGGACGAGAGGGGCTGGCTTGACCTGTTTGGCCCGACGGCGGCGGAGTACACCTGGCAGAATTTTTTTAGTGTGTGGAACGCTTTACACAATGCTGGCCCGCGGTTTACGTTGGGCGATGGCGGGGACTGCCTTTTTAGTCATTCGGCCGTTTCGCAAGAGAGGAATTTCCCGGATACAAACAATAGCAGAGTGCTCTTGGCCCCGGGCTGTTTATGGAGACCTATTGCCCTTAGGCGTTATCTAAAAAACTTCCTAGAAAGCAGCAGAGTGTGAACACAGTTAGTGTGAGAAATTGTTAGGTTGAAAGGAAAGCTTTCTGCCCATCTGGCGCCCCAGGGGTTTGGCTCAAGCGGCTGTATAGATAACACAACGTTAACATTTTTAGGTCGTGTGACCGTAGCTAGGAGCAAGGCGAAATTCCTTTCAGAGCATTCATCCTGGGAACGGTGAAATCCGAGGGAAGCTTTGGTGGTGTGGGCGGAGCCTCTTGGCAGCCACAGAGAACGGGTCGTGATTTGGCAAATTATTTTAGAATGACAGCTAAACAATTTGTCAACGGCGCTACGCCATCGTATTGGTTTTACTATTAGCCGTTAGCAGATATTTGTGCGTCTTTTCGCGTGTGGGTGTGGCCGCCGTCGCTTGCCGTGATCTGCGGCAGAGCGCGAGGAGGGACAGTCTCTCGTGTCTGAGCGTCCGAAGTGTACGGACCTCGCTAGTCTCCTGTTTGAGCGTCCGAAGTGTACGGACCTCGGGAGACACGGAATACTCCGTTAGATCGCGGGGAGGACATTGTCATAAACGGTCCTCTGGTTAGACTTGTGTGTGATTCCGAAGTTTCGGACCTTGTAGAACTTGCGTTTACTTCGCGGACGTTACATTGTCCTGTGGTTACACTGTGAGCGGCCACAGTTTAGTTTTCGTTTTGCTAGAAGTCTCTGAGTATTCGCGCCTTTGCGAATCGGGAATTGTATTTACAGATCTTATTACGCAAGTGACTGATCGATTTGTGACAAGTGGCCTTTGTGTCACCTATGCAAAATATTGATTAGTCTACTAGCGTGATAGAAACGCACAGCAACTGCCTAGCGACGCCACCGCCAGTGACGCTGTGTTAAGTTACATGTCGACCCTGCTTAACAGGTCGCAGCAATTGCGGTCGGATAAAAATTTCAGCTCATCCGCTCCCACCGCCTGCTGCCTGCGAGCCTGAGACGCTGCCGTCAGTGATCATCTGTGTGGGTAAGGTGATGCACTTGCTGGAGGGTTATATGAATCAGACTTGTTGGATTCGATCCCTTATTTTATTCTTTTGAGATCTGCCTATTTAATTTCGGGAACTTAGGGCTAACGATAATTTCAACCCCCTGTGTAGTCAATCTAATAGCATTGACGACAGCGGCCAGAAGTGCGGAAAATGCGGGAGAAAGTGCGAATCGTGAACCACGCGCAATAGATAGACCCACAGAATCGCGACAGGACGAAATAACTCATGTCTTCCGTCACCATTCGCCAGTCATAGAGGAATCAAACACTCAGGTGGACATTTCACACACTGTACACACTGGATCCGAGGCAGATGATAGTTGCTGTCGTCTACGGATGACAGACTCCCACCTCCACGGATCAGCTGTTTCTGAGAGGTATGCCCCAGCTGGCAATATTCAGCAGAGCATGAGAACGGAAGGGCACGCGCAATACGGCGGTGGAACCACAGCATATAAGTCATTCGATCTGAATCACTTCCTGTCTGTACAGAATTTTCAGATCTATCGTGAATGTAACAATGTACTGCATCCGAAGTCGTTCATTGCACAGTTTAATAGAATACTCCCGCCAGAGTGGCCACTGCAGTATAAATTTGAATTCATTTGCGGCCATCTACAAAGGAGCGTGGCGGAACACATGCGCTCTGTGGCGGAATCTTGTATGTCATATGAGCAGTTCAGGAAAACGTTTCTTGCTTCGTATTGGCCTTCACAAGTTCAAAATGTTCAAATGGTTGTTAAGCTTATGGGACTTAACTACGGGGTCATCAGTCCCTAAACTTACAAACTACTTATGAACTACTTACGAACTAGGACGGCACAAATATCCATGCCCGAGGGGGGATTCGAACCCCCGACCGTAGTGGCCGTGCTGACCGTGACTGGAGCGCCTCAGTCACCTCGGCCACCGCGGCCGGCCCTTCACAAGTGCAGGAGGGAATCCGTGATGAAACTGTTATGGGATGCGACATGTTGTCCGCCGGTTTTAAGAACCCAGTCAAGTTTCTGGATTCACTAATAAAGAAAAACAGAGTCCTTGATAACCCATATTCGGAAAAGGAAATTATGAAGCACTGCTTTACCAAGCTCCCTGAAGGATACCAGAACAGATTGATAGGAAAATGCGGCGGAACTCTTGACCAATTTATTTCCGCGCTTAGAGAGGCAGAATACGTATAAATCCGACACGGGAGGCGTCCTCAACATAACAGGGAGGAAAATCCTCCGCAAAATGAAGGCCATAATTCTTGGGGAGACAACGGCAACCATGGGCGAGAGAAGAATCGCAAACGCTGTTGGAATAGCGGCAACGATTGGAAAAAGAGGAATTATAACAACGAAAACTTGGCGCAATAACGGTAATGACGGCCAGCAGAACCTATCCTTTTCCAATAATAAGAATAATAATAATAGTTCAGGACAGAGCCAAAACAATGCACAATGGCAAAATAACGATCCACCCCGATTCCAGAAGCAGAATAATGGTTATAGGCAGTCACAACAAGTTCATCAGTGGTCGTCTGCCCAAGGTAGCGGTAATTCCTGGGTAACCAGACAGCCCCCCGTCAAAATAATATGCCCAAAAGAGTTCGGGCTCAACTAGCCACCAATGACGGTCGATAAATGCGGATTGCGCGCCCTCGAGATTCGCAAGTAATTTCGGACGTTGCGCGCTAACCAATCGTCGCGTCTTCCCACCTTCTAAAACGCAACCTTGCAGAATCTGCAATAATCTAATATAAGTTTGTATTTATACTTTAATTTTCTGATTGTTATTGTATTCCTTTTGTTTTTAGAAATAAGTTGTGTGTAATCAATTGACACATTTACAGGTTTTCCTTGTGTTTGTTTATAGTCGTATTTCAGCATGTCTGTCTCTGTAGCGACTCTGCGAAAGTGGATGGATAATTCTCGCCGTTGACGTAATTTTTTTTCCTCAAATTGTTTTGTGGGTGTTAGTTTCGCTGTGTTTTTGTTGCATCTGTGACCCACTATATATTTAGGACAGCAATTAATTATATTTCACCACCATATTTCTCCAAAGTATGGAAAATGGAAATGTTGCTGATCAGCTATGATGTGCTCATATTTTCAAACATATAATAAATATTCCTACTCGATTGCAATGTATCAGTTGTACCAAGAAAAAAAAATGTACTTGAAAACATTATTGGTAAACTGTGGATTTTAAATATTCTGTTTCCCCTCCAAAATAGTGAAAAAGGAATGTTCTTAAATGAAACACGATCTGCTTAAAATCAATTTATTATAATTAAACATACAAAAAATAAATTAGATCACAATTCCTATAATGTAAAACAGATAATGGCATTCAAACAATTTTTTTATAAATGTTAAAATATTGAGTCACAAAAATGACTGGCTGAGTCAAAGGTCGGAGTTTTTGCAAAACAGAATGCTATTAGATTGGCTACACAGGGGATTGAAATTATCTTTATTAATAGAATAATAATTACAATGTTGAAAATCAAACAAGTAAATAAGAAAGAAACATCCTAACTAATAAATGCAAAAATAAATAAATAAATAAATAAATAAATAAAGAGAATAATATGCAATAGAAATATTCAAATTGTGACTTAAAATTATTAACATATCATAGAGAAACAACATAAAATATCAAAATTGCATCGAAAAGTATTATCACATTAAACAAAATGAAACATGGCACTTTTGTTCTTTCTGGGCAATGTTTTTCAGAACAGTGGTGTGTGCATAAAAACTGTTCATGATTCATAATGGTGGTGTAGTGGGTGTGGGAGGAGCAACACTGGTAGTTTGTGGTCGCTCAGTGGACCACAGAGACATTGAGGGCTCACAGTCCATCGCTGTGGCTGTCCCTTCAGAGACAGCCGGTTCTGCCGTAAACACACCGAGCGTGGGTCAGTGGGCCGCGCGGCGCACGCCAAGGTGCACGACCCTTCCGTCGGATGCCACAGACACCCCCACTGCGCAGTGATCGCCGGTGACGTAAGTGGCCCCACGTGGCGGGACACACGGCAGTATCTTCTGTCTCTCTCGGCCTTGGGGCCACAGCGCCCAGCTGATAGAGCAACCAGTTTCCAGGCCAGCAATATGGGCAGGCCAAGGCCCAGCCCGACCTTGTGGCGAGCGCTGCGTTCCACATTCTTTCTTTCCTCGTCGGCGGGCGCCCATTGTGTTGCCCTCGGGCGGGCTGCCACTGGCGCCAGTGACATCGTTGCCGCTTTTGCGAGTCCAAGCTCAGCACTGCGGTCCCAGACACCGCACGGGGCTGGTGCCGCGGACAGCAAACGGCGCTGGCGCGTCAGTGCGTCGCCCCGTTTACACCACCACCACCAGCAGATATTTTTTTAAAGAGTTATGTCTCTTCTTGCACATCACCAGCTGCCTGAAGTGGCCCCCATGTGCCGCAACAATGTCTCTGGACATGCAAACATTCACATATAAGACAGGAATATAAAACAAATATAATACAAAATTATGTAGATCGTATTAATTTTTTTTTTTTTCGAAAGTTCCTTTAAATAAAAACATTAAATCTTCTTACATTATCATGGTACCACTGTACCTATATAAAAAATTGCAATATAATTTTTTTTGCTTAATTCTTTAGTAACAAGTAAAAAAAACTCAAAATATTAATATAATTGTTTCAATAATAGGATTATGATATTATTATTATTATTATTAATAGTTCGTTAGTACATGCTTTAGTGTCCATGCAAACAAACATTATTTTTTAATTACCAAGCTTACTGAAGTGCATGCTCAAGGAAACTATCTATCAAGCTCGTACTATAGACATGCAAATGGAAAGTGTAGGAATTCTGCGTTATTGGGAACGTATACGAATTTTTTTATACTCCCAGATCAGTTCCTTAAAAAATATCAATTCTCTTGTCTCATTTTACTGCAGTCTTCTCTAGATTCTTCAGTTTTCTTTCCATCATGCTGTTATGAGCTTAAGAGTACAATGGAGTTCGGTCATTCTGAAACTGTAAATTTAATGTTAGTGTACATGTTGTAGAAGTTTACCCTGAAAATAAACAGTCATGGTTAGAGCGATGGAAAAATGTTGCCCTATCCAATTGGGATGAAGTAATATACATTAACGTAACTTCGCCTCAATATTGTGGGAGCCACTAACAAACACAGCGAAAATCTTGTGCAGTATCGCATTTATGCGAAAAAAAAAAAAAAAAAAAAAAAAAAAAAAAAAAAAAAAAAAAAAAAGAAAGAAAGTCAACACAACATATGCGCGGACACCACGAAATCAAACGAAAAAGACTTGTAACCCCGCACCCATATCAAGGTTACGGATCCCAAAGACTGACTAGGCAAATCACTCGTGGATAGCCGTTCCATCAAATCTTATTCACACCGACTTGCGCTCACAGACGCAACAAAAACACAGCGAAACTAACACCCACAAAACAATTTGAGGAAAAAACAATTACGTCAGCGGCGAGAATTATCCATCCACTTTCGCAGAGTCGCTACAGAGACAGACTCAACCAACACGACATATACAATGGCATTCACAGTCAGCAACACTGACACAGCCTAGAGATTAATAAATTAACTGGCAATTACAATTCAGATAAACAACGATAAACACAGAACAACATGACGAAGAAGTTGGACAGCTGACGCCTCAGAAAAAGACAGAACTTAAATAACAAATATCTGCCCTAAGGTGTTCAAAGACGCAAGTCGAGATAATCCAATCCCTAACTCAAAACCAAATTACATGCTGAAATACGACTATAAACAAACACAAGGAAAACCTGTAAATGTGTCAATTGATTACACACAACTTATTTCTAAAAACAAAAGGAATACAATAACAATCAGAAAATTAAAGTATAAATACAAACTTATATTAGATTATTGCAGATTCTGCAAGGTTGCGTTTTAGAAGGTGGGAAGACGCAACGATTGGTTAGCGCGCAACTTCCGAAATTGCTTGCGGATCTCGAGGGCGCGCAATCCGCATCTATCGACCGTCATTGGTGGCTAGTTGAGCCCGAACTCTTTTGGGAATATTATTTTGACGGGGGGCTGCCTGGTTACCCCAGGAATTACCGCTACCTTGGGCAGACGACCACTGATGAACTTGTTGTGACTGCCTATAACCATTATTCTGCTTCTGGAATCGGGGTGGATCGTTATTTTGCCATTGTGCATTGTTTTGGCTCTGTCCTGAACTATTATTATTATTCTTATTATTGGAAAAGGATAGGTTCTGCTGGCCGTCATTACCGTTATTGCGCCAAGTTTTCGTTGTTATAATTCCTCTTTTTCCAATCGTTGCCGCTATTCCAACAGCGTTTGCGATTCTTCTCTCGCCCATGGTTGCCGTTGTCTCCCCAAGAATTATGGCCTTCATTTTGCGGAGGATTTTCCTCCCTGTTATGTTGAGGACGCCTCCCGTGTCGGATTTCTACGTATTCTGCCTCTCTAAGCGCGGAAATAAATTGGTCAAGAGTTCCGCCGCATTTTCCTATCAATCTGTTCTGGTATCCTTCAGGGAGCTTGGTAAAGCAGTGCTTCATAATTTCCTTTTCCGAATATGGGTTATCAAGGACTCTGTTTTTCTTTATTAGTGAATCCAGAAACTTGACTGGGTTCTTAAAACCGGCGGACAACATGTCGCATCCCATAACAGTTTCATCACGGATTCCCTCCTGCACTTGTGAAGGGCCGGCCGCGGTGGCCGAGGTGACTGAGGCGCTCCAGTCACGGTCAGCACGGCCACTACGGTCGGGGGTTCGAATCCCCCCTCGGGCATGGATATTTGTGCCGTCCTAGTTCGTAAGTAGTTCATAAGTAGTTTGTAAGTTTAGGGACTGATGACCC
The DNA here is from genome assembly GCA_026315105.1 of Locusta migratoria. NCBI lineage: Eukaryota > Metazoa > Arthropoda > Insecta > Orthoptera > Acrididae > Locusta > Locusta migratoria. The sequence goes on from CM048744.1 coordinate 11,061,560, forward strand.
CGTAGTTAAGTCCCATAAGCTTAACAACCATTTGAACATTTTGAACTTGTGAAGGCCAATACGAAGCAAGAAACGTTTTCCTGAACTGCTCATATGACATACAAGATTCCGCCACAGAGCGCATGTGTTCCGCCACGCTCCTTTGTAGATGGCCGCAAATGAATTCAAATTTATACTGCAGTGGCCACTCTGGCGGGAGTATTCTATTAAACTGTGCAATGAACGACTTCGAATGCAGTACATTGTTACATTCACGATAGATCTGAAAATTCTGTACAGACAGGAAGTGATTCAGATCGAATGACTTATATGCTGTGGTTCCACCGCCGTATTGCGCGTGCCCTTCCGTTCTCATGCTCTGCTGAATATTGCCAGCTGGGGCATACCTCTCAGAAACAGCTGATCCGTGGAGGTGGGAGTCTGTCATCCGTAGACGACAGCAACTATCATCTGCCTCGGATCCAGTGTGTACAGTGTGTGAAATGTCCACCTGAGTGTTTGATTCCTCTATGACTGGCGAATGGTGACGGAAGACATGAGTTCTTTCGTCCTGTAGCGATTCTGTGGGTCTATCTATTGCGCGTGGTACACGATCCGCACTTTCTCCCGCATTTTCCGCACTTTTGGCCGCTGTCGACAATGTCACAATTTTCTCTACATCGCCGCGAGTTTTTGTTATATCGCGACTCAATTTCTTCTGTTGTGAAGAAATGTTTAGCTGTCATTCTAAAATAATTTGCCGAATCAGGACCCGTTCTCTGCGGCTGCCAAGAGGCTCCGCCCACACCACCAAAGCTTCCCTCGGATTTCACCGTTCCCAGGATGAATGCTCTGAAAGGAATTTCGCCTTACTCCTAGCTACGGTCACACGACCTAAAAATGTTAACGTTGTGTTATCTATACAGCCGCTGGAGCCAAACCCCTGGGGCGCCAGATGGGCAGAAAGCTTTCCTCTCAACCTAACCATTTGTCACACTAACTGTGTTCAAACTCTGCTGCTTTCTAGGAAGTTTTTTAGATAACGCCTAAGGGCAATAGGTCTCCATAAACAGCCCGGGGCCAAGAGCACTCTGCTATTGTTTGTATCCGGCAAATACCTCTCTTGCGAAACGGCCGAATGACTAAAAAGGCAGTCCCCGCCATCGCCCACAGTAAACCGCTTTGCTTCACTAACACTAACCCTGACAGTCCTGACTTAAAGTTTAGGTTACGAGGCGCGTCCAGACAGTAAGTTCCGTTTCAATTTATCTCCGCTGCAGCGCTGCGATTGCGGTTCCGCACATGCGCTGTAGACGATTTCTATCAAGGAGACGAACGTGCGACATTTGGAGATTGCTGTCAGTTACGTACGATTTGTTGTGCTTGTTTGAAATGTTGGTGTTGATTGAAAATCCTGCCGCCTGTGAAATCAGGTCGGTGATTCGGTTTCTGAATGCGAGGAAAGTAAAACCAAGTGAAATTCATCGTCAAATTTGCGATTTTTACGGACCAAATGCGATGAGTGATTCGATTGTGAGAAGATGGGTCCGACAGTTCAATGGCAGGCATAGTGATTTTTGTGTCCCAACTTCGTCGCCGCTTTTGTGTCCCAGCCTCGTCGTAGGTGTCGGTGGCCGAGTGGAATGAGCCCGACACCGGAACAAAAATAGCACGCTGGTGCAGGTACGGAGGGGAGCAGCCAGAAACTATAAACACTAGAGTAAATTAGAAAGATATATATATTGAACAGAATGTAACAACACTTAACTTTTACATAGTACTGCAGAATGTTGATACATAGTCGTTAGAGGCCTGCCTATTGCCTGTACGATAGCAAAGTCTTCACTGGTGCCTATCTGATTACGAAGGTCCTAACTCGTTGCTATCTCCGTCCGAAGTGCCCAGTCCTTCAGTGGTGGCCACGAGCGGAGTTGTCGCAGAGGGCGCTCGAGGCTGTCGTCGTAAGATCGCCGCGTCGTGCGTGCATGGCGGCGCGCGGCGAAAGTAGGTGGCGCGCACTTTGTACTTGTGCGACACCACAGTGATGTGCACGATGAAGTACGAAGTGGGCGTCCACTTTTGGTTACAGAAGAACTGGTTCACGCGATTGATGACAAGATCCAGGAAAACCGTAGGTTTACAATTAGTGCTCTCGCTATGGACTTCCACAAAATTTCACTGTTTCCAAAGGGTAGAAGACATAGGCGGCAGATTTCTATGAAGAAGGTATACAAAACCTGGTACCAAGCTATGACAAATGTCTGCAAAATTTCGGCAGTTATGTGGAAAAGTAGTTCAAGAGTTGTAGAATTTTGTGCAATAAAAATTTCTTCTCTATCTGTGTACAGTTTCATTTTATTACCAAACGGAACTTACTTTCTGGACGCGCTTCCTATTTATAATACATATATTATGCTCAATGTGATATTAAGTTAGAGGATAAACTATTATTCTTCTGAAACCTCCTGGCAGATTAAAATTGTGTGCCAGAACGGGGATTCGTACCTGGGACCTTTGCCTTTCGCGGGAAAGTGCTCTAACGACTGAGCTATCCCGACACGACTCACGATGCCGCCTCACAACTTAACTTCCGCCAGTACCTCGCCTCCTACTTTCCATTATTATGTTATTTCAATGTAATATGTCTATTTTTGTGTTTTGCCCTTCAATTGATATGAAGTGGAATTAATGTTAAAATATTTATTAAGGACTAAAGGCCTAGGCGTTCTGTTCGCCATATGGATAATTTAAACTAATGAGTCTTTTAATTTTAAAATGTTTTTGTATGAACCTCTAATGAGGTTATTTGTATTTTTATTAAATTTTTTGTTTAAATAAGAAGGCACTCCACGTTTGTTACACGAAGGAGTTCCTCACAAGCTTAATATGTCCTGTAGTAACGGTGCACCAAAGTGTTGGCCGATATCTGTGGGTGTATGAGGCCAAGACGGAAGATGAGCGGTTCTAGGCGGGTATACAATGCTACCCACCCTCGGCACGCACAGAGTTTGGTGATTAGCAGCAGCACACAAGCTGCGCGGCCGCCACTGGTGCGCAGCCGTCCTGATCCCGGTCACTGGTCCGTTAATCTCTTCCGGTGGCGAGCCTCTCGCCGACGCCCCGCACTTGTCAGGCCGCCTGTCATGGGGACAAGGGACACCAGGCCTTGCAGACAGGTGCACTAACCACACTCTCCTACTCACATCAGATGCAGTTTTTTAGCTTGTGCAAGACTGCTTAAGTGTATTAAACGGTATCTGCAAAGTGTTTCTCCATCATGTGGTGACGAATAACAAACATCTGGGACAACAGATGATTTGTAGTCTTTAATAGTGTCCTGCAATTTGTGTATTGGGGTAATAAAAAAAACCGAAAATTGATCGGTGTACAGGTTAAACCTTGCAGATCGATAAAAGCTTATACATTACGTTCTATCAGCTTTTAGTTTTCATTGTCTACCTGTAAATTAGGTGGAGATTCGTAATACTGACACCGGCAAAGACGATATAAGTAGTACACTTAAAAGCTACATTAAAGCAGGGGAAAAATACATCTCCCAATACAGAACATTGTTCTCCACACTGCCTCCAGATATAGATATCGCCGAATTAGGTCTGGTACCTACAAATAATGTCATTCCGCAAGTCCAGCGAAAAGAGTAAATGTATCACACAGGCTTAAGCCATCCCCCATTAAAGAAATTACATCGCTACGCGCAGTTAATGTCTTATGTGCGCGAAAAGAAAACTGGAAATGGCGGATATTGAGAACAAGATTTTTTTTTTCTTTATTGTGTTTTCACACCAGCTATTACACCAATAGGCTGGAAGCAGCTCCAGAGGCTGCTCTTCAGCCCAGAGAATAAAATACATGGATGAGATGAAAATTAAAATACAAGACAGGCGAAAAAAAAAAAAACAACAGAGGAACAATGACATAGACACGGTGACAATTCGAAGTACAAACAGTTGACAGATGATCAAAACTCAGATTTAGTCAGTTTAAAACTGAGGAGCCACGATGAGCTAAAAAGCACATGTAGGACGACAATAACACAGGACGGCGAGTACACGGAGACACTAATTAAAATACACGGTGCAACACTTGTCTGGTTGCGGTGGGCGCAGTTAAAAAAGACACACTTCACTGGAGCACAGCACGCAACACTAGACGTAGCACTTTTAAAACTGTCGTCGGTCCAGGACCCCGTGAAGAGGGGGGGGAGGGAAGCGTGGGGGAGAGCAAAAACGGCGGGGAAAGGGGGCGGCAGGGAGTAGCCGTAGGGACTCCAGGGCAGGGAGGGAGTAGCCAAGCGGGGGACTGGAAGGGGAGGGGGGGAGAGGGGGCACTTTATCTATGGGTGGGGGATCAGAACTGGTAGGAAGGGTATATGTCGGAACGGAGGACGTCATCAGGGAGGGGGAGGCGGCGGAAATTACCCTGGGAGAGGACATGGAGGGTGTGGAGATGAAGGGAAGGGGGTATAATGCGGTAGAGGCGTGGCAGAGGCCCAGGGTTGGTAAGGATGGGGTGGACCGGGGGGTTGCGGGAGTCTATTTTACGGGTGGTATAAGAGGATATGGATATGCTGGAGATATTCAAGGAGGTGGGGAAACGGGATCAGGTCATACAGGATCCGCATGGGGGAAGGGAGCCGGATGCGGTAGGCGAGGCGGAGGGCGTGGCGCTCGAGGACTTGAAGTGTTTTATAGTAGATCCAGGTGGGATGGAAGCTGCAAAGGACAGGACGCATGAGGGAGCGGTAGATGTAGAGAATGGTGGAGGGGCTGATATCCCACGTCCGGCCAGTGAGGAGTTTCAGGAGGTTAAGGCGGGAGAGGGCTTTCTGTCGGACAGTGCGGAGGTGGGGGGGGTCCAGGAAAGGTTACGGTCGAGGGTTAGGCCTACGTACTTCAGGGTGGGGGTGTGGCTGATAGGGCAGTTGTGGAGGGTAAGGTAGAAATCATGGAGACGGAAGGAGATGATGATAATTGCCTGGTATGTGTCAGGATTGATGGAGAGATGCCACCAGTTACACCATGAGGCGAACTCGGTGAGGTGGGACTGGAGCAAAAACTGGGAGCGGGCAAGTGAGGGGGTGAGGACTAGGAAGCGGTGTCGTCAGCGTATTGTAGAAGATAAACGGGAGGCCCGGGTTGGGGCATGTCGGCGGAGTAGAGGAGATAAAGGAGAGGTGAGAGGATGGAGCCTTCGGGCACCCTGGCAGAGGGGTAGAACAAACGGGAGTCGGAGTTGCAGACAGTGACATAGGAGGGGCGGTGGGTGAGAAAGGAAGCAATGAGGCGGACGTAATTAATAGGAAGGGCGTAGAACTGGAGCTTGAAGAGGAGACCGGAATTCCATAAACGGTCGTAGGCTTTTTGGATATCAAGGGAGACAAAAATTGTGGAGCGACGGGAGTTTAGTTGAACAGATAGGAGATGAGTTAGGCAAAGGAGCTGGTCATCGGCAGAGAAGGAGGGTCGTAAGCCACATTGGGAAAGGGGGAGGAACTGGTGGCGATGGAGGTGCTGATGGATAGGACGGGAGAGGATGGTTTCCAGGACCTTGCTGAACACGGAGGTAAGACTGATGGGACAGTAGGATGAGGTCTGGGATGGATGCCTATCAGGTTTTAGGAACATCAGAATACGGGAGGTCTTCCACAGGTCGGGGTAAAAGTCAGTGAAAAGGATGACATTATATAAGGTGGCAAGAGCTTCGTGGAAGGAGGGAGGGCAGGCTCGGAGGTGGCGGTAGGTCAGCCGGTTGTGACCAGGGGCGGTGTTGCATTTAGTTCGAAGAGTGTCGATTATGTCACGTGCGGTAATGGGTGTGTTCAGTTCTGAGGGGGGGGGGGATGTGATCCAAGTACTGGAAGCCGGGGGCGAGCGGAGGAGTGGAGGTATCGGTTCGCTCATGGACGTCTGGGAAGAGAGAATAGTCAAAGAGAGGATCATCAGGAAGAGAAGACTTTGGAGAGGTAGGAGGCAAAGTGTTCTGCCTTACTGGCGTTGTCAGGAAAAAGACGGTCATCATGGAGAAGCGGGTAGTGGAGGGAGGAGTGACTGCCAGTAAGGCGGCGGAAGGCATGCCAGTACTTGGAGGAGTTGACAGGGAGCGTTGAATTGAGGCGGTTGCATGTCTGGCGCCAGTCCCGGCGTTTTTTCGCGGACAAGAGGTTTCGGATTGGCGTTGGATTTGCCGGTGGCGTTGGAGTGTGTCCCGGTCACAGGTCCAGAGGAAGGAGCGGTACAGACGACGGGATTCGCGAAGGAGAAGGACGGCCTGTGGAGGAAGGGTAGGACGGTGAGGATAAATCGCCCGGGTGGGGATGCGGGCAAGGACCGCGTCAGCAACTGTCTGCTGGAGGAAGGAGGAGGCATGATCAGTATCGACGGGAGTGTGGAGGGGAAGTGGGTGGCTTGTGACCAAGGTGTCAATGGAGCGACAGTAGGCATCCCAGTCGGCAGAGGAATAATCATGAACGAGTTTGGGAGGGGGCATAGGACGGTGAGCACAGGCAGGGCGGGGGCGGTGGTCAAGGGTATGTAGGACAGGGGCGTGGTCACTGCCTATAAGGTCGAAGACATCCGCTGTGATGCGCCCAAGGAGGTTGGGAGACGCCAGGACGACGTCAGGCGTGGTGTTGCTTTCGGGGCGGGTTGGTCAGGGAAGAGGAAGGACGTCGCCCCGGAGCGAGGTGGTGACGAACTGATGCCACCGCCGGAGTTCAGCGGGCGGACAAGAAGAAAGGTTAATGTCGGCGGCAATCACATAGGTCGTGAAGGAGCGGTCTATGTGGGAGAGGAGAGACCAAGAGAAGGAATCTAGACTATATGGCTAAAGCAGCTGCCATAAAGGACGAGTACAAACTAATGCTGGAGAAAGACGAAGTTATGGCATATGTGTAAGCCAGGCTTAAACAGAGGGTGTGGAGAAATCTGGTTACGACTGGGACTTATAAAATATTTGATTTTAACAGTAAACAGTCAGGGAGATTGGTCACGCGTTAGAGGATTAGTTACTTACGTTGGGAGGTGCATTTAATCGTATGTTTAGTCTCTAAAGGATTGCTCTTGGAGATCGTTAAAAAAATCTGGTGTTGCATTAGTTCGAAATGGTTTAGACTATTTTGCGCTGAAGCTTGTAAGGATTATAAGAACTTGGCTTTGATCTAGATCTTTACTTGTTAGCTGTTCTGTGCGTGTACGTCGATCATTTTTTACACTGTGTTACAGATGTTTATGGAGAACAATAATTTGTTAGAGGGAGCGGAATACGAAGGTGGTTTGTAAGCGAATGCTCAAGGTATATAGTCTATTGACTGATAGAATGCGTTCCAGAAATATTGTCTGCTGGGCTATGCATTGGAAACAAAGTTATGGTTGGATGTTAGGGACTGGTCAAGCAACCAACGTAGTTATTAGGGGAGAGAGAGAAAATGTTCAAATGTTTTTAGAACTTATGGGACTTATGAGGCACAAATATCCATGCCCGAGGGGGCATTCGAAGCACCGACCGTAGTGGCCGTGCAGACGGTGACTGCAGCGCCCCAGTCCCCTCGGCCACCGCGGCCGGCTGGAGAGAGAGCGTTCGAAACTTTATTAAAACACTGTGTGTCTGGAAGATCTTGTCTGTTACTGATCGCGGTTATAACACCGTCTGTGGCAACTTGTTTAGAGTTGGGGCTGGGCTAGTGACGGATGTAAGGATAGCTCTCTCTGGGTTGTTACGAACGTATACATAGCTTGCAGCATGCTAGTTGGGACAAAAAACGAGTAGGAATGGCTAGATTCGTTTGTTGTAGATTCGTTCGACTGCAGGTGTACTTCTGTTAATGTGTTGGAAATGTTTGGCGCTTACAGAGAGTGTTGTAGGCCAGATGGGACGGAATTTAAGTAAAAAGTGTTGATATACCCTAAATATACGTAACGGTAAAGCTCTAAGAAAACCGACTTTGGTGGTGCAGTGATTTTTCGTCGAAGCATCGCCTGTTTAATCGTATGCTAGTATTGTCTACTTAACGGCTGGTGTGCATTATGTTACGTAGCGGATATGCTTGCTGTGGTAAATCATAATTCTTTCGCCGAAAATCAACGTCTTTTATAAAACTCCTACAGATTGGTAACTTAAAGTGCGCTAGTTGTAGCCAATGGAGTGCGTGTGTGTGTAGTAAATTCAACAAGTTCGATACTGCAAACGCTGGAGATAAGACGAAGTTACTATTTCTGGAATACATGGGTGAAAATATGTACGTCCTGCGGGTATATATCTTATAAACTGCAACTAATCGATGTTTTTAATGGAGGCGCTCCCATCTATACTACAGCAGCATCTTCGTGTAGATGGCTTCTCGAGCATGACTTTCGAATGGAAGGAGCAACATCAATGTGGTTGCGGGCGAGGATAAGACAAGTGCGCCGTTGTTCTGTGCGTCGCTCCCAGTTAATATAAGCTTTTAGATTTGATTCCTTGGTTATGTTACCTTTTCAGAAAGGACTCTTAATGTCAATTAATTCTTTATTTGGCCTCCATTCTGACCTTTTATCACTAGGCATTAATCATATATTAACAGCACGGCTCAACCAGAACTGTCTCGAAAATTTATTTTCATAGAATAGAGGTGTTGGCCATCTCTATCAGCATCCTCCCCCTAAAGAAATAAAACATCGGCTGCGTGTGTTGCTTCTGGGAAAGAATGCCCAAGACATTCCACTGTCCAATACTTCGTCTGTGAGATTAGAAGAAGACTCTCGACAATTCCTGTCATCTAGTCTGCTGTGTGGAATTTTGCCGGATGTGTCTGAAGCAATGGTGATGTTAGATGGGGAAGCAGAGATCCAGGGCATAAGTTTTAGTTGTGATACTGCTGCACCGTCTACACCGTCTGATGTGAAAGATGTTGCATGCCCAGCTGAAGATTTCAGATATCTGGCAGGCTACATTGCAGGCCGTGCTGCGAAGTATGACATCTCACTGGGGATGTCGCCTAATGAAGTACTTTGTCCTCCACCAAAACACGTCGCAAAATACGGGTGGATAGAATTTCTATCACAAGGAGGTTTGTTAGTGCCGTCTGACGAGTGGATGCTACAGATCTCAGAGTTTGTGCTGCTCTTCAATGAGATCAACGGAAGAGACAAACTTTCAAAAGAAAAAAATATTTCTAAGAGATTAGCCGGCGTAATTTCCCAGAAATATCCTCACGTGGCGCCGGAGGTCATTAAAATATTCTTGCGGACCCGAATTTTTATTCGAGTGCGCTACCTCAACATGAAGCTGAGGAGAGAGAAAGCAGCGGCATCACAGAGGCGAAAATCACTACAGTGGCATTCGGCTGCTGTCGGAAGGATTTAACGAGCTATGTAACTGCAATAATCAATGCGTAAACAGGTAATTTCAGTGTGCCTAGAGGTGTTCTACGTGACGGCGCTGACGTCATTTCAAAGGTCGTTTCGCTTCGGGCCCAACCTTTATAGAATAACCTTGGTACAAACCATGAAGTAAGCAAATAATGCTGTTCCTGCTTTATGGTTGACAGGTTCTTGTATGTACCCTCGTCCGCTCAGTAAAAATAATTGCCCTCGTAAAGCGAAGATTCCATGAGAAAACATCAGCGTTGTCAAGCGATTGGCTAAAATGAAGACTCACAGGATTCTCACTATTCAGCATTTGTTCCCAACATTTCGTAGGAAACAGCTGGGATATTTGGCAAACTTTAACGGGCACTGGGAGGTATGAAGCGGTATCTTTTACGTGTTAAGGAAAATGCCTGACACAATAACAACAAATAAAAACGGAAGTATATACTTCTCATGCCATTTTCGAATTATATAACTTTCAATAGCCTAATATTTGAAATGGAACTACAATTTCGATTCTCGTATATTTATACAACGCCAAGAAATAATGTTATTTCGATACTGCGATATTCAGAATTCCAGATCTGACAACATGTCGAGTTCGTACTTCCACCTGTGCACTGCTACATGCCTCTCCCAGCGTATCATCATTTATATCGGCATTGTCAACTTCGTAGTTCCACCCGAGCACCGCTAGATGCCTCTCCCGGCGCATCATCATTTATATCGGCATTCATATGAAAACATCCATATCCTTTAACCACTCTTCATCACTGCTAAAATGAAGCATTTGAACGGCACAAGAAAGTGAGTTGGGAGCACTCCATGTTTCGATATTCACTTAATTTAATACATTATTTTAATGCTGCAAATTCGTCTTTGGTCGAGGCGAATAGCCAATCAGTGAGCTGATTGTTGGAGAATGTAGAACTTGATCCAGGCTGTAGATAGGAAAAATTCTACTTCCTTTTACCACTTTTAATGGCTAAATGCACACATAATAATTACATTCGTGAAATCTACGACAAAAAATCTTTCGAATTATGTAACTTTCATTGGCCTTCTTGTACGAATAAATTAGTAATCTGTACCACAATTTTCGTGGTAGCGTATTTATATAATGATGTAAGAAACCACACTCTAGAAAATCGCGACGTATTCGAAACTAAGCAGCAAAATATGGGGGGCGAACAAGCACTATCGCCCTAACCGTACTCTCGGAAATTACGATTTATTAGAAAATAAAACAGCCAAATCTTTCTGACTAGCGAATAGTGTAAATGTCACTGATACTCACTTCATTTACGCCTACCAGCAGTTTAAGCATTTCCCAAAAGTTTGTCGCATACCATTTTCTCGGAAATCGCAACATAGTTGGAACAAAGGTCAAATATTTTTGTGAAGGAAAACCAGAAATATCATTGCTAGTCGTACCACTTGCAGTAGTTTCATTCTCCATTTCTTAGTCACACACAAATTTCGAAATCGATGACACCCATTCCTGACACAGCATTCTGTTTCAATTAACATCGAGTATTGTGTAACATACTACTGATATATGAATTAAAAAATCCCAGAATATGTTATGAATAAGTAACTACTACAATGTGGTACCAACGATAAGATTTACAAAAAATATTTTCGTTGGAGAAGATGAACCCCATTGATTTGATTTGATTTCATGTGATTTTGTTAGGGAAACCCAAACAGTCTTGGTCCAACCCGTCACTGCCAGCACCAAAACTAAGTTTATTGTGCGGTATTGCTCCCTTGAACAGTGCAAAGAGTCCCTTTAACAGTTCTTAATTAGACACAATTTCTTCGGGTCTGGTTGTCCCAAATGTTCTGTGCCTTTTACTCTCCAATGCAATGCATTCGAAGTTAGATGTGATGCAGTTTCATCACCGTCATCACAGATCCTACATTTATGGTCATCTTCTGTTATTCCCATTGTATGTAGGTGCTTTTTGAAATTCCCACAACTTGTCAGCAATCTAACCATGAGTCTAATCTCTCTCCTGTTCAGGCCCAGGATTGCAGAGCTTCTTTTAAAACATGACTTTGCCGTCATTACCTTGCCATGTTTTTGATGATAGACTTTGGTCCAATATTCTACGTGCTGCCTTCTGAGCCAGTTACGTAGCTCCAATTTGATCGTTGCTTTAGTGATTGTCAGGACAGGTTCCGGTCCAATAAATGGAGTCTCTGCCACCATCCTGGCTAATCTGTCGGCATGTTCGTTGCCCTGATCCCCGAGTAGCCAGGGACCCACAATAGGTTTACCCTCTTGCTTTCCCCTAGCTCCACCAGAACCCTGTGACATTCTTCAACAATTTTATATCTTGCTTCAGGAGCTGCCAGTGATCTCAGGGCTGCCTGGCTGTCTGAATAGATATAGATGCTACGGTCTTTCTAGCACCTATGCAAATTCTCCTTATGGGACTTAACTACAGGGTCATCAGTCCCTAAGCTTACAAACTACTTATGAACTACCTAAGACTAAGGACGGCACAAATATCCATGCCCTAGGGGGGATTCGAACCCCCGACCGTAGTGGCGATGCAGACCGTGACTGAAGCGCCTCAGTCCCCTCGGCCACCGCGGCCGGCTTCGGCCTGGAATACTGAGGCTAGTTTCCCTAGAGAGATGACGCCCTCCAGTCTTGGTTGCACCCCGTATACCCCGGCCCCAACGCCTTGGTCTGATTTCGACCCGTCAGTGAACCAGACAATATCCCCCGCACGGTGTCGAACTATTTTCTCCCACTGCTCCCTACTTCCAATTGTTATACTGAAAGGCTTGTTGAAGGAATATGGGGTTATAATATAGTTGGCTGGCATTTACCCGTCCTTTCCTACATAAACCACACTCACTAGTTTAGTGTGTGATTCTGAATATCCAAAAGAGTTCCTTTTTTGCCAGTTTTGAGTCTGTATGCACCAGCCGCTGCCTCCATCTTGACCCAAAGGTGTAATGGGGCCATATCCAACATTGTTTCCATCCCAGCAGTTCGTGTGCTGCTAATTCCGCCTGTTATGGCTAAGCAGGCTAATCTCTGCACCTTACCAAGCTCCTTAGCAGCAACCTGCTGTTCTACCTTCTTTCACCACACGACCGCCCCATAGGTGATCCTGGGTCTAATCACCATGGTGTATATCCAGTGCATACCCTTGGGGCTCAGGCCCCAATTTTTGCCACAAGCTCTCCTGGTATTTCCCAGAGTATCTTTCGCCTTGGTGCAAATATTCCTAATGTGAGGGGTCCATGTCAGTTTCTCATCTAAGGTAACCCCTAGATATTTCACTGTCCCCTTCACAGGTAGCGCTACATTGAAAAGCTTTAGATTCCAACTTGAATGTTGGATATGCTTCTTTCTGAATGGTACAACAACTGTCTTCTTAGGACTAATCCCCAGATCCTGTTTACTGCACCACTCTTGCACAATGTCCATCACACCTTGTGCCATATTCTTGACTGTGTCAGCAAATTTCCCAAGTATTACTATGACAAGATCATCTGCGTATCCTTGGCAAAAGTACTGACTAGAGTTTAATTCTCCAATGAGATCATTCGCCACTAGATTCCACAATAAAAGGGAAAGAACTCCTCCTTGTGGGCAACCCCTAGCGGTGTTGATTACCATTTTTTCATTCATCATGGTCGCTTGTACCTTTCTTCCACTGAGCATGGCCCTAGTCCACCTGCATAAAGTGGTCCCTAGGTCATGCACCTCTGCTGCCCTATACATGGAATCGAAGGCCGTGTTGCTAAAAGCCCCCTCGATGGCCAGGAAGATACAGAGGGCTATTTCCTGAAAGTGTAGTGCTTTCTCCACCTTCCCAACGAGTTGGTGGAGAGCTGTCTCACATGATTTACCAGGCTGATATGCATGTTGGTTTGAATGTAGAGGAGCCCTACTTAACCTCCTTTCTCATGCACATTAACCAGCTTTTCCAATGTCGTAAGAATGAAGGCGGACAGGCTGATTGGTCTCATATCCTTGGCTTTGGTATGATCAATTCTCACTGGTTTTGGAATGAAGACAACCTTCACTGCCCTCCAGGCATTGGGAATGATTCCTGCTGCTAGGCTACCCCGGAATAACCTGCGTAGGAATCTAATAAGATTTTCTCCCGCTTGTTACAGGAGAGCTGGAAAGATACCATTTGGGCCAGGTGACTTGAACGGTTGAAATGTTCCCACTGTCCATCGGACCTTACCGAATTCGACACACTCCTTGGGCAAATCCCAGTCCTCTTTGCGAATACCTGAGAACCATTGTCTCTCAGGAACCGCATTCTGGTCTGAGTTATCCACCAGAGTATATTGAGGAAAGTGAATCTTGAGGATTATTTGGTACCCTAGTGAGGATTTTATGAAGTCTCACATGAGCAGCCATGCCCTCCACTTCTTCACAGAATACCTTCCAGGACACTGCAGCTTACACTCACAGTATTTATACCTCCAGCACTCCAGCGTGCTAGGAATGGGTCTAAATACAGACCTGTGAGCGATGTTATCAGCCTTCCTGGCTGCACAAGGACAGGAAGACAGACCAACGACAACCCGCTCTCTCTTACAAACCATACCAGCCGTACTTTGTGGCCTCTCTCAAAACAAAATTATCAAGTTCCGAAATATCATACGCTCTGTCTCTAGCGACCATGCCCCGTTAACGATATTTGACACTGCAAACGAGAGGTATCATAATTTAAATTAAGCAGATATTATTACTATACAGTATATATGTTTTAAATATGAACTAATTTACAATGATCTGCCCAGAAATTCAAATTTGAGCAAGGAAGGTAAAACTGTTGTGACTAATAGTTCTCCTAAAAATTGGAACTCCAAGACTCATTAGGGAGGTCTGAAGAAAAAAGAATGATGCTCAACATCGCCTCTACAAGAACTTTAAAGAGATGACATACTATATACAAGTTGGCATGTCAGTCGACCAGAAAGAGGAGTTCTAGAAAGAGAAATACCGACTCTGATGACTCTTCGTCCGAACCATTCTTGTTTAGTACGGACGATGAAGAGAGTGCAGATGAGGGATGCCTCAATTGTTCTGAGCCCTTCAAAAATGATCAATGTGGTGAGAAGTGGATTAGATGCATTAAATATTTGTAATATCGCTGACTTTAAGTGCCAGCAGTGGCTGTAGTGTTCATTGTAGAAGTAGTAGCATTTGAGTTGCTGACCGGTGAGGTTGTATAATAAGACTGAGGTTTCGTTTTGATATTGTTAGGCTGATCTTTATAAAATAGTGGCACACAGTGTTGAAGTTTTATATGTTAATTTATGTGTTGTGCATGTGAGGCTAATTTTAATGTAATAAATGTCAATCTTACCAGTAAAACTTGCATTATCCATTCAAGTCACCTAATCATTGTTGAGATTAAAGTGTAGGCCCAAAACTAAGAAGAGGAAAACTTTATTCAAATTAAATATTAAACATTAAATGCATCTCTTCTCTACCAATTTTTGAGTAGGGCAGTTAGGCCCCAGGTAACAGCAGCCTGACGGGAGGAGGAGAGGCCGGCCGCGGTGGCCGAGGGGACTGAGGCGCGTCAGTCACGGTCTGCACGGTCACTACTGTCGGGGATTCGAATCCCCCTTCGGACATGGATATTTGTGCCGTCCTTAGTGTAAGCTAGGTCATAAGTAGTTTGTAAGTTAAGGGACTGATGACTCCGTAGTTAAGTCCCATAAGCTATACAAACTTTTTTTTTTTTTTTTTTTTTTTTTTTTTTTTTTTTTTTTTTTTTTTTTGGAAACGTATGTATGTGATTTATGTTATTTGAATGATGTACTGTGCCAGTTAATGCTATTGAAATAAGGTTGTTTCTTTCTATCTGTCAAAAGGCCATGTATTTTCATTAATATCAACCATCCAAAATTAGGGACCACTACCATCCGAAATTGGGAACCCTTTTTCAGGAGTTGTCAAAGATGCAATTCTTTACTTCCATTAAATTAGTTCAAAATATTTTAAGAATACATGAATTTTGAACATGGATCCTTGAAGGATATAGAATAGTGAGTTCAAGAACGAATTTTGATTTTCTGTGAAACATTATTGTTGGCAAATTTAGCGATAATGTAAATGGTATTTGAAATACGGCTACCTTAGCTTACTTTTAGAAATGTACCAAGTGTTTACAAGATTTCCTCGAAATGACACCAGAGTCTTCTATTTCCACCCACAACCAGTACAGAGACGGTAACGTGTGTGCGAACTCCGTTACATATCGCCGTGTCACGATCCTTTTCAAAATGCTCCAAGTCTTTACAACATTTAACTGGCACAGTTCAAAACTGCATATACCGTTAGTACAGAACTCCAGAAGACGTTTACAATTGTTCTTTCTCCACGTTTAAACTAATCTAAACCCTACTGTAAAACGGTATTTTCTTGCAGATTCACAATAAACAATAAAAAATCCGTAAAAAATTTAAAATCAGCAGTTTACCGATTTCCGACCGTCTACTCTAAAACATTCTTTTTTCGAAAGCACTCACCTAACACCATCCCTTTAAAAAATAACACTCGCCAACACAGCAACCACGGAACTGCAAACATCCCCCTCATAGCCGAGAGAACATAACGGTGATATTTTTCCTACCCATGGCTTGGATGCAACGCACTTACAACAGATATTCAGTTCTGTAGAGCAAGATCAACCACCCGTTTACCCAAAATATAGACACACAGAGACAAAAATGAAGATCCTGTCCTGTGTTAACTAAGATTTCGTTTTTCAACGTGCCTCTCATTGAAGGTAACTACCCCAGTTTTAAATCACCTACCTATAGGGTTTACTGAAATCGATGCTTCTCGACCGAAGAACAATTATTTACCACCATAAGCATCTCTGCTGTGGCACTGAAAAGCATCCATTCGTAAAGTGAACACCATTAAAAGCCGAGATAAATACGCCACAACCCTAACACATAACCATACTACTAAGTATCAAGGTGCATTCCACAAATGTAGAACACCTGTGTGTTGCAACAAACTGTACGACTAACCAGATGGAAATAAGTATTTCGCACAAGCCAGGACACATCATCTGCACCAGATTGCAAATACTCGTGAACTAATTTTACGAAGGTGGAATTACATTGCTTCTGTCAACAGACATAAGGATTTAAAAGAAAAAAAACATCGGTTAGTCATAGTTATATCGTCCCTTTTAATGCACCATCAACCCAATAAAGACAAGCCTCTACACGTCATATCGAGACATCCGTGCACCAACAAATACTGCAACACTTCAACGAATCACTTCCTCGCATTTAACACGAACGATGTATTTGCTGCACGTGTTGATTACTGTATCCGTTGTAACTTGCATAATGAAAATATAGTATCGATAACCTATTTTATACACAAATCGACACACACACACACACACACACACACACACACACACACACACAAAGGGTGGGACTGGCCGTATAGTCAGGGTGGCATTTGCCGGGACCCCAGGTCCCCCTGTCCTGCCTACACTGGGCGGCTTCCCGCGGGCTGAATATATCAGCAACGTCAAGTGCGCGGTATACGCACCCTTCACCGTACCGCACAAGGCAGGCGCAGCAGTCCATATGGGGGCAAAATCTCCAGCAGGCCATCAGCAGGGAGCGGGGGACGTGAAGAGCCCGGGGCCCGGTCCTTCTGGAGATGGGTCCTGGTCCCTGATCGTCCACGCTACCCCGTGACGAGTGCTGGCTCACAGCAGCCCTGCATTTGAATTTAACTTACATTTCTCGTAATAAAAAAGACAACTTCCAAGTAACTTTTCATTTAACACCATTAAGGAAAGAAACTTAACTTTTTCCTTTACTGGGCTTTACAAGGAAACATTAAAAAATGGACGTGATAGTAATAGATATTACTGAGTTACTGTAATCTGAGACGAGATTATTTTCAGCTTAGCCATTTGAATTCGCGTACTTTAAGGTAATAGCGGACATCTCCGTAGAAGGTATATCGAATCTTAGGTTCGTCTTTTATTTTTCAAAGCGATTATAAATTATAAGCGTTCAATATACCTTAATTCACTTGTGCTTAAGAGAGACACTGTGGAGTATTTGAAAAAATTTTCCTTGTCGTAACTCATTAAACAAAACGTAACACTGGCATTGTAACAAAAACCTTCGGTGTATTTTCCTCTTTTATGAAAATTATTAACCCTAGCAGCATCTAAACTACTAGAACAAAAAATAAAATAAAAGGGAAAAATTCAGTTTACTTTTTAGGATTTGTCGATTGTATGTACTGAACTTTAGCCTCAGAATACACCTAACTCTACTAGAATAAAAACTGTATATTTACACTGGTGTCTTGAACTTCTGTTGTCATTTAATCACAACATAAAGTGTTTTCAAGCTGGCTTTCTTAATGTGTTAAACATTGTTCAGGATAATAGTTACTGTATATCTCGTCAGTAAAACTTTCGAGAGAGACATTATGTTTAGGAATCTCCTTTCAAAATGAACAACTTTCAGTGCAATGTTAATATCAAGTGTGCTTGTGACCGACTTCAGAAGCGAAAGAGGAGAGAAGGGACAACTCTGCATAGTGGACGGCGGTTCACATTGTAAGGGATTAATGTCTCTGCTACTATGTCTTTGAAGTGAGCCGTTGTATTTGTAATATCGCTGACTTGAAGTGCCAGCAGTGGCTGTAGTGTTCATTGTAGAAGTAGTAGCAGTTGAGTTGCTGACCGGTGAGGTTGTATAATAAGACTGAGGTTTCGTTTTGATATTGTTAGGCTGATCTTTATAAAATAGTGGCACACAGTGTTGAAGTTTAATATGTTAATTTATGTGTTGTGCATGTGAGGCTAATTTAAATATAATAAATGTCAATCTTACCAGTGAAACTTGCATTATCCGTTCAAGTCACCTAATCATTGTTGAGATTAAAGTGAAGGCCCAAAACTAAGAAGAGGAAAACTTTATTCATATTAAATATTAAGCATTAAATGCATCCCTTCTCTACCAATTTTTTGAGTAGGGCAGTTAGGCCCCAGGTAACAGCAACCTGACGGGAGGAGGAGAGGCCGGCCGCAGTGGCCGAGGGGACTGAGGCGCTCAAGTCACGATCTGCACGGCAACTACGGTCGGGGGTTCGAATCCCGACTCGGGCATGGATATTTATGCTGTCCTTAGTCTTAGTTAGTTAATAAGTAGTTTGTAAGTTTAGGGACTGATGACCCCGTAGTAATTTACTACGCAGATAGATCCGCACATCTATAACAATACATCAACACACACGCACTCCATTGGCTACAACTTTAAGTTACCAAACTATAGGAATTTTATAAAACACGTTGATTTTCGACGAAATACTTATGGTTTACCACAGCAGGCTTATCCGCTACGTAACATAATGCACATCAGCCGTAAAGAAGACAACTTTAGCATACGATTAAACAGGCGATTGTTCGAGTATGTGTATTTATAGTATATCTACACTGTTTACTTAAATTCCATCCCATCTAGCCTACAGTACTCTCTGTAAGCGCCAAAAATTTCCAACACAGTAACAGAACTACACCTGCAGTCAACGCTAACCTACAACTAACAGATATAGCCATCCCAACTCGTCTTTTACAAAAAAACAAAAAAAAAAAAAAAAAATTTCGACACAACTAGCATGTTGCAAGCTCTGTATACGTCCTTAACAACCTCCAAACGCGACCCAGACAGGGCTATCCTTACAGACGTCACTAACCCAAAACTAACTCTAAGGTCCTCCACTACACTTCGCATAAACAAGTTACCACAGACGGTGTTATAACCGCGATCTGTAACAGACAAGATCCCCCAGACACAGCGCATTTTAATAAAGTTTCGACCTCTCCCCACCCAATAACTGCATTGGTTGCTTGATCCGTCCCAAACATCCAATCACAACTTCGTTTCCAATGCATAGCCCGGCGGACAATACTTCTGGAACGCTTTCTATCAGTCAATAGATTACATACCTCGTGCGTTTAACGAGCTTTCGCTCACAAACCACCATCGTATTACACACCTTCTAACAAATTATTACTCTCGATAAACATCTGTAACACAGTGTAAAAAATGATCGACGTGCACATGCACAGAACAGCTAACAAGAAAAGATCTAGATCAAGCCAAGTTCTTATATTCCTTACAAGCAGCAACGCAAAATAGTCTACACCATTTCGAACAGATTTTTTTAACGATCTCCAAGAGCAATCCTTTAGAGACTTGACATACGATTAAATGCACCTAATCAGGTAACTAATCTTCCTTAAGTTATCACACTCGATGCTTATCGAACAAAAAACACTAATTTACCATTGCAATCATCTCCGATACGCTACCGTCCATTCGTAAACGCAGCTAAAAGGAGATATAATTACCCCACATCCATAGCACATAACCATGCTACTAAGTATCTACCTGCATTTCCACAATTGTGGTTCACATTTAAGTTGCATGCAATTGTACGACTAAACAGCTCGAGATAGGTATTTCGCGCTATTGTGGCCGCAGGCGAGTGCGGACCTGTTGATTCATCGTAGACTCCGGTTTGGAGCGTGTACGTCCTATACATGTAAAAAGACCAGTCGACGCTCGCACCTGACCTGGAGAAGTTATCGGTTTAATTTTCCCTGGCCGCACCAGATTCACAATACACGAGAACTATTTTTACAAAGATAGAATTACATTGATTCTAACAACAGACATAAGAATAAAAAACGATCGAAAAGCCACAGCTATACCATAGCTCTCAACACACCATCACCCCAATAAAGAGACAAACGCACACATACGTATTACCGACAAATACTGCAACATTTCCTCGCAGCTGACAAAAACGATGTTTTTACCGTACGAGATGACTACAGCAGTCGTTATAACTTTTATACGCAGATACATAGATAAGAAAATAAGATTACAAAATCAGGCGATGCTGAAGGAATTATATTAGGTAACGAAACAATGAAGGTGGTAGATGAGTTTTGTTACTTGGGTAGTAAAATAACATGCGATGGTCGCAGTACAACGGATATAAAATGCAGAATGGCAATGGGAAGAAAAATCATTTTTGAAAAAGATAAATTTGCTAACATCGAATATTAATTTAAGGGTAAAGAAGTCTTTTCTGAAGGCATTTGTGTGGAGTGTTGCCTTGTACGCGTGTGAAACATGGACGATAAGCAGTGCGGACAGGAAGAGAATAGAGGCTTTTGAAATGTGGTGCTACAGAAGAATGCTAAAGATTAGGTGGGTAGATGGCATAACTAATGAAGAGGTACTGAACAAAATTGGTGAGAAAAGGAATTTTTGGCATACCGTGACTAAAAGAAGAGATCACTTGGTAGGACATATCTTTAGACGTCGGGGAATCGTAAATTTAGCATTGGAGGGAAGTGTGTGGGGTAAAAATCGCAGAGGGAGACCAAGAGACGCGTATAGTAAGCAGATTCAAGTGGATGTGGGTTGCCGTTCTTATGAGGAGATGAAAAGGCTTGCTCAGGATAAAGTAGGGTGGAGAGCTGCATCAAACCAGTCTCCGAACTGAAGACCATTACAACAATAGATAAGAAGAAGAACGAAATTTATACAAGATGAACGAATATGCAATAAGTCAAACCCCACTCCATACAGCAATGTACAGGGCAACATCAATTTAAACGAACGCTTTGCTTAGCTGTAGAACAGAACAACACAACAGATACTTTACCGAGCCAGTTACTGCTCTCTGACAAGCAAGCTGTCGTCTGATATCTTCTCCTAAACCCTGTAATACCGAAACTTTCTACTCGAAAAACTATAAGTCTTTACAACAATTAACTGTTGCACATGCAAAGAATTACACATTGTAGGTAAGAACGGGATTGCAACCCTTTTTTAGGTCAAAAGTAACAACAGATCGGAGAAATTCAAATCATAACCACTGGTTTATTACCTAGTAAGACACCAAGATGTTATTCGAAAAATGCTTTTCTACACAAAGAACCATTTAAAAGTAAAAAACAGAACGTTATTGTACAACTCTTTAAACCTAACCACTTCTTCTTGTTCTCGGCGGATGTCCAATTGCGGCTCATACTAAGCAAATACTGGGAGATGCGTACATCCTACACTAATCCTCGCGCACAACAGAGCCAGTACCTTTAATCTTATGCTTTCGTAGAATTTTTATTAAGATAGTAAATAAGAACACAATTTGTACAGCACAAAACGAATTACATTTAGCATACATGTTTACATACAGGAAACAATGCCGTATACAACTCGTTCTTTATTTTTGTTAGGTGTAACTTTAATTTTGTCCAATTTAATTTTTAACTTGAAGCTTAGATCACATCGGCCTCTCCTATTTCCGTTCCAGCCAGAAGTTCGAAAGGTACAGGGAAGGTACGTTCTCGAACTGCATTATGTATCTTCGTTTCCTGCTGCATTCCACCTCCTTTATAGCTTTCCAATTATTTCCTGTATGGCATACTGGCTATGTGTTCCTATGTGTGTACGCTACCAATTTCTCTGATACCCAATCCTGTGGTATTTTCCGTATGGAACACTAGGTTTACGACTATTGCAAACGAGTGCTTGTTAGATATTGTTTTTCCATCCGTTTATAACTCTGCAAATGACTGCTCCAACACCCAGTGCTCCACATTTGGATACAAAGTAGCCCTTCTCCAAACGATAATGCAATACGTTTTTCGTGTAGAAGGCGTTCTGTGTTCCGCTATTTTCGGCCAGTACACCGATGCGTGATCCAATCTCCCTGACCGTTTACTGTAAAAGCAAATATTTTATAAGTCCCTGTTGTAACCAGATTTCTCCACTCCCTCTGTTTAAAATCATATGTAACCCTGGCTTGCACATCTGCTATAACTTCGTCTTTCTCTAGCATTAGTTTGTACTCGTCCTTTATGGCAGTTGCTTTAGCCATATATTCTAGCTTCCTTATCTTGGCGTCGATATCCGCCGTCTCCAGTTTTCTTTCTGCACACATAAGACATTATCTGCACGTATCGGTGTAATTTCTTTAATCGGGAATGGCGTAGGTCTGTGCAATACATTTCCTCTTTTTCGCTGGACTTGTGAATGACATTGTTTGTAGGTGTCAGACCTAATTCGGCGATATCTATATCTGGAGGCAGTGTGTAGAACAATGTTCTGGATTGGGAGAAGTATGTTTCCCATTCTTTAATGTAGCTTTTAAGTGTACTACTAGTATCGTCTTTGCTGGTGTCAGCATTACTAATCTCCACTAATTTACAGGTAGACAATTGAAACTAAACGCAGATAGAACATAATGTACAAGCTTTTCTCGATCTTTAGTGTCTGGAAGGTTTATCTGTGCACCTGTCAATTTTCGGGGATTTTTATTACCTCAGTACACAAATTGCAGGACACTATTAAACACTACACAGCAGCTGTTGTCTAAGGTGTTCGTTATTCGCCTCCACATGGTGGAGAAGCACTTTGCAGATACCGTTTATTCTCGTTTAAAACACTTAAACAGTCTTCCACAAGGTCAAAAACGCTATCCATCCGGTAATTGTATATTGTAGCCTCCAGCCTTGTAATACCTTGTTTTTGACCCAACGACGAAGGAAGTGCTCAAATGCAACAAATAGACCTTTATGTCTCTTTTTAGAGTAAATCAAGCCACGGGTCACAAAATCCGCACCACAACCAGCAGATTCTCCCCTAGAAGACTCCAGGACGTTCTCCATATTATGGTTTTGACTGAAATTTCCTTTTCCTCACGAATAACGCGGTCTTCGAGCTGAACTGGAGTAGTTGATTCTAGATATGATGACATGTTATGTTTAATTGCCATACTTTACTCTTCGTACATGTACACCCAGCTGCTTTCTCACGGTGAACTGACGCACTCAATGCTTTAACGCAATATTTATCTGCGCTAACCTAGCTGTTGTGCTTCGATGAAAATCCGTACCATTTCACGAACGCCCGCTTACCTCGCCGTTTTAGAATTTTCTCTACGAGAAACACTCTCGGTTCAGAAGTTTTCCCTAGTTCTTCCGTATAGAAAGCCCCCGCAATGTCTTGTCCATCACTGATTTTTAAAATATAGGTTCTAGTATTCGTTCGCTGAACTGTGGAAACTGTAAATATCTCTGTTGACACAGTCTTATATTTCGAAATTCGTACAACATCGCCTTTTCTGAATTTCTGTTTGCGTAAATCAGTCATGTTTATGTGCTTGTAAACGGAATTTAGAAGGCTGTCGTCTCTGACATCGATGGGACGCAATTTTATAGTACTATGCTTTATGATATTGATCAATTATTTTCGGTAGAATATCAGTCCACTTGTATGACCCACGGAGGTTAAATTCAACCCACATCGGATGTTTACTGGTCCTGTTCAATCGCTCCACAATACTAGCTTCATCTGGGAGACTGTGGAGTAATGATTGATTCCATATGGCTCCATTATTGCTGCGAAATGTGTATTGTAAAACTCGCTACCGTGGTCGGTTTATAGATTGCCCAGACACCGATTAGTACCTATTTGAAGTAGTTTTTCCTTTCCTGTTTTCTCCTTCACGGGTAAGCCCCAGGCAAATTTAGAGTATGTATCCGTAACCATTAGAATTTACCTGAATCCCTTATTGACAAGTGAATACTTTCTCATATCTACGAGATCTGCCTGCCATAAGTCGTCTAAGCCCTTGATTATAACACGCATTTGAAATGTTTTGCGTGCTGCCTTATGTAGTTCCCGAACAACTGTTTCCATTTCTGTTACGCAATGATATTTCTTTCTCGAAGTTCTGAAATTACTGATATGATTTCATTCGTGTGGGCGGTATTGCCTGCTGTTGATGAAGCCATCAGCAGCCATAGACGTTCTATTTTTTCGTTCGGATCGTCAAAATATATTTACTGCAGGGGCAAATTGTCCAGGTTTTATTCTGAATGTCAATATCTTCACAATAGTCGAATTTACCGCTTAAAGCAGGTTTAATAATATTCTTGTACTTGTCACTGCCTTCGGCTTTTATACGTCCCTTTTTTGTGCCGTTCTTCCTTTGTGAATTTGTTATTCGTAATATTTCGGCATATGTTTGCAGATCCTTTGAGTTGATCTTCTCTGGATTGGATGTTTTCAGAAATATTAATTCCAATAAACCAGACGTGCGTGGGTATGTCTGTGTCCCGGCCTGTATTTTATCTTGGCGTTAAACGTATAGGTAATTTGCCGAGTTTGTACGGCTTTTCTTTACGTACTCCATACATATCGTTTATTTGTGCAATACCGTGCTGGTTAATGTTGTCAGTAATATCTGCGTCATCATCATCTTCTTCTTTATTCTGTTTTTGCCGGCCGCGGTGGCCGAGGTGACTGAAGCGCTCCAGTCACGGTCAGCACGGCCACTACGGTCGGGAGTTCTAATCCCCCCTCGGGCATGGATATTTGTGCCGTCTGTAGTCGTAGCTAGTTCATAAGTAGTTTGTAAGCTTAGGGACTGATGACCCCGTAGTTAAGGCCCATAAGTTGTACAAACATTTGAACATTTCATTCTGTTGTTCTTCTTGACCAACTCTTCTTTCTGCATTCCTAACGTTTGCGAGTCTATTCAGACTATTGGTTATCATCTTAAATGTTTCTCAGTGCGTTACTTCTCGCTTCTGCTGCTGTTCTAATTTCAACGGTCTTAATTTCCGCCGAATAGCTTTGCAAACTTCAATAATTTCTTTGCTTATGCTTGACATAGTTCCCTCACTTGTTCAGTTTGTCGACTTTTGTGGCAATTCCTCTTATTGTCCTAGATAACTCGGCTAAGCGTGCGTTAAATGTGGCAATTGTGTCATTAATATATACTCCACGTTTCTCGAGGTGCCTAATACGACCGTCTAATGCAGCTATTTGCGCTCTAATTGCGTTGGTTGTTTCCTTTCAGTGACTTCACGTCATTCGAGCAAACCTATCAATTACATACTGACGCAATTACGTACGTACAGCGTCTTTTTTAAGATGGATTATTTCCTGGAAGTTGCTCGTATACCGACTGTTGTTACGTTTCCTCATTTGTCAATAACCAAGAAACCATACGGTGCATGATTCCAGCAATCACCACATACAGATATAAATTAACTAAATGTCATGTCAGATCCTACGTGCAATTGGTAAATATGCTTCAAATGAGTGTTATCCTTCCTGAAAGCAATAACAAGATTGGAATTTTACTGTATTAACTGTTTGGGAATCCTCGAATATGTCTGATTCAAGGGGCTGCCAAAGCAAAAATATTTGTGAATCTAATCCTGATTTTCCAAAGCAATGTCCTCGAATATAAATTCACTGTTTGGTTTTACCTTCTCAGGAGGTGGTATGTCATTGCTTTCACTAAATGACTGGTAGCAAACACCATTAATATTGTGTAGAATTTCCTGTAACATCTGCTATTTTGGTTGAAAAAGTGTTTTTGAAAAAATATACATGTGTTCAAAGCAAAGTTTCAAATGTTTGTATAACTTATGGGACTTAACTACAGGGTCATCAGTCCCTAAACTTACTAACTACTTATGAACTAGCTTACACTAAGGACGGCACCAATATCCATGCCCGAGGGATGATTCAAACCCCCGACCGAAGTGGCCGTGCAGACCGTGACTGGCGCGCTGCAGTCCCCTCGGCCACCATGGCTGGCTCAAAGAGAAGTCCCTCAGGGTGTGTTAACAGAGACAGAACAAGGTTCGTCTTCCTATAGTCCGATGGCCCAACAATTAGTGCTCGTATGTTGTCCGGGAGCAGGGATCCTTTTCCTTTTCTTTTCTTTTTTTTTGTTGCTCGATTGCCATACTACTACAGGAACAATCGGTTACTACGAACCCTAGTTCTTTACTCTACTCACCCATTTTGGTAACTACTAGCTTCCATATATCTACAGGTGATTTTATATAGAAAGAAAGAGGAATACATATTCCCGTGACGGTTTATTTCCACACACACATACATATGTTATAAAAGTAGTGGGGCTGTGCCACTTTCAACGCAGTGAAAATAGCCCGTCGACGATAGTGTCATCGACGCCAGACGCTCGGCCAATTGCCGAACCGCAGATCAAAGGATGCCGCCACAGGATGATGATGGAAGGACAGGATGATTACATTTAGGTCCTTTTGATTCGCTACTTGTCCGACTGCTTATCAAAGGACGCCGCCATAACGCACTTAAGGATTGATAGGTTGCAACACCTCCCTCGGCCACACATGACGCCCCCCCTCCACCCCTCGGCGCCTCCGCCTGACAGGCAGCACCTCCGACAGGTCCAGACCTGTCTACCCCTCGACATGTCTGTACTCACACCCTCGACCACACACCTTTTTGATTAGAGTAATTGCGTAATTAGAGTAATTGCAATTACGTGTACCTAGAGGAATTACATGTACCAAGAGTACTTGCAATTAGGGTAATTGTTTGTATGTTTGTTAATTTATTTATTTATTGTTATTGCACGTGTTCACTACCCCACATCTGGTGTGGAACTGAGGTGTTCACTCCTCCACATCTGGTGTGGAAGTGAGCTCACCCCAAGGCATCACGTGACTATCTACGTCACCTCCCACCGTACCACGTGACCACCCCTTGCCCCACCCCCACCCTACCACGTGACCGTCCCCAACCGATATTCTGCAGCCATTCAGACACAGAGTGTCGGAGGGACAGCAGCAGCATGGCTAGGATGCAATTACGGTAATTACATTTGACTCACGTAGTTGGGTGGTTCCTGGTACAAACACAAATTGGCAGGAAGACCGATTTCTGGTTGCCCTGGAAGGCTTTCGCTCCTCCGATCCAGTGGAGCACCCTCATACTTGTTTTTTGCCTTTATTGTATTTTATACCAGCAGTACACCGGTAGGCTGGCAGCAGCACTATGGGATGCTCTTCAGCCGAGAGTAAAAATACATATATGAGTGGAGAATTAAAATACATAACAGGAGATAAAACAACAGAGATAAAGTGACATAGACAAGGCGACAGTTTGGAGTACTTGACAATAGACAGATGATTAAAACCACATTTAGTTAGTTAAAAATGATGAGCCATGGTGACCTAAAAAAGTAGGACGAAAATAACACAGGACGGCGAGTACACAGAGACACTAATTAAAATACACGGTGCGACACTTGTCTGGTTGCGGTGGACGCAGTTAAAAAAGACACACTTCACTGGAGCACAGCACACAACACTTGACGTAGCACTGTTAAAACTGTCGTCGGTTCAGGACCCCGTGAAGAGGGGGGGGGGGGGAGGGAAGCGTGAGGGAGAGGAAAAACGGCGGAGAAAGGGGGCGGCAGGGAGTAGCTGTAGGGACTCCAGGGCAGGGAGGGGGTAGCCAAGCGGGGGACTGGAAGGGGAGGGGGGAGAGGGGGCACTTTATCTATGGGTGGGGGATCAGAACTGGTAGGAAGGGTATATGTCGGAACGGAGGACGTCATCAGGGAGGGGGAGGCGGCGGAAATTACCGTGGGAGAGGACATGGAGGGTGTGGAGATGAAGGGAAGGGGGTATAATGCGGTAGAGGCGTGGCAGAGGCCCAGGGTCGGTAAGGATGGGGTTGACCAGGGGGTTGCGGGAGTCTATTTTACGGGTGGTATAGAGGATACGGATATGCTGGAGATATTAAGGAGGTGGGACCATTTTCCAGTACGACACCTTGTGGGAGTTGCGGCGGATGTGTGTCTTCGCTATAGCCGGGAGGTCCTCCCAGCTGTTGCGCTTCGGGACTTGCCACCGTCGCGTTGTCAAATGCAGGATTCGATTCTACGCACCTGTCTCTATACCACAAGTCCTGAAGAACGCATCTAGAATGTCGCCTATATCGAGGTTATTTAGTACTTCGCCTGGAATAATAATTTGGAGAACGTCCTGGAGTCTTACTGGGGGATAGTCCGCTGGTTGTGGTGTGAATTTTGTGATCCGTGACCCGATTTACCCTAAAAAGAGAGATAGAGGTCTATTTGTTGCATTTGAGCATTTACTTCGTCGTTGGGTCGAGAACATGGGTATTACAATATACGATTACCGGATGGAGAGTGTTTTTGATCTTGTGCAAGTTTTTTAAACGGTATCTGCAAAGTGTTTCTCCACCATGTGGGGGGCGAATAACAAATATCTGGGACAACAGATGCTTTGTAGTGTTTAATAGTGTCCTGCAGTTTGTGTACTGGGGTAATAAAAATACCCGAAAATTGATCGGTGTACAGGTTAAACCTTCCAGATCGATAAAAGCTTATACTTTACGTTCTATCAGCTTTTAGTTTCCATTGTCGACCTGTAAATTAGGTGGAGATTCGTAATACTGACAGCGGCAAAGACGATATAAGTAGCACACTTAAAAGCTACATTAAAGCAGGGAAAACATACTTCTCCCAATCCAGAACATTGTTCTCCACACTGCCTCCAGATATAGATATTGCCGAATTAGGTCTGGTACCTACAAACAATGTCATTCTGCAAGTCCAGCGAAAAGAGTAAATGTATCACACAGACTTAAGCCATCCCCCATTAAAGAAATTACATCGCTACGTGCAGTTAGTATCTTATGTGGGCGAAAAGTAAAGTGGAATGGCGGATATCGAGACCAAGAGAAGGAAGCTAAAATATATGGCTAAAGCAACTGGCATAAGGGACGAGTACAAACTAATGCTGGAGAAAGACGAAACTATAGCACATGTGTAAGCCCGGCTTAAACAGAGGGTGTGGAGAAATCTGGTTACGGCTAAGACTTATAAAATATTTGATTTTTACAGTAAACAGTCAGGGAGATTGGTCACGCGTCGGTGTACTGACCGAAAATTGCGGAACACAAGAAAAACGTATTGCATTATCGTTTGGAGAAGGGGCTACATTGCATCCAAATGTGGAGGACTGGGAACAGTCATTTGCAGAGTTAAAAGTAACGGAGGGAATAACAAGCAATCGTTTGCAATAATCGTAGAACCTAGTGCTCTATACAGAAATTACCACAGGAGTTGGTAACGTACAGACATAGGGACGCATATTGCTATACAGGAAATAATGGGAAAAGTTAAAATACCCGATTGTTCTCGTCTTGAAGCATTGCCCGAAGGTGCAGAGCTATAAAGGAGAACATACCTTCCCTCTCCCTTTCGAACTTCTGGCTGGAACGGTAATAGGAGACGCCGATGTGGATCTGTAACTACGAGTTAAAAGAATTACAGCGGAGGAAATTAAAGTTACACATAACAAGAATAATAAAGAACGATTTGTATTCTGTGTCTAGCTTCTCGAGTAGAAAGTTTCGGTCTTACAGGGTTTAGGAGAAGATACCAGAAGACAGGTTGCTTGTTACCAGAGAGCAGTAACTCCCTCGGTAAAGTATCTGTTAGGGAGGTGTAATTCTGTGTTGTTCTATTCTACAGCTAAGCAAAGCGTTCGTTTAAATCGATGTTGCTCGGTACATTGCTGCATGGAGTGGGGTTTGACTTATTGCACATTGGTTCATCTTGTATAAATTTCGTTCTTCTTCTTATCGAATTTCTAAGAAAACTGTTTCGTTTCTGTAAGAGCTACATCGCAAATTTGCGCTCATCCTACTGTCTGTATATGTATCTGCGTATAAAAGTTATAACGACAGCTCGTACGGTAAAAACATCGCTTGTGTCAGTTGTGAGAAAATGTTGCGGTATTTGTCGGTAATACGTATGTGTGCGGTTGTCTCTTTATGGGATGATTGTATATTAAGAGCTATGGTATAGCTGCAGCATTTCGATCGTTTTTTATTCTAATGTCTGTTGTTACAATCAATGTAAACCTATCTTAGCGAAAATAGGTCTCTTGTATTCGGAATCTGGTGGGGCCGGGAAAAATTAAACCGAAAACTTCTCCAGGTCAGGTGCGAGCGTGGACAGGTATGTTTACATGTATAGGACGTACACGCTTCAAACCGGCGTCTACGATGAGTCAACAGACCCGCACTCGCCTACAGCCAGAAATAACATGGAGTGTGAATATGCATGCTAGCTTGCGCGAAGTACTGTTTAGTCGTGCGAAACGATGCAACGCAGATGTGATCCACAATTGTGGAAATACATATATATATACTTAGTAGCATGGATGTGGGGCATTTATATCTTCTTTTAGCTGTGTTTACGAATGGACGTCTCTCGGTAGCGTATCGGAGATGATTGCAGTGGTAAATTAATGTTCTTTAAGCATGTTCGATAAGCATGGAGTTAGAGGATTAGTTACCTACGTTGGAGGTGCATTTAATCGTATGTTTAGTCTGTAAAGGATTGCTCTTGGAGATCGTTAAAAAATCTGGTGTTGCATTAGTTCGAAATGGTGTAGACTATTTTGCGTTGCTGCTTGTAAGGATTATAAGAACTTGGCTTGGATCTAGATCTTTTCTTGTTAGCTGTTCTGTGCGTGTGCACTTCGCTCATTTATTTACACTGTGTTACAGATGTTTATCGAGAGTAATAATTTGTTAGAAGGAATGGAATACGATGGTGGTTTGTGTGCGAATGGTCGAGGTATATAGTCTATTGGCTGATAGAAAGCGTTCCAGAAATATTGTCTGCCGGGCTAAGCATTGGAAACAAAGTTGTGGTTGGATGTTAGGGACGGGTCAAGCAACCAACGTAGTTATTGGGTGGAGAGAGAGAGAGAGAGAGAGAGAGAGAGAGAGATCGAAACATTATTTTCACGCTGTGTGTCTGGGAGATCTTGCCTGTTGCTGATCGCGGTTATAACACCGTCTGTGGTAACTTGTTTAGAGTTGGTGCTGGGCTAGTGACTGATGTAAGGCTAGCTCTGTCTGGGTTGTTACGAACGTATACATAGCTTGCAGCATGCTAGTTGGGACAAAAAACGAGTTGGAATGGCTAGATTCGTTTGTTGTTGTAGGTTCGTGTTGACTGCATGTGTACTTCTGTTACTGTGATGGAAATGTTTGGCGCTTACAGAAAATGTTGTAGGCTAGATGGGGCGGAATGTAAGTAAAAAGTTTTGATATACCCTAAATATACGTCACAGTAAAGCTCTAAAGGAAACCGACTTTGGTGGTGCAGTGATGTTTCGTCGAAGCATCGCCAGTTTAATCGTATGCTAGTGTTGTCTACTTTACGGCTGGTGTGCATTACGTTACGTAGCGGATGTGTCTGCTGCGGTAAATCATAATTCTTTCGTCGAAAATCAACATCTTTTATAAAACTCCTATAGTTTCGTAACGTAAAGTGCGCTAGTTGTAGTCGATGGAGTGCGTGTGTGTGTAGTAAATTCAGCAAGTTCGATACTGCAAACGCTGGAGAAAAGACGAGGTTACTATTTCTGGAATACATGGGGGAAATATGTGCGACCTGTGGGTATATATCTTATAAACTGCAGCTAATCGATGTTTTTTAATGGAGGCGCTCCCATCTATACTACAGCAGCAGCTTCGTGTAGATGGCTTCTATCTCCTGGATTTTTGGGCAACACTTTAACCGAGTGGCGTTCGTATCCGAGCATGACTTTCGGATGGAAGGAGCAATATCAAAGTGGTTGCGGGCGAGGAAACGACTGCTTAACGTGGTTGGCGTCGAATTGTAGAACCAAAATAAATTTGTCGAAAAATCACGACCCTGGTGTAAGCAAAGATATCGATTCTATAAAGAGTCCAGGCAGTTGATTGTTAGGACTTTTATTTTTTCGCTGGGTCGAGAAGATCGTATTAACAGGATGGAGGATTGTGCAAGAAGATTGTTTAAGTGTTCTAAAAGAGAAGATACGGTATTTACAAAGTGCGCCATTGTTACTTGTAGAGTCGAGCAAGGAGCTTTTTTTTTTAGCATTCCAGGACTATTATCCACAGACGTAGATATCGTCTACGTTATTCCACAAGTACCAAGAAGAAGAAGGGTAAACGAAAACTGGGTTATATGGCGAAGTCACAGGCTTTAAAAAGGAGGCTATTGCATATGTGCAAGCCCGGTTTAAACAGATAGCGTGGGGAAAAATATTTGCTTTTACAGTAAACAAGCGGGGGGATTGGTCTCGCATCGTTGTATTGACCGAAATTAGCGGAACACACGACAAACGTGTTTGTACTGTGTGTGACTCCCATCCATTCCTTAGAGACCAGGTTATGATCGAAGTGTGCGGGGGTTGGTTGCGATATAAGTGTTTGCGAACTTTACTTTGAATGTACTCATTTGTACTGTAATAAAAAAAAATGTAAACACTCCATGTCCTATATAGAATCATGTGTAGGTTAGCGTCTTCGTTTGCGGTAGACATCTACTTGTAGTTAAAATAATAATAAATCTTAGTTTGGATTAGTGGATTGCACAAGTAAGGAACTAGGAGTAGGAATTTTGTGGGTAAAGAGCAGGTGGAGCTGGAAATCGGTGTTGCATTGGGCAGGTAACTTCGGTTCTGTGGTTGCTGTATTGTCGAATAAGTGTGTTGTTAGGCCAATACTTTCGCTACAAAGTGTTAACAGCCGATATAAGTTACATTAAAAACAAATTTCTCGCATTCTCTGCGAGATTGTTTTACTTGTGGGGAATAGGAAAGAGAGAGAGGTTTTTGAGAAGTGCTATACGTTTGATAATATTTAAGGTTTGTCCGCAGAGTGCAGTGATGAGCGCTTCTTCTTATTTGCGTGTGTGGAGTAGAACTATTTGTTTAGCCTTTACAGGTAACGCTCGGCCAGAGCACGTGTGTGATTCTTGCGGACGCGCGCGTTGTTTTGAAATGCTGAGGCGGAGCAGGTATCAGTAGCAAGGGGTTGAATGGAGCGGACGGCCGCTATTGTCCATATGAGTTCTGCTATCTCGCCAGGAGAGACACATCAAATCGTTTTCTTGCGGGCGGACTGTTCCACTGCAAATTACAACTTCGCGGACGTTGTTGTAGAGGCAATACAAGGAGCTATAATATATGTAGGAAAAAAATTGTAATGCAAAATAATAATCAGGGCGGTCGGAAGGCTGTGTCCGTATCGCCGAGGACGGACGGTGGCGCGGTTAATTTATAATATTTTTTTCGGTGCAGACTTCACATGTAGGTCGCGGCAGCTCGCTCTTCCGTGTTCTACAGCCTGCGGTCGGGGGACGAGCGGTGGCTCTGCTGCTTTCAGTCGATTTCAATGGCTATGGATTGAAAATTCTATATAATTACTAGAGTAATGGGAGTACATACATATGGCATTACAGATGATCTTATATATGATTCATCTATGTTGTTTTTGTGGTCTTCAGTCCGGAGACTGGTTTGATGCAGCTCTCCACAATACCTTATCCTGAGCAAGCCTCTTCATCTCCACATAACAACGGCAACCTACATCTGTCTGAATCTGCTTACTGTATCCATCTATTGGTCTTCCTCTGCGGTTTTTACCCCACACACTTCCCTCCAACGCTAAATTCACAATTCCTTGATGTCTAAGAATGTGTCCTACCAATCTATCCCTTCTTTTAGTCAAGGTATGCCAGAAATTTCTTTTCTCCCCAATTCTGTTCAGTACCTCCTCATTAGTTACGTGATCCACCCACCTCATCTTCAGCATTCTTCTGTAGCACCACATTTCAAAAGCCTCAATCCTCTTCCTGTCCGCACTGTTTATCGTCCATGTCAAGTGACATACAAGGCAACACTCCATACAAATGCCTTCAGAAAGGACTTCCTTAGGCTTAAATCAATATTCCATGTTAACAAATTTCTCTTTTTCAAGAACGCTTTTCTACCCATTGCCATTCTGCATTTTATATCCTCTGTACTGCGACCATCATTTGTTATTTTACTTCCCAAGTAACAAAACTCATCTACCTCCTTTATTGCTTCGTTACCCAATCTAATTCCTTCAGCATCACCTGATTTTCTTAGACTGCACTCCATTACCCTAGTTTTGCTCTTGTTAATGCTCATCTTATATGCACCTTTCAGCACACTGTCCATTCCGTTCAATTGCTTTTCCAGGTCTTTTGCTGTATCTGACAGAATTACTATGTTGTCGGCAAATCGCAATGTTTTTAATTCTTCACCCTGAACTTTAATTCCTTCACCAAATTTCTCCTTGCTTTCCTTTATAGCTTGCTCAATGTACAAATTGAATAACAATGGAGAAAGGCTACAACCCTGTCGTACTCCCTTTCCAACCACTGCATCCCTTTCATGCCCTTCAACTCTGACAACCGCTGTCTGGTTTTTGTACAAGTTGTAAATAACCTTACGCTCCCTATATTTTACTCCTGCTTGCTTCAGAACTTGAAAGAGTTTATTACAATTAACATTGTCAAAAGCCTTCTCCAAATCTACAAAAGCTAGAAATGTAGGTTTGCCTTTTCTTAATCCATCTTCTAGGATAAGCGGTAAAGTGAGTACTGCCTCCCGTGTTCCTACATTTCTTCTGAACCCAAACTGATCTTTCCCGAGGTCAGCTTCTACCAGCTTTTTCATCCTTCTGTATATAATTCGTGTTAATATTTTGCAAACATGACTTATTAAACTGATGGTTCTGTAGTTTTCACACATGTCTGCACCTGCTTTCTTTGGAATGGGGATTATAACATTTTTCTTAAAGTCTGAGGGTACGTCACCAGTCTCATACATCTTACACACCAGGTGAAACAGGTTTGTCATGACTGGTTCTCCCAGAGATTTCACTAGCTCTGAAGGAATGTCATCTTCTCCAGGGGCCTTGTTTCAACTTAGGTCTTTCAGTGCTCTGTCAAATTCTTCTCTCAGTTCAGTATCTCCTATTTCATCTTCATCTACATCCTCTTCCCTTCCTACAATATTGTCTCGAAGTTGATTTCCTTTGTAGAGCCCCTCTATATACACTTTCCACCTTTCAGCATTCCCTTCTTTGCTGAGAAATGGTTTTCCATCAGTGTCATTGATATTCATAGAGCTGTTTGTCTTATCTCCAAATATTTCTTTTATTTTCCTGTAGGCTGTATCTATTTTTCCCCTATTTATACATTCTTCTACTGCCTTGCATTTGCCTTCTAGCCACTCCTGCTTAGCCATTTTGCACTTCCTGTCAATCTCATTTCTTAGTCGTCTGTACTCCATTTTGCCTGTTTCATTTACTGCATTTTTATATTTTCTCCTTTCATCGATTAAATTTAGTATCTCCTGTGATATCCAAGGATTTTTTGTAGGTTTTGCCTTCCTACCTATTTTGTCCTCTGCTACCTTCACTATTTCATCTCTCAATTTTACCCATTCCTCCTCTACTATTTTATTTTGCCCTGTTTCTGTCAATTGTTGCCTAAAGCTCCCTCTGAAATTCTTAAGAACTTCAGGTTCCTTCAATTTATCCAGGTCCCATCTCCTTATTTTCCTACCTTTTTGTAGTTTCTTCAGTTTCAGCCTACAGTTCATAACCAACAAGTTATGGTAAGAGTGTATATCTGCTCCTGGTTATGTTTTACATTTTAAACCCTGGTTCCGGAATCTATGTCTTACCATTATAAAATCTATCTGGTACCTCTCGGTGTCTCCTGGTCTCTTCCACGTATACAACCTTCTTTTGTGATTCTTAAACCAGGTGTTTGTTATAACTAAATTATGTTCTGTGCAAAAATCTACCAGGCGGCTTCCTCTTTCATTCCTTTTGCCCAGACCATATTCACCTACTATCTTCCCTTCCCTTCCTTGTCCTACTACCGAATTCCAGTCTCCAATAACAATTAAGTTTTCCTCTCCCTTAATTGTCTGAATGATTTCCTTTAGCTGCTCATATATTTCTTCGATTTTCTCATTATCGGCAGAGCTAGTTGGCATATAAACCTGTACTACTGTTGTCGGTGTTGGCTTCGTATCTATCTTGACAATGATAATGCGAACGCTGTGCTGGTCATTCCTATTTTCTTATTCATTATCAATCCTACTCCTGTGATACCCCCCACCTGATTTTGTATTTATAATCCGGTACTCACCTGACCAGAAATGCTGTACATCCTGCCACCGAACTTCACTACTCCCCACTATATCTAACTTCAACCTATCCATTTTCCTTTTTAAATTTTCTAATTTTCCTACTCGATTAAGGGATCTAACATTCCACGCTCCGACCCATACAATGCCAGTATTGTCTTTCCTGATGACAACATCCTCCTGAGTAGTCCCCGCCCGGAGATCCGAATGGGGGACTATTTTACCTCCGGAATATTTTACCCGAGAGGATGCCATCATCATATAGTAATACAGTAGAGCTGCATGTCCTCGGGAGAAGTAACGACTGTAGTTTCCCCTTGCTTTCAGCCGTTCGCAGTAACTGTATGGCAAAGCCATGTAAGCTGTTGTTACAAGGCCAGCTCAGTCAATCATCCACACTGTTGCCCCTGTAACTACTAAAAAGGCTGCTGCCCCTCTTCAGGAACCACACGGTAGTCTGGCCTCTCCACAGATACCCCTCCGCTGTGATTGCACCTACGGTACGGCTATCTGGATCGTTGAGGCACGCAAGCCATCCCACCTCGGCAATGTCTGTGGTTCATGGGAGTGCACATATGCACATCTAATTTTGGATGCGATATGAGCTCTAATTAAGGCTCTTTTTATCATGTTACCCAACAGAATACTTTGATTTGCTTTTATATATAGAAATAGGTGCAGTCTGAGGGTGCTCCACCGGATCGGAGGAGCGAAAGCCTTCCAGGGCAACCAGAAATCGGTCTTCCTGCCAATTTGTGTTTGTACCAGGAACCTCCCAACTACGTGAGTCAAATGTAATTACCGTAATTGCATCCTAGCCATACTGCTGCTGTCCCTCCGACACTCTGTGTCTGAATGGCTGCAGAATATCGGTTGGGGATGGTCACGTGGTAGGGTGGGGGTGGGGCAGGGGGTGGTCACGTGGTACGGTGGGGGGTGACGTAGATAGTCACGTGATGCCTTGGGGTGAGCTCACTTCCACACCAGATGTGGAGGAGTGAACACCTCAGTTCCACACCAGATGTGGGGTAGTGAACACGTGCAATAACAATAAATAAATAAATTAACAAACATACAAACAATTACCCTAATTGCAAGTACTCTTGGTACATGTAATTCCTCTAGGTACACGTAATTGCAATTACTCTAATTACGCAATTACTCTAATCAAAAAGGTGTGTGGTCGAGGGTGTGAGTACAGACATGTCGAGGGGTAGACAGGTCTGGACCTGTCGGAGGTGCTGCCTGTCAGGCGGAGGCGCCGAGGGGTGGAGGGGGGGCGTCATGTGTGGCCGAGGGAGGTGTTGCAACCTATCAATCCTTAAGTGCGTTATGGCGGCGTCCTTTGATAAGCAGTCGGACAAGTAGCGAATCAAAAGGACCTAAATGTAATCATCCTGTCCTTCCATCATCATCCTGTGGCGGCATCCTTTGATCTGCGGTTCGGCAATTGGCCGAGCGTCTGGCGTCGATGACACTATCGTCGACGGGCTATTTTCACTGCGCTGAAAGTGGCACAGCCCCACTACTTTTATAACATATGTATGTGTGTGTGGAAATAAACCGTCACGGGAATATGTATTCCTCTTTCTTTCTATATAAAATCACCTGTAGATATATGGAAGCTAGTAGTTACCAAAATGGGTGAGTAGAGTAAAGAACTAGGGTTCGTAGTAACCGATTGTTCCTGTAGTAGTATGGCAATCGAGCAACAAAAAAAAGAAAAGAAAAGGAAAAGGATCCCTGCTCCCGGACAACATACGAGCACTAATTGTTGGGCCATCGGACTATAGGAAGACGAACCTTGTTCTGTCTCTGTTAACACACCCTGAGGGACTTCTCTTTGAGCCAGCCATGGTGGCCGAGGGGACTGCAGCGCGCCAGTCACGGTCTGCACGGCCACTTCGGTCGGGGGTTTGAATCATCCCTCGGGCATGGATATTGGTGCCGTCCTTAGTGTAAGCTAGTTCATAAGTAGTTAGTAAGTTTAGGGACTGATGACCCTGTAGTTAAGTCCCATAAGTTATACAAACATTTGAAACTTTGCTTTGAACACATGTATATTTTTTCAAAAACACTTTTTCAACCAAAATAGCAGATGTTACAGGAAATTCTACACAATATTAATGGTGTTTGCTACCAGTCATTTAGTGAAAGCAATGACATACCACCTCCTGAGAAGGTAAAACCAAACAGTGAATTTATATTCGAGGACATTGCTTTGGAAAATCAGGATTAGATTCACAAATATTTTTGCTTTGGCAGCCCCTTGAATCAGACATATTCGAGGATTCCCAAACAGTTAATACAGTAAAATTCCAATCTTGTTATTGCTTTCAGGAAGGATAACACTCATTTGAAGCATATTTACCAATTGCACGTAGGATCTGACATGACATTTAGTTAATTTATATCTGTATGTGGTGATTGCTGGAATCATGCACCGTATGGTTTCTTGGTTATTGACAAATGAGGAAACGTAACAACAGTCGGTATACGAGCAACTTCCAGGAAATAATCCATCTTAAAAAAGACGCTGTACGTACGTAATTGCGTCAGTATGTAATTGATAGGTTTGCTCGAATGACGTGAAGTCACTGAAAGGAAACAACCAACGCAATTAGAGCGCAAATAGCTGCATTAGACGGTCGTATTAGGCACCTCGAGAAACGTGGAGTATATATTAATGACACAATTGCCACATTTAACGCACGCTTAGCCGAGTTATCTAGGACAATAAGAGGAATTGCCACAAAAGTCGACAAACTGAACAAGTGAGGGAACTATGTCAAGCATAAGCAAAGAAATTATTGAAGTTTGCAAAGCTATTGTGCTGTTACCAAGAATGGAGTGTTGGGGTATCAGAAAAGTAAGAAGCGAATTTCTATTTTAATTTCATTTAATTTAATTTTCTATTATTATTAAAAAAAGGAGAGAGAAAATTATTATCAATAATAACAATAATAGACAATTATTAATTATGTGGTGTCGCACAAGTACAAAGTGCGCGCCACTTACTTTCGCCGCGCGCCGCCAAGCACGCACGGCGCGGCGTTCTCACGACGACAGCCACGAGCGCCCTCTGCGACGACTCCGCTCGTGGCCACCACTGAAGGACATCGTTCACTTCGCACTTCGGACTGAGATAGCAACGAGTTAGTACCTTCGTAATCAGATAGGCACCATTGAAGACTTTGCTATTGTACAGGCACTAGGCAGGCCTCTAACAACTATGTATCAACATTCTGCAGTACTATATAAAAGTTAAGTATTGTTACATTCTGTGCAGAATATATATCTTTCTAATTTAAGATTTTTGGGGGAACATATTCTGTTACGTGTTTGTGGACTTTTTTTGTTGCAGAGCGTCCTCTTTCATATTGTATTTGTGTTTTGTTATAAGTTACTTGTATGCGCGGCGCCTAATCGGTCAGCATGGCCACTACCCCGAACCCAAACTTAATGGAAATTATTCAGTTACAGACGGCGCAGATAACACAACTTCTCCAGGCTGTGGCCCAGCTCACGGCGCAAGCAGCTAACCAACAACAACAGCCGCCGCTTCAGCAGCCCACACCTGCCGCCGCAACACTTCCTACGTTTCGCCAATACAACGAACGTGAGGAAGAATGGAGCGACTATTTCGCACAGTTTCAAGAACTCGTCGCGGCTCATCAAATTACAGGTCAGAGAGTGAAGAACCTTTTCTTATCGATTGTGGGCCCCCGGACCTTCGTATTACTGCAGAAACTATTCCCGCAAGCATCTCCTCGTGATGTAGACTTTGAACAAATTGTAGATGCACTAAATGCTCAATATGAGAGAAAAGTTCTCGTAGCCGCTGCGCGGTACCGATTTTTCAGACTTAAAAAATTACCGCAGCAGTCACACCAAGAGTGGATTACGGAATTGAAGGGCTTAACCCGCCAATGTAAATTTACTTGCTCTTGTGGACTTTCGTATAGTGACGTGATGTTGAGGGATGCGATTACGCAGAATATTCAGGACCCCAGAATTAGAGCAGCAATTCTGAAACAGTCTGACCCCTCATTAGACAATGTACTGCAGCTTATAGAAGCGCATGATACTTTTGACTTAGCAGATGTAGAAATGCAAAGCCATAGTGTAAATTCAGTGCACCGCAACGGACGCTTTCCTAGCCGTAGTGATTATTTTTCTACCGGCCGTGCTGAACAGACAGTGAACAGTAGCCAGTGTAAAAGTGCGACGCAAAGGTCGCCCCGTCGTGTTAGAAACAGTAATTTGAATAACGGGCGCCAACGCTCATTTCAGAAAAATGTACGTAAATCTTGCCCCCAGTGTGTGTCTCGCCACAAACGTGCACAGTGCCCAAGTCGCAATGCAACTTGTTATCAATGTGGCAAATCAGGACATGTACGGTCTGTGTGTATGCAAATTAAAAACTCAAAGAACGGTACCGTTAGAAACATTGCTTCGCAGAGTGCCAGAACAGTTCATTCTGTAAATGTTATACGGGCTGTGGAATTGAACAGTGCTTTCCTTGGATCTCAATTGCAAGAAAGTAGTTCTGCGCCTATGGCAAAACTATATAGTGCACCACGTAGCAAGCGCCGACGAGCGCGTAAAACAGTGCAACGGAAAAGGGTTCGGGACAAGCAAAATGACTATGAACAGTGCATTCCGGTAGTGAAAATAGTGCCTTCTGCAACTGCTCATTGTAATAGTGCCCAGTACTGTGTAGCTAGTGCCAGTAGACTTGTTGTAGATACTGAAAGTAATTTTAGTGCAGTAGCCTCGCATTGCGCGGACGCCGATCCGGCGGTAGTGTCATCTAGTGACAGTGTTGTTAATCCGCTGCGTGCCGAGTCTGCGCCGCTTACTTCACTACGCGGCCCGCGCATACGCAGTAAACGAACCGTAGCAGACGTTGCCCACATTCGCGCACCTGTCGTGCGCCAGAAGCACAAACTTTTTGTAAATCTCTCAATAGAAGATAAGACTGTGCAATTTCAGCTTGACACTGGTTCCGCTGTTACCTTAATTAATAAAGATACTTATGAACTTCTGGGTTCGCCAAAATTGTCGCCGTCACAGCAAGTGTTAACAGCTTATACAGGTGAAAATATTCCCGTGCTAGGAACATGTAGCCTGCCCGCCTCTTTTCAAGGTGTAACGAAAACAGTTGCTTTTGTTGTTCTTCAGGCCAAATCTACACAGAACATTTTTGGACTAGATGCTTTTGACTTGTTTGGTTTATCAATTCAAAGAGATGTGCTTCAAATTTCGTCAGTAGTGCCTCAGGACAAAATCAATGCTTTATGTGGCAAATATAGGGACTTGTTTTCGCCGGAAGTAGGTTGTGCAAAAGACTTCGTGGCACATGTAACTTTACAAGAATATGCAGTTCCAAAATTTCGTAAAGCTAGACCAGTGCCTATCGCCTTGCGTGATACAGTTGCCGAAGAACTTAAACGTTGGCAAGATAGTGGTGTGATTTCTCCTGTTTCTGCGAGTCGGTGGGCCTCGCCTATAGTAATTATACACAAGCCGTCAGGAAAACTTCGTCTCTGTGCGGACTTCAAAACAACAGTGAACAGTCAAACAATTGTCGACACTTATCCCCTGCCCAGACCTGAGGAACTGATGGACAAATTAGGACAGTCTCGCTTCTTTTCTAAGATTGATTTAGCAGAGGCATACTTACAGATTCCACTTGATGACGAGTCAAAAATGTTTTTCGTCATTAATACTCACATGGGCCTTTTTCAATTTCAACGCCTACCCTTTGGCAGTTCTTCCGCCCCCGCTATTTTTCAGCGTTTTTTGGAACAGCTGACAGTTTCTGTACCGTGTTGTTCGAACTATTTAGATGATATTGTGGTATCCGGGCGTACAGTTGAAGAACATTTAGCAAACCTGGAGTGCCTTTTCAAAGTGTTGACTGCAGCAGGTCTACGTTGTAATAAAGCAAAGTGTTCGTTTTTTCAAACTGAAATAGAGTACCTAGGCCATGTGATTAATGCCCAAGGAATCCATCCGTTACAGTCACATCTTAGAGCAATCAAAGACTTGCCTCCTCCTAAGAATGTGCATGAGTTGCAAGCAGTGATGGGAAAGCTTAACTATTATTTCAGATTTATTCCCAATGCCTCTCAGATTGCAGCTCCACTGCATCGCTTACGTAGGAAGAATGTTCCTTTTGTATGGTCCAAAGATTGCCAAGTTGCCTTTGACAACTTAAAGTGTGCACTACTCAGTGATGCATGTTTGATTTCCTTTGAACTCTCGTCGGGTTGCACAGGAAACAGCTGCGGATGCAGACCTAAGTGTGGTAGCACGTTTTGTTCGCTTTGGTTGGCCTGCCAGAGCCAAAGACATTGATCGGCCTCTGGTTCGACGTTATTTTGCCCAACGTCATGCATTATCTTTAAGTCAGGGTGTACTGTTGTTGCATACCGACAACGACCAAGCAAGAGTGATTGTTCCTCGTTCCCTGCAACGAGAAGTGTTACGCCTCCTGCATCAAGGACATTGGGGTATTGTTAGGACGAAGCAACTGGCCAGACGTCATTGTACCTGGATTGGTATGGACGCTCAGATAGAGAGCATGACGTCACAGTGTACTGTTTGTGCGGAGCATCAGGCAGCTCCTCCGCAACGTTTCTCAGACTGGCCACGCCCCAAGGGACCATGGCAACGTTTACATATTGACTTTGCCGGACCTTTCTGGAATACGCGCTGGTTAATTGTTGTAGACGCTTTCAGCAAGTTTCCTTTTGTGATTGCCATGAACTCAACGACGGCGTCTAGTACAATCAGTGCCTTAACATCAGTGTTTTGCATCGAAGGCTTGCCTGAAACTATCGTCAGTGACAATGGGCCTCAGTTTGTTAGTGCGGAATTTCAACAGTTTTGTCGTGTGAATGGCATTCAGCATATCACCACCGCACCTTTTCACCCTCAGTCCAATGGTGAAGCAGAACGTTTCGTTCGAACATTCAAGTCCCACATGGAAAAGATGAAAGGTCAGCACTCCAGGCAGCAAGCTCTTCAAATTTTCCTGTCTACGAATCGATGCATGCCACGTGACGGCCCGTCTCCTGCCGAGCTGCTACACGGCCGCCGTCACCGCACTCTCCTTCACCTGCTGCAGCCTCCCACGCACCGAGTCGGTTCGTATGGCGCTACGCGTTTTCAGGTTTCTACGCCGGTGCTGTACAGGGTGTCTGCTGGAAACAAGAAGAAATGGATGCCGGGCATCATTCAGCGCGTGCTCGGGCGCAATATGTTTGTTGTACGTTCTTCCACAGGGTCGGAGCTGCGGCGCCACGCAAACCAATTGCGCCTGCACAGGCCGCGCGATCCTGTCTCCGGTTTCTTGATTCCAGACCCAGTTCACCGCCAGGGAGCACAGCCACATCGTTCGTCCCCGGACTACGAGATCCCTATGGACGTCGACGTACATCCGACGCAGTCGTCGCCGCCGCTGTCGCCGCCGCAGATGACAGCGTCACCGAGAGGGACTCCGGGACCGTGCGGGCCCCCCCAGCTTGGGCCACGCACCTCA
Source organism: Locusta migratoria (assembly GCA_026315105.1). Taxonomy (NCBI): domain Eukaryota; kingdom Metazoa; phylum Arthropoda; class Insecta; order Orthoptera; family Acrididae; genus Locusta; species Locusta migratoria. Next base: position 11,105,386 of record CM048744.1, read on the forward strand.
GAAGAAGATGACCTGCTTCCTCTGGGCGGGGGCGGGCGCCCTTCCCCAGGTTTCGGCGGGTTCCCTGGAGGATCGCAAGGCGGATGCCGGGGCGCGGACGGCGTCTCGATCCCGGCCTCAGCTACGACGCCCGTCCCACCAGTAACGCCCCCGCCCAGGCCCTCCTCCCAGTGCCGTCGCCGTGGCCCTCAGCCCTACGCCACGACGGCGCGGCGGTTTGGGGGGGAGAGGTGTGGTGTCGCAGAAGTACAAAGTGCGCGCCACTTACTTTCGCCGCGCGCCGCCAGGCACGCACGGCGCGGCGTTCTCACGACGACAGCCACGAGCGCCCTCTGCGACGACTCCGCTCGTGGCCACCACTGAAGGACATCGTTCACTTCGCACTTCGGACTGAGATAGCAACGAGTTAGTACCTTCGTAATCAGATAGGCACCATTGAAGACTTTGCTATTGTACAGGCACTAGGCAGGCCTCTAACAACTATGTATCAACATTCTGCAGTACTATATAAAAGTTAAGTATTGTTACATTCTGTGCAGAATATATATCTTTCTAATTTACTCTAGTGTTTGTAGTTTCTGGCTGCTCCCCTCCGTACCTGCACCGGCGTGCTGTCTTGTTACTGTGTCGGTCTCGTTTCACTCGGCCACCGACACCTACGACGAGGCTGGGACACAAAAGCGGCGACGAAGTTGGGACACAAAAAATTAATGTTGTGAAAAAAAATCATCTGTGGAACTAAAAGAAAAAAGTGGAAGAGCAGTATCCTTGCTTTTTAATGAGCAGTCAGTCTTGTTTTGACTTCTCAAGCAGTTAGAAGTGATGAGCTGTCTCTCTTTTTCTTCTGTGTAAACTTTCAGTTGAGATGTAAATGTTTTTTAGAAAAATACAAATCCTTTTCAAGAGTGAAAAGTTTCGTCTTAGTTCATTACTTCGGCCTTAAAGTGAACCACCTAATGACCCTGAGATGTGATGAAGCAATCAACAATAAGAAGACATTTTGAAAACTGTCGGTATTTTTTTTTGTTTTTACATGAGTTTATTCTACGGTTTCTTTGAGGTTTATTATATTGACTGCAGTTCTTGTTTGCTAATTTTCATTACCAATTTTTAAATATATAATGATATTTCACAATATAAAGATGTTCCACAATGGCGCCCAACGGGGTGGCCAAGTATGGTATTAATTACTAATCGATGTAATTTTTTTTTTTACTTTCCATGTATCGTACTTTATGAAACCAGAAAAAAAGGATATAAGGATGAGATCGACTCAGGTAACGGGAAAGGAATGCACAAATAACAACGCAAAGCGGTATTAAGAAGACAACAAAAGGTAGGAGAAGATAATCTATTATATATATACTGGTGCTTCCATGGTGGAAGAGGTGTCCTATCTATACTCCAACTCGAAAGAAATTTTCATTAACAATCTTTCTGGTAGTAAAAAAAAAAAAAAAAAAAAAAAAAAAACATTATTTTGAAATTTCTCTTTCCACCTAGCTTCAATAGTTACTCAGAATTAATGTAGTTTGATGGTGTAACATCACGTAGTTGCTGATGTAGCTTGAGTGTTAATCTAAATTTATCCTAAAATTAACTTCTTGTGGGATATAAGGCATGGAATTGGTTTTAAGTGTTCAATTGTGATTGTTGAAGCGTTTTCTTTAAATAGTGGCTTGAGGAAGGGAATGGTCATTGTTGCCGAGGCCTTAAGTGAAAGTTTGCCAAAATGTCCGATAAACGTGAACAGTGTGAACTATCAGGAAAATCTTCTAGCAGTGATGGCGAAGTTAGTTTTGATAATCAGTTAGTCCAAAATCCCGAATTACAGATCCCAGCCTTAAATTATGAATCCAATGGTGATAACAATACCCCTTTCATATCAAACAATGACCCAATGATGAATCCTCTGTTAGATTCAAATATATCGATAAGTATAGAATCTTCTGGAATATCAGAGCAATTGTGTGGGGCTGATGATGAAGCTTCACAAAACGCCCACACAATTGAATTTAATAACTGGCAGACCCCCACTTCTTCAAAGGCACAAACCGTGCACCCGGCAGGAATAAAAATTTCAGATAACACCCGAGTAGAGACGGAAAATAAATCTTCGTCAGAAATGTACACTCTTTTTAACCGAATAATGGAACTAATAGACAAACAATCACAAAGTTTGCAAATGAAAATGGACAAACAATCAGAGCAAATAAATAAACAATCGGACAAACAATTAGAACAAATGCAACATTTGCGGACTGAAGTACAGGCTACCAAGGAGTCTGTTAAAAATTTACAAACACACGTCATGCAAATGCGAGCTGACATACAACAGGAAGTAAATGAAATCAATGTTAAATTTGAGGCTTTAAATGTTAGGCAAACCCGTTTGAGCACTCAAGTAGATCACATTGCCAAGGATTGTGAAAGTTTAAAAGCAGCAAAACAAATGGTCGAAGGATCCATAAGCTCAATTGAGAAAAGAGTAGACGAGCTGAGCGAGGGGTACAATCCGTTAGCCGATAAAATGGAACAGCTAACACGTGAAATAGGATCTTTAAAGGTAGAACAAAAGAATTACAAGAGATAAAAAAGCAAATGCAAGACGATGAATGCGACAGTAGCACTTCAGGGCATCAGAATTGTAGTGAGGAAGTGGAAAAATGGGTAAGTGAAAAAGGGGAACAAATACTACGGGAAATAAAAAGGGAAGTTGGCAGTATGACCCGTCAGATTTACGGAGAAAACACACCGGCTCAATCATCCACATTAGCAAGTAATACCGTGCCACCGGGACATAATTTAGTAAACGAGCATAGGGAGTTTGTACCGTTTACAAGGTCGCAAACGACGCCGCCAATTTTCCAAAATATTAATATGCATCAAAGTCATGGATCACCTATGGAACATTTAACTATGCCAACACAATCAAATGGGCCGCGTACAAATACGGTACCCGGTTTGTCCACAGTTGTAACCCACACCCAATCAGAAAAAAACGGGGACCAGGTTATCAATATTGTTATTGAAGACGGTTTAGGTGGATCGAGAAAATTTCCCACATTTTCGGAAGAAAACAAAAAGAGTCATCCAACCATATTTTTGCAAACATGTCGGAATGTATTGCCACATTCTTGGTCGGATGCTCGGAAAATTCAAGAAATAGTTAGTCACATCGAAGGCAATGCTTCTGCTTGGGCTGCAAGCGCCATAAATAGGTGCCAAACCTATGCTCAATTTGAGCAGGAGTTCATTGCAAGCTTTTGGTCACAGTCTGTACAAGAACGTCTACGACGGCAAGTTTTTAGTCCGGAGCCGTATAACAGACGCTCGGGCAGCCTACGTAAATATTTCGAAAAATATCTGAATAAAACCTTGTATTGGACGACACCAATGTCACACGTGGATGTAATTGGGATACTCAAATCAAAATTACCCGCTGATATTGCTGAAAAAATTATGTGGGTGCCTGTGTATAATTTGCCAAATGTTTTGGATGCTTTAGACGATTACGACCTGATCCATGAAGGGGAGAGAAGTTTTGTTCGCAATTCTAACAGGGATAATTTTGGTGACAATGTGAACCATGGGAATTCTGATCGGAACTCACCGCCTAGGCAAAATGGAACGAGTTCTAGCCGAAACGGTAATTACAACGGTGGTAGTAACAATAATAATAACAGTTACCGAATGCGGAACGACAATAGGAGGAGGAATGATAATAGGTATAACCCGGTCTACCAGAATGGGCAACAGCGTAATAATTTTCGCAATGGACAAGACCAGAATAATTCGAATCAGTCACGCGATAATTACAGAAAGCAGCCACACCAACAACAACAACAACAACAACAACAACAACAACAAAGATCCCAAGCACAGCCAGGTGGTAGATCGTGGGTTAATGCGAATAGGCAAAGGGAACAAAACAACCATCCGCGATCAAACAATGACTGGCCCCCAGACGGAAATCAGATTCAGATTATAGAAATAGAACCGGATACTGAGGCTAGCACACAGACCCAGGAAAACTTGAATCAGTCAGGTTAAACCCCCGTACCCCGATAATGCATGCTAGTGAGGGGGAAAATTATTCACAAATCAATTTTATGAGGTATCCCTATGCAGGTGGGAAAGCTTTACAAGATGAATTAATTAATGACCAATCTGAGGGAACAACAAAAACCGTTGATGTTGTTCAGGCTATGGTAAAGGGACATGTAGGAGAAGTACCAGTATATGTGGTATTGGACACAGGGGCGACAGTTAACGTAATTTCTAACAACCTTCTCAAAGAAGTATCAAAATTTATGCAAGTTCCTTCTCTTCCAGTCCAAAATTGCAAAATACTTATGGTAGTGGGTCGGAAGGCACAACCTGCGAAAAGACAAGTACGTCTTCCATTAAAATTAGGAGAGAACACAACTATATGTAATTTTTTGGTCTTAGAAGGGTTAATTGTTGATTGTATTCTTGGTATGGATTACTTTCGCCAGGCGAAGGCAAAAATAGATATCGAAAAGGGAGATTGTTATTTTGAATTTCAAGAAGGAACAATTGTTGTGGATCTGGTTAGGACGAGAGAAAGTATGAGAGAAATGTTGAATTCTGTTAACTTGCAAATAATTTGTCCAGAAATTTTGTTTATAAAGGAACAAGTAAACATTGTTACCGAAAGCGAAGGGTTTGTGCATTATGACACAAATAAAGGTGCACCGTGTCTCACGGAAATCCAACAACAGGAGTTGCAGGTATTGTCAGAGCAATTTCCGGAAGTTTTCAACAAGAAACCCGGAATAATAAAAGGGTATGAATACAAAATGGAAACAATACCTAATGAGACCTACTGTAACTACTCTTATCCGATACCATGGGCCAAACGGGAAGCAGTAAATACAGAAATTAATAGAATGCTAAAGTGGGATATTATAGAACCCTCAAATTCACCCTATTGCAGCCCCATCTTGGCAGTGAATAAAGCGGATAGCAGTGTTAGACTAGTCTTGGATGCTAGGAAAATAAATCAAGTCATAGTACCTGTCCGGACCAGACCAGAAAATTTAGATGAACAATTGTTAAAATTTTACGGTGTCAAGTATTTTACTGCCCTCGATTTGAGATCTTCCTATTGGCAGATAAAGCTGCATGAAGGTAGCCGAAAATTTACAGCTTTTGTTTGTTTAGGACGTAGTTATCAGTTTTGTGTACTACCCTTTGGACTAAATGTTTCTGCTGGAATTTTTATAGCAGCTCTGGATAAAGTTTTGGGACCCGAGCTGCGTAGCAAAATTACATGTTGACGACCTATTAATTGCAACAGCAACGTGGGCAGAACACATGAAGCTAATTACACAGGTGCTTGAGCGATTTGAACAATCCGGAGTAACTGTAAATTTGAACAAATCCCTGTTCGGACAAGAAAAGATCAAGTTTCTTGGTCACGTGATTTCGCAGGAAGGTATTGTTCCGGACCCTGAGAAACTTAGGGCTATTAATCATGCTCCTTCACCACAGAATAAGAGACAATTGAAAGCTTTTCTGGGGTTGACATAATTTTTTCGCAAATTTCTACCAGATCAGTTATTAAATAGTGACAATTTGTTAAATTTATTGAGAAAGGGACAGTTATGGAGGTGGTCACCGGAATGTGAACGGGATTTTAAGGAAATAAAACGTGCTCTTGTCAATGCTAACATACTATACCATTCAGATCTGTCGAAGGAGTTTTGTCTGGCGACAGATTCGTCCCTCCAGGGCCTTGGTTCGTGTCTCTTCCAATGGAGAGAAGTAGACGGTGAAACAAGACCCTGTGTAATCAGTTTTGCCAGTAGGACATTGACAGAATGTGAGAGAGCTTATTCGGTAACAGAGTTGGAAGCCTTGGCAGTAGTGTGGGCTTTCCGGAAATTTCAATTTTATCTATGGGGAAAACACACTCGTGTATATACGCCACGAAAACAATTACATCAGGTCCCATTATAAAAAGGTTAATAGATGACTATTTTGTCAATGTGGGCAAGCCGCAAGTTATAATCACTGACAATGCAACTAATTTCACTAGTGGCAAGTGGAAAGATTTTCTAAAGGAACAGGGGATTAAACACATTTTAGTCTCACTTTATCACCCAGAGGCTAGCCCGGTAGAAAGGATATTTAAGGAATTTAATCGGTTCATGCGAACATACACGCCCAATAAACAGACAAAATGGGTAGAGTTGATAACACCATTCTTACAGATAATAAACAACCTTCCCCATCCGTCGACTGGACTAACGCCATCTGAACTAATTTATACTGAAAGAAAGGAAGATGAATGGGTGTAGCCCTTACCAAAGATACCTACACCAATTGTACCTATGGAAGACCGAATAAGACAAGCTCTTAATGTATTGAATGAGGAGGCACAGAGAAGAAAGCGTAGGTACGACAACAAGCTAGGTCGTATTCACAAATTTGAAGAGGGAAATATGGTACTTCTGAAAAGCCATCCAAGGGCCGATAAATTAAAGAAATTGAATGCAAAGTGGCAGGTGGTATACACAGGACCATTTGTTATTGTGAAGATACCACACCCAGGTAGCTATCTGTTAGCATATCCCGGATCGGGAAAAATAAAAGGACTGCATCCGCATAAGGATCTAAAACCATATATCCAATAACACTCAGACAAGATACATTCACCTAATTTGATAAAGATGTTTATATGACGGTGTTAAGTATGCGTACGCCCACCGCTATGCACGCGAAAAATTCGTGCCACTAAGTTGAATTCTACTTTACGTGGCTATTATAAACACTGGCACACAGCGTTGAGACACCTGATGATCAACGCCCGCCAGCTGTCAAAGTTGATTTATACGGGGGAGTGTCAAATAGATGTAGGGGCGTGCTCAGTTTGAACCGGTTCATATAAACAGGATAAACACCGAGATAGATGTAAAGACATACATACACGGAAATAAAATATGCTATGTACACGAGAGAAAACGAAGTATGCACAAGCGAAATTATATATATATATATATATATATATATATATATATATATATATATATATATATACAAACGAAATTTAAAACTGTTTAAAAACAACGATACCTTACAGCTAGCCGGATATATACAGATCTAAACTACACTACTAACTACTGTTTAAATACTCTAACTACACTCACGACAGCCTAATTCCTCTAACTAAAATTTAACTAAATCAGAAAAAAAAAAGAATCGACTATACTGCTTACTGCCACTTAAAACCTCTGCGGAAATTTTCTAAAGATAATAAGGAAAGCTGCGATAAGTATTAAAGTATATGTAAATGAGAAATTCAATAGGCATAGGGTACATTTTACGCGCTTCATGTTTATAATAATAATAATGAGAATGTATTTGTGGAAGGCGTATTGCCTGACAAAAAATTGTGGCTACATTGTACTTTGAGATAGGGATTATTGAATTGTTTTGTGCTAAGGCACGTGGCGCTTATTTGTGCTTTCGGTCGGATATTTGCACGATGGTATCTAAAATGAATAATTTTGGCCTCCGCAACTCCGACTTATCTTTTCTCTTAACCCTATGCTACGAAGACGAATGTGGAAGAATGAATGTCATGATGAATGAATGCGAAGTGTCTTAAAACGAACTTCATGCCTATTAATTTACATTATGCTGAATTATTAAATATTGATTGAGAAAAACAAGAAATAACTGAGTAACATATTGAAGCAGGGGTTACAATGATACAGATGGCAGGGAACACACTGGCAATTCTGATTCATTAAACTTAATGGTTAATAGGTCAAACCATCCATATATAAATCAGTAGGTAAATGAATTTTGGGTTCCGAATCATATTCCGTTTATACAAGAAAGTGGAGACTAATATTGCTATAAAGTTCTTCCGAACACGGACTTAGCCTCACACGGTTAGTGTTAATGAACAGGATGAATATTTTATAGCAGTTCAGTCAATTGAAGTCGAGAAAGTCTACATATATAAACAGAGAGTTCTTTCCCAATTATGATTTATGCATATAGTAATTGCTTATCCATTGAAACAATAGTAGACAAAGTTCCCACAGCTATTCTCTACTACACAACTAACCACATTACACACGATAAATGATGTAGGATTCTTTCCTTCTATCGTGGTTGGAGGATAGTGAGGGCCGATTTCTTGTTTCCTTGGAGGATGTGTATATATATATATATATATATATATATATATATATATATATATATATATATATATATATATATATATATGTGTGTGTGTGTGTGTGTGTGTGTGTGTGTGTGTGTGTGTGTGTGTGTGTGTGTCTTTAGACCTTCATGAGACGTTTACGAGTCTGAAAAAAAAATGGAAAAAAATTTTCAATAAAAGCAAGACCAGAAACCTGGCCTGATCTCATATTTATATCCGAATAAATAGGTCTGAACATAAATAGATTAAGTAAATCCATGGATGGCGTATAAATGTATAAGGAAAGATTTTTTACCAGAGGTATTAAAAAAGTTAGAATACTATAGATAGTAAAAGAGTGGAATGTATGTTTTCTTCTGGTTATGTATAATTTCTGATGAAAAAAAGGAGTAATATTATAGTCGTTTTAAGGATGAAATATATGTAAAATATATGTAAAATTCATAATTTAACAATTGTGAACATAAAAAAAACCATGAAGACTATTAAATGTAGGAAGTATAAACCAAGGTCGACAGGACGATATGTATTGTTGAACAAATGTCTTGGTAAAATACTAATTATAACGAAAACTATAGTGCCAAGATGACAAAACGAGCAGACGAGGATTTAAATTCATTAGTGAAAAATGGGTGATTCGTGTGACTGTGAGGGGATAGCAGATCGATGTTGTGCCGCGTGTGCTGTCGAAGAGGTGAAGTGATTCAATATAAAGTACTTACCGCAAATCAGCAGCACGGCGTACACGGACGGTGGTCGTGATGATATCCCAATAGACGCTTTAGCATAAACGGCGAGAGCGGGATGTAACAACGACGCCAGCAGCATCTGGATCCTCCCTCACACAAGAGCACAAACTACAATATGCTCTCAACAGTGCAAGCTACTGAACTGAGCGCCAAGCTATCGAGCAAGATAACAAAGACTAAGGTACAGGTATTGTTAAGTGCCGAGCAGAGAAGTAACTGATCGCATTCTCTTTGCATGACAATGCAACATCGCTGGACACTTGTTGTGCGTAGCGGGACATTTGAATGGAAAAAATGGACGATCACAAGTGACGATAAATAATTTAAACATACAATGGACCTGAAAAGGAAAAGAAAGAGACTAAAAGGTTACAACGCCCCGTGGCGTGGAAAATTTGTAATTTTCTTTGCTTGTAAACAATTCTTTGTATAGGTATTGATCTATGTAATTTATGTGTAGATGTATATTTCTGTGTAAATTTCTTATATGTGTGCTTTGACGATTTTTTTCTTACCAGATTCTAAAATATGTCAATAAAAAGGTAGATAAACGGCCTCTCAATTAGATTAGCAACTAGTGAGCCAATCCATGGACAAATATTTCTTATTCAAGGTTAATCTTTTGCCAACAAGGAAAGCTATCTTACTGTTCTGATATATATCATACTTCTGCCTCATGTAACGGAGTACATTCGCCAAAAGTATGGGGGCGGATGTGCTGTTACCAGGAATGGAGTGTTGGGGTATCAGAACAGTAAGAAGCGAATTTCTATTTTAATTTCATTTAATTTAATTTTCTATTATTATTAAAAAAATGAGAGAGAAAATTATTATTAATAATAACAATAATAGACAATTATTAATTCATGTTGTGAAAAAAAATCACCTGTGGAACTAAAAGAAAGAAAGTGGAAGAGCAGTATCTTTGCTTTTTAATGAGCAGTCAGTCTTGTTTTGACTTCTCAAGCAGTTAGAAGTGATGAGCTGACTCTTTTTTTTTTTTTTTTTTCCTTCTGTGTAAACTTTCAGTTGAGATGTAAATGTTTTTAGAAAAATACAAATCCTTTTCAAGAGTGAAAAGTTTCGTCTTAGTTCATTACTTCGGCCTTAAAGTGAACCACTTAATGACCCTGAGATGTGATGAAACAATCAACAATAAGAAGCCATTTTGAAAACTGTCGGAGTTTATTCTACGGTTTCTCTGAGGTTTATTAATACTGACTGCAGTTCTTCTTTGCTAAGTTTCATTAACAAATTTTTAAAAAAACAATATATATGATATTTCACAATATAAAGGTGTTCCAAACTATTCGGCGGAAATTAGGACTTTTGAAATTAGAACAGCAGCAGAAGCGAGAAGTAATGCACTGAGAAACATTTAAGATGATAACCAATAGTCTGAATAGACTCGCAAACGTTAGGAATGCAGAAAGAAGAGTTGGTCAAGAAGAACAACAGAATGAAATGTTCAAATGTTTGTACAACTTATGGGCCTTAACTACGGGGTCATCAGTCCCTAAGCTTACAAACTACTTATGAACTAGCTAAAACTACAGACGGCACAAATATCCATGCCCGAGGGGGGATTAGAACCCCCGACCGTAGTGGCCGTGCTGACCGTGACTGGAGCGCTTCAGTCACCTCGGCCACCGCGGCCGGCAAAAACAGAATAAAGAAGAAGATGATGATGACGCAGATATTACTGACAACATTAACCAGCACGGTATTGCACAAATAAATGATATGTATGGAGTACGTAAAGAAAAGCCGTACAAACTCGGCAAATTACCTATACGTTTAACGCCAAGATAAAATACAGGCCGGGACACAGACATACCCACGCACGTCTGGTTTATTGGAATTAATATTTCTGAAAACATCCAATCCAGAGAAGATCAACTCAAAGGATCTGCAAACATATGCCGAAATATTACGAATAACAAATTCACAAAGGAAGAACGGCACAAAAAAGGGACGTATAAAAGCCGAAGGCAGTGACAAGTACAAGAATATTATTAAACCTGCTTTAAGCGGTAAATTCGACTATTGTGAAGATATTGACATTCAGAATAAAACCTGGACAATTTGCCCCTGCAGTAAATATATTTTGACGATCCGAACGAAAAAATAGAACGTCTATGGCTGCTGATGGCTTCATCAACAGCAGGCAATACCGCCCACACGAATGAAATCATATCAGTAATTTCAGAACTTCGAGAAAGAAATATCATTGCGTAACAGAAATGGAAACAGTTGTTCGGGAACTACATAAGGCAGCACGCAAAACATTTCAAATGCGTGTTATAATCAAGGGCTTAGACGACTTATGGCAGGCAGATCTCGTAGATATGAGAAAGTATTCACTTGTCAATAAGGGATTCAGGTAAATTCTAATGGTTACGGATACATACTCTAAATTTGCCTGGGGCTTACCCGTGAAGGAGAAAACAGGAAAGGAAAAACTACTTCAAATAGGTACTAATCGGTGTCTGGGCAATCTATAAACCGACCACGGTAGCGAGTTTTACAATACACATTTCGCAGCAATAATGGAGCCATATGGAATCAATCATTACTCCACAGTCTCCCAGATGAAGCTAGTATTGTGGAGCGATTGAACAGGACCAGTAAACATCCGATGTGGGTTGAATTTAACCTCCGTGGGTCATACAAGTGGACTGATATTCTACCGAAAATAATTGATCAATATCATAAAGCATAGTACTATAAAATTGCGTCCCATCGATGTCAGAGACGACAGCCTTCTAAATTCCGTTTACAAGCACATAAACATGACTGATTTACGCAAACAGAAATTCAGAAAAGGCGATGTTGTACGAATTTCGAAATATAAGACTGTGTCAACAGAGATATTTACAGTTTCCACAGTTCAGCGAACGAATACTAGAACCTATATTTTAAAAATCAGTGATGGACAAGACATTGCGGGGGGCTTTCTATACGGAAGAACTAGAGAAAACTTCTGAACCGAGAGTGTTTCTCGTAGAGAAAATTCTAAAACGGCGAGGTAAGCGGGCGTTCGTGAAATGGTACGGATTTTCATCGAAGCACAACAGCTAGGTTAGCGCAGATAAATATTGCGTTAAAGCATTGAGTGCGTCAGTTCACCGTGAGAAAGCAGCTGGGTGTACATGTACGAAGAGTAAAGTATGGCAATTAAACATAACATGTCATCATATCTAGAATCAACTACTCCAGTTCAGCTCGAAGACCGCGTTATTCGCGAGGAAAAGGAAATTTCAGTCAAAACCATAATATGGAGAACGTCCTGGAGTCTTCTAGGGGAGAATCTGCTGGTTGTGGTGCGGATTTTGTGACCCGTGGCTTGATTTACTCTAAAAAGAGACATAAAGGTCTATTTGCTGCATTTGAGCACTTCCTTCGTCGTTGGGTCAAAAACAAGGTATTACAAGGCTGGAGGCTACAATATACAATTACCGGATGGATAGCGTTTTTGACCTTGTGGAAGACTGTTTAAGTGTTTTAAACGAGAATAAACGGTATCTGCAAAGTGCTTCTCCACCATGTGGAGGCGAATAACGAACACCTTAGACAACAGCTGCTGTGTAGTGTTTAATAGTGTCCTGCAATTTGTGTACTGAGGTAATAAAAATCCCCGAAAATTGACAGGTGCACAGATAAACCTTCCAGACACTAAAGATCGAGAAAAGCTTGTACATTATGTTCTATCTGCGTTTAGTTTCAATTGTCTACCTGTAAATTAGTGGAGATTAGTAATGCTGACACCAGCAAAGACGATACTAGTAGTACACTTAAAAGCTACATTAAAGAATGGGAAACATACTTCTCCCAATCCAGAACATTGTTCTACACACTGCCTCCAGATATAGATATCGCCGAATTAGGTCTGACACCTACAAACAATGTCATTCACAAGTCCAGCGAAAAAGAGGAAATGTATTGCACAGACCTACGCCATTCCCGATTAAAGAAATTACACCGATACGTGCAGATAATGTCTTATGTGTGCAGAAAGAAAACTGGAGACGGCGGATATCGACGCCAAGATAAGGAAGCTAGAATATATGGCTAAAGCAACTGCCATAAAGGACGAGTACAAACTAATGCTAGAGAAAGACGAAGTTATAGCAGATGTGCAAGCCAGGGTTACATATGATTTTAAACAGAGGGAGTGGAGAAATCTGGTTACAACAGGGACTTATAAAATATTTGCTTTTACAGTAAACGGTCAGGGAGATTGGATCACGCATCGGTGTACTGGCCGAAAATAGCGGAACACAGAACGCCTTCTACACGAAAAACGTATTGCATTATCGTTTGGAGAAGGGCTACTTTGTATCCAAATGTGGAGCACTGGGTGTTGGAGCAGTCATTTGCAGAGTTATAAACGGATGGAAAAACAATATCTAACAAGCACTCGTTTGCAATAGTCGTAAACCTAGTGTTCCATACGGAAAATACCACAGGATTGGGTATCAGAGAAATTGGTAGCGTACACACATAGGAACACATAGCCAGTATGCCATACAGGAAATAATTGGAAAGCTATAAAGGAGGTGGAATGCAGCAGGAAACGAAGATACATAATGCAGTTCGAGAACGTACCTTCCCTGTACCTTTCGAACTTCTGGCTGGAACGGAAATAGGAGAGGCCGATGTGATCTAAGCTTCAAGTTAAAAATTAAATTGGACAAAATTAAAGTTACACCTAACAAAAATAAAGAACGAGTTGTATACGGCATTGTTTCCTGTATGTAAACATGTATGCTAAATGTAATTCGTTTTGTGCTGTACAAATTGTGTTCTTATTTACTATCTTAATAAAAATTCTACGAAAGCATAAGATTAAAGGTACTGGCTCTGTTGTGCGCGAGGATTAGTGTAGGATGTACGCATCTCCCAGTATTTGCTTAGTATGAGCCGCAATTGGACATCCGCCGAGAACAAGAAGAAGTGGTTAGGTTTAAAGAGTTGTACAATAACGTTCTGTTTTTTACTTTTAAATGGTTCTTTGTGTAGAAAAGCATTTTTCGAATAACATCTTGGTGTCTTACTAGGTAATAAACCAGTGGTTATGATTTGAATTTCTCCGATCTGTTGTTACTTTTGACCTAAAAAAGGGTTGCAATCCCGTTCTTACCTACAATGTGTAATTCTTTGCATGTGCAACAGTTAATTGTTGTAAAGACTTATAGTTTTTCGAGTAGAAAGTTGCGGTATTACAGGGTTTAGGAGAAGATATCAGACGACAGCTTGCTTGTCAGAGAGCAGTAACTGGCTCGGTAAAGTATCTGTTGTGTTGTTCTGTTCTACAGCTAAGCAAAGCGTTCGTTTAAATTGATGTTGCCCTGTACATTGCTGTATGGAGTGGGGTTTGACTTATTGCATATTCGTTCATCTTGTATAAATTTCGTTCTTCTTCTTATCTATTGTTGTAATGGTCTTCAGTTCGGAGACTGGTTTGATGCAGCTCTCCACCCTACTTTATCCTGAGCAAGCCTTTTCATCTCCTCATAAGAACGGCAACCCACATCCACTTGAATCTGCTTACTATACGCGTCTCTTGGTCTCCCTCTGCGATTTTTACCCCACACACTTCCCTCCAATGCTAAATTTACGATTCCCCGACGTCTAAAGATATGTCCTACCAAGTGATCTCTTCTTTTAGTCACGGTATGCCAAAAATTCCTTTTCTCACCAATTTTGTTCAGTACCTCTTCATTAGTTATGCCATCTACCCACCTAATCTTTAGCATTCTTCTGTAGCACCACATTTCAAAAGCCTCTATTCTCTTCCTGTCCGCACTGCTTATCGTCCATGTTTCACACGCGTACAAGGCAACACTCCACACAAATGCCTTCAGAAAAGACTTCTTTACCCTTAAATTAATATTCGATGTTAGCAAATTTATCTTTTTCAAAAATGATTTTTCTTCCCATTGCCATTCTGCATTTTATATCCGTTGTACTGCGACCATCGCATGTTATTTTACTACCCAAGTAACAAAACTCATCTACCACCTTCATTGTTTCGTTACCTAATATAATTCCTTCAGCATCGCCTGATTTTGTAATCTTATTTTCTTATCTATGTATCTGCGTATAAAAGTTATAACGACTGCTGTAGTCATCTCGTACGGTAAAAACATCGTTTTTGTCAGCTGCGAGGAAATGTTGCAGTATTTGTCGGTAATACGTATGTGTGCGTTTGTCTCTTTATTGGGGTGATGGTGTGTTGAGAGCTATGGTATAGCTGTGGCTTTTCGATCGTTTTTTATTCTTATGTCTGTTGTTAGAATCAATGTAATTCTATCTTTGTAAAAATAGTTCTCGTGTATTGTGAATCTGGTGCGGCCAGGGAAAATTAAACCGATAACTTCTCCAGGTCAGGTGCGAGCGTCGACTGGTCTTTTTACATGTATAGGACGTACACGCTCCAAACCGGAGTCTACGATGAATCAACAGGTCCGCACTCGCCTGCGGCCACAATAGCGCGAAATACCTATCTCGAGCTGTTTAGTCGTACAATTGCATGCAACTTAAATGTGAACCACAATTGTGGAAATGCAGGTAGATACTTAGTAGCATGGTTATGTGCTATGGATGTGGGGTAATTATATCTCCTTTTAGCTGCGTTTACGAATGGACGGTAGCGTATCGGAGATGATTGCAATGGTAAATTAGTGTTTTTTGTTCGATAAGCATCGAGTGTGATAACTTAAGGAAGATTAGTTACCTGATTAGGTGCATTTAATCGTATGTCAAGTCTCTAAAGGATTGCTCTTGGAGATCGTTAAAAAAATCTGTTCGAAATGGTGTAGACTATTTTGCGTTGCTGCTTGTAAGGAATATAAGAACTTGGCTTGATCTAGATCTTTTCTTGTTAGCTGTTCTGTGCATGTGCACGTCGATCATTTTTTACACTGTGTTACAGATGTTTATCGAGAGTAATAATTTGTTAGAAGGTGTGTAATACGATGGTGGTTTGTGAGCGAAAGCTCGTTAAACGCACGAGGTATGTAATCTATTGACTGATAGAAAGCGTTCCAGAAGTATTGTCCGCCGGGCTATGCATTGGAAACGAAGTTGTGATTGGATGTTTGGGACGGATCAAGCAACCAATGCAGTTATTGGGTGGGGAGAGGTCGAAACTTTATTAAAATGCGCTGTGTCTGGGGGATCTTGTCTGTTACAGATCGCGGTTATAACACCGTCTGTGGTAACTTGTTTATGCGAAGTGTAGTGGAGGACCTTAGAGTTAGTTTTGGGTTAGTGACGTCTGTAAGGATAGCCCTGTCTGGGTCGCGTTTGGAGGTTGTTAAGGACGTATACAGAGCTTGCAACATGCTAGTTGTGTCGAAATTTTTTTTTTTTTTTTGTTTTTTTGTAAAAGACGAGTTGGGATGGCTATATCTGTTAGTTGTAGGTTAGCGTTGACTGCAGGTGTAGTTCTGTTACTGTGTTGGAAATTTTTGGCGCTTACAGAGAGTACTGTAGGCTAGATGGGATGGAATTTAAGTAAACAGTGTAGATATACTATAAATACACATACTCGAACAATCGCCTGTTTAATCGTATGCTAAAGTTGTCTTCTTTACGGCTGATGTGCATTATGTTATGTAGCGGATATGCCTGCTGTGGTAAACCATAAGTATTTCGTCGAAAATCAACGTGTTTTATAAAATTCCTATAGTTTGGTAACTTAAAGTTGTAGCCAATGGAGTGCGTGTGTGTTGATGTATTGTTATAGATGTGCGGATCTATCTGCGTAGTAAATTCATCAAGTTTGATTCTGCACACGCTGGAGATAAAACGATGTTACTATTTGTGGCTACTTTGCAGAATACAGGAGAGAAATATGTTCGTCCTGTGTGTATATTTATCTTTTAAAGTGCAACTAATCGATTTCGAAGAGATTGTTTTTAAACCGAGTTGCGGTCGTATCCGAGCATGACTTTCGGATGGAAGGAGCAACAGCAACGTGGTTGTGGGCGACGACAAGACAACTGGAAACGATTGCTTAACGTGGTTGGCGTCGAATTGCAGAATGAAAATAAATAATACATCATTTGTCAAATCACGAGCCCTGGTGCAAGCAAAGTTATCGGTAGCGACAATATCGATTTTATAAAGTGTCCATACAGGCGATTGTAAGGACTTTATGTTTTCGCTGGGTCGAGAAGATGATATTACCAGGATGGAGGATTGTGGTTATGGATCTGTGCAAGAAGATTGTTTAAGTGTTCTAAAAGAGAAGATACGGTATTTACAAAGTTCGCCGTTGTACAGTACATTGCTCCCATCCTTATGCTTCCGGCCAAGATACGCTTTTAGAGATCAGTTGGAGAGATTACTTGGAGAGTCATGCAAGCTATATTAAAGCATATTTTAGCATTCCAGGAGTTTATTCTCCACAGACAGATATCTCCTACATTATTCCACGGGTCCTAAGAAGAAGGAAGGGTAAGCGAAATCTGTGTTATATGGCGAAGACAATGGCTTTAAAGGAGGCTATTGCATATGTACAAGCCCGGTTTAAACAGATAGTTTGGAGAAATCTAGCTATGATTACGTCTTAAAAAATATTTGCTTTTACACTAAACAGCCGTGGGGGGGGGGGGTTGGTACGCGTCGTCGTAGGAAATATCTAGGTTTAAGAATGGACGGGTCAACTGCAGAGTAAAAATAATTCTCATTTTCGGTAGGATATAGCAGTCTCCGGAATGCAGACGTTGTCGAAAAGTACTGGTGATTTGAGGTCTAATGGAGAAGTGCTATCAGAAATCTGTGTATGCAGTAGACGAATGAATTCTTTCACAATGGATTCCAACTATGGTCGGCTGCGGCAATCGGGCATGTCTTCTCCAGGGAGAGATTTTGCGTTCACCTGTCCCTTCCTGCAAAAGAAACAAATGTAATAGTTCCAAACACGATTACCGTAACTGCATTGTGCTGATCAGAGAACTTGTAACCGAGATGCAGTGCATAATAATAAATAAATGTGGTCACGTGTGTATATTGGAATATGACGTATGTGTATCTTTCATAGGCCTGATGCGTTTTTTTCCCTGCATAATACTGGTTCCAGAAAAGACGACAAAAGCTACATTAAAACATATTTCTCGCATTCCAGGATGTTATTCTCTGCTGGATTGTTTTACTTGTGCTGTGCATTTATTTATTTTAGGCCATTTGTGGGGAATAGGAAAGAGAGAGAGAGGGGTTCGTAAAAAAATAATAATGGTTTTAGATAAGCGGAAGTGAAGGCGGAGAGGAAGATCGTCGGCGGAAGAGGCAGCCTCAGTCCTCTCTGCCAGCGCCTGCCCTGGTGGGCAGCGTCTGGCCACCTCGTTGGTGCGGCTGCTCCTCGTTCTTCTTGATCTCAACAATCAAGTCGTAAACATGTGACCTTCGTAGAAGATCACCACAACACAAGTTTCAACCTGAATAAGCATGATGGAACAAAAGGAAAGAATTCCACTACCCCAGGCATCAGTCTCTAGACTGAATTCTCCTGGTCATCGGATTCTGGGGGACCAGGAACTTCATGCGCAGAAGAGTCGGAGCTTCTCAAAATGTCTAAGACCGAAACAGAAAAACTTCAAAAGCTCTCAAAAGTAGGTAAACTTAAACAACTCACGAACACTATTAAAAAATTCCACATAAAAATCCTTGCGATTCAAGAAACACGATTTACCGACGAAAATCATTTTGATACAGGAAACTTCAGAATCTACAAAGGAAAACCTGCAATCCAGTTGAACAAAGGACCCAAACAATTTGGCACAGCTTTTGTTGTGCACAAATCAATTACAGACTCAATAATAAACTTCCATTCAACATCAGAAAGAATATCCACAATCTCATTAAAATCTGGAAACAAGGCATACACACTGATAAATGCACACGCTCACACAAATGATTACAATAGGAAAGACCCACAGGTAATAGAAGACTTCTGGGAACTACTGTAGGAAAACTCAAATAAAATTCCTGCACATCATGTGAAAATTCTTTTAGGAGATTTCAATGGACAACTCGGCAAAGAGAAAAAATTGAGGCAAACAAAGGGAATTCATACAGCTCACAAGAGGACCAATAAAAACGGCGAGAGACTGATAAACTTCTGTGAAAATTTTGATCATAAAATCATGTCCACACAATTCCTAAAGTCTGTAAACAAACTTACAATTTGGAAATCACCGAACTCAACTTTGGGTGAGTTTCAGATAGACCATGTTGCCATAATCTAACAAGAATACAAAAGAAATATTTAACGTTCGAACAAGAAAGGGATTTTTTTAATCAGATAACCATCTACTGCAAATAAAGATTAAATTTCAACCTAACAGGAAAAAACTACAAATGAAAAAACATTCAGAATTGATCCAGAATACCTGAAACTTAAAAAGGAGGAAATTAGCCAGGTAATTTGGCAATCAAACGCAACGAACTGGAAGGAACTTGCAGAAGTATTGAAGAGCACTATGCATTTAGGCAAACCCCCAAGAAAGAGAACACACAGATGGTGGAACAGATCATGTGATCAAGCAACAGAAGAAAGAACACAAGCACGGAAAACTTTCAGTAGCAACAAAACTACAGAAAAATGGCAGGAATTTCTGAGAATACAGAAGAATACATCCAAGGCAATACGAAGAGAAAAACGTAGATATGATATAAACCGGCTTAAGGAAATTGAACAAGAATTTCTCAAAAACAACACCAGAAACTTTTACACAATTTTCAAAGAAAACCTAACAGGGTATCAACCACTAATCTGTGTTTTGCCGGCCCGGTGGATCACTGGAAACCAACACGAGAAACAACTGTCAGATTTTAGCTAAATATTTTCACGCACTCCTCAACTGCGAGCCGCCGACAGAGCAACTAGATTTCGAAAAACGCCCATCAAATTCCGATTCAAAACCACCATCACTTAAAGAAGTAAAGGAAGTAATCAATTCTCTGAAGAACAACAAGTCTCCAGGTGAGGATGGAATCATAGCAGAAATGTGGAAATTAAATGACAGTACTCGTACACAAGCAACTCACAGAATGATATCAAAGGTTTGGGAAACTGAACAAATTCCTGCAGAGGAATGTGCACTAATCCACCCTCTCCATAAAAAAGGTACAAAAACAGATCCAAATAACTACCGGGCAATTTCACTGCTCCCAGTAATATATAAAATTTTTCAAAGGCCCTGTTAAACAGACTAGAAGAACAGGCGGACCAGTTAATAGGAGAGTATCAGGCGGGGTTTCGTAAAGCTCGATCTTGCGTCGAACAAATATGGAACCTAAAGAATATTTTACAAATGAGAAGATGCAGAAACACTGTTGTGACTTCGTAGATTTTAAAAAGGCTTATGATTCAATAGACAGGCAAACATTATTCCACACATTAGAGGAATTTCGGATTGACAGAAAAACAAGGTCAATTATCCAACAGGCATTAACAGGAACAACCTCTAAAGTCAAATTCATGGGAGAAACATCAGAAGCATTTCACATCCTTACTGGTGTCCGCCAAGGAGATGGACTCTCCCCCCCTTTTGTTTAACTTGATACTGGAGAAAATTGTGAGGATATGGGAAAAGGAAATTAACGGAATTCAACTTGGAATTAAAAAGGAGCTGAGAATCAGGGTGAAGTGTCTGGCTTTTGCGGACGATCCTGCTATTCTAACAATCGGGAAGAAGCGAGACTCGCACTGGAGAAGCTTCATGAAATCTCACAGAAAACTGGGCTACAAATCTCTTATGAAAAGACTCAATACATGAAAAACAAGCCTGCAGATAGTCTCCCCATCACAACTCAGTATGGAAAAGTGGCACAAGTATCTCACTTCAGATATCTAGGAGAGATGATCCAACCATCAGGACTGAACTCAATAGCCAATCAAGAAAGGGTCTCAAGATTACAAAGAGCATATAAGCTAACTTGGAACCATTATAATAAGAAATCTATTTCTGTCAATGCAAAACTAAGGCATTACAACACAGTAGTCCTACCAGAGGCACTCTATGCTGCAGAAACTACAGTGATTCATGGTCATACGAAGAACAGAGAGATTGAAAAACAGGAAAGAAAAATTTTGAGGAAAATATATGGTTCAGTGCTTCGGGAAGGAATTTGGATAAAGCGACCAACTAGAGAGATTTACAAAGACATGGAAACAATAACGGACACCATCAGAAAGGGAAGGATGAAATTTTATGGAGATATCACCAGGATGAATGAAACCAGGCTCACAAGGCAAATATTTGAGATAGCAAACAAAAGCAAAAACAAGACGAAGTGGATCACTGAAACAGAAGAGGATATTAAAGAACTGGGAATCACAGAAGACAACATAAACCATAGAGAACAGTTCAGGAACATTATAAGGAAACATAAACTTAAACAAGAACACACGGAGAACAGAACAGGAAAAAAGTGGTCAGAAGAACGCAAGAGAGAACACAGTGAACGCATGAAGAGAATTTGGGAAGAACGAAGGAAGAAGTCGTAATTATTCAAGTTCAATCGCTCTCTTTAAAGGGAATAATCGAAAATAATAATAATAATAATAATAATAATAATAAGCATGATTCGGTCATTGCTGTCACTGGTTTTGAGAAGCAACATATGTTTGATACTTTTTAAGGTTTATCCGCAGAGTGCAGTGACGAGTGCTTTTTCTCCGTGCGTGTGGAGTGGAGCTATCTGCTACCTGCTTAGCGGTCGGCTCGGCAGTCGGTACGTGTGTGACTCACCGCCGCCTGTCAGCTTGCGACGCGGCCGCGCGTGTTCTTTTGAAAGGCCCAGACTGGGGAGGGGGGGGGGCGTCCACTGCACTGGCTGGGTGCTGCTTTCCTCGCCAGGACAGCAAATACCGTGGCCGCCCCATAACTTGAGAACGGCTCGACTGATTTCACAGATCCTTAATTTTATTTATTTGTTTGTTTTATTATTATTATTTTTATATACATATTGTTATTCTTAGAACAAGGGTTGTATGAATTAAAACTAGAATATTTGACAACAAAGTGCGTTTGTCAATGTGACCCTGCGTTTCTATTGCATAGAAATGTATAGTTTTGTTCCGATATTGATGAATTTTTGCATACCCTACCACCCCCATGAACCACAGACATTGTCGAGGTTGTGTGGCTTGCGTGCTTCAACGATACAGATTGTCGTACCGTACGTGCAACCACAGTGGAGGGGTATCTGTGGAGAGGCCAGACAAACGTGTGGTTCCTGAAGAGGGGCAGCAGCCTTTTCAGTAGTTACAGGGGCAACAGACTGGATGATTGACTGAGCTGGCCTTGTAACATCAGCTAATGTGGCTTTGCCACACCACAGTCACTGCGAACGGCTGAAAGCGAGGGGAAACTACAGCCGTTACTTTTCCCGTGGACATGCAGCTGTATTGTATGAACGTATGAGCCTCTCGGGTAAAATATTCCGAAGGTAAAATAGTCCCCCATTCGGATCTCTGGGCAGGGACTACTCAGGAGGATGTGATCATCAGCAAAGACAACACTGGCATTCTACGGATCGGAGCGTTGAATGTTAATCGGGTAGGGAAATTAGAAAATTTATAAAGATAACTGGATAGTTTGAAGTTAGATATAGTGCGGATTAGTGAAGTTCGCTGGAAAGAGGAACAGGGTTTCTGGTCAGGCGAGTACAAGATTATTAATACAAAATCATTTGGGGGTATTACAGGAGTAGGTCTGATAATGAATAAGAAAATAGGAATGCGGGTAAACTACTATGAGCAACACAGAGATCGCAATATCGTAATCAAGGCAGATACGAAGCCAACACCGACCACAGTAGTACATACAGTTTATATGCCAACTAGCTCTGCCGATGATGAGGAGATCGAAGAAATACATGAGCAGCTAAAGGAAATCATTCAGACAGTTAAGGAATAGGAAAACTTAATTGTTATGTGAGACTGGAAATCGGTTCAAAATGTTCAAATGTTTGTGAAGCTTAAGGGACTTAACTACGGGGTCATCAGTCCCTAAACTTACAAACTACTTATGAACTACCTACAACTAAGGACGGCACAAATATCTATGCCCGACGGGGGATTCGAACCCCCGACCGTAGTGGCCGTGCAGACCGTGACTGAAGCGCCTCAGTCTCCTCGGCCACCGCGGCCGGCTGGAAATCGGTAGTAGAACATGGAAGGGAAGGGAAGATAGTAGGTGAATCTGGTCTGGTCAAAAGGAATGAAAGAGGGAGCTGCCTGGTAGAATTTTGCACATAACATAATTTAGTTATAACAAACACCTGGTTTAAGAATCACGAATGGAGGTTGTATTCGTGGAAGAGACCAGGAGACACCGGGAGATACCAGATAGATTTTATAATGGTAAGACATAGATATCGGAACCAGGATTTAAACTGTAAGACATACCAGGAGCAGAAATCAACTCTGACCATAACTTGTTGGTCATGAACTTGAAAGACGGCTGTCTGCCGTCTTCCCAAGGTTTTTAACTTTGTTAATTATCTAAGCTCACTAGACGGCCTTTTTTTTCCCTAAACGAGAACCCCTCTCATTCGGAGGCATGAGGAACAGCATTTCATTTCATGTTTTTAAAATGTTGGTTCGGGTACTATTGCTGGGATTTTATTATGCTAATAATTTATCATTGTGTCAAAAAATGTGGCAATATGAACGGTTTCTCCGTGACGCCACTGTCCCTGTGAGAATGTGTACTTGCTCTATTCTGTATGTGCATGTATGAGTATCTTCTAACATGAGAGTCTGAGTGTATGTATGAGAATTTTCGTCGTCGGCTGCTAGCTGCTCGCTACTAGTCTTTCTCTGGCTTCGTATTGATAGGTAGTCGTTACCAACCTCTGCTTTTGATGTTACCAAAGAGGTTCCTCTACCGTTTGGTTACAAGTTGGGTTGGCAATTCCCAGTTAGAGAGCTTCGGCGAGGCGTGCGAGTTTCAGCCACCTCGGTTTTTCCTGGGGTTTATACCGATTTCCAGTGGTGGCGGGGGTCTCAGGCGCCAGTAGGACATTCAGGTTTGTTAGACTTCAGATCTTAGGTTCATTTTTCGGGATAAGTTTCTCCGATCAGGTAAGGAAATGTATTCGATTTCATTTCGGTGATTTTGCATAGGTAAACGCGGTGAATATGCAACTAATTCGGTTTGATAATGGCTGGGAATCGGTAACCTGTGTGAGACTAAATTCAAATGTTTGTTAAGCTTATGGGACTTAACTACGGGGTTATCAGTCCCTAAACTTACAAACTACTTATGAACTACTTACGAACTAGGAGGCACAAATATCCATGCCCGAGGGGGGATTTGAACCCCCGATCGTAGTGGCCGTGCAGACCGTGACTGGAGCGCCTCAGTCACCTCGGCCACCGCGGCCGACGTGTGAGACTAGCTGGCGGTCTATGAACTCTATTTAATTTCCTTCTAGCTTTGTGTAACGCGAATAATATGTGAGAATATTATTATTCTGTGTAGTGCATGTGCAATATTCTTTTCCATTTCCTCCTTCCGTGAGTGATATGTATTCCACCTGGTGTATTCTTAGAACAAAGCCTTCAGCTACACCTGTGTCTGTTTCTACACTCTTCGGAAAAGAAATTATGCATGTATCTTTCTGATTTCCATTAGTACTTCGCGATCTCTTCTCCGTCTAGCCGGCCGCGGTGGCCGAGGGGACTGAGGCGCTCCAGTCACGGTCTGCACGGCCACTACGGTCGGGGGTTCGAATCCCCCCTCGGGCATGGATATTTGTGCCGTCCTAGTTCGTAAGTAGTTCATAAGTAGTTTGTAAGTTTAGGGACTGATGACCCCGTAGTTAAGTCCCACAGACTATAAAATCATTTGAAACATCTCCGTCTATTTTTAAATAGTTGTGTCGTTTCCAAACTTGTACTTTGCATTCAGACCCCCCAGTAAATTCTCTTCTAGCCCTGTACGACCCTCTTTATTAGCTTGCTTATGAAATACTACGTATTTATAGGGGCTGCATGCCGCATTTCTTAGTTTATTTACCCCGACTTTGAATTTATTCCACTTTTCTGAATTTTGAAGACTGTACTTCGTCGATCCATGTAAAACCTTCCCAATCGCGTCTAACTCTATTTCTTTAACTTCCTTATGATAAACTACGCATTTCTAAGGGTTGCACGCCGTAGCTATTTTTCTTTATTTTTCGGAAATTGAATTTCATATTTTTACCGGTTTTCGGAAGCACGTGGTTCCGAATTCCGACTGCAAGGGTTTATAGCTAGTCACTTGAGTCACTGCTCACACACCAGTGCATTCCTATTGTGTATTCTTGCTTCGTAATCTGTGATTCCGTTGGTTTTGTTCAAATGAATACAATCTGTAAGCACTTCGCCTTCAGTGGGGTGCGAATATGTGATGTAGCAGACACGTGCCGAGTGTCTCAATAATTCCGCATGCTCACGGTTTGATCTGAATGGAAATTAATCTCGCTATTATCGCGTACCATCTCAAATAGAGAAATACCAGAGCAACCTACGATTTTTTTTCCTGGTACGCTGAATTTCGCCTACTATAGCGGCGCCAGCTTCTGCTTCGTATCAGCACGCTGAGTCGGCTGAGCTCCGCTTTGCTTCGCGCGTGTGAGTGGCTGAATGTTCAGTGCAGATTACTTTAAGTTATTTGAAATGGGATGCATTTTTATTGTTTAACAAAATTGGTGCCCCCATTTGCTCAAGTGAATAAATAATTTATTCTCAGTGAAATTTTGTCCTTCTTATAAATATTAACTTATGAATACCTTCTCCTTTTATTTAATATTGCCTTTCACCAGTGCTGAGAACAAATTCAGCTCCATATTATCATATTTTATTTGCAAATGATAAAGGGAAGGAAGGAGGATAGGAAAGAAAGGATTGACAGTGGCCGCATTTGGGCATTGATATTAAGCAATGGCGACAAGTGAAAATGTGAGCCGGACCGGGAATCGAAACCGGGTCTCCCGCTTCGGGCCAGCGGTCGCCTTAACCACCTGGCCACATTTTTTTATTATTTTTTTTAACAAAAGAAAAGCAGAATAAACCGTGGAAAACCACCAAAAAGAACCACTTCCGACGCAGAAGCGTCCAGCTGAATAATAACAAAACACTAACTGAATAGCGGCTGACTGAACGGCCGCGCCCTGCCGCGGCTACAGCCCGCCAGACGTCCGCCCCCGCAGTTGACACTCCACTCACTGCACATACATCAGTTTGTTATGTTTGTTTTTTTTTTTGTTTTTTTTTTTTTTTTGTTATATATGAACGTAATGCAGTTTATTGCAAGTAATGAAACAAAAGAAAAGCAGAATAAACCGTGGAAAACCACCAAAATGCAGCTCCACGGCCAAGAATAATAATAATTTTGTTTTTCTTTTTGACAAAATGAAATCAATTCTAGATAAGTAAAACTAGGAAGCAGTAGCAAACACTATTAATAATCATTTGTCTTCATTTTAAACTAAGTTCATTGTCAATCCTCTCGGCATCATAGACAATGTTATGCATTTTAAACGTAAAGAAAGGAAAGAAAAGCTTCTTCTAGGAAAAAGAAATTATAATTAAGATTAATATCGAAGAGGGAACGGTCAGTAGAACATGTCCTTACAATCCAAAAACGAACCAATCCAATCCAATAACATAGCTATTCGTCAACCATAAATTTTGTGAATGCATGTAACAGGGAGACATGCAAGAATTTGGCAAAAGTTTGTTTATATCAGGAATGGGTGTTAATCCTGTCGTGTTCAGTCGAATTATATGTGAAGTAGTCGAGTTCCGCGGAGGGCAGCAGTGATGTCCGAGACCCGAGAGCTGGGGTATCGGCGAGCAGCAGGTAGCTGTCGTCGATGAAGCATCGCCGGACGTCGGGGAGCCGGGTCGGTACTCGCGGAAGAGGGCGGCCGTGGGGCTGCGAGGGTCCTTCGTCATCGCGGCCGACGTCCTCTTCCACAAGAGTGCCGCGCACTTCGTCCGGAAGTCGACCGGGCCCAAACCCCGTCCTCCGGTGCGAGGGTGCAGATGTCGTGCACCCCTTCAAAGATGGAGCCCCGACACAGAAACCAGTACACCGCCTGCTGTACGGCGCGTGCCAGCTGTTTGGGCACGGGCAGCACCTGGGCCAGAAACCGACACGGGCCAGGACGTGGCTACCGAGTAGGGAGAACTCGTCGCGCAGGGCGAGGCGGCGAGCCGCGTAGATCCTGGCGACGGCGCGGATCTACAGAGGGTGGGGCGCCAGTTGAGAGCCTCCATCCGCTGTGGATTCGGCGTCAGCAAGATACCGAGGACCTTCTGCTGCTCCTGAACGCAGAACCGGTTTCCGGTTAGGGAGTGCGCTCGAGGTGTCAGCGGGAGTAGAACGGTCTTGCGACGGTTTACCACGGTCCCAGCTGCGCGCTCGTACCGCTGTAGCACACCGTACAGGGTGTCCACAACCTCAGGACCGTCGACGAAAACACCGAGGTCGTCGGCGTACGCTTTGCATGTGAGGCGACATTCACCAACCCAGATTCCCTGGCATGCTTCTGCAACGGTGCGGAGGAGGGGATCCAAAGCAATGGCAAACAGCGCCATTGACATGGGGCACCCCTGACGCACTGAGCGACACAGTGGAAAGGACTCAGTAAACTGGTCGTTAACGCGTACTCTAGAAGTGGTGCTCCCCAAAAGATTCTGAACCATGGACGTGAATGGTATCCCAAATCCCATGCTAACCATTACTTTTCTTAGGTATATATGACTAACACGGTCGAAGGCATTACTAAAATCTATTAAAGTACCGCAGCTGTTCGCACCCGTGCACTCTTGACATAACCGATACAGTCACGGTATGCTAGAATGGCGTCAAAAATGTTCCTGTCTCTGAGAGCACAGGTTTGATGTTGTGAAAGGACAGTGGGTAAAACCGACCTTATCCTTAATGCCACACAACGGGTAAAAATCTTAAAGTCCGCATTTAATAAGGTAACTGGTCGAACATCATGGACACTCGGTATGTCGGTCGACTTCGGTAAAAGTGTCATAATACCCTCTGAAAAATCTGTGAGAATCGCAGCACCATTCTGTATATCACGCGCAATGTTAACAAACACATCGCTAAAAAGATTAAAAAATTTACGATAAAATTCCGCCGGTATCCCGACAGGGCCTGGCGACTTCCCCGTGGGGCTCCGACGAACGGAATCATGAAGTTCATTGGCCGTGAAAGGATAATTTAAATGCACCCTGTCCACGTTGCCTAGAGCACTAGGCACAGAAGTTAAAAAATCTCTCATGGACTTATCCTCAAGGTTTGCATCAGTGAAAAAGGTGCTAAAATGTTGGTGGACATCAGCGATAAAGTCCCGCATGGCGGTGGTTCGAGTCCCGTCGCGACATTTCCGCGAGGAAACATTGAGTTGTCGTCGCCTCTTTCGCTCCCTGTTTAAGTGATAAATGGACTTGGGCTCATCCTCGACGGGCTGGCTGCGCGCATCGCGATGGCTCCCGCCCCCGCCAGGCGTGCGCCGGCAGCAGCGCGGGCTGTGACGTCACGCGGTCCGACAAGTGGCGCAGACAGCCCTGGTGGGAGCGGGACGTGGCGCGAGGCACCGCGCCGCCTCGCGACTCATCTCTAGTAACGCTCGCCTGACCGCCGGTCTTGCTATTGCCACCCACCATTCTAAATCGCTGATATCACCGGGCTTGTCGCGTACAATCGTTTGCCACTTTAAGTTAAAATTATCAATAAAATGTGCAACTTCTAAAAGGCTACAATTGAACTTCCATAAGGTTTTGCGACTGGGAACACGCGGTTGCGCTAAAAGTAACTGGCAATAAAAACTACTATGATCGGAAAAGATCATTGGTCGTACTTCCGCTAAACGGACATTGTCCCTGAGGTGGGCCGACACGTATATTCTATCAAGCCGACTACGACCCGTTGGATAAAAATGCGTAAAATAAGTTGTATCGGGATATAATACCCGCCACACGTCAACACGTTTAAAGGCGTCAATTAAAAACTGCAGTTCCTGGCATTTAATAGGTCGTGGTTCTTGATCACGATCCTCTAAAACAGCGTTAAAATCATCGCCAAGTACTAAAGTATGAACATTGCGAGATAAAAGATAAGAAACATCATTGCTATAAAACTGTGCCTTCGCCGGCTTGTTATTCCCGGCCGGTCCATAAACGTTTATAAACACAATTCCTAAAATACTAATCGCAATCCCACGACCGTTAGGTATTAATTCAATATTTTCAATAGGCAAGTCGGATTGCACTAAGAAAGCGGTTCCGGTAGTGTCAGAAGGTAAAACATTGTCCACCACAATAAAATCAGTAAAAGTATGTAAAAATAAAAGAGCATCGCGCGTAACCTCTTGCAGAAACGCGACATGGCAGTGATTGTTACATAAAAAGTTCTTTAATGCCAACGCCTTGTGGGCGCTTCTCAGTTTATTGACGTTAACCGTTAAAATACTCCAGAGTCCCGGATTAAGAGTCATTGTAATAAAACAACACAGAATAAAATGAACTACAGACATTAAAAACAGTAAAATCGGTGAAAATCGTGCTGCGAAATAAAACAGAGCGGTCACACAACACAATGGGGAAATTTTCACTGCCCGTCATCATCCGCCCTTAGTCTCCGTCCAATCGACGCGCTCGCCGGGGGGCGGGGGGGGGCGGCGGGGGTGGTACCAGGTCGCCCGCGTCCGTCACTGATGCTGCGCCCGGCGCAGTCGTGTCGACATCGGGCAGCAGAGCCTCCACCGACTGACGAGCTCGTCGGTTACGCGAGTCGTCGGCTTCCGCTTTCCGTTTGACGGCCGCGGGGGTGGAAACTGGAAGAGACTCTGCTTCCAGCGCCATTTCGGCGTCGGTGGTCGTCGAATTTTGTGACGAAACCGACTGCAACCACTGCACCGTGGCGGTTCGGTGGTCGGGATCAGGAGTGGAGGAGTCCGTCCGCTGCTGCCGTCGGTGGCCGGGGCCAGCCGAGGCAGCGAGTGGGCGCCCGGGGTCGCGGGGCGGGGGCGGGGGCGGGGGCGGCACGCGAGCTCTGGCGGGCGGCGGTCCGGGGTTCGAGGCCTGCGTCGCGCCTCGCCGCCTCTTTGCGAGGCGTGTGCTGGCGGGGGGGCGGAGGACCAGCTGCGGTCTCGGCGGGAAACGTCCCGGGATTCGGACCTGCGGGAGGAACTGGAGCTGCGGGGGCGGGAGGACTCCCTCTGAGGCTCGGGGCCGGCTGGTCGACCGCACCGCAGACCGCAGGCCCCGCATCACTGTCGGTGGCCGCCACCGTGGCTACGGGAGCCCGGAGGTGGCGTCCACGTGTTCTGACCCGACTACAGGTTTGGACGCAGTCTCGGAAGCAGATACACTACTGGGTGGGTTAGGACATTGAAACACTTCCGTAACAGCGCGGTCGTCATTTGTACTGTTTACAGTCACATCCGGTACATTTGCGTCACTTTCGGGGATTGCAATCTCATTATTCGCCACAGGGGTTGTGTCCACAGCCGCGGGGATTTCCGCCGAAGCGAGTTCCATCTCGCGGTCCAGGGGAACGGTGGGGACGGCATATCCGGCAGCTACGGTAGCGTAGCTGTGCCCCAAGTCTACGTTATCTTCTCGCGGTAGTTGGACCGGCCGCTTACGTTTGGGACACTGGAGTCTGTAATGGCCGACAGCACGACAAAAACTACACGTTTGAGGTTGTCCGTTATAAGCTACAAAAGCACGGTGCCCATTAACCATAAACCGGTAATCACTCGACCATTTCTCTTTGACCACATGGGAGTCATCACCGTACGGTTGCAAGTATCGTTGGATCGTCTCATCGCGGATCTCAAATGGTAGATTAAAAACACGGATGTGACGAATACCAAAGCCAGCATGCGTAATTTTAATCGTGCTTATCTTCCCGTTTAAGTGACGGAATTTACGTTCTCCGTTATTAACTGAGACAAGTATCTCACACAGTTCAGCACTAGTTAGTTTCATAAACAGGGCGTTAATGAACGTGTCATACTGAATACAAATTATGTCCGGGTCGTTAAGCAATAAATCTTCTTCGAGCCATCTATGAATTTCAAAGGCGGATGGTTTGTCGACATTACGATGAAACGAAACCTGAACGTTGTTTTCTCTCTCTTCACTATAATCATTCATGGAACAGACTTACAATTAATTGAAGATCAGAAGAGAAGAAGAGCCGCCGCCGCCGCCGCGATGCCCGCTGCGACCACCAGCAAACACCAGGACGTAAACAAGCCGCGCGCCGCACCGCGCCGAGCTGTCGACCCGTGCTCGCCTCCCGTCCGTCTCAAACTCCCGCATGTCGCACGCTATGTTTGTAGCGCCCCTATCGTTCATGCCCTCGTACACTGGCCATTACGGATTCCCGTGCGAGGTCGGACGTATGACCGCATCTGCGGTGAAATAACTGAAGCTAACGCCGTCGTCGCGTTTAATACTTATTGTATTGGTGTGAAGTTCTTGAAAATTTCAGAGGGAGCGTTAGGCAACAATTGACAGAAATGGGGGTAAATAAAACATTAGAAGAGGAATGGGTAGCATTTATAGATGAAATAGTGAAGGCAGCAGAGGACAATAGTTAGGAAGGCAAGACCCACAAAAAATCCTTGGATATCACAGGGCATACTAAATTTAATCGATGAAAGAAGAAAATATAAAAATGCAGTAAATGAAACAGGCAAAATGGAGTACAGGCGACTAAGAAATGAGATTGACAAGAAGTGCAAAATGGGTAATCAGAATTGGATAGAAGGCAAATGCAGGGATTTAGAAGAATGTATAAATAGGAGAATCATAGATACAGCCTATAGGAAAATAAGAGATATTTAAATATAAGAAAAACAGCTCTATGAATATCAAGAACATAGATGGAAAGCCAGTTCTCAGCAAAGAAGGGAAAGCTGAAAGGCGGAAAGAGTATATAAAGAAGCGCTACGAAGGAAATGAACTTAGAGGTAATATTGTAGGAACAGAAAGGATGTAGATTAAGATGAAATAGGAGATACTATATTGCGAGAAGAATTTGACAGAGCACTGAAAGACCTAAGTTGAAACAAGGCCCCTGGAGTAGATGACATTCCTTCAGAGCTAGTGAAATCTCTGGGAGAACCAGTCATGACAAAACTGTTTCACCTGGTGTGTAAGATGTATGAGACAGGGCGAAGTACCCTCAGACTTTAAGAAAAATGTTGTAATATCCATTCCAAAGAAAGCAGGCGCAGACAGGTGTGAAAACTACATAACCATCAGTTTGATAAGTCATGGTTGGAAAATATTAACAGATGATGTTCAGATGTTTGTAAAGCTTATGGGACTTAACTACGGGGTCATCAGTCCCTAAACTTACAAACTACTTATGAACTACTTACGAACTAGGACGGCACAAATATCCATGCCCGAGGGGGGATTCGAACCCCCGACCGTAGTGGCCGTGCTGACCGTGACTGGAGCGCCTCAGTCACCTCGGCCACCGCGGCCGGCAAATATTAACACGAATTATTTACAGAAAGATGGAAAAGCTGGTAGAAGCCGACGTCAGGGAAGATAAGTTTGGGTTCAGGAGACATCTAGGGACACGGGAGGCAATCCTCACTTTACGGCTTATCCTAGAA
Source organism: Locusta migratoria (assembly GCA_026315105.1). Classification (NCBI taxonomy): domain Eukaryota; kingdom Metazoa; phylum Arthropoda; class Insecta; order Orthoptera; family Acrididae; genus Locusta; species Locusta migratoria. The sequence continues at coordinate 11,138,005 of CM048744.1, forward strand.
AATAGATTAAGGAAAGGCAAACCTACATTTCTAGCTTTTGTAGATTTGGCGAAGGATTTTGACAATGTTGATTGGAAGAAACTCTTTCAAGTTCTGAAGCAAGTAGGAGTAAAATATAGAGAACGTAATGTTATTTACAACTTGTACAAAAACCAGACAACAGTTGTCAGAGTTGAAGGGCATGAAACTGACGCAGTGGTTGGGAAGGGAGTAAGACAGGGTTGTAACCTTTCTCCAATGTTATTCAATTTGTACATTGAGCAAGCTATAAATGAAAGCAAGGAGAAATTTGGAGAAGGAAATAAAGTTCAGTGTGAAGAATTAAAAACATTGCGTTTTGCCGACGACAATTCTTTCAGAGACAGCAAAGGATTTGGAACAGCAGTTGAACGGAATGGACAGAGTGCTAAAAGGTGAATATAAGATTAACATTAACAAGAGCAAAACAAGGGTATTGGAGTGTAGTCTAAGAAAATCAGGTGATGCTGAAGGAACTGGGTTAGGTAACGAAACAATAAAGGAGGTAGATGAGTTTTGTTACTTGGGCAGTAAAATAACAAATGATGGTCGCAGTACAGAGGATATAAAGTGCACAATGTCAATGGATAGAAAAGCGTCCTTGAAAAAGAGAAATTTGTTAACATCGAATATTGATATAAGCCTACGGACGTCCTTTCTGAAGGCTTTTGTGTGGAGTGTTACCTTGTACAGGAGTGAAAGATGGACGATAAACAGTGCGGACAGGAAGAGGATAGAGGCTTGTGAAATGTGGTACTACAGAAGAATGCTGAACATTAAGTGGGTGGATCATGTAACTAATGAGGACGTACTGAACAGAATTGGGGAGAAAAGGAATTTCTGGCATACGTTGACTGAAAGAAGGGATCGATTGGTAGGACACATTCTTAGACATCAAGGAATCGTGAATTTAGCATTGGAGGGAAGTGTTTGGGGTAAAAACCGAACAGGAAAACCAAGAGATGAATACAGTAAGCAGATTCAGACAGATGTAGATTGTCATTCTGATGTGGAGGTGAAGAGGCTTGCTTAGGATAAGGTATTGTGGAGAGCTGCATCAAACCAGTCTTCGGACTGAAGACCACAACAACAACTACCTTAAAAACAAGTGGAATGTCACTGTCTGTATAAAATTTCGTTCGGTGCGTGGTGGAGGGTACTGAACTTACAGAATTTCAAAAATGCAGAGTTTTGGTCCAATCTTTATGAATTTTTGCACACATGACCTTTAAACCAAGAGGAAGATCACTGGGTACATAAATGTTTGATTGGTACATGACAGAGAGTACCTTGCAGAAAACTTTGCTGAGAGAGGGAAAGATGGAAACGAACAGAGAGATGGGAGAGAAAGAGCTGGATGCAGAGAGAAGGGGGGTGTGGACGACAAGAGTGTGTCATAAATAAATACCCAGGCAACGCCCGGTTTTCAGCTAGTTATTTATAAGAAGTGCGCTCAGTTTCGATGTCCTTCCGGAAATGAATGTTTTGAGATGCTGTAACATTTTTATCTTACGAAACGTGTTAGCATGGTAAATAACAACATATTAACACTGGCAATAAGGTAATATCAGTTGAAACAGAACACTTACTTATAATTGTATTTTTATGATAATATTATGAATTATACAATGAAAGTATTTACAAGCACTGATAGTGATTCAAAATGAAAAGAAAATGTGGACTGTACGCAACATTGTTTTTCTGAGGCGGAAGAGTCGAGGTTCATTTATTGTCGCCTGCAGTGGACACGCCGTGAAGGTCGCCGGTGGCTAACCGTCCAGGAGAGGGTTAGTGGTGGGGAGGCCCCACGACCAACGACCAGCGTCGAAGGCCTGTCACTGGTCGGGGGGTGGGACGGAGGACGGAGTGTTCTCACCCACTTCTTACTTCAGTTCACTTCAAAAGTTTGCAAAGCGTAGAGGAAGTCTGTGTGTCGGCTTTTCGAGATATTCTTTCTTTATTTATGGATACGTTCACCGCCTAATGCGTACAATGGCTACTCGGTGTTTTCTTTGTGATGAAACAATAGATTGACCAGATGATGGTGTTTCCACAGTGACAAAAGAAGGAATACTATCACTCATCAAGCCAAATAGAGAAAGGGCAGATGGCAGTGGCTCATCTGCAGAAGGTTTGGACATCTCTCTGATTCATACTGAATGTCGAAAAATTACATCAGGCCGCAATTCATTTAAAGAGACAGGCACTCTCTCACCATCCTCTGGCCGGCCGCGGTGGCTGAGGGGACTGAGGCGCTTCAGTCACGGTCTGCACGGTCGGGTCGGGAGTTCGAATCCCTCCTCGGGCATGGATATTTGTGCCGTCCTAGTTCGTAAGTAGTTCACAAGTAGTTTGTAAGAATAGGGACTGATGACCCCGTAGTTAAGTCCCATAGACTCTACAAACATTTGAACATTTGAACCATCCTCTGAAGCACCTCAGCCTGCTACTTTGAGATCCAAACAACCGAAATTCGGTTTCAAAACAGTTTCTTTTGTGCCAAAAGTGTTGACGGTGAGCAAAAGCAGCCCAAGGAGAGACGCAGGAATATATTTTCAGTTACTAATATCACAAAAGGGCGCAACAGAACTGACATACAAGTGACGAGTATGGGTGCTGTGCTGCTCGAGCTAGGCGTGACGAATGGGGAGAGGACGCGATGAGGCGTCGTTCCACCTCAGATCATTTAGGCTGTGTATCATGATGAATGTCGGTTGGACTTTGTGAGGCCGTTTTACCAGAAAATCACAACATCCACATCTGAAGACTACGTTTCAAACACAGTGGAAAAGGTTAGTGCCATATTGGAGCGGAATAGTGACTTTCAGTTGACTTTAAACGAAATTACGGGTGTTATTACTGGGAGGAAACCTGCGTGGAGAACTATTAGAACAGAACTGTTGAAGAGGTATGGGGATCGCGTAATCGTGATCGCAGGCTCCAACAAGTTTAAGGTTCTAATAATTTGTGTGGCACGAAATTGCTAACCAACGCCTGGTACGATTACAAGGATGAGATAGAAGAGCGACTCAGGATCGTCCAGAAAGCTACTGAGATAATAAGGCAAGATATTCAAAGTCGCCGGCCGCGGTGGCCGAGGAGACTAAGGCGCTCCAGTCACGGTCTGCACGGCCACTACGATCGGGGGTTCGAATCCCCCCTCGGGCATGGATATTTGTGCCGTCCTAGTTCGTAAGTAGTTCATAAGTAGTTTGTAAGTTTAGGGACTGATAACCCCCTAGTTAAGTCCCATAGACTATACAAATATTTGAACATATTCAAAGTCAAGTGTAGAATTATAATACGAGTATATACCCGCCAAGAGATAACTTCTTGAAGAATGCAGATTCTCTCCCACAATCCCTCCAAACCCGTCTTGAAGGGGTTATGTTGAAAAAAAAAAATAAAATAAAAAAAATAAAAGAAAAGAGCAAGAAAACTGTTGAATCAAGAAGGAAGTGCATTACTATTTGACATGGCTTTACATCAGTTGTAGGGCACGAGCCATCTTGTCACCAATATTGACAGGAATCTCCTCCCCCCCCCCTTTGCGCTGCGGAGCGCGCGGTTGCTCGCCGTCGGAGGTTCGAGTCCTCCCTGGGGCAGGTGTGTGTGTGTTGTCCTTAGGTTAGTTTACCCTAGTTTAAGTAGATTGTAAGTTTCGGACTGATGACCACGCAATTTGGTCCGATAGATTTACAAACATTTAATCTCCCTTCTGCTCCACAGAAAATACGCCTCAAACAACTTGATTAATCTTCTAGTAAATGTGGGTTTCAGCTCGTACCGGTGTGAAGCACAAAAACTGGAATTATCTGGCGATTGCCCACGTACGGTTCACCTACAATCCAGTTGCATTCAAACGACTTGTTTTTTGATCATGTGGATTTCAATGTTTTGTACCTTAGACGGACTGAATACTTTTCATGCTATAGGGAGCATCAAATGTGTCAGTTCGTCAAGAAACGTTCAAAGAAGTTCAGAAATACCAAGATTAAACACAATGCCTGAAAGTGGAAAACTCTTAACTATTGCACTAGAAACATGCACTGCTATGAAAGGACGTCTACGAAATGTGACTGCGGTACCCACTGATATACCAGAAGAGCCACCATGTCCTGCACCACGTGACATTCTGTGGTTTGTTGCCAAAAAACAAGGTACTGTCGTCCCAGATTGGAAGGAATTCAAGCAATGAATAACGAGAGGAATACCTTCCTTTTGTAAATGCCCCGCTATCAGAATATGACCCAGATTGTACAGCACTGCATGATGTATGTTTGTTTTGTGATTAAAAAATTAAAAAAAATTTGTTCATAACTTTTGATGAACTACTGTATTGGAAAGACAGGGATATTGTTGCAGCTGCCACAGACTCAGCTCCCGTACTTCTCGGCGGATTTCGCGTGTTTTTATCGTTTTCAGGGTGTGTAGGGTATCTCGTAATGGGAGCTGGTTTGAAAGACGTTCTATCCACTATAGATGCTCCATTATCAGTGACAAAATGCTGGATGGGCACGCCTTTCCCATAGTAGTGAGCACATCTTGTAAATGATGTAACACCGTATTGGCTGAAGATAAAGGAAGCAAACATGCATATCGAAACGAAGGAAATTTAATGCCCTAAAACTTTCTTACTGACAAATTTTCTGAGAAACGATCGAGTGAGTCACTAGAAATAAGCATTTGACAAAACTAGTGAGGTAAAAATGAGTTTTTACGAAATTGTCGATTTTCAATAACGTATATCAAGAAACCGCTCGGAATTCGGCGTATGTGTATGGAAACAATTACATAGAAAATTCAATTATCTTTCATTTTTATGTGGAACATTTTTCCCCCTAAAGCGGACCGTTTTTGAGATATAAGCTACAAATAAAAATTCGTAGCTTTCCATTACCCTCCCCGCGTCAGCTCACTCCCCCAGAGGCGGGAACTTTTAGTATGTTCACCTCGTAGCGATCCCCAACAAAGTCCCGAAGTCAAAAATTCTCGCATATTCCACGCATTCACTGACTGGACTATTTGCGACATTTGGAAAGTAGGAGGTGAGCTAGAACCTACTGAGGACGGGCCGCGAGGAGTGTCAGGGTAGGTCAGTGGTTAGAGGACTCGCCCACGAAAGGTGGAGGTCGCGATTTCGAATGCGGCGCGGCCCGGCAGGCGCAGTGAAAGCGGCGCGTCGGTCGGGCAGTGGGCCACGGCCGCGGCGGTGGCGGTGGCCACCTGCTGCTGCCGCTGCTACTGGCCGGCCGGCTTCCAGCTCCTGCGGCCGCGCTTGGGTAACACCTCGGAAAACGCGCTCCTCTGTGTATTCCACGGACGTTCTGAAGGTAATGCAACGGTGACGGTAACTTATTTGTCCACTGACATATTTAGGTCAAGTCTCACGTGTTAGTGGTGTAATCTTTCTGCATGCTCGTGTTTCGTAATTCCTACGTGGAGGCGCGTAGTGCGGGATTCTTCGGTTCAGAATCGTATCGTTTGGAAACTTATCGATTCGATATATATCGTTTGGAGGTCGAAGCCTCGCTATAGCCGCTATATGCAGCACATCGGCGATATTACCATGATGAAATTTACAATTAAATTTACGAAAAGAACGTTTTGCGCAGATTATCGCTCGTCGAGCATTATTAATTTACTGAGCGGACAAGGGTACATACGATAACCTATATGCCATAAATCAGGAAAAGAATTAAATATTTACAATGCAGCTTGATTTTACAATGTCGCTTGTCAAAAATAAGTTCTCAATATATCCAGAGTCGCACTGAAACGATTAGAGTATATTTTTGCGTACGGAGCGGTGAAATGATTAAAATATTTGCGGCCTTCTTCGAAATCATTCTTCTTTTGTTCTGGGGCAATTTCGTGTGTTTTCACCCGCATAATTTGTACATCGGCGCGATTAAATGTCGTCTCGGCGAAAGAAATTACTTTTCTTTTTAACTTCGCGGTGTAAAAAAATATAATGATAATAAAAAAAATTGTGACGATCGGGTACAACGTAGCACTACACGCACGAAAGCTCAAAAGGAGACCACAAATCCAGGTGTACCGATCACGAAAACTACTTATGGCGGATTCTAACGGCATTTTTCGGAACTTCCTGAAGCCTCCGAATGTAAGTCACAGGCGTGTTTTTAGATCCCAAAAACTGGGAAAAAAAGTGCGGCGTGCATTCGGGTAAATATGGTAACTTGGGGGTCGTCTTATAGGGCAGGTATGTGCTTAACGTATAAAATTTTGATGAAAATTTGTACCTCGTATTATCTGAAGGTCGTCTGATCTGCGGAAATATACGGCATCTCGCGAAGCGACCACAAGGATAAGATCCGAGAGATAAGGGCCCACACGGAGCATTACCGGCAACCGCTTTTCCGAGAATGGAGGAGGAGGGGAGGGGGGGAGGGGGCGGCTGCGGCTGCGGCTGCGGCTGCGGTCGGTGGCGGCACAGGAGCGGGCGCAACGCCGAGCAGTCCGGCGCGCCCACTTGCCTGATGATACTCCCACACCTATATTCAACTGCTTTCCGGAGTATAATGTCAGCATTTCGTATTCTGCCACACAGTCATGGTCACAATGAATAGGCCCAATGCTCTCTGAATGACTTAAATCGTGATTTGTATTAGATAATAAAAGAGGTTCCATGTCTCCTACCTGGCTACATGACATATCTTCAAATGAAGCAGATTCACCTATCTTCCGTTTTTTTAGAGATCTGCTTGCTGGCGTTTTTGCTGTTTGATGATGTTCAGGGAACGAAAAATCGCCGGCATCACATTAGCAAGAAGCCGCTTTGAATCATTTGTTGCATACATGATTTCTCCTCAAAATGCGATGAACAAATGCAACTGTATGCAGTAAGTTTCCACTTATCTCGCCTCATATTGGCTAACCATCGTTTTGTAAGTTCTTCATTTTTAAAAGGAAAACTGAAAAATATAATTACAGCTTACTTAAGTTGCAGTAGGACTATTGTATGCAGAAATGTGGTAGGACAAAAGACGAGTACACGAAATATTAGAAACGAAAACATACCATATTCTAACAGTCTTATTACCGCGATTCTTACATTTATATGCTACGCATACACTGGGCACGATTTCGGCTTGCCGGCCGCGGTGGCCGAGGTGACTGAGGCGCTGCAGTCACGGTCAGCACGGCCACTGCGGTCGGGGGTTCGAATCCCCCCTCGGGCATGGATATTTGTGCCGTCCTAGTTCGTAAGTAGTTCAAAAGTAGTTTGTAAGTTTAGGGACTGATGACCCCGTAGTTAAGTCCCATAAGCTTAACAAACATTTGAACATTTTTGAACGATTTCGGCTTAATAAATAACCTTTCAAACTTACTACGATACATAATATCTGAAACCAAAACACGTACATAGCATCGGTCTAACTTTCGTATTCGCCGCACTATATGTTGAAAAAAAATGGCTGCCACAGTTCCTGGTTGCTGCCACAAGGAGCGCTGTTCACCCAGAGACAGCTAGTTCATACAGCTCGTTGTGTTCAGTCGCGCGCAGAAACGACTCACAGTCGGTGAGCTGCGACTGTCGCCAAAATACCGCGAATGAGGTTCTACAAGACCTAGCGCATCGGAAAGTGTCTGCAAGGGCGGCAGACACGTGACTAAATGGCAGGAGGCTGGAAGTCTCTTCTGAGCTGCTACAAGTACACAAATGGCCATTAAAATTGCCACACTAACAATAAATGCAAATGATACACGGGTATTCGTTGAACAAATATATTATACTAGAACTGACATGTGATTACATTTGCACGCAGTTTGAGTGCATAGATCCTGAAAAATCAGTACCCATAACAACCACCTCTGGCCGTAATAACGGCCTTGATACGCCTGGGCATTGAGACAAACAGACCTTGGATGGTGTGTACAGGTACAGATGCCCATGCAGCTTTAACACAATACCACAGTACATTAAGAGTAGTGACTGGTGTATTGTGATGAGCCATTTGCTGGGCCACCATTGACCAGACGTTTTCAATTCGTGAGAGATCTGGAGAATGTGCTGACCAGGACAGCAGTCGAAAAAATTTCGTATCCAGAAGGGCCCATACAGGATCTCCAACATATGGTCTTGCATTATCCTCCTGAAATGTAGGTGCCAGGGATCAAATGAAGGTTAGAGCCACGGGTTGTAACACATCTTAAATGTAACGGCCACTGATTGAAGTGCCGTTGATACGAAGAAGAAGTGTCCGAGACGTGTAACCATCCATCACACCGGGTGATACACCAGTTTGGCGATGACGAATACACGCTTCCAACGTACACTCTTTGACAAAAAACCTGGCCGCCGGCCGGCCGCCGCTGAGCCAAAGTCCGAGCCGATCGCGACATGGGACAATAAACGTGGCCGCGCTGATTCGCTCTAAGTCCAGCTATCTGCACAATCTGGCAACACTGTAGACTGCGGGAGTTCATACAGTACTTCTTGTGAGCAGTTGGAAGACAAATAGGTCAGCTACATCTGTGATGAAGTGCCTTACTTACGTACGAGTCTTTGCGTTCGAAAGCGACTGTTGACAAAAAATTTTAATTCACGTCCCACGTGCATGCTGATGCCACATGTGTAAGGGGAGCATATGCGTAACGTATTTCATTTTTTGGTACACTGGTAATAACATTTCGGCCCAATAACATGGCTGCCTCTGGCCGCAGCACTTGGCAGAGCTCACCGCGGCCCATATACCTCGCCGGCAGCAGCGGTGGCGGCGCTACACAGCGCCTGCCGCCGCTCATCGCCCTGGATATGTAAAATGCTGTAGTGTTGCTGAGTGGTGATCCACAAAAAGGGTTACGATATGTGTTTCAGACACGATATGGACGGAGCAGACAACCCATTTTGAATGATGACCATATTATTACACTAATACGTAATACATTAGATAGGCAAAATATTGTCATAGTCGTTGATTCAATCCAACGGCACTCTGCGATGGTTAACAGTTATTTGTGGTTTAAATCTCGATCCTTTTCATTTCAGAAAAGACCTTCATGTAATTTGTTATTGTCGTCAATTCATATGTTTTCATCAAGACACAATGCGTAACTCACTAAAATGTTTTAGTGTCGTTGTTTCATTCCTTACGGTAAATGTATGAGCTAAATTATGTGAATACGTTTCAGTGCACGTTCTAAAGCAACACAGGCACACTTCAAGGTTCTTGTCTTCATGTCTCATTTCTACAGCAGATATTTCGCATCAATGGAGGTCAATTCGAATTTCTTCAAAGGCGTTTGTATGGTGAAGCAAAGAAGACATCTAATACCATTTCCATAATTTGGAGTCGACCTTTATTGTATAAAGCTTTTTTCTGATTCCATTAAATAGTTTCTTTTTGCAATCTGCAGCGTATAAAGTAAAATAAAACGAAATAAATTGAAATTCCATCCCCAAACGCAATTTCTCCGACCAGGATTAGATCTGTCGAATCACAGCAGGGTTGCATCACAAGACACAAGCTGAACCACACAGCCAAGCACACGCTGCCGCCTGGTACCCTCTGTCCCTCACATATTCAATGCTGAGCCTCTAATGCATCGCAAAAGTTAACCTGAAAGTCACCAACACGAATAACTGCATTCCTTGAGTGCAAAAGTTAAATTTCTGTCTCTCATATCAATGGGCATTATACAGCATGAGTCATGAAAGTAGAAGAGGAATGTCAAGTGAACTTAGCGAGACAATTCAGTACCACTTGCGGAAGTAACTGCACTGTCACAGTGTTGCCAAATATCAGCAACGATGTTGCCAGTTCTTAGCTGCACTAGGAAGACCTGTGTAGCGATAAGCGACGCGAAATCGCGCTCGTCTCATATGGGCTTCTAGACAGGAGTCGCGCATTTCGGTTAATATGCGGCGCTATCTCGTGATAGATTCCATCGTCACATTTAGGATGCAGATATTTAATTCATCCAATGAGGGCGAAACCAGCCACTAAATTTTTGAAGCTTTACAGCATTATGATATATTTTCAGCAAATGACTAGAGAAGTTAAAAATACTGATATTGTGATTGCAAAATATGGTAGGTCAAAGACTGAGATACTTAAACACCCATCACGATTACAGTTTCACCCTCCTCCCCCCCCCCTCAAAAAAAAAAAAAAGACTAAACAATTACTTTATTAGGTTGTGACAATCGGCCTTGTTGGGCTAACAAATGATGGTGGTAATCCGAACCCATGTATCTGATGGCTTCTACGAACACTTAAACCTATGACTTACATGTGTTGTTGCTTGGTATGTCGTCACGATGATAAATCAACAGAAATTGTTACAAACTTTTTACCTACTTTCTTCTATTGTCCTATTTTTCGTCAAACCACACATTCTTTCTGGTCTCTTGGCCACACGGGAAAGAACGCTTTTGCAACTGAATTAATGATAATAATGATAGTAATGAATGATGTTTATGGCATAACAGCAGAATGATAACGATTACAATAACAATAGAAAATGTCGATCTCTTGGTTGTCACAGGGCAATGAGCTTTGGTATTTCGTTGCTGAATACCGTTTAGGACATTTTTCAGAGGAGAAAAATAGACCTGAAGCCACACACATCACTAGTACAACGATACCTCACTAATCAACTATGCTTGCTGTAGATCAGGAGACGAGAATGGTGCCACCGAGTTAAAATGAGATTACTCGGTCAGTTGTCTGACATATGTTGGCAGTTAATACAGACAGTCCAGACATAAAACACAAAATTGTTTGCAATTTAAGCAGGGGTCGACCTTTCTGCGGTCGAAAAATTAATTCAGGATAACAGAGTCCTATGAATGCAATGACTAATCTCATATCCTCATGAATATTGGAAAATAATCCGAATTCTGGAACTGAGGAAAGAGTTGCCTAGCGTCGTAAGCAATACTGCTAAGCTATAGGAAGTACTTCTTGGCCATCCCACAATACCCTCATTCATACAAACAGCATGCTTCAACTGGCTTTTAGCCACGTTGCGCTGCCAAAGCCCATTCTAAGTAAGGCTTCAGTCCGAAAGCAGACAACAGCATTGAAAAATGCTGATGAATAGATGACCTACCCTCATCAGCTTCTGGGGAGAATTTCTTTTAACAAAACGAAGAAGTGTGAAACAACTACTTTCTCCAAAGTTCCTACGGACTTTTGTCCCAAATTGGACGTATATACGTTCAGTCTTGTCATATGCGGCTCACATTCGACGAATAACACCAAAATGAGCATCTGGCGGGTACCGTCCTAGAGCAGCTATTACGCAAGTTTTTACCTATAATCATAAAATTGAACCAACGGCTTTTGCTGCAGAATATAGCGACTTCTATTACATCCGCGTAACGTTTCCCGATAGTGATATCCCTGTTTAGGTGAATTATAATGTTAGTGTTTAATGTTGCTTCAGAAGAACTTTTTGCCTGAAATATTTTTAACTTTGCAGGATTCAAAGAAATTGTAATAATTAGTTTCCCCTCAAATTAATCCATTCATTTTATCTATTATTTGTAAAGTAATTGCAACCGCCAAATGTGAAATTGTCCTATAAACCAAACCGTTTGGTTATTTTAGGTCTGCCGGCCGCGGTGGCCGAGAGGACTGAGGCGCTCCAGTCGCGGTCTACACGGCCACTGCGGTCGGGGGTTCGAACCCCCCCACCCTTGGGTATGGATATTTGTGCCGTCCTAGTTCATAAGTAGTTTGTAAGCTTAGGGACTGATGACCCCGTAGTTAAGTCCCGTAAGTTCTATAAACATCTGAACATTTTTGAACATTTTAGGTCTATCGTCCATGGGCAGAACGCTTTCATCTGAAATCTGAAATATCTCCACGAAAGGCAGAGAAACGGACGGTTCTCTGTCATAGTATAGAGTAAGGCTCGCGTAGCCGGTCCTCTGTGGAGAGGTGGAATTATATGTTGAAGAAAGAAGTCATACATAAGAAACCTGCATATCAATTTTATTTTTCTCATGTATTTATATTTTTTCAGACTAATATTCGCCTTTACTTCTCACAAAATAATGAGATATATTTTTCTCTGTTAGTAGCTACCTTTGGTCGTTTCCGACCGCATTGCATTTTCCGTTGTCTCCAGATGGATCATACTTTGTCTCTGCCGGTCCCAGATTTCACGTCGAAAGAAAACATGTGCTCCACATCATTCATTTCACAGCAGGCGGTCGTATTTTTACTGTTGGTATATTTACTTGTACGAATATTGTCCGTAACCTTAAACAGTTTGCTCTTGCTGTTCGTCTCCTTAATATTGTTAAACACGTATTTTCCCTATAATTCTCCTCGTGAAGTGGTTGAAGTGCTGTGCTTTATTATTGTTATTACCATTAGTTTTTATTTTAAGTCGACCTTTTAATTTGTATTTCTTATTACCGTTACATTTGTTTGTTCAATATGTTCTCATATCCATTAACATAAGCGAGTTAGAGCTAATGTATAACGGTCATTTTTGTCTTGCTTCATCCGTATAAGTTCCTCTCAAAATGTGGAACACTTATTTTAACACCCTTCATTTGAAACTGATATGTAGGCAGAGGACATTCACGGATTACTCATTTATTAACTTCATTCATAATTATAATTTGGATCAAATTTATTTACAAATTTTGTACTCAGTCCATTTAATTTTTATAAAAGCGGTAAAATTGCAGCCTTGCGCATTCTACATTTGTTCGAAATCAATGAATAAGAGATACGTCAATACGTTTATTTACTGTCTTTTAACAAGCAACAGTGCAATTGCTTTCCTTAATACTGTTTTAAACCATTGCACAATTCATCTATCAATTTTAAACGTTGTAACACGTGTTTTATTAGGTTGCTTTATTGACTACTGTGCCGGCCGCGGTAGCCGAGGGAACTGAGGCGCTTCAGTCACGGTCTGCACGGCCACTACGGTCGGGGGTTCGAATCCCCCCTCGGGCATGGATATTTGTGCCGTCCTTAGTTGTAGGTAGTTCATAAGTAATTTGTAAGTTTAGGGACTTAATTAAGGTAACTCAGAACCGCGTGACAATTCAATATTTACTCGCATTCGTTTTTGCTACGGAGCGAGTTGGTGTAGTAGTAACACACTGGACTCATATTCGGCTGCACGGCGCATCGAACTAGCCTTTGGCCATTTGGGTTTGAGTTTTCCATGATTTTCCTAAATCAGTCTAGGCAAATGCCGGAATGGTCCCTGCGGCAGGGCACAGCCGTATTCCTTCCACATCCTTACCATAACAATCCGAACTTCTGCTTCGCTCTAATGACCCCCTTGTCGAGGGGACGTTAAATCGTAACCTTCCTTCTTTATTTCGTGTCTCGTGTGCAATAGAGCTTACATAGTTTATGTTTCGTGTGTTGGTACAAATTTTGCAAACATGTTTGTAGAGCTTATGGGACTTAACTACGGGGTCATCAGTCCCTAAACTTACAAACTACTTATGAACTAGCTAATACTAGGGATGGCAAAAATATCCATTCCCGAGGGGGGATTCGAACCCCCGACCGTAGTGGCCAAATTTTGCAGTTCACTTTAAATCAACTTCCCTATGAACCAGAGACCTTAAACTTTGAACTTAACCTAGAACTGGATGACACTGCTTCATTAACGCCATTTCTTAATTGGTGTTTGGTGGAGGGCACTTTTTATACAACTGCTGTTTCTGCCTGTTTCTCTTCCAGTCGTGAATGGTTCGTCGTTATCGAATGTCTCTGTTGTATTCTCATGAAAACTTTTGAAATTGAATGAAAAATTTCACACATACAAAATTTGAAAAGTGTAAAATAATCATTCAAATGGAAAATGCATATAAACGTGGTTTTAAAATAGACTAAGTACGTATAAAGTAACTTTTGTCCACTCGAAAATTGGTACCGTGTTAAACATAGTTCCAAAAAATATTCGAATTTTTAATAGCTATGTCAGGCATCATAGTAACACTGGAACATAAAGTGTACTTCCTTCATGAGTAATGCTAGCAGTAGCGTTTAGTTTCCACCGATTTGAAGGATAATTTATTTCATTAACTTTCTGAAGTCGATAAGAGGTATGACGCGGTGGCGGCAGACACGGTCGTTTTGGTAAATGTGGCACAACGAGCGAGCGAAGGCGCGCGCGTCTGGAAACGGAGAAGGTGGAGCGCGCCTGCTGGAGGGAAAGGATAGTTGTCGTTCTGAATAGACGAAGCCATCAAACGGAGTCTAACAGATGTTCGGCAGACCTCCCCGAACTTACGCTTTATGACTATAACATAAGAAATAAATGAAATTCACGAATTGCTTTGAACATTGGCATGGTTAGTAAATTAATGTCGTCCGCTATCTGCGACGATACCGATCGAATGATAATCTATCGACGTGAGATACCTGGCACCTAAAAGTCACCATTAAATTTGTACTCTGAAATCTATCACCGCGCTGTAATGAGCAAATTGCAATTAAAACTATATCTGCAACGCATCCGGCCATGAAAGTAAGTAACATTTTATGAAATCAACGAGGCAGCCAACAGTAAGATAGGTTCGGAATCTATTGAGCACGTCATCAAGGAACGTGCACAAAATTAGTGTTGGATTCAAATGGAACGCTATTTAACGTAACAAGATGTTCTACCAATAACAGGTCGCTTGTAATTTCCATATTGACCTGCGGACATATAATTTTATAAGGAAGCAAATTGGAAGGAAAGTGGACAAAATTTGAGTATTTAGGAAGACTTTTCTGCGACAAATTGTGAGTCTTTTTGTTAGTTAATGGAGTAAAGAAAACATAACGATAAGGCTTACCTAGGAATCAACCATAAACCGAGAAACAATACTGGTAATACGCTCAATGAGGTATTCATTGATTTTCCCTCTCTTTAAAATAGCTGGCCACGTGGCATATATGCAATTTGGAGAGCACAGTATCTCGAGCCTGAATGGAATTATAGATCCAAAGACGCAGGACGCCAGCAACAAAAACTCGTTCATCAGGCCACCAATGTAATCAAGATTTTTCAACGTCGCAGTACGACCTATTGTTTCGCAACATCGGCATCATGTGCATGATGTAGATGTGAGTCTGATACGTAATTCTGCAATCAGTTGTGTTTTTCTTCCCAACTGCATTAAATATTTTGAAAAATTAACATCATAATATGCACATTGTAGTAGTTAACTGAATTTGTGTTCAAGAGGGTTGTTTAATACATTAACTACTCCTACTCTCTTTCCGACTCCCATGAACCACAGACATTGCCGAGGTGGGGTGGCTTGCGTGCCTCAATGATACAGATAGCCGTACCGTAGGTGCAACCACAGCGGAGGGGTATCTGTGGAGAGGCCAGACAAACGTGTGGTTCCTGAAGAGGGGCAGCAGCCTTTTCAGTAGTTACAGGGGCAACAGTCTGGATGATTGACTGAGCTGGCCTTGTAACATCAGCTAATGTGGCTATGCCACACAGCTACTGCGAACGGCTGAAAGCAAGGGGAAACTACAGCCGTTACCTTTCCCGAGGACATGCAGCTCTACTGTATGAACATATGATGATGGCATCCTCTCGGGTAAAATATTCCGGAGGTAAAATAGTCCCCCATTCGGATCTCCGGGCGGGGACTACTCAGGAGGATGTGATCATCAGGAAAGACAATACTGGCATTCTACGGGTCGGAGCGTGGAATGTTAGATCCCTTAATAGAGTAGGAAAATTAGAAAATTTAAAAAGGGAAATGGATAGGTTGAATTTAGATATAGTGGGGATTAGTGAAGTTCGGTGGCAGGATGAACAGGATTTCTGGTCAGGTGAGTACAGGATTATAAATACAAAATCAATTGGGGGTATCACAGGAGTAGGATTGATAATGAATAAGAAAACAGGAATGCGGGTAAACTATTATGACCAGCACAGTGATCGCATTATCATTGTCAAGATAGATACGAAGCCAACACCGACAACAGTAGTACAGGTTTATATGCCAACTAGCTCTGCCGATGATGAGGAAATCGAAGAAATATATGAGGAGCTAAAGAAAATTATTCAGACAATTAAGGGAGAGGAAAACTTAATTGTTATGGGGGACTGGAATTCGGTAGTAGGACAAGGAAGGGAAGATAGTAGGAGAATATGGTCTGGGCAAAAGGAATGGTGAGGAAGCCGCCTGGTAGAATTTTGCACGGAACATAATTTAGTTATAAGAAACACCTGGTTCAAGAATCACAAAAGAAGGTTGTATACGTGGAAGAGACCAGGGACACCGGGAGATACCAGATAGATTTTATAATGGTAAGACATAGATTTCGGAACCAGGTTCTACAGTGTAAGACATACCCAGGGGCAAATACAGACTCTGACCATAACTTGTTGGTTATGAACTGTAGGCTGAAACTAAAGAAACTACAAAAAGGTAGGAAAATAAGGAGATGGGACCTGGATAAATTGAAGGAACCTGAAGTTCTTAAGAATTTCAGAGGGAGCTTTAGGCAGCAATTGACAGAAACAAGGGAAAATAAAACAGTAGAGGAGGAATGGGTAAAATTGAGAGATGAAATAGTGAAAGTAGCAGAGGACAAAATAGGTAGAAAGGCAAGACCTAAAAAAAAATCCTTGGATATCACAGGAGATACTAAATTTAATCGATGAAAGGAGAAAATATAAAAATGCAGTAAATGAAACAGGCAAAATGGAGTACAGACGACTAAGAATTGAGATTGACAGGAAGTGTAAAATAACTAAGCAGGATTAGCTAGAAGGCAAATGCAAGGATGTAGAAGAATGTATAAATAGGGGGAAAATAGATACAGCCTACAGGAAAATAAAAGAAACATTTGGAGATAAGAAAAACAGCTCTATGAATATCAAGGACACTGATGGAAAACCAGTTCTCAGCAAAGAAGGGAAAGCTGAAAGTTGGAAAGAGTATATAGAGGGGCTCTACAAAGGAAATGAACTTCGAGACAATATTGTAGGAAGGGAAGAGGATGTAGATGAAGATGAAATAGGAGATATTGTACTGAGAGAAGAATTTGACAGTGCCCTGAAAGACCTAAGTCGAAACAAGGCCCCTGGAGTAGATGATATGCCCTCGGAGCTACTGAAGTCTCTGGGAGAACCAGCCATGACAAACCTGTTTCACCTGGTGTGTAAGATGTATGAGAGAGGCGAAGTACCCTCAGACTTTAAGAAAAATGTTATAATCCCCATTCCAAAGAAAGCAGGTGCAGACAGGTGTGAAAACTACAGAACCATCAGTTTAATAAGTCATGGTTGCAAAACATTAAAACGAATTATGTACGGAAGGATGGAAAAACTGGTAGAAGCCGACCTCGGGGAAGATCAGTTTGGGTTCAGGAGAAATGTAGGAACTCGGGAGACGATACTCACTTTACGGCTTATCTTAGAAGATAGATGAAGAAAAGGCAAACCTACATTTCTAGCTTTTGTAGATTTGGAGAAGGCTTTTGACAATGTTGATTGGAATAAACTCTTTCAAGTTCTGAAGCAAGCAGGAGTAAAATATAGGGAGCGTAAGGTTATTTACAACTTGTACAAAAACCAGACAGCGGTTGTCAGAGTTGAAGGGCATGAAAGGGATGCAGTGGTTGGGAAGGGAGTAAGACAGGGTTGTAGCCTTTCTCCAATGTTATTCAATTTGTACATTGAACAAGCTATAAAGGAAGGCAAGGAGAAATTTGGTGAAGGAATAAAAGTTCAGGGGGAAGAATTAAAACATTGCGTTTTGCCGACGACACAGTAATTATGTCAGATACAGCAAAGGACCTGTAAGAGCAATTGAACGGAATGGACAGTGTGCTGAAAGGTGCATATAAGATGAACATTAACAAGAGCAAAACTAGGGTAATGGAGTGCAGTCTAAGAAAATCAGGTGATGCTGAAGGAATTAGATTGGGAAACGAAGCAATAAAGGTGGTAGATGGGTTTCGTTACTTGGGCAGTAAAATAACAAATGATGGTCGCAGTACAGAGGATATAAAATGCAGAACGGCAATGGGTAAAAAAGCGTTTTTGAAAAAGAGAAATTTGTTAACATCGAATATTGATTTAAGCGTAAGGAAGTCCTTTCTGAGGACATTTGTATGGAGTGTTGCCTTGTATGGGAGTTAGACATGGACGATAAACAGTGCGGACAGGAAGAGGATTGAGGCTTTTGAAATATGGTGCTACAGAAGAATGCTGAAGATTAGGTGGGTGGATCGCGTAACTAATGAGGAGGTACTGAACAGAATTGGGGAGAAAAAAAATTCTGGTGTACCGTGACTAAAAGAAGGGATAGATTGGTGGGACACATTCTTAGACATAAAGAAATTGTGAATTTAGCATTAGAAGGAAGTGTGTGGGGTAAAAATTGCAGAGGAACACCAAGAGATGGATACAGTAAGCAGATTCAAATAGATGTAGGTTGCCGTTCTTATGTGGAGATGAAGAGGCTTGCTCTTGCCTGTTAAGATAGATACGTGCCGTGCCGTTCGCAGGCCGGGCCCAGTCCATTCGGTCTCTTAACACAAGTACGTCCCGTGCCGTTGGCAGCCGGGCCCAGTCCACTCGGCCTCTTAAAACACGTACGTGCAGTGTCGTTCGCAGGCCAGGTCCAGTCCACTCGGCCTCTTAACATTCCCGTTTGCAGGCCGGGCCCAGTCCACTCGGGCTCTTAACACACGTACGTGCCGTGCCGTTCGCAGGCCGGGCCCAGTCCACTGGGCCTCTTAACACACGTACGTGCCGTGTCGTTCGCAGGCCAGGTCCAGTCCACTCGGCCTCTTAACATTCCCGTTTACAGGCCGGGCCCAGTCCACTGGGCCTCTTAACACACGTACGTCCCGTGCCGTTCGCAGGCCGGGCCCAGCCCACTACGCCTCTTAACACACGTACGTGCCGTGCCATTCGCAGGCCGGGTCCAGTCCACCCGGCCTCTTAACATTCCCGTTTGCAGGCCGGGCCCAGTCCACTCGGCCTCTTAACACACGTACGTGCCGTGCCGTTCGCAGGCCGGGCCCAGTCCACTGGGCCTCTTAACACACGTACGTCCCGTGCCGTTGGCAGGCCGGGCCCAGTCCACTCGGCCTCTTAACATTGCCGTTGGCAGGCAGGGCCCAGTCCACTCGGCCTCTTAACACACGTACGTCCCGTGCCGTTGGCAGGCCGGGCCCAGTTCACTCGGCCTATTAACATTGCCGTTCGCAGGCCGGGCCCAGTCCACTGGGCCTCTTAACACACGTACGTCCCGTGACGTTCGCAGGCCGGGACCAGTCCACTGGGCCTCTTAACACACATACGTGCCGTGCCGTTCGCAGGCCGGGCCCAGTCCACTCGGCCTCTTAACATTGCCGTTGGCAGGCAGGGCCCAGTCCACTCGGCCTCTTAACACACGTACGTCCCATACCGATGGCAGGCCGGGCCCAGTTCACTCGGCCTCTTAACATTGCCGTTCGCAGGCCGGGCCCAGTCCACTGCGCCTCTTAACACACGTACGTCCCGTGCCGTTCGCAGGCCGGGACCAGTCCACTGGGCCTCTTAACACACATACGTGCCGTGCCGTTCGCAGGCCGGGCCCAGTCCACTCGGCCTCTTAACATTGCCGTTGGCAGGCCGGGCCCAGTTCACTCGGCCTCTTAACATTGCCGTTCGCAGGCCGGGCCCAGTCCACTGGGCCTCTTAACACACGTACGTCCCGTGCCGTTCGCAGGCCGGGACCAGTCCACTGGGCATCTTAACACACATATGTGCCGTGCCGTTCGCAGGCCGGGCGCAGCCCACTCGGCCTCTTAACATTGTCGTTGGCAGGCAGGGCCCAGTTCACTCGGCCTCTTAACACTGCCGTTCGCAGGCCGGGCCCAGTCCACTCGGCCTCTTAAAACGCGTACGTGCCGTGCCGTTCGCAGGCCGGGCGCAGCCCACTGCGCCTCTTAACACACATACGTGCCGTGCCGTTCGCAGGCCGGGCCCAGTACACTCGGCCTCTTAATATTGTCGTTGGCAGGCAGGGCCCAGTCCACTCGGCCTCTTAACACACGTACGTCCTGTGCCGTTCGCAGGCCAGGCCCAGTCCACTCGGCCTCTTAACATTGTCGTTGGCAGGCAGGGCCCAGTCCACTCGGCCTCTTAACACACGTACGTCCTGTGCCGTTGGCAGGCTGGGCCCAGTTCACTCGGCCTCTTAACATTGCCGTTCGCAGGCCGGGCCCAATCCACTCGGACTCTTAACACGTGTACGTCCCGTGCCGTTCGCAGGCCGGCACCAGTCCACTGGGCCTCTTAACACACATACGTGCCGTGCCGTTCGCAGGCCGGGCCCAGTCCACTCGGCCTCTTAACATTGCCGTTGGCAGGCAGGGCCCAGTCCACTCGGCCTCTTAACACACGTACGTCCCGTGCCGTTGGCAGGCCGGGCCCAGTTCACTCGGCCTCTTAACATTGCCGTTCGCAGGCCGGGCCCAGTCCACTGGGCCTCTTAACACACGTACGTCCCGTGCCGTTCGCAGGCCGGGACCAGTCCACTGGGCATCTTAACACACATACGTGCCGTGCCGTTCGCAGGCCGGGCGCAGCCCACTCGGCCTCTTGACATTGTCGTTGGCAGGCAGGGCCCAGTTCACTCGGCCTCTTAACACTGCCGTTCGCAGGCCGGGCCCAGTCCACTCGGCCTCTTAACACGCGTACCTGCCGTGCCGTTCGCAGGCCGGGCGCAGCCCACTGCGCCTCTTAACACACATACGTGCCGTGCCGTTCGCAGGCCGGGCCCAGTCCACTCGGCCTCTTAATATTGTCATTGGCAGGCAGGGCCCAGTCCACTCGGCCTCTTAACACACGTACGTCCTGTGCCGTTCGCAGGCCAGGCCCAGTCCACTCGGCCTCTTAACATTGTCGTTGGCAGGCAGGGCCCAGTCCACTCGGCCTCTTAACACACGTACGTCCTGTGCCGTTGGCAGGCCGGGCCCAGTTCACTCGGCCTCTTAACATTGCCGTTCGCAGGCCGGGCCCAGTCCACTCGGACTCTTAACACGCGTACGTGCCGTGCCGTTCGCAGGCCGGGCGCAGCCCACTGCGCCTCTTAACACACATACGTGCCGTGCCGTTTGCAGGCCGGGCCCAGTCCACTCGGCCTCTTAACATTGCCGTTGGCAGGCAGGGCCCAGTCCACTCGACCTCTTAACACATGTACGTCCCGTGCCGTTGGCAGGCCGGGACCAGTTCACTCGGCCTCTTAACATTGCCGTTCGCAGGCCGGGCCCAGTCCACTGGGCCTCTTAACACCCGTACGTCCCGTGCCGTTCGCAGGCCGGGACCAGTCCACTGGGCCTCTTAACACACATACGTGCCGTGCCGTTCGCAGGCCGGGCCCAGTCCACTCGGCCTCTTAATATTGTCATTGGCAGGCAGGGCCCAGTCCACTCGGCCTCTTAACACACGTACGTCCTGTGCCGTTCGCAGGCCAGGCCCAGTCCACTCGGCCTCTTAACATTGCCGTTGGCAGGCAGGGCCCAGTCCACTCGGCCTCTTAACACACGTACGTCCCGTGCCGTTGGCAGGCCGGGCCCAGTTCACTCGGCCTCTTAACATTGCCGTTCGCAGGCCGGGCCCAGTCCACTGGGCCTCTTAACACACGTACGTCCCGTGCCGTTCGCAGGCCGGGACCAGTCCACTGGGCCTCTTAACACACATACGTGCCGTGCCGTTCGCAGGCCGGGCCCTGTCCACTCGGCCTCTTAACATTGTCGTTGCCAGGCAGGGACCAGTCCACTCGGACTCTTAACACACGTACGTTCCGTGCCGTTGGCAGGCCGGGCCCAGTCCACTCGGCCTCTTAACATTGCCGTCGGCAGGCAGGGCCCAGTCCACTAGGCCTCTTAACACACATACGTCCCGTGCCGTTGGCAGGCCGGGCCCAGTCCACTGGGCCTCTTAACACACGTACGTCCCGTGCCGTTCGCAGGCCTGGACCAGTCCACTGGGCCTCTTAACACACATACGTGCCGTGCCGTTCGCAGGCCGGGCCCAGTCCACTCGGCCTCTTAACATTGCCGTTGGCAGGCAGGGCCCAGTCCACTCGGCCTCTTAACACACGTACGTCCCGTGCCGTTCGCAGGCCGGGACCAGCCCACTGCGCCTCTTAACACACATACGTGCCGTGCCGTTCGCAGGCCGGGACCAGTCCACTGGGCCTCTTAACACACGTACGTGCCGTGCCGTTCGCAGGCCGGGACCAGTCCACTGGGCCTCTTAACACACGTACGTGCCGTGCCGTTCGCAGGCCGGGCCCAGTCCATTCGGCCTCTTAACATTGTCGTTGGGCTGGCACAGCCCAGTCCACTGAGCCTCTTAACACACGTACGACCAGTGCCGTTGGCAGGCCGGGCCCAGTTAACTCGGCCTCTTAACATTGTCGTTCGCAGGCCGGGCCCAGTCCACTGGGCCTCTTAACACACGTACGTGCCGTGCCATTCGCAGGCCGGGCCCAGTCCACTGGGCCTCTTAACACACGTACGTGCCGTGCGGTTCGCAGGCCGGGCCCAGTTCACTCGGCCTCTTAACATTGTCGTTGGGCTGGCACGGCCCAGTCCACTCAGCCTCTTAACACACGTACGACCAGTGCCGTTGGCAGGCCGGGCCCAGTTCACTCGGCCTCTTAACATCGTCGTTCGCAGGCCGGGCCCAGTCCACTGGGCCTCTTAACACACGTACGTGCCGTGCCGTTCGCAGGCCGGGCCCAGTTCACTCGGCCTCTTAACATTGTCGTTCGCAGGCCGGGCGCAGCCCACTGCGCCTCTTAACACACATACGTGCCGTGCCGTTCGCATGCCGGGCCCAGTCCACTCGGCCTCTTAACATTGTCGTTCGCAGGCCGGGCGCAGCCCACTGCGCCTCTTAACACACATACGTGCCGTGCCGTTCGCAGGCAGGGCCCAGTTCAATCGGCCTCTTAACATTGTCGTTCGCAGGCCGGGCGCAGCCCACTGCGCCTCTTAACACACATACGTGCCGTGCCGTTCGCAGGCCGGGCCCAGTCCACTCGGCCTCTCAACATTGTCGTTGGCAGGCAGGGCCCAGTCCACTCGGCCTCTAAACACACGTACGTCCCGTGCCGTTGGCAGGCCGGGCCCAGTCCACTCGGCCTCTTAAAATTGCCGTTGGCAGGCAGGGCCCAGTCCACTCGGCCTCTTAACACACGTATGTCCCGTGCCGTTGGCAGGCCGGGCCCAGTTCACTCGGCCTCTTAACATTGCCGTTCGCAGGCCGGGCCCAGTCCACTCGGCCTCTTAACACGCGTACGTGCCGTGCCATTCGCAGGCCGGGTCCAGTCCACTTGGCCTCTTAACACACGTACGTGCCGTGCCATTCGCAGGCCGGGCCCAGTCCACTGGGCCTCTTAACACACGTACGTCCCGTGCCGTTCGCAGGCCGGGCCCAGTCCACTGGGCCTCTTAACACACGTACGTCCCGTGCCGTTCGCAGGCCGGGCCCAGTCCACTGGGCCTCTTAACACACGTACGTCCCGTGCCGTTCGCAGGCCGGGCCCAGCCCACTACGCCTCTTAACACACGTACGTGCCGTGCCGTTCGCAGGCCGGGCCCAGTCCACTCGGCCACTTAACATAAGTACTTGCCATGCAGTTCGCAGGCCGCGCCCAGTCCACTCGGCCTCTTAACACACGTACGTCCCGTGCCATTCGCAGGCCGGGTCCAGTCCACTCGGCCTCTTAACACACGTACGTGCCGTGCCGTTCGCAGGCCAGGTCCAGTCCACTCGGCCTCTTAACATTCCCATTCGCAGGCCGGGCCCAGTCCACTGGGCCTCTTAACACACGTACGTCCCGTGCCGTTCGCAGGCTGGGCCCAGCCCACTACGCCTCTTAACACACGTACGTGCCGTGCCGTTCGCAGGCCGGGCCCAGTCCACTCGGCCACTTAACATAAGTATGTGCCATGCAGTTCGCAGGCCGGGCCCAGTCCACTCGGCCTCTTAACACATGAACGTGCCGTGCGGTTCGCAGGCCGGGCCCAGTCCTCTCCGCCTCTTAACTGGGCCTCTTAACACACGTACGTGCCGTTCCGTTCGCAGGCCGGGCCCACTCCACACGGCCTCTTAACATTGCCGTTGGCAGGCCAGGTCCAGTCCACTGGGCCTCTTAACATTGCCGTTTGCAGGCCGGGCCCAGTCCACTCGGCCTCTTAACATTGCTGGCCGGGCCCAGTCCACTGGGCCTCTTAACACACGTACGTCCCGTGCCGTTGGCAGGTCGGGCCCAGTCCACTTGGCCTCTTAACACACGTACGTGCCGTGCGGTTCGCAGGCCGGGCCCAGTCCTCTCCGCCTCTTAACTGGGCCTCTTAACACACGTACGTGCCGTTCCGTTCGCAGGCCGGGCCCACTCCACACGGCCTCTTAACATTGCCGTTGTCAGGCCAGGTCCAGTCCACAAGGCCTCATAACATTGCCGTTAGCAGTCCAGGTCCAGTCCACTCGGCCTCTTAACATTGCTGGCCGGGCCCAGTCCACTGGGCCTCTTAACACACGTACATGCCGTGCCGTTCGCAGGCCGGGCCCAGACCACTGGGCCTCTTAACACACGTACGTCCCGTGCCGTTGGCAGGCCGGGCCCAGTCCACTTGGCCTCTTAACACACGTACGTGCCGTGCGGTTCGCAGGCCAGGTCCAGTCCACTCGGCCTCTTAACATTGCCGTTCGCACGCCGGGCCCAGGCCACTCGGCCTCTTAACAAACGTACGTGCCGTGCCGTTCGCAGGCCGGGCCCAGTCCACTGGGCCTCTTAACACACGTACGTCCCGTGCCATTGGCAGGCTGGGCCCAGTTCACTCGGCCTCTTAACACACGTACGTGCCGTGCCGTTCGCAGGCCAGATCCAGTCCACTCGGCCTCTTAACATTGCCATTCGCAGGCCGGGCCCAGACCACTAGGCCTCTTACCACACGTACATCCTGTGCCAATCGCAGGCCGGGACTAATCCTCACTGCCTCTCAACACACATACACGCCGTGCCGTTCGCAGGCCGGGCCCAGCCCACTACGCCTCTTAACACACGGACGTGCCGTGCCGTTCGCAGGCCGGGTCCAGTCTACTCGGCATCTTAACATTGCTGGCCGGGCCCAGTCCACTGGGCCTCTTAACACACGTACATGCCGTGCCGTTCGCAGGCCGGGCCCAGTCCACTGGGCCTCTTAACACACATACGTCCCGTGCCGTTGGCAGGCCGGGCCCAGTCCACTTGGCCTCTTAACACACGTACGTGCCGTGCGGTTCGTAGGCCAGGTCCAGTCCACTCGGCCTCTTAACATTGCCGTTCGCAGGCCGGGCCCAGTCCTCTCCGCCTCTTAAGTGGGCCTCTTAACACACGTACGTGCCGTTCCGTTCGCAGTCCGGGCCCACTCCACACGGCCTCTTAACATTGCCGTTGGCAGGCCAGGTCCAGTCCACTCGGCCTCTTAACATTGCCGTTTGCAGGCCAGGACCAGTCCACTCGGCCTCTTAACATTGCCGTTTGCAGGCCAGGACCAGTCCACTCGGCCTCTTAACATTGCCGTTCGCAGGCCGGGCCCACTCCACACGGCCTCTTAATATTGCCGTTGGCAGGCCAGGTCCAGTCCACTCGGCCTCTTAACATTGCCGTTTGCAGGCCGGGCCCAGTCCTCTCCGCCTCTTAACTGGGCCTCTTAACACACGTACGTGCCGTGCTGTTCGCAGGCCGGGCCCAGTCCACTGGGCCTCGTAACACACGTACGTCTTGTGCCATTGGCAGGCCGGGCCCAGTTCACGCGGCCTCTTAACACACGTACGTGCCGTGCCGTTCGCAGGCCAGATCCAGTCCACTCGGCCTCTTAACATTGCCATTCGCAGGCCGGGCCCAGTCCACTCGGCCTCTTAACACACGTACGTGCCGTGCGGTTGGCAGGCCGGGCCCAGTCCTCTCCGCCTCTTAACTGGGCCTCTTAACACACGTACGTGCCGTTCCGTTCGCACGCCGGGCCCACTCCACACGGCCTCTTAACATTGCCGTTGGCAGGCCAGGTCCAGTCCACTCGGCCTCTTAACATTGCCGTTTGCAGGCCGGGCCCAGTCCTCTCCGCCTCTTAACTGGGCCTCTTAACACACGTACGTGCCGTTCCGTTCGCTGGCCGGGCCCACTCCACACGGCCTCTTAACATTGCCGTTGGCAGGCCAGGTCCAGTCCACTCGGCCTCTTAACATTGCTGTTTGCGGGCCGGGCCCAGTCCACTCGGCCTCTCAACAAACGTACGTGCCGTGTCGTTCGCAGACCAGGTCCAGTCCACTCGGCCTCTTAACATTCCCATTCGCACTCCGGGCCCAGTCCACTCGGCCTCTTAACACACGTACCTGCCGTGCCGTTGGCAGGCCGGGCCCAGTCCACTGGGCCTCTTATTACACGTACGTCCCCGCCGTTGGCAGGCCGGGCCCAGTTCACTCGGCCTCTTAACACACGTACTTGCCATGCCGTTCGCAGGCCAGATCCAGTCCACTCGGCCTCTTAACATTGCCATTCGCAGGCCGGGCCCAGTCCACTCGGCCTCTTAACACACGTACGTCCTGTGCCGTTGGCAGGCCGGTACCAGTCCACTCGGCCTCTTAACACACGTACGTGCCGCGCCGTTGGCAGGCCGGGCCCAGTCCACTGGGCCTCTTATTACACGAACGTCCCCGCCGTTCGCAGGCCGGGCCCAGTTCACTCGGCCTCTTAACACACGTACGTGCCATGCCGTTGGCAGGCCGGGACCAGTCCACTCGGCCTCTTAACACACGTACGTCCTGTGCCGTTGGCAGGCCGGTACCAGTCCACTCGGCCTCTTAACACACGTACGTGCTGCGCCGTTCGCAGGCCGGTCCCAGTCCACTCGGCCTCTTAACACACGAACGTGCCGTGCCGTTCGCAGGCCGGGCCCAGTCTACTCGGCCTCTTAACATTGCAGGCCGGGCCCAGTCCACTCTGCCTCTTAACACACGTACGATCCGTGCCTTTCGCAGGCCGGGCGCAGTCCACTCGGCCTGTTAACACTAGTACGTGCCGTGCCGTTCGCAGGCCAGGCCCAGTCTACTCGGCCTCTTAACATTGCAGGCCGGGCCCAGTCCACTCGGCCTCTTAACACACGTACGTGCCGTGCCGTTCGCAGGCCGGGCCCAGTCCACTCTGCCTCTTGACACACGTACGTGCCGTACAGTTCGCAGGCCGGGCGCAGTCCACTCGGCCTGTTAACATTGCAGGCCGGGCCCAGTCCACTCTGCGTCTTAACACACGTACGTGCCGTACCGTTCGCAGGCCGGGCGCAGTCCACTCGGCCTGTTAACATTGCAGGCCGGGCCCAGTCCACTCTGCCTCTTAACACACGTACGTGCCGTGCTGTTCGCAGGCCGGGCGCAGTCTACTCGGCCTGTTAACACACGTACATGCCGTGCCGTTCGCAGGCCGTGCCCAGTCCACTCGGCCTCTTAACACACGTACGTGCCGTGCCGTTCGCAGGCGAGATCCAGTCCACTCGGCCTCTTAACATTGCCATTCGCAGGCCGGGCCCAGTCCACTCGGCCTCTTAACACACGTACGTGCCGTGCCGTTGGCAGGCCGGGACCAGTCCACTCGGCCTCTTAACACACGTACGTCCTGTGCCGTTGGCAGGCCGGTACCAGTCCACTCGGCCTCTTAACACACGTACGTGCTGCGCCGTTCGCAGGCCGGTCCCAGTCCACTCGGCCTCTTAACACACGAACGTGCCGTGCCGTTCGCAGGCCGGGCCCAGTCTACTCGGCCTCTTAACATTGCAGGCCGGGCCCAGTCCACTCTGCCTCTTAACACACGTACGATCCGTGCCGTTCGCAGGCCGGGCGCAGTCCACTCGGCCTGTTAACACTAGTACGTGCCGTGCCGTTCGCAGGCCAGGCCCAGTCTACTCGGCCTCTTAACATTGCAGGCCGGGCCCAGTCCACTCGGCCTCTTAACACACGTACGTGCCGTGCCGTTCGCAGGCCGGGCCCAGTCCACTCTGCCTCTTGACACACGTACGTGCCGTACAGTTCGCAGGCCGGGCGCAGTCCACTCGGCCTGTTAACATTGCAGGCCGGGCCCAGTCCACTCTGCGTCTTAACACACGTACGTGCCGTACCGTTCGCAGGCCGGGCGCAGTCCACTCGGCCTGTTAACATTGCAGGCCGGGCCCAGTCCACTCTGCCTCTTAACACACGTACGTGCCGTGCCGTTCGCAGGCCGGGCGCAGTCTACTCGGCCTGTTAACACACGTACATGCCGTGCCGTTCGCAGGCCGTGCCCAGTCCACTCGGCCTCTTAACACACGTACGTGCCGTGCCGTTCGCAGGCCAGAACCAGACCACTCGGCCTCTTAACATTGCCATTCGCAGGACGGGCCCAGACCACTAGGCCTCTTACCACACGTACATCCTGTGCCAATCGCAGGCCGGGACTAATCCTCACTGCCTCTCAACACACATACACGCCGTGCCGTTCGCAGGCCGGGCCCAGCCCACTACGCCTCTTAACACACGGACGTGCCGTGCCGTTCGCAGGCCGGGTCCAGTCTACTCGGCATCTTAACATTGCTGGCCGGGCCCAGTCCACTGGGCCTCTTAACACACGTACATGCCGTGCCGTTCGCAGGCCGGGCCCAGTCCACTGGGCCTCTTAACACACATACGTCCCGTGCCGTTGGCAGGCCGGGCCCAGTCCACTTGGCCTCTTAACACACGTACGTGCCGTGCGGTTCGTAGGCCAGGTCCGGTCCACTCGGCCTCTTAACATTGCCGTTCGCAGGCCGGGCCCAGTCCTCTCCGCCTCTTAAGTGGGCCTCTTAACACACGTACGTGCCGTTCCGTTCGCAGTCCGGGCCCACTCCACACGGCCTCTTAACATTGCCGTTGGCAGGCCAGGTCCAGTCCACTCGGCCTCTTAACATTGCCGTTTGCAGGCCAGGACCAGTCCACTCGGCCTCTTAACATTGCCGTTTGCAGGCCAGGACCAGTCCACTCGGCCTCTTAACATTGCCGTTCGCAGGCCGGGCCCACTCCACACGGCCTCTTAATATTGCCGTTGGCAGGCCAGGTCCAGTCCACTCGGCCTCTTAACATTGCCGTTTGCAGGCCGGGCCCAGTCCTCTCCGCCTCTTAACTGGGCCTCTTAACACACGTACGTGCCGTGCTGTTCGCAGGCCGGGCCCAGTCCACTGGGCCTCGTAACACACGTACGTCTTGTGCCATTGGCAGGCCGGGCCCAGTTCACGCGGCCTCTTAACACACGTACGTGCCGTGCCGTTCGCAGGCCAGATCCAGTCCACTCGGCCTCTTAACATTGCCATTCGCAGGCCGGGCCCAGTCCATTCGGCCTCTTAACACACGTACGTGCCGTGCGGTTGGCAGGCCGGGCCCAGTCCTCTCCGCCTCTTAACTGGGCCTCTTAACACACGTACGTGCCGTTCCGTTCGCACGCCGGGCCCACTCCACACGGCCTCTTAACATTGCCGTTGGCAGGCCAGGTCCAGTCCACTCGGCCTCTTAACATTGCCGTTTGCAGGCCGGGCCCAGTCCTCTCCGCCTCTTAACTGGGCCTCTTAACACACGTACGTGCCGTTCCGTTCGCTGGCCGGGCCCACTCCACACGGCCTCTTAACATTGCCGTTGGCAGGCCAGGTCCAGTCCACTCGGCCTCTTAACATTGCTGTTTGCGGGCCGGGCCCAGTCCACTCGGCCTCTCAACAAACGTACGTGCCGTGTCGTTCGCAGACCAGGTCCAGTCCACTCGGCCTCTTAACATTCCCGTTCGCACTCCGGGCCCAGTCCACTCGGCCTCTTAACACACGTACGTGCCGTGCCGTTCGCAGGCCGGGCCCAGTCCACTGGGCCTCTTATTACACGTACGTCCCCGCCGTTGGCAGGCCGGGCCCAGTTCACTCGGCCTCTTAACACACGTACGTGCCGTGCCGTTCGCAGGCCAGATCCAGTCCACTCGGCCTCTTATCATTGCCATTCGCAGGCCGGGCCCAGTCCACTCGGCCTCTTAACACACGTACCTGCCGTGCCGTTAGCAGGCAGGGCCCAGTCCACTGGGCCTCTTATTACACGTACGTCCCCGCCGTTGGCAGGCCGGGCCCAGTTCACTCGGCCTCTTAACACACGTACTTGCCATGCCGTTCGCAGGCCAGATCCAGTCCACTCGGCCTCTTAACATTGCCATTCGCAGGCCGGGCCCAGTCCACTCGGCCTCTTAACACACGTACGTCCTGTGCCGTTGGCAGGCCGGTACCAGTCCACTCGGCCTCTTAGCACACGTACGTGCCGCGCCGTTGGCAGGCCGGGCCCAGTCCACTGGGCCTCTTATTACACGAACGTCCCCGCCGTTGGCAGGCCGGGCCCAGTTCACTCGGCCTCTTAACACACGTACGTGCCGTGCCGTTCGCAGGCGAGATCCAGTCCACTCGGCCTCTTAACATTGCCATTCGCAGGCCGGGCCCAGTCCACTCGGCCTCTTAACACACGTACGTGCCGTGCCGTTGGCAGGCCGGGACAAGTCCACTCGGCCTCTTAACACACGTACGTCCTGTGCCGTTGGGAGGCCGGTACCAGTCCACTCGGCCTCTTAACACACGTACGTGCCGTGCCGTTCGCAGGCCGGGCCCAGTCTACTCGGCCTCTTAACATTGCAGGCCGGGCCCAGTCCACTCGGCCTCTTAACACACGTACGTGCCGTGCCGTTCGCAGGCCGGGCCCAGTCCACTCTGCCTCTTGACACACGTACGTGCCGTACAGTTCGCAGGCCGGGCGCAGTCCACTCGGCCTGTTAACATTGCAGGCCGGGCCCAGTCCACTCTGCGTCTTAACACACGTACGTGCCGTACCGTTCGCAGGCCGGGCGCAGTCCACTCTGCCTGTTAACATTGCAGGCCGGGCCCAGTCCACTCTGCCTCTTAACACACGTACGTGCCGTGCCGTTCGCAGGCCGGGCGCAGTCTACTCGGCCTGTTAACACACGTACATGCCGTGCCGTTCGCAGGCCGTGCCCAGTCCACTCGGCCTTTTAACACACGTACGTGCCGTGCCTTTCGCAGGCCGGGCCCAGTCCACTCGGCCTGTTAACACACGTACGTGCCGTGCCGTTCGGAGTCCGGGCTCAGTCTACTCGGCCTCTTAACATTGCAGGCTGGGCCCAGTCCACTCTGCCTCTTAACAGACGTACGTGCCGTGCCGTTCGCAGGCCGGGCCCAGTCCACTCGGCCTCTTAACACACGTACGTGCCGTGCCGTTCGCAGGCCAGGTCCAGTCCACTCTGCCTCTTAACATTGCCGTTGGCAGGCCGGGCCCAGTCCACTCGGCCTCTTAACACATGTACGTGCCGTGCCGTTCGCATGCCGGGCCCAGTCCACTCGGCCTCTTAACACACGTACGTGCCGTGCCGTTCGCAGGCCAGGTCCAGTCCACTCTGCCTCTTAACATTGCCGTTGGCAGGCAGGGCCCAGTCCACTCGGCCTCTTAACACATGTACGTGCCGTGCCGTTCGCAGGCCGGGCCCAGTCCACTCGGCCTGTTAACACACGTACGTGTCGTGCCGTTCGCAGGTCGGGCCCAGTCCACTGGGCCTTTTAACACACGTATGTGCCGTGCCGTTCGCAGGCCGGGCCCACTCCACTCGTCCTCTTAACACACGTACGTGCCGTGCCGTTCGCAGGCCGGGCCCAGTCCACTCGGCCTCTTAACACATGTACGTGCCGTGCCGTTCGCAGGCCGGGCCCAGTCCACTGGGCCTCTTAACACACGTACGTGTCGTGCCGTTCGCAGGCCGGGCCCAGTCCACTGGGCCTCTTAACACACGTACGTGTCGTGCCGTTCGCAGGCCGGGCCCAGTCCACTGGGCCTCTTAACACACGTACGTGTCGTGCCGTTCGCAGGCCGGGCCCAGTCCACTCGGCCTGTTAACACACGTACGTGTCGTGCCGTTCGCAGGCCGGGCCCAGTCCACTGGGCCTCTTAACACACGTACGTGTCGTGCCGTTCGCAGGCCGGGCCCAGTCCACTGGGCCTCTTAACACACGTACGTGCCGTGCCGTTCGCAGGCCGGGCCCAGTCCACTCGGCCTCTTAACACATGTACGTGCCGTGCCGTTCGCAGGCCGGGCCCAGTCCACTCGGCCTGTTAACACATGTACGTGCCGTGCCGTTCGCAGGCCGGGCCCAGTCCACTCGGCCTGTTAACACACGTACGTGTCGTGCCGTTCGCAGGCCGGGCCCAGTCCACTGGGCCTCTTAACACACGTACGTGCCGTGCCGTTCGCAGGCCGGGCCCAGTCCACTCGGCCTCTTAACACACGTACGTGCCGTGCCGTTCGCAGGCCGGGCCCAGTCCACTCGGCCTCTTAACACATGTACGTGCCGTGCCGTTCGCAGGCCGGGCCCAGTCCACTCGGCCTGTTAACACACGTACGTGTCGTGCCGTTCGCATGCCGGGCCCAGTCCACTGGGCCTGTTAACACACGTACGTCCCGTGCCGTTGGCAGGCCGGGCCAAGTCCACTCGGCCTCTTCACACACGTACGTGCCGTGCCGTTCGCAGGCCGGGCCCAGTCTACTCGGCCTCTTAACATTGCAGGCCGGGCCCAGTCCACTCTGCCTCTTAACACACGTACGTGCCGTGCCGTTCGCAGGCCGGGCCCAGTCCACTCGTCCTCTTAACACACGTACGTGCCGTGCCGTTCGTAGGCCGGGCCCAGTCTACTCGGCCTCTTAACACACGTACGTGCCGTGCCGTTCGCATGCCGGGCCCAGTCCACTGGGCCTGTTAACACACGTACGTCCCGTGCCGTTGGCAGGCCGGGCCAAGTCCACTCGGCCTCTTCACACACGTACGTGCCGTGCCGTTCGCAGGCCGGGCCCAGTCCACTCGGCCTCTTAACACATGTACGTGCCGTGCCGTTCGCAGGCCGGGCCCAGTCCACTCGGCCTGTTAACACACGTACGTGTCGTGCCGTTCGCATGCCGGGCCCAGTCCACTGGGCCTGTTAACACACGTACGTCCCGTGCCGTTGGCAGGCCGGGCCAAGTCCACTCGGCCTCTTCACACACGTACGTGCCGTGCCGTTCGCAGGCCGGGCCCAGTCCACTCGGCCTCTTAACACATGTACGTGCCGTGCCGTTCGCAGGCCGGGCCCAGTCCACTCGGCCTGTTAACACACGTACGTGTCGTGCCGTTCGCATGCCGGGCCCAGTCCACTGGGCCTGTTAACACACGTACGTCCCGTGCCGTTGGCAGGCCGGGCCAAGTCCACTCGGCCTCTTCACACACGTACGTGCCGTGCCGTTCGCAGGCCGGGCCCAGTCTACTCGGCCTCTTAACATTGCAGGCCGGGCCCAGTCCACTCGGCCTCTTAACACACGTACGTGCCGTGCCGTTCGCAGGCCGGGCCCAGTCCACTCGGCCTCTTAACACACGTACGTGCCGTGCCGTTCCCAGGCCGGGCGCTGTCCACTCGGCCTCTTAACACACGTACGTGCCGTGCCGTTCGCAGGCCAGGTCCACTCCACTCGGCCTCTTAACATACGTACGTCCCGTGCCGTTGGCAGGCCGGGCCCAGTCCACTCGGCCTCTTAACACACGTACGTGCCGTGCCGTTGGCAGGCCGGGCCCGGTCCACTCGGCCTCTTAACACACGTACGTGCCGTGCCGTTTGCAGGCCAGGTCCAGTCCACTCGGCCTCTTAACATACGTACGTCCCGTGCCGTTGGCAGGTCGGGCTCAGTCCACTCGGCCTCTTAACACACGTACGTGCCGTGCCGTTGGCAGGCCGGGCCTAGTCCACTCGTCCTCTTAACACACGTACGTGCCGTGCCGTTCGTAGGCCGGGCCCAGTCCACTCGGCCTCTTAACACACGTACGTGCCGTGCCGTTCGCAGGCCGGGCCCAGTCCACTCGGCCTCTTAACACACGTACGTGCCGTGCCGTTCGCAGGCCGGGCGCTGTCCACTCGGCCTCTTAACACACGTACGTGCCGTGCCGTTCGCAGGCCAGGTCCAGTCCACTCGGCCTCTTAACATACGTACGTCCCGTGCCGTTGGCAGGCCGGGCCCAGTCCACTCGGCCTCTTACCACACGTACGTGCCGTGCCGTTGGCAGGCCGGGCCCGGTCCACTCGGCCTCTTAACACACGTACGTGCCGTGCCGTTCGCAGGCCAGGTCCAGTCCACTCGGCCTCTTAACATACGTACGTCCCGTGCCGTTGGCAGGTCGGGCCCAGTCCACTCGGCCTCTTAACACACGTACGTGCCGTGCCGTTGGCAGGCCGGGCCCGGTCCACTCGGCCTCTTAACACACGTACGTGCCGTGCCGTTCGCAGGCCATGCCCAGTCTACTCGGTCTCTTAACATTGCAGGCCGGTCCCAGTCCACTCTGCCTCTTAACACACGTACGTTCCGTTCCGTTAGCAGGCCGGGCCCAGTCCACTCGGCCTGTTAACACACGTACGTGCCGTGCCGTTCGCAGGCCGGGCCCAGTCCACTCGGCCTTTTAACATTGCAGGCCGGGCCCAGTCCACTCTGCCTCTTAACACACGTACGTGCCGTGACGTTCGCAGGCCGGGCCCAGTCCACTGGGCCTCTTAACATACGTACGTCCCGTGCCGTTGGCAGGCCGGGCCCAGTCCACTCGGCCTCTTAACACACGTACGTGCCGTGCCGTTGGCAGGCCGGGCCCGGTCCACTCGGCCTCTTAACACATGTACGTGCCGTGCCGTTCGCAGGCCAGGTCCAGTCCACTCGGCCTCTTAACATACGTCCGTCCCGTGCCGTTGGCAGTCCGGGCCCAGTCCACTCGGCCTCTTAACACACGTACGTGCCGTGCCGTTGGCAGGCCGGGCCCGGTCCACTCGGCCTCTTAACACACGTACGTGCCGTGCCGTTCGCAGGCCGGGCCCAGTCCACTCGGCCTCTTAACATTGCAGACCGGGTCCAGTCCACTCTGCCTCTTAACACACGTACGTGCCGTTCCGTTAGCAGGCCGGGCCCAGTCCACTCGGCCTTTTAACATTGCAGGCCGGGCCCAGTCCACTCTGCCTCTTAACACACGTACGTGCCGTGCCGTTCGCAGGCCGGGCCCAGTCCACTGGGCCTCTTAACATACGTACGTCCCGTGCCGTTGGCAGGCCGGGCCCAGTCCACTCGGCCTCTTAACACACGTACGTGCCGTGCCGTTGGCAGGCCGGGCCCGGTCCACTCGGCCTCTTAACACACGTACGTGCCGTGCCGTTCGCAGGCCAGATCCAGTCCACTCGGCCTCTTAACATTGCCATTCGCAGGCCGGGCCCAGACCACTCGGCCTCTTACCACACGTACATGCTGTGCCAATCGCAGGCCGGGACTAATCCTCACTGCCTCTCAACACACATACACGCCGTGCCGTTCGCAGGCCGGGCCCAGTCCACTACGCCTCTTAACACACGGACGTGCCGTGCCGTTCGCAGGCCGGGTCCAGTCCACTCGGCATCTTAACATTGCTGGCCGGGCCCATTCCACTGGGCCTCTTAACACACGTACATGCCGTGCCGTTCGCAGGCCGGGCCCAGTCCACTGGGCCTCTTAACACACATACGTCCCGTGCCGTTGGCAGGCCGGGCCCAGTCCACTTGGCCTCTTAACACACGTACGTGCCGTGCGGTTCGTAGGCCAGGTCCAGTCCACTCGGCCTCTTAACATTGCCGTTCGCAGGCCGGGCCCAGTCCTCTCCGCCTCTTAAGTGGGCCTCTTAACACACGTACGTGCCGTTCCGTTCGCAGGCCGGGCCCACTCCACACGGCCTCTTAACATTGCCGTTGGCAGGCCAGGTCCAGTCCACTCGGCCTCTTAACATTTCCATTTGCAGGCCAGGACCAGTCCAATCGGCCTCTTAACCTTGCCGTTTGCAGGCCAGGACCAGTCCACTCGGCCTCTTAACATTCCCGTTCGCACTCCGGGCCCAGTTCACTCGGCCTCTTAACACACGTACGTGCCGTGCCGTTCGCAGGCCAGATCCAGTCCACTCGGCCTCTTAACATTGCCATTCGCAGGCCGGGACCAGTCCACTCGGCCTCTTAACACACGTACGTCCTGTGCCGTTGGCAGGCCGGTACCAGTCCACTCGGCCTCTTAACACACGTACGTGCCGCGCCGTTGGCAGGCCGGGCCCAGTCCACTGGGCCTCTTAACATACGTACGTCCCGTGCCGTTGGCAGGCCGGGCCCAGTCCACTCGGCCTCTTAACACACGTACGTGCCGTGCCGTTGGCAGGCCGGGCCCGGTCCACTCGACCTCTTAACACATGTACGTGCCGTGCCGTTCGCAGGCCAGGTCCAGTCCACTCGGCCTCTTAACATACGTCCGTCCCGTGCCGTTGGCAGTCCGGGCCCAGTCCACTCGGCCTCTTAACACACGTACGTGCCGTGCCGTTGGCAGGCCGGGCCCGGTCCACTCGGCCTCTTAACACATGTACGTGCCGTGCCGTTCGCAGGCCAGGTCCAGTCCACTCGGCCTCTTAACATACGTCCGTCCCGTGCCGTTGGCAGTCCGGGCCCAGTCCACTCGGCCTCTTAACACACGTACGTGCCGTGCCGTTGGCAGGCCGGGCCCGGTCCACTCGGCCTCTTAACACACGTACGTGCCGTGCCGTTCGCAGGCCGGGCCCAGTCCACTCGGCCTCTTAACATTGCAGACCGGGCCCAGTCCACTCTGCCTCTTAACACACGTACGTGCCGTTCCGTTAGCAGGCCGGGCCCAGTCCACTCGGCCTGTTAACACACGTACGTGCCGTGCCGTTCGCAGGCCGGGCCCAGTCCACTCGGCCTTTTAACATTGCAGGCCGGGCCCAGTCCACTCTGCCTCTTAACACACGTACGTGCCGTGCCGTTCGCAGGCCGGGCCCAGTCCACTGGGCCTCTTAACATACGTACGTCCCGTGCCGTTGGCAGGCCGGGCCCAGTCCACTCGGCCTCTTAACACACGTACGTGCCGTGCCGTTGGCAGGCCGGGCCCGGTCCACTCGGCCTCTTAACACACGTACGTGCCGTGCCGTTCGCAGGCCAGATCCAGTCCACTCGGCCTCTTAACATTGCCATTCGCAGGCCGGGCCCAGACCACTCGGCCTCTTACCACACGTACATGCTGTGCCAATCGCAGGCCGGGACTAATCCTCACTGCCTCTCAACACACATACACGCCGTGCCGTTCGCAGGCCGGGCCCAGTCCACTACGCCTCTTAACACACGGACGTGCCGTGCCGTTCGCAGGCCGGGTCCAGTCCACTCGGCATCTTAACATTGCTGGCCGGGCCCATTCCACTGGGCCTCTTAACACACGTACATGCCGTGCCGTTCGCAGGCCGGGCCCAGTCCACTGGGCCTCTTAACACACATACGTCCCGTGCCGTTGGCAGGCCGGGCCCAGTCCACTTGGCCTCTTAACACATGTACGTGCCGTGCGGTTCGTAGGCCAGGTCCAGTCCACTCGGCCTCTTAACATTGCCGTTCGCAGGCCGGGCCCAGTCCTCTCCGCCTCTTAAGTGGGCCTCTTAACACACGTACGTGCCGTTCCGTTCGCAGGCCGGGCCCACTCCACACGGCCTCTTAACATTGCCGTTGGCAGGCCAGGTCCAGTCCACTCGGCCTCTTAACATTTCCATTTGCAGGCCAGGACCAGTCCAATCGGCCTCTTAACATTGCCGTTTGCAGGCCAGGACCAGTCCACTCGGCCTCTTAACATTGCCGTTCGCAGGCCGGGCCCACTCCACACGGCCTCTTAATATTGCCGTTGGCAGGCCAGGTCCAGTCCACTCGGCCTCTTAACATTGCCGTTTGCAGGCCGGGCCCAGTCCTCTCCGCCTCTTAACTGGGCCTCTTAACACACGTACGTGCCGTTCCGTTCGCAGGCCGGGCCCACTCCACACGGCCTCTTAACATTGCCGTTGGCAGGCCAGGTCCAGTCCACTCGGCCTCTTAACATTGCCGTTTGCGGGCCGGGCCCAGTCCACTCGGCCTCTCAACAAACGTACGTGCCGTGTCGTTCGCAGACCAGGTCCAGTCCACTCGGCCTCTTAACATTCCCGTTCGCACTCCGGGCCCAGTTCACTCGGCCTCTTAACACACGTACGTGCCGTGCCGTTCGCAGGCCAGATCCAGTACACTCGGCCTCTTAACATTGCCATTCGCAGGCCGGGACCAGTCCACTCGGCCTCTTAACACACGTACGTCCTGTGCCGTTGGCAGGCCGGTACCAGTCCACTCGGCCTCTTAACACACGTACGTGCCGCGCCGTTGGCAGGCCGGGCCCAGTCCACTGGGCCTCTTAACATACGTACGTCCCGTGCCGTTGGCAGGCCGGGCCCAGTCCACTCGGCCTCTTAACACACGTACGTGCCGTGCCGTTGGCAGGCCGGGCCCGGTCCACTCGGCCTCTTAACACACGTACGTGCCGTGCCGTTCGCAGGCCGGGCCCAGTCCACTCGGCCTCTTAACATTGCAGACCGGGCCCAGTCCACTCTGCCTCTTAACACACGTACGTGCCGTTCCGTTAGCAGGCCGGGCCCAGTCAACTCGGCCTGTTAACACACGTACGTGCCGTGCCGTTCGCAGGCCGGGCCCAGTCCACTCGGCCTTTTAACATTGCAGGCCGGGCCCAGTCCACTCTGCCTCTTAACACACGTACGTGCCGTGCCGTTCGCAGGCCGGGCCCAGTCCACTGGGCCTCTTAACATACGTACGTCCCGTGCCGTTGGCAGGCCGGGCCCAGTCCACTCGGCCTCTTAACACACGTACGTGCCGTGCCGTTGGCAGGCCGGGCCCGGTCCACTCGGCCTCTTAACACACGTACGTGCCGTGCCGTTCGCAGGCCAGATCCAGTCCACTCGGCCTCTTAACATTGCCATTCGCAGGCCGGGCCCAGACCACTCGGCCTCTTACCACACGTACATGCTGTGCCAATCGCAGGCCGGGACTAATCCTCACTGCCTCTCAACACACATACACGCCGTGCCGTTCGCAGGCCGGGCCCAGTCCACTACGCCTCTTAACACACGGACGTGCCGTGCCGTTCGCAGGCCGGGTCCAGTCCACTCGGCATCTTAACATTGCTGGCCGGGCCCATTCCACTGGGCCTCTTAACACACGTACGTGCCGTGCGGTTCGTAGGCCAGGTCCAGTCCACACGGCCTCTTAACATTGCCGTTCGCAGGCCGGGCCCAGTCCTCTCCGCCTCTTAAGTGGGCCTCTTAACACACGTACGTGCCGTTCCGTTCGCAGGCCGGGCCCACTCCACACGGCCTCTTAACATTGCCGTTGGCTGGCCAGGTCCAGTCCACTCGGCCTCTTAACATTTCCATTTGCAGGCCAGGACCAGTCCACTCGGCCTCTTAACATTGCCGTTTGCAGGCCAGGACCAGTCCACTCGGCCTCTTAACATTGCCGTTCGCAGGCCGGGCCCACTCCACACGGCCTCTTAATATTGCCGTTGGCAGGCCAGGTCCAGTCCACTCGGCCTCTTAACATTGCCGTTTGCAGGCCGGGCCCAGTCCTCTCCGCCTCTTAACTGGGCCTCTTAACACACGTACGTGCCGTTCCGTTCGCAGGCCGGGCCCACTCCACACGGCCTCTTAACATTGCCGTTGGCAGGCCAGGTCCAGTCCACTCGGCCTCTTAACATTGCCGTTTGCGGGCCGGGCCCAGTCCACTCGGCCTCTCAACAAACGTACGTGCCGTGTCGTTCGCAGACCAGGTCCAGTCCACTCGGCCTCTTAACATTCCCGTTCGCACTCCGGGCCCAGTTCACTCGGCCTCTTAACACACGTACGTGCCGTGCCGTTCGCAGGCCAGATCCAGTCCACTCGGCCTCTTAACATTGCCATTCGCAGGCCGGGACCAGTCCACTCGGCCTCTTAACACACGTACGTCCTGTGCCGTTGGCAGGCCGGTACCAGTCCACTCGGCCTCTTATTACACGTACGTCCCCGCCGTTCGCAGGTCAGGCCCAGTTCACTCGGCCTCTTAACACACGTACGTGCCTTGCCGTTCGCAGGCGAGATCCAGTCCACTCGGCCTCTTAACATTGCCATTCGCAGGTCGGGCCCAGTCCACTCGGCCTCTTAACACACGTACGTGCCGTGCCGTTCGCAGGCGAGATCCAGTCCACTCGGCCTCTTAACATTGCCATTCGCAGGCCGGGCCCAGTCCACTCGGCCTCTTAACACACGTACGTGCCGTGCCGTTGGCAGGCCGGGACCAGTCCACTCGGCCTCTTAACACACGTACGTCCTGTGCCGTTGGCAGGCCGGTACCAGTCCACTCGGCCTCTTAACACACGTACGTGCCGCGCCGTTCGCAGGCCGGGCCCAGTCCACTCGGCCTGTTAACACACGTACGTGCCGTGCCGTTCGCAGGCCGGGCCCAGTCCACTCGGCCTTTTAACATTGCAGGCCGGGCCCAGTCCACTCTGCCTCTTAACACACGTACGTGCCGTGCCGTTCGCAGGCCGGGCCCAGTCCACTGGGCCTCTTAACATACGTACGTCCCGTGCCGTTGGCAGGCCGGGCCCAGTCCACTCGGCCTCTTAACACACGTACGTGCCGTGCCGTTGGCAGGCCGGGCCCGGTCCACTCGGCCTCTTAACACACGTACGTGCCGTGCCGTTCGCAGGCCAGATCCAGTCCACTCGGCCTCTTAACATTGCCATTCGCAGGCCGGGCCCAGACCACTCGGCCTCTTACCACACGTACATGCTGTGCCAATCGCAGGCCGGGACTAATCCTCACTGCCTCTCAACACACATACACGCCGTGCCGTTCGCAGGCCGGGCCCAGTCCACTACGCCTCTTAACACACGGACGTGCCGTGCCGTTCGCAGGCCGGGTCCAGTCCACTCGGCATCTTAACATTGCTGGCCGGGCCCATTCCACTGGGCCTCTTAACACACGTACATGCCGTGCCGTTCGTAGGCCGGGCCCAGTCCACTGGGCCTCTTAACACACATACGTCCCGTGCCGTTGGCAGGCCGGGCCCAGTCCACTCGGCCTGTTAACACACGTACGTGCCGCGCCGTTCGCAGGCCGGTCCCAGTCCACTCGGCCTCTTAACACACGTACGTGCCGTGCCGTTCGCAGGCCGGGCCCAGTCTACTCGGCCTCTTAACATTGCAGGCCGGGCCCAGTCCACTATGCCTCTTAACACACGTACGATCCGTGCCGTTCGCAGGCCGGGCGCAGTCCACTCGGCCTGTTAACACTAGTACGTGCCGTGCCGTTCGCAGGCCAGGCCCAGTCTACTCGGCCTCTTAACATTGCAGGCCGGGCCCAGTCCACTCTGCCTCTTGACACACGTACGTGCCGTGCCGTTCGCAGGCCGGGCCCAGTCCACTCTGCCTCTTGACACACGTACGTGCCGTACAGTTCGCAGGCCGAGCGCAGTCCACTCGGCCTGTTAACATTGCAGGCCGGGCCCAGTCCACTCTGCGTCTTAACACACGTACGTGCCGTACCGTTCGCAGGCCGGGCGCAGTCCACTCGGCCTGTTAACATTGCAGGCCGGGCCCAGTCCACTCTGCCTCTTAACACACGTACGTGCCGTGCCGTTCGCAGGCCGGGCCCAGTCCACTCTGCCTCTTGACACATGTACGTGCCGTGCCGTTCGCAAGCCGGGCGCAGTCCACTCGGCCTGTTAACACACGTACGTGTTGTGCCGTTCGCAGGCCGGGCCCAGTCCACTGGGCCTCTTAACACACGTACGTCCCATGCCGTTGGCAGGCCGGGCCAAGTCCACTCGGCCTCTTCACACACGTACGTGCCGTGCCGTTCGCAGGCCGGGCCCAGTCCACTCTGCCTCTTGACACATGTACGTGCCGTGCCGTTCGCAAGCCGGGCGCAGTCCACTCGGCCTGTTAACACACGTACGTGTTGTGCCGTTCGCAGGCCGGGCCCAGTCCACTGGGCCTCTTAACACACGTACGTCCCATGCCGTTGGCAGGCCGGGCCAAGTCCACTCGGCCTCTTCACACACGTACGTGCCGTGCCGTTCGCAGGCCGGGCCCAGTCTACTCGGCCTCTTAACATTGCAGGCAGGGCCCAGTCCACTCGGCCTCTTAACACACGTACGTGCCATGCCGTTGGCAGGCCGGGCCCGGTCCACTCAGCCTCTTAACACACGTACGTGCCGTGCCGTTCGCAGGCCAGGTCCAGTCCACTCGGCCTCTTAACATACGTACGTGCCGTGCCGTTGGCAGGCCGGGCCCGGTCCACTCGGCCTCTTAACACACGTACGTGCCGTGCCGTTCGCAGGCCAGGTCCAGTCCACTCGGCCTGTTAACACACGTACGTGCCGTGCCGTTCGCAGGCCAGGCCCAGTCTACTCGGTCTCTTAAAATTGCAGGCCGGTCCCAGTCCACTCTGCCTC
Organism: Locusta migratoria; assembly: GCA_026315105.1. Classification (NCBI taxonomy): domain Eukaryota; kingdom Metazoa; phylum Arthropoda; class Insecta; order Orthoptera; family Acrididae; genus Locusta; species Locusta migratoria. Next base: position 11,180,443 of record CM048744.1, read on the forward strand.
TTAACACACGTACGTGCCGTGCCGTTAGCAGGCCGGGCCCAGTCCACTCGGCCTGTTAACACACGTACGTGCCGTGCCGTTCGCAGGCCGGGCCCAGTCCACTCGGCCTTTTAACATTGCAGGCCGGGCCCAGTCCACTCTGCCTCTTAACACACGTACGTGTCGTGCCGTTCGCAGGCCGGGCCCAGTCCACTGGGCCTCTTAACACACGTACGTCCCGTGCCGTTGGCAGGCCGGGCCAAGTCCACTCGGCCTCTTCACACACGTACGTGCCGTGCCGTTCGCAGGCCGGGCCCAGTCTACTCGGCCTCTTAACATTGCAGGCAGGGCCCAGTCCACTCGGCCTCTTAACACACGTACGTGCCGTGCCGTTGGCAGGCCGGGCCCGGTGCACTCGGCCTCTTAACACACGTACGTGCCGTGCCGTTCGCAGGCCGGGCCCAGTCCACTCGGCCTCTTAACACACGTACGTGCCGTGCCGTTCGCAGGCCGGGCCCAGTCCACTCGGCCTCTTAACACACGTACGTGCCGTGCCGTTCGCAGGCCGGGCCCAGTCCACTGGGCCTCTTAACATACGTACGTCCCGTGCCGTTGGCAGGCCGGGCCCAGTCCACTCGGCCTCTTAACACACGTACGTGCCGTGCCATTGGCAGGCCGGGCCTGGTCCACTCGGCCTCTTAACACACGTACGTGCCGTGCCGTTCGCAGGCCGGGCCCGGTCCACTCGGCCTCTTAACACACGTACGTGCCGTGCCGTTGGCAGGCCGGGCCCAGTCCACTCGGCCTCTTAACACACATACGTGCCGTGCCGTTCGCAGGCCGGGCCCGGTCCACTCGGCCTCTTAACACACGTACGTGCCGTGCCGTTGGCAGGCCGGGCCCGGTCCACTCGGCCTCTTAACACACGTACGTGCCGTGCCGTTGGCAGGCCGGGCCCAGTCCACTGGGCCTCTAAACATACGTACGTCCCGTGCCGTTGGCAGGCCGGGCCCAGTCCACTCGGCCTCTTAACACACGTACGTGCCGTGCCGTTGGCAGGCCAGGCCCGGTCCACTCGGCCTCTTAACACACGTACGTGCCGTGCCGTTCGCAGGCCGGTCCCAGTCCACTCGGCCTCTTAACACACGTACGTGCCGTGCCGTTCGCAGGCCGGGCCCAGTCCACTGGGCTTCTTAACATACGTACGTCCCGTGCCGTTGGCAGGCCGGGCCCAGTCCACTCGGCCTCTTAACACACGTACGTGCCGTGCCGTTGGCAGGCCGGGCCCAGTCCACTCGGCCTCTTAACACACATACGTGCCGTGCCGTTCGCAGGCCGGGCCCGGTCCACTCGGCCTCTTAACACACGTACGTGCCGTGCCGTTCGCAGGCCGGGCCCGGTCCACTCGGCCTCTTAACACACGTACGTGCCGTGCCGTTGGCAGGCCGGGCCCAGTCCACTCGGCCTCTTAACACACATACGTGCCGTGCCGTTCGCAGGCCGGGCCCGGTCCACTCGGCCTCTTAACAAACGTACGTGCCGTGCCGTTGGCAGGCCGGGCCCGGTCCACTCGGCCTCTTAACACACGTACGTGCCGTGCCGTTGGCAGGCCGGGCCCAGTCCACTGGGCCTCTAAACATACGTACGTCCCGTGCCGTTGGCAGGCCGGGCCCAGTCCACTCGGCCTCTTAACACACGTACGTGCCGTGCCGTTGGCAGGCCAGGCCCGGTCCACTCGGCCTCTTAACACACGTACGTGCCGTGCCGTTCGCAGGCCGGTCCCAGTCCACTCGGCCTCTTAACACACGTACGTGCCGTGCCGTTCGCAGGCCGGGCCCAGTCCACTGGGCCTCTTAACATACGTACGTCCCGTGCCGTTGGCAGGCCGGGCCCAGTCCACTCGGCCTCTTAACACACGTACGTGCCGTGCCGTTGGCAGGCCGGGCCCGGTCCACTCGGCCTCTTAACACACGTACGTGCCGTGCCGTTCGCAGGCCGGGCCCAGTCCACTCGGCCTCATAACACACGTACGTGCCGTGCCGTTCGCAGGCCAGGCCCAGTCTACTCGGTCTCTTAACATTGCAGGCCGGTCCCAGTCCACTCTGCCTCTTAACACACGTACGTGCCGTGCCGTTAGCAGGCCGGGCCCAGTCCACTCGGCCTGTTAACACACGTACGTGCCGTGCCGTTCGCAGGCCGGGCCCAGTCCACTCGGCCTTTTAACATTGCAGGCCGGGCCCAGTCCACTCTGCCTCTTAACACACGTACGTCCCGTGCCGTTGGCAGGCCGGGCCCAGTCCACTCGGCCTCTTAACACATGTACGTGCCGTGCCGTTGGCAGGCCGGGCCCGGTCCACTCGGCCTCTTAACACACGTACGTGCCGTGCCGTTCGCAGGCCGGGCCCAGTCCACTCGGCCTCTTAACACACGTACGTGCCGTGCCGTTCGCAGGCCGGGCCCAGTCCACTGGGCCTCTTAACATACGTACGTCCCGTGCCGTTGGCAGACCGGGCCCAGTCCACTCGGCCTCTTAACACACGTACGTGCCGTGCCATTGGCAGGCCGGGCCCGGTCCACTCGGCCTCTTAACACACGTACGTGCCGTGCCGTTCGCAGGCCGGGCCCGGTCCACTCGGCCTCTTAACACACGTACGTGCCGTGCCGTTGGCAGGCCGGGCCCAGTCCACTCGGCCTCTTAACACACATACGTGCCGTGCCGTTCGCAGGCCGGGCCCGGTCCACTCGGCCTCTTAACACACGTACGTGCCGTGCCGTTGGCAGGCCGGGCCCGGTCCACTCGGCCTCTTAACACACGTACGTGCCGTGCCGTTGGCAGGCCGGGCCCAGTCCACTGGGCCTCTAAACATACGTACGTCCCGTGCCGTTGGCAGGCCGGGCCCAGTCCACTCGGCCTCTTAACACACGTACGTGCCGTGCCGTTGGCAGGCCAGGCCCGGTCCACTCGGCCTCTTAACACACGTACGTGCCGTGCCGTTCGCAGGCCGGTCCCAGTCCACTCGGCCTCTTAACACACGTACGTGCCGTGCCGTTCGCAGGCCGGGCCCAGTCCACTGGGCCTCTTAACATACGTACGTCCCGTGCCGTTGGCAGGCCGGGCCCAGTCCACTCGGCCTCTTAACACACGTACGTGCCGTGCCATTGGCAGGCCGGGCCCGGTCCACTCGGCCTCTTAACACACGTACGTGCCGTGCCGTTCGCAGGCCGGGCCCGGTCCACTCGGCCTCTTAACACACGTACGTGCCGTGCCGTTGGCAGGCCGGGCCCAGTCCACTCGGCCTCTTAACACACATACGTGCCGTGCCGTTCGCAGGCCGGGCCCGGTCCACTCGGCCTCTTAACACACGTACGTGCGTGCCGTTCGCAGGCCGGGCCCAGTCCACTGGGCCTCTTAACATACGTACGTCCCGTGCCGTTGGCAGGCCGGGCCCAGTCCACTCGGCCTCTTAACACACGTACGTGCCGTGCCGTTGGCAGGCCGGGCCCGGTCCACTCGGCCTCTTAACACACGTACGTGCCGTGCCGTTGGCAGGCCGGGCCCAGTCCACTCGGCCTCTTAACACACGTACGTGCCGTGCCGTTGGCAGGCCAGGCCCGGTCCACTCGGCCTCTTAACACACGTACGTGCCGTGCCGTTGGCAGGCCGGGCCCAGTCCACTGGGCCTCTTAACATACGTACGTCCCGTGCCGTTGGCAGGCCGGGCCCAGTCCACTCGGCCTCTTAACACACGTACGTGCCGTGCCGTTGGCAGGCCGGGCCCGGTCCACTCGGCCTCTTAACACACGTACGTGCCGTGCCGTTGGCAGGCCGGGCCCAGTCCACTGGGCCTCTTAACATACGTACGTCCCGTGCCGTTGGCAGGCCGGGCCCAGTCCACTCGGCCTCTTAACACACGTACGTGCCGTGCCGTTGGCAGGCCGGGCCCGGTCCACTCGGCCTCTTAACACACGTACGTGCCGTGCCGTTGGCAGGCCGGGCCCAGTCCACTGGGCCTCTTAACATACGTACGTCCCGTGCCGTTGGCAGGCCGGGCCCAGTCCACTCGGCCTCTTAACACACGTACGTGCCGTGCCGTTGGCAGGCCGGGCCCGGTCCACTCGGCCTCTTAACACACGTACGTGCCGTGCCGTTCGCAGGCCGGGCCCAGTCCACTCGGCCTCTTAACACACGTACGTGCCGTGCCGTTCGCAGGCCGGGCCCAGTCCACTGGGCCTCTTAACATACGTACGTCCCGTGCCGTTGGCAGGCCGGGCCCAGTCCACTCGGCCTCTTAACACACGTACGTGCCGTGCCATTGGCAGGCCGGGCCCGGTCCACTCGGCCTCTTAACACACGTACGTGCCGTGCCGTTCGCAGGCCGGGCCCGGTCCACTCGGCCTCTTAACACACGTACGTCCCGTGCCGTTGGCAGGCCGGGCCCAGTCCACTCGGCCTCTTAACACACGTACGTGCCGTGCCGTTGGCAGGCCGGGCCCGGTCCACTCGGCCTCTTAACACACGTACGTGCCGTGCTGTTCGCAGGCCGGGCCCAGTCCACTCGGCCTCTTAACACACGTACGTGCCGTGCCGTTGGCAGGCCGGGCCCAGTCCACTCGGCCTCTTAACACACATACGTGCCGTGCCGTTCGCAGGCCGGGCCCAGTCCACTGGGCCTCTTAACATACGTACGTCCCGTGCCGTTGGCAGGCCGGGCCCAGTCCACTCGGCCTCTTAACACACGTACGTGCCGTGCCGTTGGCAGGCCGGGCCCAGTCCACTGGGCCTCTAAACATACGTACGTCCCGTGCCGTTGGCAGGCCGGGCCCAGTCCACTCGGCCTCTTAACACACGTACGTGCCGTGCCGTTGGCAGGCCAGGCCCGGTCCACTCGGCCTCTTAACACACGTACGTGCCGTGCCGTTCGCAGGCCGGTCCCAGTCCACTCGGCCTCTTAACACACGTACGTGCCGTGCCGTTCGCAGGCCGGGCCCAGTCCACTGGGCCTCTTAACATACGTACGTCCCGTGCCGTTGGCAGGCCGGGCCCAGTCCACTCGGCCTCTTAACACACGTACGTGCCGTGCCGTTGGCAGGCCGGGCCCGGTCCACTCGGCCTCTTAACACACGTACGTGCCGTGCCGTTCGCAGGCCGGGCCCAGTCCACTCGGCCTCATAACACACGTACGTGCCGTGCCGTTCGCAGGCCAGGCCCAGTCTACTCGGTCTCTTAACATTGCAGGCCGGTCCCAGTCCACTCTGCCTCTTAACACACGTACGTGCCGTGCCGTTAGCAGGCCGGGCCCAGTCCACTCGGCCTGTTAACACACGTACGTGCCGTGCCGTTCGCAGGCCGGGCCCAGTCCACTCGGCCTTTTAACATTGCAGGCCGGGCCCAGTCCACTCTGCCTCTTAACACACGTACGTCCCGTGCCGTTGGCAGGCCGGGCCCAGTCCACTCGGCCTCTTAACACATGTACGTGCCGTGCCGTTGGCAGGCCGGGCCCGGTCCACTCGGCCTCTTAACACACGTACGTGCCGTGCCGTTCGCAGGCCGGGCCCAGTCCACTCGGCCTCTTAACACACGTACGTGCCGTGCCGTTCGCAGGCCGGGCCCAGTCCACTGGGCCTCTTAACATACGTACGTCCCGTGCCGTTGGCAGACCGGGCCCAGTCCACTCGGCCTCTTAACACACGTACGTGCCGTGCCATTGGCAGGCCGGGCCCGGTCCACTCGGCCTCTTAACACACGTACGTGCCGTGCCGTTCGCAGGCCGGGCCCGGTCCACTCGGCCTCTTAACACACGTACGTGCCGTGCCGTTGGCAGGCCGGGCCCAGTCCACTCGGCCTCTTAACACACATACGTGCCGTGCCGTTCGCAGGCCGGGCCCGGTCCACTCGGCCTCTTAACACACGTACGTGCCGTGCCGTTGGCAGGCCGGGCCCGGTCCACTCGGCCTCTTAACACACGTACGTGCCGTGCCGTTGGCAGGCCGGGCCCAGTCCACTGGGCCTCTAAACATACGTACGTCCCGTGCCGTTGGCAGGCCGGGCCCAGTCCACTCGGCCTCTTAACACACGTACGTGCCGTGCCGTTGGCAGGCCAGGCCCGGTCCACTCGGCCTCTTAACACACGTACGTGCCGTGCCGTTCGCAGGCCGGTCCCAGTCCACTCGGCCTCTTAACACACGTACGTGCCGTGCCGTTCGCAGGCCGGGCCCAGTCCACTGGGCCTCTTAACATACGTACGTCCCGTGCCGTTGGCAGGCCGGGCCCAGTCCACTCGGCCTCTTAACACACGTACGTGCCGTGCCATTGGCAGGCCGGGCCCGGTCCACTCGGCCTCTTAACACACGTACGTGCCGTGCCGTTCGCAGGCCGGGCCCGGTCCACTCGGCCTCTTAACACACGTACGTGCCGTGCCGTTGGCAGGCCGGGCCCAGTCCACTCGGCCTCTTAACACACATACGTGCCGTGCCGTTCGCAGGCCGGGCCCGGTCCACTCGGCCTCTTAACACACGTACGTGCGTGCCGTTCGCAGGCCGGGCCCAGTCCACTGGGCCTCTTAACATACGTACGTCCCGTGCCGTTGGCAGGCCGGGCCCAGTCCACTCGGCCTCTTAACACACGTACGTGCCGTGCCGTTGGCAGGCCGGGCCCGGTCCACTCGGCCTCTTAACACACGTACGTGCCGTGCCGTTGGCAGGCCGGGCCCAGTCCACTCGGCCTCTTAACACACGTACGTGCCGTGCCGTTGGCAGGCCAGGCCCGGTCCACTCGGCCTCTTAACACACGTACGTGCCGTGCCGTTGGCAGGCCGGGCCCAGTCCACTGGGCCTCTTAACATACGTACGTCCCGTGCCGTTGGCAGGCCGGGCCCAGTCCACTCGGCCTCTTAACACACGTACGTGCCGTGCCGTTGGCAGGCCGGGCCCGGTCCACTCGGCCTCTTAACACACGTACGTGCCGTGCCGTTGGCAGGCCGGGCCCAGTCCACTGGGCCTCTTAACATACGTACGTCCCGTGCCGTTGGCAGGCCGGGCCCAGTCCACTCGGCCTCTTAACACACGTACGTGCCGTGCCGTTGGCAGGCCGGGCCCGGTCCACTCGGCCTCTTAACACACGTACGTGCCGTGCCGTTGGCAGGCCGGGCCCAGTCCACTGGGCCTCTTAACATACGTACGTCCCGTGCCGTTGGCAGGCCGGGCCCAGTCCACTCGGCCTCTTAACACACGTACGTGCCGTGCCGTTGGCAGGCCGGGCCCGGTCCACTCGGCCTCTTAACACACGTACGTGCCGTGCCGTTCGCAGGCCGGGCCCAGTCCACTCGGCCTCTTAACACACGTACGTGCCGTGCCGTTCGCAGGCCGGGCCCAGTCCACTGGGCCTCTTAACATACGTACGTCCCGTGCCGTTGGCAGGCCGGGCCCAGTCCACTCGGCCTCTTAACACACGTACGTGCCGTGCCATTGGCAGGCCGGGCCCGGTCCACTCGGCCTCTTAACACACGTACGTGCCGTGCCGTTCGCAGGCCGGGCCCGGTCCACTCGGCCTCTTAACACACGTACGTCCCGTGCCGTTGGCAGGCCGGGCCCAGTCCACTCGGCCTCTTAACACACGTACGTGCCGTGCCGTTGGCAGGCCGGGCCCGGTCCACTCGGCCTCTTAACACACGTACGTGCCGTGCTGTTCGCAGGCCGGGCCCAGTCCACTCGGCCTCTTAACACACGTACGTGCCGTGCCGTTGGCAGGCCGGGCCCAGTCCACTCGGCCTCTTAACACACATACGTGCCGTGCCGTTCGCAGGCCGGGCCCAGTCCACTGGGCCTCTTAACATACGTACGTCCCGTGCCGTTGGCAGGCCGGGCCCAGTCCACTCGGCCTCTTAACACACGTACGTGCCGTGCCGTTGGCAGGCCGGGCCCAGTCCACTTGGCCTCTTAACACACGTACGTGCCGTGCCGTTCGCAGGCCGGGCCCAGTCCACTGGGCCTCTTAACATACGTACGTCCCGTGCCGTTGGCAGGCCGGGCCCAGTCTACTCGGCCTCTTAACACACGTACGTGCCGTGCCGTTGGCAGGCCGGGCCCAGTCCACTCGGCCTCTTAACACACATACGTGCCGTGCGATCACAGGCCGGGCCCAGTCCACTGGGCCTCTTAACATACGTACGTCCCGTGCCGTTGGCAGGCCGGGCCCAGTCCACTCGGCCTCTTAACACACGTACGTGCCGTGCCGTTGGCAGGCCGGGCCCAGTCCACTTGGCCTCTTAACACACGTACGTGCCGTGCCGTTCGCAGGCCGGGCCCAGTCCACTGGGCCTCTTAACATACGTACGTCCCGTGCCGTTGGCAGGCTGGGCCCAGTCCACTCGGCCTCTTAACACACGTACGTGCCGTGCCGTTGGCAGGCCGGGCCCGGTCCACTCGGCCTCTTAACACACGTACGTGCCGTGCCGTTCGCAGGCCAGGTCCAGTCCACTCGGCCTCTTAACATTGCCGTTGGCAGGCCGGGCCCAGTCCACTCGGCCTCTTAACACACGTACGTGCCGTGCCGTTGGCAGGCCGGGCCCAGTCCACTCGGCCTCTTAACACACGTACGTGCCGTGCCGTTCGCAGGCCGGGCCCAGTCCACTCGGCCTCTTAACATTGCAGACCGGGCCCAGTCCACTCTAACTCTTATCACACTTACCTGCTGTGCCGTTCGCAGGCCGGGCCCAGTCCACTTGGCCTCTTAACATTGCAGGCCGGGCCCAGTCCAGTCTGCCTCTTAACACACTTACCTGCTGTGCCGTTCGCAGGCCGGCCCAGTCCACTCGGCCTCTTAACATTGCAGGCCGGTCCCAGTCCACTCTGCCTCTTAACACACGTACGTACCATGCCGTTCGCAGGAACTGGTGGATATCGAAGCCAAGAAACGGAAACTTGAATATATGGCTAAATCAACTTTCAAAAAGGATGAGTACAAGCTGATGCTGGAGAAAAATGTCCAAGCGAGGTTTACATATGGTTTTAAACCAAGGGTTTTGAGAAACCTAGCTACGGCTAGGACTTATATTTGCATTTACAGTAAACAGCCTAGCAGTTTGGTCACGTGTCGGTGTGCTGGCTGAAACAAGCGAAATGCAGGATGTATTCTACATTAAAGGACTCAAGAAAACGTGTTTGTAAAGATGCACTCTCGTTTGGATTTGCTATGAAAGAACGGATACTTTGTATCCGAATGTGTCGTCAATCTACCTACAGAGAAATCATTTACGGAGTTGAAAACCTATGGATTAAATAAGCTGTTTCTATGATTAAATGTGTACCATAAGCCTTCCTAGAATCTACTGTCTTGTTTGAAATACTCAGTGATTGACAGATACCACTTTTAACTACCGACACAATAACAAACACTTTTCAGAGAATCTTGTGAGCACTATAATTTATCAACATTTATGCTGTGTGACAAATATACTAAGTAATGTTTCTTGAAGCAGGTGGTGTAACTTTGCAACTGAATTAATGGCTTCATTTATTATTTATGTGAAGATTTATTACAAGAACAATTTATTATGGCTAGTAGTGGGGAAATTATTATTATTATTATTATGCGGGTGGAGCTTACAAGCACACTCTGATTATTTTTGTTAGAGAACCCACTACTGCGTAATGAATTTATATTGTCTAGGTTTAGTTTGTAAGTGTGAGAGAGTGAATGGAAGAGTTTATATTAGGACCCGTTTGCAAGAATGTCATTATAGGTCAACCAACAAATATTCTGACATAAGCATAACACAGACATATTCTCCAGAAACCTTTGTTACACATGACAGGAACCATTATGAATTTATATGTTTATCAACTAGCTTTTATATAAATGATATGTAAGAGTGACGTACAACAGCAATATGTGACTTCGGAAACCACGAAAGTGCATGAACACCTAGGAATGGGAGATGTAAATAGAATCAGCTGGTTACTTGTGTATGTCTATTTGTTTACTGTACTGTGAGAAGAATTTTAATCCTTGGCAAATGGTCCAATTTTTGTTTACGTAAAATAATTTTCATCTTTTTATGCAGGTATGTATGTAAAACTGTGCCATTTCTTACCTATTGCTCGATAACACATACATCAGCATATCAATAGCATAAGAATAGATTAAGTATTGTCTTTCAGCTGGATGCCATCATCGCCGGCCGCGGTGGCCGAATGGACAGAGGCGCGCCAGTCACGGTCTGCACAGCCACTACGGTCGGGTGTTCAAATCCCCCCTCGGGCATGGATATTTGTGCCGTTCTTAGTGTTAGATAGATCATAAGTAGTTTGTGGGTTTGGGGACTGATGACCCCGTAGTTAAGTCCCATAAGCTCTACAAACATTTGAACATTTTTATGCCATCGTCTACGAGAACTTCGGTGCCGCTGTCATCGCAGCGACATCGTCAGAACTATAAGCTACTTCGGAGAGGCACGAGATAGAGCTATTGTGTATACACCAAAACACACTGACAAACATGGATTGTACAACGACATGAACATTCGTAAGGTTGACACAGGATATTCTTCCTAACACATTTTACTCAGCAGTTTCACACTAGTCAGACAATAGCAACAAAACGTATGGGATGCAGAGAGGTACCGCGAGGGAGGAGCGAGAGAACGCGTTGCTTTCATTTAAACTTGATACTTCTATTGTAACTTTATTGTAATTTATGATTGTGACAGTAGTATTTGATGTAGTTAGGAACTGTAATGCTGAATTTGCAATGCGTATGCTTATTTTAGCGATGCTTTTCTCCCTCTGTTTTATGTAATGAACCTCTCTTTTTAAATCTTTATCTTTCCGCACGCTATAGTGCAAGCCCTACTGCACCAAGTATGCCTGCTGGTCTGACTTTACCTGTGTCAAAGTTTCATAGTAATTGTTTATGTTTATTATAAATGTCATAGACTTACAGTTATTGCTATCATTTTTAACTACTTAATGGTTAATTTCTTTTATGTACAAAATGACATACAATTTGACACTCATGAATTTAAGTAAGAAATCACAAGAGGAAATATAACGAAAACTGATGACATTAAGACCAATAAAATATGTAAACAAATGTCATGAGACGAAATGTTACCAAACTTGGTAATGTAAATCATACAGAGGTGCTGAAAACAGCCAGTCCCTTTTGCTAACATTCCCCTCTAAGCTAACATGAACACAGACAGAAATAAATTTGTGTAACTTTGTAAATAACGGATGTACACTTATGTATCTGTATAATGTTCTAAAGAAAGAGATTGCAATAATCTTGCCTGTGAAGACAAAAATACGTGATCAATGTGTCACGAAAACTTTCAAAGTTAGTACCTACACCAGACTTAAACATGGTATATTTATATATTTGTTTTGTAAAAGTACACGTGCCGTTCTGACATTATCTACATTTATGAACATAGTGAACGTGTGTACGATTGCATGTGCCGAACTGAAATGACTATTAGAGCAGTTCAACGCACGTACGAACGAACACTAAAAACTGAACGGGTGTGAATGGACGCCAATCCACTGTGTTTTCCTTCCACTTATATATAACTACAAGTGACAAATAGAACACGTAATCAACGAACTAGTCACTGCAAGTAAAAGAAACCATTGTGCTGTCAGTAATGGCTACTAAGTCGAAAAAAGTACCAAAGTACTGTGATGAACTAAAGGTAGCAAATGAGCATTATTTAGTGAAGGATAAAACAAAAGTGTCGTGTGATACGATAAACCTTTTAATCCAGACGACGAACGGGACACTACTCCAGTGCTGCTCGTTTTCCCAAAGACAATGTGGTACATAGACAATGTATTATGGACAACTGCACATGATTGCATTGAAAGACTATTTTGTGCCACACAAATAAAACCTCATGAACCGATAAATTCTCCTGGTAAACAGACTATATAAAGTGATCTTGAATGTAATACGTAATAGTCACAATGCTAAAGTACACACTCACACACACACACACACACACACACACACACACACACATATGCACACAACGGTGTAATAAACTGCACGGACGTTAAACCAAATGCTGAGCTGCTGCAAAAGACTCAAAGTGGACTTCCCGAGCTGCGGCGGATCTTGCAGAGAACTATAATCCAGTGGTTAGTGCACAAACGGAAAAACAGCAAGAAATCACAATTTACGATTCACGAAGTCGGAAAGCGGAGAGCAACCGCACAGTAGTAATGTTTGAATATGGACTGACACGGACAGAGCGCATGACCGGCTGCCGCCCGGCCGTGATTGTTGAAGCCAACCGCTACTGTGACGCTGTGCGTTGCCAACTTATGAACCTAAGAAGTGAAATTCAGTGAACACATAAAAGTTATTCAAAAGAAAAATGAGACGAACAAGTAATAGTACTACTGTCTGCACACGCAGGTCAAACACACACACACACACACACACACACACACACACACACACACACACACATATATATATATATATGTGTGTGTGTGTGTGTGTGTGTGTGTGTGTGTGTGTGTGTGTGTGTGTGTGTGTGTGTAATCAACAGACTGTGATACCCTCAAATTAAACAAGTTAAAAATGCAAAGACTCTGCTACTGCACTTTACAAACATTCAGAAATTCAAAGACTGTGCTACGAAACTAAAGAAATTATCATTATAATTAAAATATTTTGTTCATTTTTTTAACCTGTCAACCTTTAAAATAATTACTTCACATGAATGACTAAATGAACATATGTCTGTAAACATAGTAGATAGATGATTTTTAAATGTCAAATTATGTAATGGTATTAGTTCATGTCAGAAAGATAGCCGTACAGCTTGCATCACTCTTACCTAAAACACATCAAATGTACATTCAAATGAGCGCACAAACATACGCACACTAATAACATGCTAAAGTGTCCGCATCTTTCAGAAGGAAAACTAACGTCTATGCAGAAAAAAAAAAAAAAAAGAACAAACCAGAATGTAATTTTGTGTATATGATTTTGTTTCCATGTTAACCACAATCAGAGGCGTGATGCAGCGCCGTACCGAGGGCCAAAAGGTTTGTGTTCGGGACGCAGGGGCGCCCTGTTCGAACGCCGCTGGCCGTGACGCCCCGCTTCTCCCCAACCGCTGACGTCACACACCATCCAGCCACCCGTTCCCGTCGCCGCCGCGCTACCGTCTGACGTCATCGCTACCTGTCGCACCTGTCCTCACTGCTCTCAACTTCCTCATCGTCACGTCGCTACGATTCTTCATTTCATTAATAAACTTATAAAGGAAATAACTTATTTGAATTGTATATATGAATATTGAACAAACAAATGTAAATAACAAACTGATGTAAATATATCTAAAAAAAAAAAAAAAAAAAAAAAAAAAAAAAAAAAAAAAAAAAAAAAGAAATCCAAGAAGAACGGAAAATGAAATAATACCCAAACTAGTATGTCTTTGTGTACGTTGCATTTGCTCCACACAAAGCCAGAAGGGGCAAGTGTAATGATACAATAAATTTTTATTTTTTTGTTTATCTTTGATCAGCGATGCTTATCGCCTTCGGTACCCTCTGACTCACAATGCAACTAATTTAATTTTGTTCGTCATTGTTTACTTCCGAACAAGCGAGAAGACGGAACCGTAATAGTAGTTTTTCTCACTCTTTTGTCTGTATCCGATGTGACAAGACGTCTTTCATACCTGTATCCACTCATGTAAGTAAGAATAATGAAAGCCGTTGCTGAAAATATATTATTTAAATTTAAAAGCATTCCCTTTCCTTGGTTTTCATTGAAATCAAACTCCTCGATGTCAAATATTTAATTTCTTAATGTTTTCAGCTCATCGACGTCCATAATAGTTTAATGTTCAGACGCCACTACAATCGCTTCGCATACAGTTAATCATCCTTATACAATACTGTGCTTGATTTTAGAACCTGCAGTCATTTCTTTTGTAATTTCACGAAGTCAGATCATTTTTGTTATTATTATTATATCATTACCAGTAACTTCATGTTCCACCCACGGTCACACAACAATGGAAAGCGAAGTGAACAGTCTGAACATTGATCTCCTACAGAAAGTATCTCGAATGTTCACGTATTAAATAAGTAAAAGTTATCATTTCCAACTTCTACAATACGAAGCGCAGGATCCAGCTAGATGCTTTCCGTAAGTCTTATAATGTGCTGTTGCTTGTATGGTGCCCGACTTTAATATGCAAGCCGTGGTTTATTTGCTTTAATGTTCATTTTGTGCTGTACTTTAACTAAATTATTTCAAATTCAAAAATTCGGTACCATCGATTTCTTGTCCAAAATATAATCGTGGAATCTACTTTAACAATTATGGCATCATACAAAACAAGGGGAACGTTATACACATACCAGTCTATTTTCTAATTTGAGTAGATATGATGCTCACTTCCTTGTTGATCACTTGGGTGATTTGGAGAAAGATAGAGTGGATATCATGCCTGACAATGTAGAACAATACATCTCTTTCTCCAAGTGAATCACATCTCAAATCACACTTCGATTTCTAGACTCAAAGCGTTTCAAGCAGGCACCTCTTCAAAAACTTGCTGAGACAATGCGTCACAAAGATATGCATATCACTCGAGCAGCATATCCTGATGAGCAAAGTTTCAAAATGTTCAAATGTTTGTAGAACTTATGGGACTTGACTACGGGGTCATCAGTCCCTAAGCTTACAAACTACTTATGAACAAGCTTAAACTAAGGACGGCACAAATATCCATGGCCGAGGAGGTATTCGAACCCCCGACCGCAGTGGCCGTGCAGACCGTGACTGGAGCGCCTCAATCCCCTCGGCCACCGTGGTCGGCGAGCAAAGTTTCAGCTAGTAACGAAGAAGGGAGTCTTTCCTTGTGAATACATAGATTCGATGGAGAGAATCTACGAACCCACATTGCCCGACATGTCTGCATTCAATAGTAAACTTACAGGCACTGCTATAACGAATGCAGAGTATGAGCATGCGGTTAATGTTTGGCAGAAATTCAACATGTCTGATCTAGGGGAATATGTCAAATGGTATATGTATACTGATGCAGGCCTCCTCACAGACACATTTAAAAAATTCCAGAGTGTATGCATGGACACATACTCTCTGGATCCTGCCTTTTATTACACCACGCCTGGGCTTTCATGGGATGCAATGTTGAAAAGAATGCATATCAACCTCTAATTGTTGACCAATATTGATATTCAGTTGTTCTTTGAACGTGGGATTCCTGGGGGACTTTGACAGTGTGTGCATAGATATGCCAAGGCAAACAACCTGTGAATGAGTCAGGCAGAGTACCGACCATCTAACGATTTGAGTTACATCCTCTACCTCGATGTAAACAATCTGCCATGCAGCAGTCTCTACCAACTGGTGGGTTCTAATGGCTGTCTGATACGCAAATCGTCAGATTTACGAGTGATGTTAAGCGTTTGGCTGCTGATCCTGGCATGGGATGTGTCCTAGAGGTAGACTTGACATATACCATTCATTTATATGATGTACATAGTGACTTACCACTATGTGCAGAACATAAAGTCCCACGAAAAGGTTCTGTGCCCAAGCTGAGGACAATACTGGGGGATAAACAGAGAGATGTTATACATTACCGAAACCTCTTGCAATGTCTCAACATGGGGATGGAACTTGTAAAAATTCACTTTGGGATCTCCTTCAAACAATGACCCTGGCTGAAGGATTACATCGATTTAAATACCGGAAAGAGGACACATGCAACCTGTGAACTTAATAAGGAATTCTACAAATTAATGAATAACTCTGTTTTTTGAAAAACTATGGATAATGTCAGGAAGCACCAGGAAATTCATTTGATTTATGAATGAGGGAAGTTATATTGAGAAACCAAATTTCAAGTGTGCCACAATTTTTAATAAAGGACTGGTTGAAATGGAAAAGGCTAAGGTTGTAGTGGAGTTTACGAAGCCTATCTACATCAGTATGTGTGTTCTGGACCTCTACAGACTCCATATGTACCGGTTTCAATACGAGTTCGCAAAACCAAACTTTGCTGATCCCAAATTGCTTTATATGGATACGGATAGTTTCATTTACTGGGTAAAAGGCTGCAATCCATATGAAGTAATTAGGAGCAATCCCGACGAATTCGACACGTCTGGATATGTGGCTGATAATCCTTATGGTATAACACCTCAAAACAAAAAGGCTATTGGCCTGATGAAAGACGAGGCGAATGGGTCGCAGATTGTGGAGTTTGTGGGGCTCTGGTCGAAAATATACGCATATAGATACAAGCACCACCCAAACACGAGCTAAGGGTGTGCATCGTGCAGCCTCGCGGGTCCTCACGATCGAAGATTACAAGGAGTGCCTCTTTAATGAGGGTACTCCCCACATGCAGAATCAGGTAGTTTTTCTTTCACTCAATTCCTGCGACTGGTCCAGCAACCGGTTACAAAGATGATGTGTGTAAACAGCCTTGGTTGCAGATTTTTATTTATTAATAACGCTTTTCGCCTTCAATAGCGTGACGATACTGCTGACCCCCTCATCTCAATGTTATTGTAGGATACCGTCTGCCTCGTCCTCTGATGTCCTCGTGTCTGATGGCCAGTGTCAGACAGTGTGTGTAGTAGATGATGGCAAGTCTTGTTAGAATCATGTCGTACCAGTGAAACTGAGCAATACTGAAAGTTGTCGAAGCATAAACAGACAAGAAGAGGTAGGGTAAAACATCTTGCATTTTGTCATACAGAGCTACATTGATAAGGAAGAGAAAGCCAGTGTTCTAGATACGTTACTGTGTAAATATCGTGAGCTAGAAGATAATGTGCCTAGGATAGAGCAGTGTGTTACCCATGATGATTGTGTTGCTAATGGATGTATGCCTTGTCAACCTGTTGAAAGTAATGTGTCCCTGAATCATGTTCAAGCTAATTACGAATCCTGTACAATGAAATATGAAGATATTATTGAAGATATTACTCATGAAGAAGAGAAAGATACACAATATGATGTCACTGGATGCCCATATATTACCATGTTTATTAATGGAAAAGGCAAGGAAGCGTTAGTCGATATAGGTAGTCCAATCAGTGGAATTTCTGAACAATTTAGAGATTGTGTGAAAGATGTACCGGATTACATGGAGATGCCTGTAGTTGGAATCGAGATCAAGGGTGCTACCGGCAGACACAGCAAGGTAGTTAACTGGCAAGCCTTGTTGAACTTCAGTGTGGATGATGCAAATCTTTGTCAAGGATGTCTGGTAATACCTAATCTGTCTGAGGATATCTTGCTAGGAATTGATTGGATCATGAAAGTGAATGGTGTATTTGACTGGGCAGGAAGAAAAGTTATGTTTGTAGACCCGAAGACTGGTGTTTTACATTGTACTGCTATGGTATTGAAAAATGGGAATAGTCTAAGTAAGCATAGTCTAGAATTAGATTTATTAGATCATAAGAGAGATGTAGCAGATATGCATGAAGAGCATGAAGAAGCCATGGAAGTTATTAATTATCATGAACTCGTAAATACCAAGGTGGAGGACCCAACAAATTAGATGAAGAACAAAAAGAAGAGTCTTGTGGAACTATTATGATGTGTTCAATGACAGACCGGGGAGAGTGAAAAACTACCAATGTACCTTGCGGGTCAAACCACACGAACCATTTTACATCAAACCATACGGTGTCCCTATTGCAAAAAGGAAAGCTGTAGAGAAAGAACTTGAAAAGATGGAAAACTGGAACATAATTGAGAGGAGTACTAGTGAATACAACAACCCGATCATTGTGATATCCAAGAAGAATGGAGATGTGAGAATTGTACTTGACTCCAGACATCTGAATCCAGAGAGCTTCGACAAACTATTGTGTAAATTTGAAAATATAAAATATATGACTAACCTGGACTTGACTGGTTTTCATCAGGTGCCACTTCACAGAGACTCAAGGAAGTACACTGCTTTCTTGTATAACGGAAGAAGCTATCAGTACTGCCTGGTCCCATTCGGATTAAATGTTTCTGTAGCTGAATTTATCAGAGCAGAAGATTAAGAGCAGGAGGGATGTCTCTTAAGCTAGAAAAATGTAAATTTGCTGTGGAACAGTTAAAATTTCTTGGTCACATTGTAACTGAAGAAGATATACTCCCAGACAATGAGAAAATTGAAGCAATAGCAAAGTTTCCTGTGCCCAAAACCAAGAAACAACTCAAATCTTTCTTTGGCATGTGTGGATTTTACCGCAAATATATAAGTACTCAAACCTTGAATGCCCCATGTTTGAACAACCTGCTGAAGAAAAATACTGTTTGGAATTGGTCAGAAGAATGCATACAAGCCTTTGAAGAGATAAAAAAGCAGCTTTGTAACAGCAATATTTTATATAGACCAGACTTGTTATTACTGTTTTGTTCAAGTACTGACAGTAGTGATTATGGAATTGGTGCTCATTTATTCAAGTGAAAACAGTTGATAACCAGACAGAACACCGGACCATTGCATTTGCAAGCAGGACATTAAAGAAACACGAGAAGGCATAAACCGTTACAGAAAAGGAACTTTTAGCAATTTTTGGGGATTTCACAAAATTCAGAAACTACTTATTAGGCCACAAAACTATTGTATTCACAGACCATAAGGCTTTGACCTACATTCAGGAGTGCAAACTTTACCATAATTGGATTACCAGATGGGCACTGTTCTTGCAACAGTTTGATTTCTCTGTGGAATACATTAAGGGCAACGACAATCTTGTTGCAGATTCACTCTCGTTTGCCAGTGGGGGGGTGAATTGGAAGATAGCAGTGGGCCCTATGAAAAGGAAAGGTATTAAAGAAGAAGCAGAAATCCGAAAAATTTT
The DNA here is from genome assembly GCA_026315105.1 of Locusta migratoria. Lineage (NCBI taxonomy): Eukaryota > Metazoa > Arthropoda > Insecta > Orthoptera > Acrididae > Locusta > Locusta migratoria. The sequence goes on from CM048744.1 coordinate 11,199,292, forward strand.
TGACAAGATTAGGAGACACCAAAAACATGATGATAACTGGAGCTTGTTAGGCAAAAAAGGGGAAGACAAAGTAGGGCAATACTATAAGACATACAAGGGCATGTTGTTTAGACGTATGAGTGTCGACAGTGATAAATGGAAGTTGTGTTGGCCCGAGAACTGTGTTGATGTATTAATAAAGTATGTTCACGAAAGTTTTGGCCACTGTGGTACTCAAAAGTGTATACAAAAAATACAAGAGAACATCTATTTTTATAACATTACCAGAAGAGTTAAGAAATTAGTGACTACATGTGACAGATGCCGAGTCAAGGTGTCCAATCAGACATGTAAAGGCCTCATGCAGAACATCTTGCCACAAGAATTGCTTGAAACTGTAGCTGTGGATTTTTATAGAAGTCTTCCCAAGACCAGAGGTGGTTATAGCCATATATTTGTTGCAGTGGATCTGTTCTCTAAATTTATTAAATTGTATCCTGTAAAGAAAGCCACCAGCAAAACCATAATCAACAAATTCAGAAATGACTACTTTCAGACAGTCGGCAAACCTAAGAAAATCTTGTCTGATAATGGAACTCAGTTTACCTCGAAGCATTGGAAATCGTTCATACAAGATGAAAACATCAGACATATATTGATTTCAGCATACCACCCCTTTAGTAATCCAGCAGAAAGATACATGAAGGAAATTGGCAGATTGTTCAGGACATATTGCAACAAAAATCATGCATCATGGATAGATTATGTATATGAATTTGAAGAGATTTTGAACAGCCTTCAACATACTTCCACAAAATTCTGCCCTTACGAAATCATTTTTGGAAAATCGTCGCCTAACCTAATCAGTGAACTCGTCAACTATCCACCTTGTAAAGAATTGAGCAAACAAGAGAGAGAGGAGATCGTACATAAAACTATGAAGGAACAAGCTGAAGCCAGGAAGAGAAGACATGACAGAAATTTGAAAACTACCAGTTTTGATACCGGACAAATGGTTTTGGTCAAAGCCCAAGAGAGATCTAAGGCAATCAACCATGAACTCAAAAAATTCTTTGACATATATATCGGCCCATGCAAAGTTGTGGGAAACCCTCATCCTAATGCTTACAGGTTAGAGTATCCTAAGTCAGGAAAACCATTTGGACTGAGGAATATAACAGAACTCAAGCCATACAGACAGTAGTGCGTAATAATAAGATTTTGTACAGGTGCTATTTTTGTAAAATGTATTGCAGCTACGAGTTTTGTACATATGTATTCTTTGATGAAATATCTTGGAACTTGTATTTTCAATATATTGGATATTAACGTTTGTAACCTCAGGAAAGTACACATTCTGTATGTGCTAAGTGCACTGGGTTTCTAGCTATGTGGTAGCATACTTCTGATTTCGGTTTCTGGTGCCACATCTCCTACTCATTCTGTAACCTGTTCAAATTATCTCATATCTATCATTCTATCTTTCTTCTTTAGTGTTAAGGTATGAAGTGTGTGTATGTAATTTTTTTATGTTAACAAGAGTATTGATTTCAAGATAGTTTGTTCCATTACACTTTTCACTGTATTACTTTATGTCACAGTAAAAATTTGAATTAAAATTGTTGCCATAGTATTAAAGAGTTAAAGTATTTGAGATATTGATAGAAGTTGTGATAGAATCAATTAATTAATGTTAGTGTCTAATAATTTTGTAAGATACAATGTTTAATGTCCTCAGAGTTTTAAAAAATTCAGTTCAGAAAGTAAGAGAACAGTAAATTTTACAGTATAGTTATGTGAATATTTTTATCATATGTCTATTGTGTATTGTGATTTGATGCTTAAAAAGGTCAGACAAGTTCAGTGTAGCAGATTCTTGAGTGTCAGCTGTTCCCAATTCTGCTCTCTGCTCTTGGTAGGACATAACCTTGTCACCTACGTACTGCACTTGGAACTTTCAGGATCTGGTGATGCTGCGTGTGTGGACTGTGCTGTGCCAACCCCAGACAGGACTGCTGATGGAGCTATACTGCTGACCCCCTCATCTCAATGTTATCGTACGATACGTCTGCCTCGTCCTTTCATCTCAATGTCATCCTATGATACCGTCTGCATCGGACCTGAATCGTGTAGTTCTTTAGTGACACATTTTGAATGTGAAGTTACAAACGAAATAGCCAGTCTATGAATCTGTGTAGGACAGTGTCTCGGTGATACTGTGATAAATACAAGTGATAGATTTCATTAATTAAGAGATTTGTATAAGACGTTTCCAGATAATTCTATAAACAATACTTTTGTCAATAGACAGACAAAGGGTAAAAACTTTTGTAAAACATAAAGAAATAAACATAAATAGCATTGTATATATGTTAGGCTCATGAACAAGTTGTGTTGACCAGCTAATTGTGTTATTTCGACTATTACATTAATGATCAATATTGAATTCTTTGTATATATTGACTGACATGAGATTTTAAGTATATTTTGTGAATGGCCATGAGATTTGATAGTTCAATATATGTTAGGAACATGTATGATGTACTCGTTAACTAATTAATTGACATTTAACATTTTGGTTTGTTGTCAAACAAAAAGTAGCGTGATTAAAATTTAAAAAGATACGTGCGATCTAAAATTATTGTATGTATAGTTTTCATTTTATATTGTGATTATTTTTGTGTACATGAAATGTTTCACTTGTGTGTTTGGTAATTGTAAATTAGTATATTCAGTTGTTATGAACAATGCATAATGTAATGCCATTATTGTCAGGTTATATATTTGCCTCATGCCTCACCGCCTTGCGGGGGGGGGGGGGGGGGGAGTTCGAGTTTCAGTCGTTTGTCAAGTGCTCTGGAAGCTATGTCAGTCTGTTGTCTTGTTATCTTGAATTGTAATCATGTAATGTTTTGGTGGAGAAGTAGTTTTGATTCAAATTAAAGAAGAAGTGAAAAATTGTATCTACAAGTATTTATTTCTACCACGACGCCCCAGGAGAATAATGTTGCAGCGAGCAGAACCCCCATACATCGCAATTATGAAAAGCTGAGTATCGGTAGAATAAACTGTAATTACTTAAAATCTATTAATACATTTTAATAGGCATCATCAGATTATCAACAAGGAAAATGAAAAAGGATTTTAATTATAAACAAGTTGATGGCCTAGTAATGGGCAGCTGCCTTGCAGGCTTCTTAGCCGATGTGTTTGTGAATTACCTTGAGCAGAATTACTTCAGAAATGATTCAGTCATATGTCAGAAAATTTTGTTTTACAGATGTTATGTCAATGACACATTACTTATTTTCAGTGGGAATTTTTCCGAGATTTATTTACTTACCCGGCAGTTTAATGAACTACATCCAAAAATGTCTTTCACACATGAAATGATGGATGGTTCTGGAAAACTGAACTATATAGTCCTTCAGTTTGTGGCGCATTTCTTTTTTACTTGACATGGATTAAAGCCACATTTTTCTACATATCACCTGTTATATATGTTCAGTGGTAGAATGCTCGTAGATCTTGTTGCTCGCCTGCCATTAACACATTACAAAATAATAGGACGTTGGGTTCTTAAGGCGTCTTATGGATACTTTTAATATGACAGATTTCATTTTTAACGTATATTTATTTATCCATTCCTAATAAAGCACAAAAGTGATGCAAGAGTAAGACTGGTTCACAACACACTTCAATACTAACTAAGATGTTACTCCACTAAGACTGTCATAACACTCCCCTCATTCTGCATACTACTACTTCATTCTACTACTGCAGACTAACTACTTTCAATCAGAACCGGGCAAAAGCGGAATTCAAACACATTACTGCAATTTCGACGGTTCTGATCGCAACTCAAATGAATCTAAAAGCAACTAACAATCTTTCAATTTTTTTTCTTTATCTAAACATTTATCAAAAACACATCACCACTGGTAGAAAATCATTTCATATTATTAAATTTCAGTTAACGATGTATCGGCATTAAAAGCTTTCAGGATATCTAAATATGGACAATAATAAATATTACCATTTGTACGTCTACGATTTGGTCGCCCCTCAGTTCTAAAAGCATGAATGTGCGAACAGCACTGACATTTCTAATCTGATTCCCCAGAAATATTTACCCGTTTTTTCCCGAATATGCCATCGTGGGCATGGTTAGGAAGCAACCTAATAGTACAGCTATTCCTTATGTTTTAGAAAGGTCATATGGTACATTCTTTATTTTTCTCTACCGTGCTATTAGACCTCCCAGGTCTTTGACTGCATGAGTACATTAATGTAGAATATAACATTAAAGGATTATAAACAGTTTAAGTTGTAATGTTGCTTAAAAAATCTCTTAGAAAAGACTGTCCTTATAATAGCTTCTCCTTGTTCAAAAGTCACTCCACTGACTGGAACAGGGAATCTTTCATGGGTGTTTTCTCTTTTGTTCTGGTCCACACAGACGAAATATTTGAGATATTTAAAAGGTCCACCTGTCGGCTTCTTATTCTCACACACTGAGCCAAACTGGTGAGATGCATCCCGAGACTCCCTCTCCCCTGTAAATTTTATATATAACTCATTTTTATAGGGCCACCATCATCCTCATCAGCATTGCAGTCACACAAAATACAGGATTCTGTTTCTCATGGAAGTAGTTCAGAAGAGAGCATGGCAGCAATGGCTGTTGTACAAATCAGTCATGACACAGCACAGGAAACGAACGAATGTTTTTCTGAGCCTAAAGAAACAACTGCCACAGCTTCTGGCTGCTAGAGCTAGAACAAATATCGACACCATCGCACCCACACCGTTTATACTGACAGGCAACGGTTGCAGTGAAATTCCAAAACTTCCTAATTTTGTTCCGCCAAGGAGAAATGCAACCACTGCAGAGAAAGTCTGTCCACCCTATCCAGCCCTCGGGTGATGAAAACAGCTTGCCTTTTGGTGGAAGTTGAGTTTATTACCATCAAGTCTCCAACTGGAGACTCAATTCTACGGAAATCTGTCTCTTATTCACTAGAATCAAATACGATTTTTGTAGAAGCAGCATGCGTGTTGCACCTGAAGATGCGAAAAAATAGGAGGAAGAAGTCCTTTTATTGATTACGCCATTAAGAAAACATATTTATGAACAATTGATCAAACATGAAGAAAGCTGGAATAATTTGTTACCTGTGGACGCTTTCCTACGATAGGTCGCGTTCATAAAAACTTTCAATGCCATATCTTCGAGCGTGGATTTCTAGGAAACGTTTCGTTTCAAGCGAAAGCATTGATGGATTCCTTTTTGAAATTTGAAACAATCCTGACAGCCTTTGTATTCAATAAAATTTTTGACCTATCAACGCCAGTAAGCCAATATCACAGAACTCCTACATTAGACTATCTTAAAGCTTGGGGGCTCCACCATATCCTTTCTTCCGGGAGTGCTAGTCTTGCGTGTTTGCAGGAGAGCTTCTGTGAAGTTTGGAAAGTAGGAGGCGAGGTACTGGCAGAAGTGAAGTTGTGAGGCGGCATCATGAGTCGTGTCGGTATAGCACAGTCGGTAGTGTGCTTGCCCGCGAAAGGCAAAGGTCCCAGGTTCGGGTCCCGGTTCCGGCACACAATTTTAATCCGCCAGGAAGTTTCATATCAGCGCACACCCCGCTGCAGAGTGAAGTTTCATTCTGGAAACATCCCTTAGGCTGTGGCTAAGCCATGTCTCCACCATATCCTTTCTTCCGGGAGTGCTAGTCTTGCGTGTTTGCAGGAGAGCTTCTGTGAAGTTTGGAAAGTAGGAGGCGAGGTACTGGCGGAAGTGAAGTTGTGAGGCGGCATCGTGAGTCGTGTCGAGATAGTACAGTCGGTAGTGCGCTTGCCTGGGAAAGGCAAAGGTCCCAGGTTCGAGTCCCGGTTCCGGCACACAATTTTAATCCGCCAAGAAGTTTCATATCAGCGCACACCCCGCTGCAGAGTGAAGTTTCATTCTGGAAACATCCCTTAGGCTGTGGCTAAGCCATGTCTCCACCATATCCTTTCTTCCGGGAGTGCTAGTCTTGCGTGTTTGCAGGAGAGCTTCTGTGAAGTTTGGAAAGTAGGAGGCAAGGTACTGGCACAAGTGAAGTTGTGAGGCGGCATCGTGAGTCGTGTCGAGATAGCACAGTCGGTAGTGCGCTTGCCCGCGAAAGGCAAAGGTCCCAGGTTCGAGTCCCGGTTCCGGCACACAATTTTAATCCGCCAGGAAGTTTCATATCAGCGCACACCCCACTGCAGAGTGAAGTTTCATTCTGGAAACATCCCTTAGGCTGTGGCTAAGCCATGTCTTCACCATATCCTTTCTTCTGGGAGTGCTAGTCTTGCGTGTTTGCAGGAGAGCTTCTGTGAAGTTTGGAAAGTAGGAGGCAAGGTACTGGCACAAGTGAAGTTGTGAGGCGGCATCGTGAGTCGTGTCGAGATAGCACAGTCGGTAGTGCGCTTGCCCGCGAAAGGCAAAGGTCCCAGGTTCGAGTCCCGGTTCCGGCACACAATTTTAATCTGCCAGGAAGTTTCATATCAACACACACTCCGCTGCAGAGTGAAGTTTCATTCTGGAAACATCCCTTAGCCTGTGGCTAAGCCCTGTCTCCACCATATCCTTTCTTCCGGGAGTGCTAGTCTTGCGTGTTTGCAGGAGAGCTTCTGTGAAGTTTGGAAAGTAGGAGGCGAGGTACTGGCAGAAGTGAAGTTGTTAGGCGGCATCGTGAGTCGTGTCGGGACAGCACAGTCGGTAGTGCGCTTGCCTGCGAAAGGCAAAGGTCCCAGCTTCGAGTCCCGGTTCCGGCACACAATTTTAATCTGCCAGGAAGTTTCAAGGATGCTGCTTGTTTGGGTCCAAAAAACGTCAATAAATTTTTTAAAAAAATTGGATTCCTAATGGTCCATTAAAGTGTCTCATATCAATTGCAAATGCCAATAGAGAAGTGCTGTCAACGGAATTAGAATCTTTTGCAAAAAGTTCTTATGAACTATCCTAAACTCTTAGGGATGAACATGTTCCATCCAGGAAACAAGGTGTGAACAGCTCAGATTCACAGAGTGAGGAAGAAGACGATGAACTTCAAGATGTCTTCCACCTGTAACATCTCTGAGTATCAATTTCCGTATCGGGTACACGATGATCACTGGAGCGCGCTCTGGCGGCACTTCAACACAACGTGCGCACTTGCAAATCGACGGAGTGATACTCCGATACTCAGTCTCATTCGGCTGCCTCCCTCAGACCTGTCAACATCTCTTCTTTTTCCTCTCACTGCATAGGCAGGTAACTTGGTACTTACTGACTTGTATACTGAATGTATATCTTTCGTAATATATTCCTCATATTTAATATCAAACCTATTACCTTTCTATCTTCGAAGACGAAGTCCAAAACCTTTTATACTCCCTTCTATCACCGACTTTCCGCTTCCTATCCTGCATCCGTATTTCAAACCTGCAATTGTTCCTATCAGTCCGCAGGGGGAAGTGTCTCAGATAATACAACAAAAATATTAGGCGAGGATAAGGGATAGTATAAGTCGCGACCAACGTGACAGGATGTGTAAATATGTAAATCCACAGCAAAGTGAATTTTCTTCTTAATCGTCATAGCAAAATATTATAATTTGCAAATGGTTGTTAAAGGAAGGGAAGGAAGAAGGATAGGAAAGAAAGGATTGACAGTGGCCGCATTTGGGCATTGATATTAAGCAATGGAGCCAAGTGAAGATATGAGCCGGACCGGGAATTGAACCCGAGTCTCCCGCTTCGGACCAGCGGTCGCCTTAACCACTTGGCCACCCGTGCTCGCCTCCCATCCGTCTCAAATTCTCACAAGTCGCACGTTATTTTTGTAGCGCCCCTATCGTCCATGCCCTCTTACACTCGTCATTACGGATTCCCATGCGAGGTCGGACGTATGACCGCATCTGCGGTGAAATAACTGAAGCTAACACCGTCGTCGCGTTTAGTACTTAATGTATTGGTGTGGTGTCTGTTCTTTCGGACGTCCGAAAGAAGACACCACACCAATACCTTAAAATATTATAAAATTTACTATATGATAAAATTGTGTATTTTACGAATGCATTAATCCATTTACTCTTTCCCAGTGAGCTGTAACATCTTGTTGTACAGTTGTTATACTACTTTGCTTTCTGTTTCATGCCAGGTGTTATACTGGGGAAGCTGTATCCAGAAGAGGTGTGACGTATTTTCCATCACAGAGCAAGCCAGCATATACGGAAACCAACTGCAATCAAGTTGCAAAGTTGAGTGGTGCACTTTACTCTTCTTGTTGCCCTAGTGCTTGTACCCAACCCACCATCCCATTTGCGAATTGCGCAAACCAGTAGAGCACATAGCACCAGAACGTAGTGTAGCTAGCAGAGTGCAACGAAGTGACAGCCCGTGCTGTGGAGGCAAGTGTAATGCGCCGCTGAGCGGACACTGCGTGTGAAGTCTTCCTGGTAGGCAACAAGTGAAATTACTTGTGTAGCGGTTGGCGAGTAGACTGCACGTATATTCCGACCAATCTACCTAGTTACGTAGCATAATGGCTGATTCAGGAGAGCACGTGGACAAACAACTAACTGTAGATTTAGAACAGGAACATGTAGTACAAGAACCCCACATTGATAGAGAAAAAGAAAATTCTGATGCCACTAGTGATTCTTCTAGGCCACTGGAAGGAATCCCTTCAGAACTACGAGTTCTAACGCCATAAGAAACCACCAAGCAGATTAGCATCATTAACGGTACACTAGACGCAGTATTTTTCCGTATAAAGGAGACATTTAATGCAATAATGAAAGGTCAGGCCGAAATGAAGGAAGAAATGAAGACAACTCAGGTCGAAATGAAAGCAGAACTTAATAAAAAATATTCCGAAGTACTCAAGGCTCAGAAAGATTTTTCTGTAGCGATAGCAACTTTGACGACAGATGTTCAGAACATGAAGGTTAGTCAGAACAATTTGTCGCAGAATGTAGAGGACTTAACTACGCATATGAACAACCTCTCTGTAGAAGTTGATCAAAAGCTCGAACAGCACGAAGCACAGTTGAATAAAAGAATTACGGGACGATTCGAGAAAGAGTGTCGTGCTATACGAGAAAGTGAGCAAGGGCTCGAGAAAAGGGTAGCGGAGCGGTTTGTAAACGAGAAAATAGTTCTAGGCAAATCGATATCCGAGCAGTTTGATCAGGAAAAGGCAAGGCTTAAGGAAGAAATATCTCGCATAGAAACATTGGTTACTACGGCCATTCCAAGCAACACAGATGCTTCTAAGTTTATAGATTTAACGAAGAGAGTAGAAACAATTTCGAAGGAATTTTGTGAAATGCGTAATGCTTTGCAAAGTGGGCAAGCCGGACAAGAAGTGCAAGTGGGTGCCCTACAGTTGTCTACAGACGATGACCTATCGAAACTTAAAGAAGGTATCAACCAGATAGTTCGTGAATCAGTGCAACTAACTAAGGAGCAGTCTCAAGATTTGCTTATCGAATAAATTTATAGCCGTATTCCAGGAAAAACCAGGTACAACTAAAGGATATCAGTATCATCTGAATGTTATTGAACATAAGACCTTCGTTAATTTCACATATCCGATTCCATGGTCATAGAGACAGGCAGTAAATAAGGAAATTCAACGAATGCTTAGCTGGCAAATCGTAGAACCCTCTCACAGCCTGTATTCAAGCCCGCTTCTGGCCGTAACAAAGCCTAATGGAGATGTACATCTTGTGTTAGATGCACATCAAATTAATAAGATTGTCATTCCGGTCCGGACACACCCCGAAAACGTAGAGGAATTGGCACAGAAATATCATGGTGTGCATTACGTGACTAGCATCGACTTGCGTGCATCATACTGGCAAATTCCATTGGATGAATCTTTAAAGAAATACATGGCTTCCATCCATAATGATAAGAGTTACCAATTTACAGTCCTTCCTTTCGGATTAAACATCAGTTCTGGAATATACATCAGCGCTCTCGATCATGTTCTGGGACCCCAACTTCTCAGCGAAGTATACGTTTTTGTGGATGATCTACTCATTGCAACGAAAACTTGGCCTTAACATATGGACTTATTAAATAGGATACTGTCCAAATTTAAGGAAGGCGGAATAACTGCCAATCTTTGCAAGAGTAAATTCACCCGAAGAGAAGTTAAGTTTCTAGGGACATTTAATTTCGGCATATAAAATATTACCTGATAGAGATAAGATTAGTGCCATCTCTAACTTTCCAGCACCTTCCACCAAGAAGCAGCTTAAAGCATTTCTCGCTTTAGCCTCATTCTACAGAAAATATGTGCCTAATCAAATTCTAATTGCTGAACCACTTTAACTATTAAGGAAGAATTCCCCATGGTACTGTTAAGAGGAGTGCCAAGCAGCATTTGATGAAATCAAGCATGCCCTGGTGAATTCTAAACTGTTGTACCATCTGAATATGGAGTGTGACTTTGAATTAAGCACAGATGCCTGTAATGTAGGACTTGGGGCCATGTCTCTTCCAAACACGAATCTATTGGATTTAAACCAACACAATGAGATTTCAAATAGTGATATGGTTTTCTCTTCAATTACTACTTTATTTGTGAATGAAACTGTGTTTTATAACACACATCTTATCAGGTCCAATGTAGTAACACACACAAATTTAACATGACGCCTTTTCTGTTACATGCATCATGCACACAATAAAAACAACTACTAAAACCAAAGAGCCTATAAAGGCACAAAGACACTACAAGTGTCATGATCGAAATAAAATGAACGGCAAGGATAAACACTAACATGTTCATAGGAAACAAACATGAATTACAAAAAGGTTACGTTCTGATTTATAATTTAACACAATGTTTCTGTAAACATGACATAAAATAAATTATTTTAACAAAATCATCGATGGATTTCTGACGGTCTGCACTATCAGCTTTGTCAGTTGCATCTTGTCTCGATGTGAAAGAAGGTAAACGACAACAGAACTTGAACTGTTATCCATTGTATGGGCGTTTAAAAAGTTCCACTACTATTTGTCGGGCGCTCATACAAAGATCTATTGCGATCATAAAGCACTTAGCTTCCCGATGAACTGCAAACTACTCCACCCGAGGTTAACTCGAAGGTCGATTGCGCTTCAAGAGTACAGCTTCGAAATTATCTATGTCGCAGGCAAGGAAAACACCATTGCCGATGCTCTGTCCCATTTACTGCAAGGATTAGACAAATCCAAGGAAGCGAACAATGGGATGATGCTGATGACGGATGATGCCAATCGTCTCCAATTTAACAATTTGTGTACAAATATGTCATCATTGCAAGGCCGTGATCCAAGATGGAATGAGAGGAAGAGGAAATTAATTGCTAACTCTGATCCTAACTTAAGAAACCATTACATGATACGTCAAGGTGTGCTATTCTACAGAAAGAGTCCGGATAAATCATGGTGCGCGTGCTTTCCAGAAGAGTTCGAGGAGAAATTAATCTGGTACACACACAAAACATGGGGACACTTTGGCATAATTAAATGTGCGAAGAAAATTGGCTTGTATTGTTACCTTCCAAACATCAGGCAAAAAGTACAAAGATATGTGAGAACCTGTTATATGCCAAAAGGCAAAACCACTTAATAAGAACAGAAAGGACGTTCTGCATCCAATTCTCCCTAGGCAACCTCTGGAACTATTAGCTGTGGACATATGTGGACCGTTTCCTCGTGCACGTGCTGGTGCCAAATACCTTGTTGCTTTCTATGACGTATTTATAAAATATCTACGGCTATACCCACTGAAATTTGCAACAAGTGTTCCTATAATTAGGTTGGTAGATGACTACATTCCGGCAGTAGGGAAGCCAACTACCTTGCTATCGGACAACGCAACAACATTCACCTCTCTCAATTGGAAAAGGTTCCTGGGAGCAGCAGGCATTAGGAGGATACTAATTGCCAAGTACCATCCCGAAGGAAACGCAGTTGAGAGAATATTTAGTGAAGTCAATCGGTTCATTAGGACATATTGCTATGACAACCAAAGAAAATGGATCAATTTTGTGAAGCCATTCGAGGAAATTTATAACAATTTGCCTCGTGATGCCACTGGATTTACGACCACGGAACTGATGTTATGGAAGGAGGAAGATAATGAATGGGTTAATCCTCTTCCAAAGGTGGAAACAGATCCTGGGCAGCGAAATGAACAAATAAGGCTAGCAATGGCGCATCAAGCTACTTTAAGGAAGAAATATTTTGATGAAAAACTCCGGAAAAGAAGTCTAATTGTTGGTGACGTGATATTAATACGAAACCATCCTCAATCGTCGACATTGGCAAGACAAATTAAAAAGTGGTAACTGTTATATAGTGGACCATTTACCATTATTGGCATCCCACTTCCGGGAGTGTACCTCCTAGCAGTTCCGAACAGTCTTAAACTATAAGGGTTGTATCCCCACCAAGACTTAAAAAAGTTTGCAATATAAATGATCTGTTTGAGATGGACTACACAATAAATTAGTGTAAAACTACCATTATATTCAAGGATCATAATGAACTCTTTCTTTTCAGAGATGTCTAGAAGACAGACTTTTAAGTTTACCTAGATGTTATAAGTGCATTTTATGGACATGTTGTAGTAATAGAATTTTCTTATGTGTATCTGTGTGTGATTGCATATTGGAATTACCTAACTGTGGAGTGAACTGCAATGGACAATACACAGTCAATTTTGGAGCATTTAGTGGAGTGAATGAATTTTGTTATGTAAATGGGCTTGGTGTATGCATTTGGGCTGTAGATTTGGTATAGTGTACCACAGCCTACATCAGATTGCACAAAACCATAAAAATGCTACCTATCATTATGTTTGTAGTATAATTCATCTTCTAACACCTTTGTTACAACTGTTTCATGTCATCCTGATGGCAGTCCCACTGGTAAATGTGCAAGAGGCTACGACGAGGGACAACTCTAAACAGGCTCTGCTCTGAGATGACGATCTTACCAAACCCAAGCTGCATGACTCGAATCCTGAGTCACACCACACCTCCATAACCGGATCAGCTCCATCCCAAATTACAAAAATAAAAAAGGAGTCGATGAACAATTGATATGAAAAAGAAATGTCTGTAAATCAATAAATTTTCCATGTATATTGTAAATTTACCTACTATAAAAAATAAATTGTACAGAATGTTTGTTGTATGCACATCATTTTTTAAATTGTCTATTGTAAAATTAACTATTGTAAAAAATTGTCAATTGTAGCAAGTGTATATTCACATCATTTTAGAAAACTATCTATTGTGAAGATGTCTGCTGGAGAAAGGGCAAAGGAAAATTGTAAAATACAAATTGTAAAAAAATGTGTTGCCCCCCCCCCCCTGGCCACACGCTGCAGGGTCTAACACATTTTGGGGGCCATGTAACATCTGAGTATAGATTTCGGTATCGGGTACGCGATGATCACTGAAGCGCGCTCTGGCGGCACTTTAACGGAACGTGCGCACTTGCAAATCGACGGAGTGATACTCAGTCTCATTCAGCTGCTTCCCTCAGACCTGTCAACATCTCTTCTTCTTCCTCTCACTGCATAGGCAGGTAACTTGGTATTTACTGACTTGTATACTGAATGTATATCTTTCGTAATATATTCCTCATATTTAATATCAAACCTATTACCTTTCCATCTTCGAAGACGAAGTCCAAAACCTTTTTTTAAAAAAAAAAAAAAAAAAAAAAAAAAAAAAAAAACTAGGTGAGGATAAAGGATAGTATACACCACAGTGGCGTAGCGTGCGGAAGCCATGCCCTCCCCCCCATATTTGGCGTGGCAGGTTCATATGTTTGTTAAGCTTATGGAACTTAACTGGGGTATCATTATAGTCTGATTTAAATTAGTTGTCACTTGACGTATGCTGCGGGACAAAGCTGCAGCGTTGTCACCTCAAGTACTGGCTGGTGGCAGCCGCCACAGTGCATCGATCCACGTGGCGATAGAAAACCGCTTTAAAGCCTCTATCTTCTACAACAATCGAGTAAAAAGTTTCAAATTCACACATGATGTACATATTTATAAAGTCTCACAGTATGTCAAAAATCTATTCTTGATTTTAATTAGGGCAAGAGCTAAGTTAATTTGTTTGAAACTATTTAAGTTTTTCTAGTTAGCTAACAGCTTCAAACTTATCACTTCATATCTTAAAAACTGTTGGTCTCAAAACAATATTTTTTTTTTCATTCATGGCTAAAATAACACGCTTGGCAATGAATCTTTAAAAGTGTTTGTAGTGCATTGCGTTTCTGGTATATAAATTTCTGAAAACTACGTTTTTATGCATCTATATCAATATTGAACTCGTAACAAGTATGATGTTTAAAATCTTTATTTCCTACAAAATTTACGTAAAAATTTTGAAATTTACATACAGTATCAATCTCAGTGATATTTCTAAACACTAAAAATACTTTATTTTACTTAGCGCCGGTTTTACATGGGCTATTGAAGTACGAGGTTTTCGAGTCTGGAAAATTTTCCTCGAAAACTATTACACACATTGAATAACATCTTAGTGTCTACAAAAATAAATTTTAATAAAAATGCAGTGTTACTTACCATACGGAAGTGACTGAAGGTGACTGAACAGTAATTTTTAGTCTCACAACAAGAATGAGATGTTAAAGTAAATAAATTCACAAACACATTATTTGCTAGCAGTATGTACACTATACACTAATCAGACAATGGGAAAACACCGCTTAATTCAGAGTCACTGGAGCTACCTGTGTCCCTGCTTGTATTGACGGATATTACTAAGCCTTCGACGCATTGTTGTAAGACACCTTCAGTCTTCCAGACTTCCTGAATCACTCCTTTCACATGATGCACTACCTTTCGCCAGTCTTCTGGTATCACTGTTTCAAGTGCCTCTTTCAGCATGGGTTCCACTTCCGTTAATGTGAATTTTCTACAGCAATATGCTGTTTAACCTGTGCCAAAATCAGCCCTATTGCGTTAAAGTGGTTGGTTGGTTCGTTGGGTGTTTAAAGGGGACTAAACTACCGGGTCATCAGTCCCCTGTTCCCAGATAAAATATCACAGGGTTTCATGTATCTTTAAAATTAAGCACCCTGCAACCAGTACGCAAGACATACTGAAGACAGTGTTGGTCATAAGTACGACATAAAAAGAGAAAGAAACCACAATAGAGGTGGAACAAATAATCAGATATACTTAAAACCACAGCAGATGTTGTTGGCTGGCTGATCACTAGGATAATAATGGATGAGCCAGCCATTCTGCACAGACTACAACTGGCAGTCGGAAATAGGACTGACAAGATAAAATTGACAACAGATAAAAAATATAAGCAGTGTATGCCTGAAGATCAGGCGTATGAATCCACCATAAAAGTTTATGATAAAATCCAGCTGCGCGAATAAAACCTAAAACACAGTCAGCCATAGAGGCGTCGTCACCTAAAATCGAAGAAAGCGCAGTAGGCAAGTTAAAAGATTGCCGCAATGCAGCTAAAAGAGGACAGTCCACCAAGATGTGGACCACAGTCAACAGAGCGCCACAATGGCAGTTTGGCGGGTCCTCTCGACGTAAGAGATGGCCGTGCGTGAGCCATGTATGGCCTATACGCAGGCGACAGAGGATGACTGAGTCCCTTCGAGATGGCCTAAGAGACGTTTTCCAAGCTGCTGTCGAAGACTTGATCACATGGAGCTTGTTGGGCGTGCTTAATGTCAACCATTCCGAGTTCCAAGCCATAGATATCTTGTGGCGCAGACCCAAACGGATGTCCCTTTCTGGGGTACCAATATCCAGTCGCTGCGAGGCGATGGCCTGCTTGGCCAGCCGATCAGCTCGTTCATTCCCTGGAATGCCTATGTGGCCCGGGGTCCAGACGAAAGCCACCGAACGGCCAGACACGACGAGACTGAACACAGACTCATGGATGTGTTGCACCAGATGATGTTTGGGGAAACATTGGTCGAGAGCTTGTAGGCCACTCAGGGAGTCACTGCAAATGACATATGACTTCCACGGGCGTGTGCGAAGGTGGTCGAGAGCACGAAGTACAGCGATCAGTTCAGCAGTAAAGACGGTGCAGCCAGGAAGAAGGGAGCGTTGTTCAATGTGGTCGCCATGAACATGGGCGTAACCCACTCTGCCTTCGACTTGGGAGCCATCAGTATAGATGACTTCTGCATCGTGGAACGTACCAAGGATCTCCAGAAACCGTTGATGAAGTATATGTGGTGAAACCGTCGTCTTTGGACTGCAGGACAATTGCAGGTGAAGTTGTAGGCGAGGGATGGACCAGGGAGGGATATGAGATTGGCAGGAGAATGCGGGAGGTAGGGGGAAGGACTCTAGTGAGGAAAGGAGAGTATGTACTCGAACAGCGATTGGCAGTCCTGATTGGGGTCGACGGTCTGCAGAGGGAAGGGAGGTATGTGGAAACAAAAGCCTGCGATTAGGATGATGAGGCGAAGCATGAACGTGGACGGCGTAGGAAGCTAATAACTGTTACCAGCGAAACCTCAAGGGAGGGATGCCAGCTTCAGCGAGGAGACTTGGCACAGGGCTGGTGCGGAAAGCCCCTGTTGCAAGACGAACACCACTGTGAAGAATGGGATCCAAGGTCCGCAATGCTGAAGGCGCCGCAGACTCATACACCTGGCTCCCATAATCCAAGCGTGATAATATTAGGGCCTTAAAGAGATGCAGCAGAGTTTGACGGCCAGCTCCCCAGGCAGTGTGGCCGAGACAGCGCAATATATTTAGATGCCGCCAGCATTTTCACTTCAACTGACGGAGGTGTGGTCCCCAAGTCAGTCGGTTGTCGAATAGCATGCCAAGAAACCGATGCGTTTCTGCTACATGAAGCTGTTCGTCAGCAAGGTAGAGTTCCGGGTCAGGATGAACGACCCGACGACGACAAAAGTGCATCACTTGGGTTTTGGATGCTGAGAATGTGAAGCCGTGTGCTGAGGCCCATGATTGTGCCTTTTGAATGGCTCCTTGCAGTCGTCTTTCAATGACACCAATGTTAGCAGAACTGTAGTATAGACAGAAGTCATCGGCAAACAAGGACGAACAGACCGATGACCCCACAGCCGCCGTAAGGCCGTTTATGGCAACTAAAAATAAAGGTACACTGAGAACGGAGCCCTGGGGGACCCCGTTCTCTTGGGTATGACGATTACTGAGGGAGATACCGACCCTAACTCGGAAAGTACGGAGTGATAGAAAATTCTGTATGAACGTCGGTAGGGGACCACGTAAGCCCCAGTCATACAGCGTAGCCAGTATATGGTGGCGCCAGTTGGTGTCGTACGCCTTGCGAAGATCGAAGAAGACCGTTACCATGTGCTCACGCCTGGTGAAAGCAGTGCGGATGGCTGACTCCAGCGACACTAAATTATCTATTGCAGAGCGGCCATGGCGGAAGCCCCCTTGTTGGGGGACGAGGAGTCCCCGGTCTTCAAGAAGCCACATGAGTCGCCGGCTCACCATACGTTCGAAGATCTTGCACAGAACGTTGGTGAGGCTTATTGGGCGATAGCTCTCAGCCACCTGCGGATCAGTACCAGGTTTCATCACCGGAATAATGATGCTATCCCGCCACTGGGATGGGAAAGCACCCTTCACCCACAGAGTGTTGTATAGGGTGAGAAGTCGTCGTTTAAAAGCCGCAGGCAGGTGATGGACAAACTGAACGTGGACGCTGTCTGGTCCTGGGGAGGTGTCAGGACATGCAGCTAGGGCACTCTCAAACTCCCACTCGCTGAATGGCATATTGTATTTTTCCTGGCGGCGCGTGTGAAACGAAAACTGCCGCTGTTCAACACGCTCTTTGTGGGCACGGAAGTCCGCACTGTAAGATGTAGATGCTGAGTTGCTAGCATAATGTTCTGCCATGTACTGCGCAATAGCAGCTGGGTCTGTGGACAGGGTACCCTGAATGTACAGACTGGGGATTCCTGTCAGTGGACGATGCCCGAAAAGGCGCCTAACCTGCTTCCACACCTCCGTTGGGGAGGCCCGGGAGCCAATAGTGGCTACATACGTCTCCCAGCAATCTCGCTTGCTTTGCTTTATAAGCCGACGAGCTTGGGCACGGAGCCGTTTAAAAGCAATCAAGTGCTCCAATGAAGGATGGCGGCGGTGGCGTTGGAGCGCTCGACGACGCTCCCTGATAGCCCCAGCAATTTCTGGTGTCCACCAGGGCACCGATTTACGACGGGGAAAACCAGAGGATTTCGGGACTGTGGCTTCAGCAGCAAAAACAATGGCCCGAGTAACTTGATCGACAGCCAAGTCAACATCTTCCGGGACTGGAGAAGTTGCTGTAACAGCCGAGGTGTAGGCCGGCCAGTTTGCCCGACGGAGTAACCATCGAGGCAGGTAGCTTCCACGTGATGACTGTGGGAGCGACAGTATGATAGGGAAGTGGTTGCTTCCACAAAGGTCATCGTGGACCCTCCAAGTTAAATGTGGAAGTAGGTGGGGACTGCAGAGCGGCAGATCTATGGCTGAGTAAGTGCCATGGGCCAAGCTGAAGTGAGTGGCAGCTCCGTTGTTAAGCAGGCCAATATTTAGCTGCGCCAGGAGGTACTCCACGTCTCTACCACGGGCCATAATATCATTTCCACCCCACAAGGGGTTGTGGGCATTAAAGTCCCCCAGCAGCAGGTACGGCGATGGGAGTTGAGCAACCAAGGTGGCGAGTTCCGCATAAGACACTGCCTTGTCTGGAGGGAGGTACAAAGAGCAGATAGTAATCTCTTGTCCTGCCCGAATCCTCACAGCCACTGCCTCAAGTGCAGTGTTTAGTGGTACCGGTGTACTGGGAACATTGGCGAGAACAAAGATGCAAACACCTCCGGAAACTCTGTCATAGACTGCACGATTTTTATAGTAGCCCCGGTAACCACGAAGGGCGGGGGTCCGCTGAACAGGAAACCAAGTTTCCTGGAGTGCTACACACAGCACAGGGAATTGGCTCAATAAATGGTGCAGTTCAGCGAGGCGGTGGAAATAACCACCGCAATTCCACTGGAGGATATTGCTGTGAGCGTACTGGGATGCCATGAACGTCGCAGACGTTTCGTTTACGCCTTAGTATCACCTGTTGCCGCCGCCTTATTGAGTGTGGCATCTATGTCCATCGATTCTGGAAGGTTGGTGAGTGCTAGGTCCTCAGTGGATGCTAGCATCTCCAACCCATCGTCAGAATCTGAAGTTTGAGAAACCGACGGCGGGAGTGCCGTCGGAAGAGATTTTTTCTTAGATCTCTTTTTCTTTTGTTTCTCCTCCCGCTGTTCTTTCGGTTTAGACCGCTGGGAGGGCTTCTCTGAATTTTCAGGAGCCGATGAGGATCGGGAAGCCCTGCGACCAGTGGTGTCTACATCTCCCAATGGACGGCTTGGATCCTCCGGTCTAGTATTCAAAACCGAAGAAGGGAGCGTCCCAACGGACTTCTCCCTAGCGAGAGGGGCCGGGGAAGGCTGCTGCTTCTCCGGCAGGGGAATGGGGACTTCTGTCCCCGATGGTGGGGGTGAGGTTGCCCCCACCAATGATACTGGTGGGGCAATGGATGGAGGCCCCCCCAACCTTCGAAGAGACAGACTGAGGTTGATGGCCCTTAGGGCCCACAGAAAATGGTTGCACCATTGGTACCATCGACGCCAGGGTAGCTGACGACGACGTAACTGTCGCATATGAAGCAGTCTGTGGTACGGGGTGGATTCTTTCATACTTTTTCCTCGCCTCGGTGTATGTCAGTCTGTCCAGAGTCTTAATTTCCATTATTTTACGTTCTTTCCTGAAAATGGTACAGTCTGATGAACAGGGTGGATGATGCTGCCCACAGTTGACACATATTGGCGGGGGAGTACACGGAGCGTCCGGATGGGCTGGACGCCCGCATTCCCTACATGTGGGGCTAGACATGCAGCGAGATGACATATGCCCAAATTTCCAACATTTAAAGCATCGCATTGGGGGAGGAATGTAAGGCTTTACATCACACCGGTAAATCATGACCTTGACCTTATCGGGCAACGTATCACCCTCAAAGGCCAAGATGAAAGCACCGGTGGCAACCTTACAATCCTTTGAACCCCTATACACGCGCCGGACAAAGTGGACGCCCCGTCGTTCTAAGTTGTCGTGTAACTCGTCATCAGACAGAAGGTCTCTGTGGTAAATCAGACCCTGGACCATGTTCAGCGATTTGTGGGGTGTTATGCTGACACGGACATCACCCAGCTTGTCGCAAGCAAGCAATGCTTTCGACTGAGCGGATGATGCAGCTTCTATCAACACAGAACCACTCCTCATCTTCGACATTCCCGCGACTTCGCCGTACTTATCCTCTAAATTTTCGACAAAGAAAAGAGGTTTTGTCGTCATAAAGCTTTCCCCGTCTGTTCTGCTACATACTAGATACTTTGGAGAGTATAACTCATCCCTGTCTTTAGCCCGATGTTCTTCCCGTGATGTACCAAGGGAAGGAAACGTTCGGGGGTCATACTTCGTGGCATTGAAATTTGTTCTTCCTCGCTTAGAGACGCCATTGGCAGAGTTTATTGCTCGCTTCATCTTGGTCCCACGAGCAGCTAGGGAACTAAAGGTCCACCCAGGCAGAGCCCCGCTTGCCTGGGTAAGCCTTGTACAACTGAGGTGCGGCAGGTTCCTCAGAGGTTGCTCGCTAGCGGCTGTTCAACCTCAACAGCCATGCATCTCCTCGGCACGTAGCACACCTTGAAATTGAGGGGTTTTTTAGAGAGGTTTGTACCGTCCTCGCGACCCGGGCGATTAAGCCAAGATCCCCGGGCTCTGAAACGTACAACGTTCCACCATCGCGCCAAACGATGGTCGTTGAAGCACGCACAGAGCTTACGGTGTAGCGGACTGTTGGCGCGACACAGCCCACAGCTCAGGACCCCGGGTTCGCCAAGCCCGTACCCAGCAAATTAATGCTGAGCCCCTGACGGGCGTTAAAGTGGCAATGGTAGGGGGACAATCTGAGCACTTTCTGTCTGTATTTTTTTGGCTACTTCATCTACAATGTAAATGGGGTTCTTTGGTTTGTGTTGTGATACAAGTTCTAATAATTCCGCCCTTGGCAAATTGATGTCGAACTGTACCTTACGTTTCAGCAGCCCCCAAACAATGTCGATTTTCTTCATTGCCATTGTGGGTGCCTTGTCCTGGATAACTAAATGGTGTGACAATACTGCTGGCCATGTTGCGTGTGAAGTTAAAAATGAAATAGCCAGCCTAGGAATCAGTGTAGGACAGTGTCTCGGTGATACTGCAATTAAAACAAGTGATAGATTTCATTAATTAAGAGATTCATATATTTTCTTTCCAGACAGTTCTATAAACAATAGTTGCGTCATTGTATGAATCATATTTCAAGACTTAAACAGACGAATTGTAAAAAAGTTTTGTGAAAAACAAAAAGAAATGGAAATAAATAGCATTGTATATACGTTAGGCTCATAAACAAGTTTTGTAGACCAGCTAATTGTGTTATTTTGACTATTACATTAATTACCAATATTGAATTCTTTGTATTATTGACTGACGT
Source organism: Locusta migratoria (assembly GCA_026315105.1). Classification (NCBI taxonomy): domain Eukaryota; kingdom Metazoa; phylum Arthropoda; class Insecta; order Orthoptera; family Acrididae; genus Locusta; species Locusta migratoria. Next base: position 11,220,891 of record CM048744.1, read on the forward strand.
GAGATTTTGAGTATATTTTGCGAATGACTATGAGATTTGATGGTTCAATATATGTTAGGAACCTGTATGATGTACTCATTAACAAATTAATTGACATTTACCATTATTCTTTGTTGTGAAACAAATAGTACCACGAATTCGTCTTAAAAATCTAAAATTATTGTATGTATAGTTTTCATTTTATATTGTGATTTTTTTTTTTTTTTTTTTTTTTTTTTTTTTTTTTTTTTTTTTTTTTTTTTTTTTTTTTGGTACATGAAATGTTTTCTTTGTGTGTTCTTCATTGCAGATTAGTATATTCACTTGTTATGAACAATGCATAATGTAAGGTCAGTATTGCCGATGTTATATATTTGCCTCACCACCTTGCGTGGGGGAGTTCGAGTTTTGGTTTTTACAAAGTGCACTGGAATCTATGTTAGTCTGCGCCTTGAAATGGAAGTACTACCGTTCTGATGCTTTATAATTTATATATGTTTTGCTGTTGTTATGTTTTGGTGGAGGAGAAGTTTGATTCAAAATAAAGAAGAAGTGGAAAATTGTATCTACGAGTGTTTATGTCTACCATGAAGTGCCAGGAGAATAATCTTGCAGCAAGCAGAACCCCCATACAATGAAATGTTTAAAAGATGAGTATTATGTTGGAAAGTGGTAGAAAGGAACTGTAATTACTTATATAGTATTGTTGTTGTTATGGTCTTCAGTCCGGAGACTGGTTTGATGCAGCTCTCCATCCTACTCTATCCTGAGCAAGCCTTTTCATCTCCTCATACGAACGGCAACCCACATCCACTTGAATCTGCTTACTATACGCGTCTCTTGGTCTCCCTCTGCGATTTTTATCCCACACACTTCCCGCCAATGCTAAATTTACGACTCCCCGATGTCTAAGAATGTGTCCTACCAAGCGATCCCTTCTTTTAGTCAGGGTATGCCAAAAATTCCTTTTCTCACCAATTCTGTTCAGTACCTCTTCATTAGTTATGCGATGTACCCACCTAATCTTCAGCATTCTTCTGTAGCACCACCTTTCAAAAGCCTCTATTCTTTTCCTGTCCGCATTGCTTATCGTCCATGTTTCCCTCCCGTACAAGGCAACACTCCACACGAATGCCTTCAGAAAAGACTTCCTTAACCTTAAACTAATATTCAATGTTAGCAAATTTCTCTTTTTCAAAAATGCTTTTCTTCCCATTGCCATTCTGCATTTTATATCCTCTGTACTGCGACCATCGCATGTTATTTTACTACCCAAGTAACAAAACTCATCTACCACCTTCATTGTTTCGTTACCTAATCTAATTCCTTCAGCATCGCCTGATTTTCTAAGACCGCATTCCATTATTTTTGTTTTGCTCTTGTTAATTTTCATTTTATACGCACTCTTCAACACGCTGTCCATTCCATTCAGCTGCTCTTCCAGGTCCTTTGCTGTCTCTGACAGAATTACAATGTCATCAGCAAAACGCAATGTTTTTATTTCTTCCCCCTGAACTTTAATCCCTATTCCAAATTTTTCCTTACTTTCCTTCACCGCCTGCTCTATGTACAAATTGAATAACATAGGAGAAAGGCTACAGCCCTGTCTTACTCCCTTCCCAACTGATGCTTCCCTTTCATGCCCTTTGAGTCTAATAACTGCGGTCTGGCTTTTGTACAAGTTGTAAATAACTCTCCTTTCCCTATATTTTACCCCTGCCGACTTCAGAATTTGAAATAGTGTATTCCAGTCAACATTGTCAAACGCTTTCTCCAAATCTACAAAAGCTAAAAATGTAGGTTTGCCTTTTCTTAAGTTATCTTCTAAGATAAGACGTAAAGTGAGTATTGCCTCCCAGATTCCTATGTTCCTCCTGAATCCAAACTGATCTTCCCCGAGGTCAGCTTCTACCAGCTTTTCCATTCTCCTGTAGATAATTCGTTTTAAAATTTTGCAACCATGACTTATCAAACTGATGGTTCTGTAATTTTCACACCTGTCTGCACCTGATTTCTTTGGAATGGGGATTATTACATTTTTCTTAAAGTCTGAGAGTATTTCGCCTGTCTTATACATCCTACTCACCATTCAAATAGTCTTGTCATGGATGGCTCTCCCAGAGACTTTAGTAGCTCTGAGGGTATGTCACCTACTCCTGGGGCCTTGTTCCGACCTAGGTCTTTCAAGGCTCTGTCAAATTCATCTCTCAGTATAGTATCTCCTATTTCATCTTGATCTACTTCCTCTTCCCTTCCTACAACATCGTCTCTAAGTTCATTTCCTTTGTAGAGCTGCTCTATGTACTCTTTCCACCTTTCAGTTTTCCCTTCTTTGCTGAGAACTGGTTTCCCATCTGAGTTCTTGATATTCGTAGAGTTGCTTTTCTTGTCCCCAAATGTCTCTTTTATTTTCCTGTAGGCGGTATCTACTTTTCCCCTTGCTATACATTCTTCTACAGATTTGCATTTGGCTTCTAACCACTCCTGCTTAGCCACTTTTCACTTCCTGTCAATCTCAGTTTTTAGTCGTCTGTACTCCATTTTGCCTGTTTCATTTACTGCATTTTTATATTTTCTCCTTTCATCAATTAAATTTAGTATTTCCTGTGATATCCAAGGATTTTTTTTTGTAGGTCTTGCCTTTCTACCTATTTTGTCCTCTGCTGCCTTCACTATTTCATCTCTCAATGCTACCCATTCCTCTTCTACTGTTTTATTTCCCCCTGTTTCTGTCAATTGTTGCCTAAATCTCCCTCTGAAATTCTCCAGAACTTCACTTTCCTTTAATTTATCTAAGTCCCATCTCCTTATTTTCCTACCTTTCTGCAGTTTTTTCAGCTTCAGCCTACAGTTCATGACTAACAAGTTATGGTCAGAGTCTATATCTGCCCCTGGGTATGTCCTGCAGTTTATAACCTGGTTCCGGTACCTACGTCTTACCATTATAAAATCTATCTGATACCTTCCGGTGTCTCCTGGTCTCTTCCACGTATACAATCTTCTTTTGTGATTCTTAAACCACGTGTTTGTTACGATTAAATCATGTTCCGTGCAAAATTCTACCAGGCAACTTCCTCTTTCATTCCTCCTACCCAGTCCATATTCACCTATTATTTTTCCTTCTCTTCCTTTTCCTACTACCGAATTCCAGTCTCCCATAACAATTAAGTTTTCCTCTCCCTTAACTGTCTGAATAATTTCCTTTAGCTCCTCATATATTTCTTCGATTTCCTCATCATCAGCAGAGATAGTTGGCATATAAACCTGTACAGCTGTTGTTGGTGTTGGCTTCGTATCTATCTTGACAATGATAATGCGATCACTGTTCTGCTCATAGTAGTTTACCAGCATTCCTATTTTCTTATTCATTATCAGACCTACTCCTGTTATACCCCCAACTGATTTTGTATTTATAATCCTGTACTCACCTGACCAGGAATGCTTTTCATCCTGCCACTGAACTTCACTAATCCCCACTATATCTAACTTCAACCTATCCATTTCCCGTTTTAAATTTTCTAATTTTCCTACCCGATTAAGGGATCTAACATTCCACGCTTCGATCCGTAGAATGCCAGTATTGTCTTTCCTGATGACAACATCCTCCTGAGTAGTCCCCGCCCGGAGATCCGAATGGGGTACTATTTTACCTCCGGAATATTTTACCCAAGAGGATGCCATCATCATATTTCCATACAGTAGAGCTGCATGTCCTCGGGAAAAGTAACGGCTGTAGTTTCCCCTTGCTTTCAGCCGTTCGCAGTAACTGCATGGCAAAGCCATGTAAGCTGTTGTTACAAGGCCAGCTCAGTCAATCATCCAGACTGTTGCCCCTGTAACTACTGAAAAGGCTGCTGCCCCTCTTCAGGAACCACACGTTTGTCTGGCCTCTCCACAGATACCCCTCCGCTGTGGTTGCACCTACGGTACGGCTATCTGCATCGTTGAGGCACGCAAGCCACCCCGCCTCGGCAATGTCTGTGGTTCGTGGGGGTGGTTATATAGTATATAAATGTTATAATGGTATGCAGCATTATCCATAATAATTATAGAGCTTTTCATTAAGTTTTGAAGCACAGAGTCTTCAAACCATTTCACGAAAGTACTGTGGTTCATTTCTTTGTGGTAGTCGGAGGTCTTCTTTGAACTGAATAATAGCAGACAATTCAGGATGAAACCTTTTGAATTTCCGGCATGTGCTACAATTATTCTCTTTCCTCTGCCTATCGGGGCTGGCATACTACCATTGATGGTATCGTCCGTCCAACCTTTTTTTTTTTAAGTGTGTCCTGCATTCACCCATGTCTCATCAAGCCAAAACGACATCGTCAAAATTAGTCCCTACTAATTCTCTAAGAAAGCGGAATCGCCAAGCTGCAATATCTTGCTGTTCCATTAACAACTTTCTTCCAAAAATAGATTTATAGTGAAAACCTAACTTTCCACGATTCGTACCAAGGACGATTTACTGCCTTCAAACAGGTCAGCTGCTACGAGAGTAGCATGTAGTTTTTTGATACTCCTTCCTCGAATAAAATGCGTATATCTGCCGTCAAATCGTATCTTCCTGAAAAGAGTCGAGTTTTGTTAGTCTCTTCTCGAGCAGCCTCTTCTTCCCAGGTGTCTCCAACTTAGATGATTCACCTGCGTCTTCTTTTCAGAATTTCTCCTTGCAGTTCCTTATCACTGATCGTTCACTGATTTACAGAGCAGCTGCAGTTCGCTCCACAATTTATCCAAAGGAGCAGATGGCCCTCATGCATCCCTCCCTATCTCAAAATACTCCCTTAGAGAACACACGTATTCACGCGCCTGACTTCGTATAACGATGCCATGTCCGCCTCTTTGTGGAAGTATCCGAGGTGAGTGCAGCCTCGGTCTACCTCTCTTTCAAACTACTTTCGTCGCACATTGTGGAGCACGTGAAGCTAAATTCACACAAATCTGTCAGTCGCACGTCTACAACAGCTCACTGAGGACTGGCTGCCACATGCCTCGGGTAGCGCTAAGCGGAACGAAACTGGCAACACAGTGGGACCCGACCGCGCAAAGTTAATTTTAGTATGCTTATAACCTTCGCGCAGGTGCAAGCAGTGAGTTACAATTTTATCACAGTCGCATGTACGGTATGGCTGTGCATAAAATATGAACAAAAAGACAAACAAACAAATATTAATTTTTAGATATTAGATTTATTTTCAAATTGACATTAAAGCTCTATGTTGGGAACAACAAATTCTTTCTGCTGGTGGTTTTCACCCCAATGATTTGGTACACTTGGTATGCATCAAAGCTGACAGCCAAAAAACCACCACTAGAAAATTGGAATGATGTATGCTTTCACTGAAGCATGTTCTTAAAAAAATTCCTTGCAAATTAACTGTTTAGTCATGTTAATTGAACTGACTGTAGGTAATCTGAATATATTAATACTTCACAGATAAACTGAATTGTTCAATCATATTTAAAAATTATTATCAGGATCGGAATACAACTGTAGAATCTGATGGAGTCCATATGCAAAGTATTCCTCCATCATGCACCACCCAAAATTTTATGCGACAGTGACTTCCTCTTGTTTTGAAGGTCAAGTGTCCAAAATGTCATGAAGATCTTAGGATTAATAGCGTCCTTATTTGCATGATACCACAGGTTTTCAACCATATAATTGTTTATGTCGTCATATCTCCTGAACTATATGTTGTAAGCAGTTATTACTCATATGTCAATTGTTACCTCATGGAAGAAATGTGTGTACCAAATTTGGTTGAAATTGGTACAGTGTTTTAGAAGCAGAGTCGCACGATGCAGAACTTTACCGTGCATTTCATAGTTTATTACGTTGTAACTCCTACACTATTTGTCATACAGTCATTTAAGTACAAGCAATATGTTGACAAATTTTCATCACAATCGGCTGAATGGTACAGCTGCACATAAAATACGAACACACAAATATTCATTTTTGTATATTAGATATAAGGTTGGCAATGGCTGGAAACACTTCATTCAGATCTGACATCAGACTATTAGTTTCTTCACTCCACAAAAGTGCCAAATTATACTGTCTGTATTTCATAAATCATTTGCACTAAGAAATTAGAAACTTTGGCCAACCTGTTTTACTCTAGTGGAGGCTGAAGGCAAAACTACATGTGAAGTTTGTCATCCTCCTGCAAATGGAGAACCATAGATTCTTGAGCACAAGTATGCAATTAATTTAGTCTTCCTCAGACATTCTGTTTTGCAACAGATATACAGACAAGTTTACTCTGTGGTAATAACTCTTCACATAGCTCAAAATCATTTTTTTCTTCAAAAGGATATTTCAAATGGTAACATCTAATCATATGCCTTCAGTATAAAATTAATATTGTTACAGCTTTAATATGCACACATGTTGTTGCTGTTGTCTTCAGTGCGGAAACATTTTGACGCTGCTCTTCGCAGTACCCTATCCTGAGCAAGCCACTTCAACTGCACATAAGAATAGGAATGGCAACCCACATCTGTCTGAATCTGCTTACTGTATCCATCTCTGTCTTCCTCTGCAGTTTTTATCCCACACACTTCACTCCAACGCTAAATTCACAATTCCTTGATGTCTGAGAATGTGTCCGAACAATCAATCCCTTCTTTTGGTCAAGGTATTCCAGAAATTCCTTTTCTCTCCTTTTCTCAGTACCACCTCATTAGTTACACAATCCACCCACCTAATCTTCAGCATTCTTCTGTAGCACCACATTGCAAAAGCCTCAATCCTCTTCTCTTCCTGTCCGCACTGTTTATCATCCATGTTTCATACCCATACGAGGCAACACTCCACACAAATGCCTTCAGAAAGGACTTCCTTTGGATTAAATCAATATTTGATGTTAACAAATTTCTCTTTTTCAAGAACACTTTTCTACCCATTGACATTCTGCGTTTTATATCCTCTGTACTGCAACCATCATTTGTTATTTTACTGCCCAAGTAACAAAAATCTACCTCCTTTATTGTTTCGTTAATCTAATACCTTCAAAATCACCTGATTTTTCTTAGACTGCACTCCATTACCCTAGTTTTGCTCTTTTTAATGTTTATATTATTTGCACCTTTCAGCATACTGTCCATTCCATTCAACTAATCTTCCAGGTCCTTTGCTATCTCTGACAGAATTACTATGTCGTCGGCAAAACAATATTTTTAATTCTTCACCCTGAACTTTAATTCCTTCTCCAAATTTCTCCTTGCTTTCGTTTACAGCTTGCTCAATGTATAACATTGGAGAAAGGCTACAACCCTGTCTTACTCCCTTCCCAACTACTGCATCCCTTTCATGCCCTTCAACTCTGGCAACCACTGTCTGGTTTTTGTACAAGTTGTAAATAACCTTACGCTCCCTATATTTTACTCCTGCTTGCTTCAAAACTTGAAAGAGAGTATTCCAATCAACATTGTCAAAAGCCTTCTCCAAATCTACAAAAGCTAGATATGTAGGTTTGCCTTTTCTTAATTATCTTTTAGGATAAGCTGTAAAGTGAGTATTGACTCCCATGTTCTTACATTTCTCTTCAACCCAAACTGATCTTCCCTGAGGTCCGATTCTACCAGCTTTCCCATCCTTCTGTAAATAATTCGTGTTAATATTTTGCAACCATGGCTTATTAAACTGATGGTTCTGTAGTTTTCACACCTGTCTGCACCTGCTTTCTTTGCAATGGGGATTATAATGTATTTCTTAAAGTCTGAGGGTACTTCGCTTGTCTCATACAACTTACACACCAGGTAAAAGTTTTGTCATGGCTGGTTCTCCCAGAGACTTCAGTAGCTCTAAGTAAATGTCCTCTACTCCAGGGGCCTTGTTTTGACTTAGGTCTGTCAGTGCTCTATCAAATTCATCTCTCAGTATGGTATCCAGTATTTCATCATCTACTTCTTCCCTTCCTACAATATTGTCATTGTTCATTTCCTTTGTTGAGCTTCTTTATGTACTCTTCACCTTTCAGGTTTCCCTTCTTTGCTGAGAACTGGTTTTCCATCTGTGTTCTTGATATTCATAGAGCTGTATTTCGTATCTACAAATTTCTCTTATTTTCCTGTAGGCTGTATCTATTTGCCCCTATTTATACATTCTTCTATATCCTATTCACCTTCTAGCCACTCCTGCTTATCCATTTTGCACTGGTCAATCTCATTTGTTAGTCATCTGTACTCCATTTTGCCTGTGTTGTTGTTGTTGTTTTACTGCTATTTTATATTTTCCTCCTTTAATCAATTAAATTTAGTATGTCCTGTGATATCCAAGGATTATTTTTGTAGGTCTTGTCTTCCTACCTATTTTGTCCTCTGCTGCCTTCACTATTTCATCTCTCAATACTACCCATTCCTCCTCTGTTTTATTTTGCCCCGTTTCTGTCAATTGTTGCCTAAAGCTCCCTCTGAAATTCTTAAGAACTTCAGGTTCCTTCAGTTTATCTAGGTCCCATCTTATTTTCCTACCTTTCTGCAGTTTTTTTTCCTTCCCCAGTTTCAGCCTACAATTCATGACCAATAAGTTATGGCCAGAGTTTATATCTGCCCCTGGGTATGTCTTACAGTTTAAAACCTAGTTCCAAAATCTATGTCTTACCATTATAAAATCATCTGGTATCTCCCAGTGTCTCCTGGTCTCTTCCATGTATACAACCTCATTTCGTGATTCTTAAACCAGCTGTTTGTTATAACTAAATTAAGTTGCGTGCAAAATTCTACCAGGTGGCTTCCTCTTTCATTCCTTTTGCCCAGACCATATTCACCTACTATCTTCCCTTCCCTTCCTTGTCCTACTACCGAATTCCAATCTCCCATAACAATTAAGTTTTCCTCTCCCTTAATTGTTTGAATGTCCTTTAGCTCCTCATATATTTCTTCAAACTCATCATCGGCAGAGCTAGTTGGTATATGAACCTGTACTACTGTGGATGGTACCTATCTTGACTATGATAATGCGATCACTGTGTTGCTCATAGTAGTTTACCCACATTCCTATTTTCTTATTCATTATCAGACCTACTCCTATAATGCCCACAACTGATTTTGTATTTATATTCCTGTACTCACCTGACCAGTAATCCTGTTCCTCTTTCCACCAGGTTTCACAAATCCCTACTGTAACTTCAACCTATCCATTTCTCTTTTTAAATTTTCTAGCTTCCCTTCCCGATTACGGGATCTAACATTCCACGCTCAATCCATAGAATGCCAGTGTTGTCTTTCCTGATCACATCCTCCTGAGTAGTCCCTGCCCTCCCGAGTACATTGTACTACAAATCTGAATGGCTGGTAGGAAACGAGGAATTCCTTGGAATACATATAATGAAATAAGATAAATATGAATTAAAAGCAAGCAAGTTTAATATTGAAATCTCAATTTATTACAGATGTGTGTACTTTCCTGGTTGTAAATATATATTGTGTGACATATAAGAAATAAACGTCAAAGATTATAAACTATAAACTTTATCTTAACAGTTCAGGAACTTTAAACAGTAGAATTTTTAAACTGTCATTTGTTAAAGTTAGCATTAAACCTGAAATTTAAAATATTAATTGTTTCTATTCTTTCTGATTTTTTTAAAAAGTGTTTTGCTTAAACAATGAACACTAACACAAAAATTAGTTTCTCTACACGTCTTGTTTTTAAATCGCAGAGAGAAGCTGTAAAATTTAGTGTCAAGAATGGACTTTTTATAATACTAAATGCCAGTCAGGAATAATATCAAGTAGCTTAATTGCAGATCTCTCCAATATTTACATTAGAACTGAACACTATGTACTGAATAAGCAAAATTATTACCAATACACAAATACCGATTGCTTTATAGAAAAAATGAGTTTTGGAATAAGCACCACAGCTTTGTTGATAACGAAACACTGCCTTTCCATGCTGTAATGTATTGCTGTGTTCTCCTTGCATACCACCTGACATTCATCCAACAGAAGATTATACACCAAACCTTAAAAGAATTTGTCACAGTCATTACAATCACCTACTCACAGGTTCTATACTATCTAAAAATTCAGTACATTCGATAAATATAAATTTTATGAACAACACTACAAAATATATCCAATTAAATAACATTATTATTATTATTATTATTATTATTATTAATTATTATTATTATTATTATGCTATGTGTGTGTGTGCGTGCACGCACCGTAGAAGAATGTGAGTGTCAATGTATGACATCTACAGCCTTTAGGATCAAGGAGGTATACAAGGGCAGCTAAAATACTAAACTCTATTAAACAATGCACAATTTACTGTCAATATTAACTGTGTTTTTGTATACCTCATTGCTTGTACAATGATGCTTGGTGTTATATGTAAAATCATTAAAGTACATTTTGTTAGTGACACCTCTAAAATGGATGCTGAGGTAGCAGACCTCTTCAGCAACCTCACTATGCTCAGAGACAAGATTGCTTAGTGGTGTTAGCAGAGGCTGCAGATTGTGCAGGAAAATCTCTATGGTGGAAGAGTCAGTGGAGTCATGGTGGTGGTTGTTGTTGTTGGATTGACTGGAAAAGTGTGTGTGTTTGTGGTGGTGGTGGCGGTTGTATTGACTGGAAGAGTCTGTGGGGCTATAGTGGTTATTGCTTGTGGCTCTACTGGAAGAGTTGGTGGGGTCACGGTGGTTATTGCTTGTGACTCGACTGACAGAGTTGGCATAGGAACTGGAGGAAGTACAGCAGAGGGATTGCAGGGGATAGTGACTGGTGGAGGAACAGCAACAGGAGCAGACAATGACATGGGCATCTCTACCGCAGCACTGTACGAGGGTGGCGGGGTCGGAAACTTCTTGACTGCAAATCTGGGATCACACATGGCTGTCTCATAATCAGGCAGGTCCGGCAGTAGTGACTGACTGTCAGGGTCTATGTAATGGATGGTGCGCTGAGTAGCAGCCAGACGAAGTGTTAGGTACTTGTAACAGCTCCATACCACACCAATGAAGTAAGCCTGCAACAAAAATATATAATATTGCTGAAATTTATCACAAAACAAATTTATTAAAACAATTCCTCCTCTTCCTGTTAAAATTTAAATTAGAAGGTAATTTATTAAGGATTTGATAAAAATAATACGATCTCTGAGTTATAAAAATGGCTTTTACAAATTAGAACAGTATTTTCAATCAAAAACAGATAATCTAGACCTCTGTGGCATACTTTTCATTGTTGGAATTACTTCTTTATTACCACATATCAGATTTATGTTAGAAAATAAGATGTCATGAGAGAGAGAGAGAGAGAGAGAGAGAGAGAGAGAGAGAGAGAGAGAGAGAGAGAGAGAGAGAGAGAGAGAGAGAGAGGTGCATGTGTTTGATTTATTTATTTAATTTTTCTCTCTTCACCCACCTCCCCATTCCATTCCTATCCCTCCTCCCCTCCCCTCTTCCCACACCACAGAGCGTGATTCGAAGTACAGCAGCCAGAGATGATGGTTGTGTGACTGTGTTGTGTGCTTGTGTGGTTGCACAAATGTTCCTATTTCCAAAGAGGGTCAAGACCAATAGTTGAAGTCTTGTATGTGTGTGTCCTTTTCTATGTGCCTACCACAGCTCGTCACCACATCTTTGCAGTGAGTTGTGAACTGTCCTCATTACTACCCTATTAATTCCAACCTGGACTTTCCATTATTAGGAGTATATCTGTTAAACTAGTAAAAGAAGTCCAGCAGGCTCTTGTTATCCTCGACGACATGAGGGCATTGCACTCTCAGTCGTTTGTAACTGAAACAGTTTGCCATAGTAGGATGGCATTAAAGGTGTGTAGAGTTCGTCACCGGGCTCTAATAGCATCACTATATGCCAGGGAACTGGACTCGATGTGAAGAAGAGGAAATATGTGGTATGGAATATACAGCAGCGGTGAGAATAACTTCTATGAGGTATTTGAACTGACTGTCACACCTGGGGAAATTCTGATTGTGGAAAACCGCCACGAAGGAAAAAAGTCCCCAGTCAGCTTTCGAGATGTTCCAGCTACTGGAACATGGAGATGGTGTATGATGGAGATGGATTATACAGGGAAATGGTCGCTCGAGTACGTAACAGAGCATACTACTCAAACTGACACGCAAGTTGAGCAGTACATATAACAAGGTCCAAGTGAGAATAGAGATGCATTGTGTCTGAAAGAAAGGTTGGTGCATCAATGTTTAGGCAGTCAAGACTCAGATTGCTGAAAAGGTCCAATAAAATGGAACCTCTATAGGTGGTGGTGGTGGTGGTGGTGGTGGTGGTGGGCGTTGAAGTCGCCTATTAACAAAAAAGGGGTAGGAAGCTGAGCAACGAGTTGCAGCACATCTGCCCTAGTAAATGCAGACAATGATGAGGTATACATATTACAAAGAGAAAAGGAAGAAGTGGGAACAGTTATGTGGACAGCATCTGCCTGTAGGTGAGTGTGCATTGAGATGGGATGGTAATAGATGTCTTCTCAAACAAGCAACATTACCTGTCTCTGGGCTGGAATACCTTTCACAGGGGCATGTTGCATGGGCGTAAATTAGTTTCTTGGAGACTGACTATGAGCGGACAGAGCAATCCGAGGAGTAGTTTTAATTCCCCTATGTTGGAATGATTTCCTTGAATATTCCAATGAAGGAGATCCATGAGGGAAGTGAGAGTAGAAAAAGGAAGGAAAAAGCTAGAGGAGATCACCTTGATGGCCTGAATTCAAGGGAGCACTGCCACTAAAATCGACATGTGAAGAGCCACGATCCATTGGTTCGTCAAGTTTATCGGAAGGGGTAGCTTCCTCCACCAGTAATGGGCAAGCTGATCGGCTAGCAGTCACGTGCCCCGGCGAGACAGACGAGTCGTGCTATGGTGGGGAATGAGAGGAACTCTTCTTTGTTTGCCCTTTTAGAAGAATAACAGATGTGCAGATGATTTTTTTTTTTTTTTTTTTTTTTTGTGTGTGGTTTTAGGGCACTAAACTACAGTGGTCATTAGCGCCTGATTCTGACCCTAGAATGACTTTAAACAAGGTTAAAAAAAGGTGCTGATAAGGTGAATTTCAGAATATCACTAAAACGAGGAATAAAACATATCATTTGAAGGAATTAAATGTCTTTGGACAGATGTCCTACAAAGTTGACAGCAGATTTACTGCAACACGAACATGAGTAAAATTGGGGAAGAACATTAAAACATGGCATACTGTCATCAGGTGACCACAGGAACATACTGGGGGGGGGGAGGAGGGGGGGGCGCCTGTTAAGTGTCAGTGGCTGAACCAGCAATGACGGATTCTCAGCCAGGCCAAGATGACCAACTCCCATCTGGAGGGGCGGGAGGTGGTCTTCCAAGCTGTCGGGATTGGTTTTATGGTTTGAAGCTTATTGTCCTGAAGCGAGGACCACAGCCGATGCCATGCAACAATACGCCTGCAAATAGTCCCTTGAATGTCGTTTGATGGGACACAAACAATAGCTGTCCAAGGTAGGAGAGGTGTTTCTTTGTGGTTCAGGCGCACAACTGCTAAGGTCATTAGCACCCAGATAAGAACAGAGATTCGCTAGATCTCGAAAAAGTTGCTAACTACCAGATAGAGTATCAAGAGAATGCTAAGAATGAAAGATAAAAACAAAAGGGTTAAATATCTTTTGACAGATTGATCATGTTGATAAAATGCAATACTCGAGCAGCTGCTCGTGTGTCATCAGCTAAAAGTTCCTCCAGAGTAGTCGGAAAGTGAAGGGCTACACGAAGATGATTAAAATTGGGACAAGACAGTAAAACATGTTGCACCGTCAGCAATTCACGGCAGGAGCACAGCGGTGCAGGGTCGGCGGTTAGCAAATGACCGTGGTTGAAACGGCAGTGACCGATCCGCAACCGAGCCAGGATGACCTCTCGCCGAGAGGGGCGTGAGGAGGTCCTCCAAGCGGTCGGGATAGGTTTTATAGTTCTCAATTTATTGTCCATAAGTGAGAACCACGCACTGCCAGGACGACACTATACTCCGGCAAAGAGCCCGTTGAACATCGTCCGCTGGGACGCAAAAGGTAGTCATGCGAGGCAAAAGAGCTGCTGCCTTGGCTGCTATGTCGGCGGTCTCATTCCCGGGCACACCCACGTGGCCAGGGACCCACAGAAAAGAAACTTGACAGCTGTCATCTGCTACCAACTAGAGGGAGTGTTGGATCCGATACACAAGAGAATAGTTCGAGAAAGCGCCCTTAAGACTCTGTAGGGCACTAAGGGAGTCCGAACAGATGTCATAAAAAGGTTGGCGGCGGCAGAGGCAGGTATACAAAACAGCCTGGTGGAGGGCAAAAAGATCAGCCGTGAAATTCGAATACTGGTCAGGGAGCTTGTATTAGAAATGGTGGTCCCCGAAGACAAAGGCAGATCCGACACCATCAGTGCTCTTGGAACCATCAGTGTAAATAAATATGGCATTATCGAAGCGCAAACGGAGTTCGACAAGCCTCGAGTGGTATACCAAATCCGGGGTGCTCTCCTTGGGCAGCGAACTAAGTTCAAGGTGGGTGTGAACCTGGGCCTGATGCGACAGTGGCAATGGGCTTTCGCTCAACCGAAAGGTGGAAGGAAGGGTAAACTCGAGCCGCTGAAGCATGCGGCGAAACCGAACTACAGGTGAAAGCAAGGCTATCGCAGACAACTGATATTGGCGATCGAGTCAGTCGTCAAAAAATAATCTGTAAGGTGGATGGTTGGGCATCGACCGCAAACGGCATGCATACCGACACAAAGGTATGTCACGCCGAGTGGTCGACGGTAATACAGCAGCCTCGGCATACAGACTTTCAACAGGGCTGGGATGAAATGCACCTGTCGCCAGACGTAATTCCCAATGGTGAATAGAGTTGAGACAGCGGAGAATCGACGGCCGTGCAGAAGAGTATACAAGGCTTCGACTGAACAATGGCCTGGTAAAGGTGAAGCAGGACAGTATGATCCGCTCCCCATGACGTGCCACTGAGGACACGAAAAACATTAAGGGATCGGGAACAATGGGCAGCCAGGTAGGACACGTGTGTGGACCAGTAAAGTTTCCTATCCAACATTAGCCCCAGAAATTTTGTCGTCTCCACGAATGGTAGAGCAACAGGGCCGAGACATAGGGATAGTCGAAGAAATTCCTTTTATCTCCAGAAGTTTATACACACCACTTTCTCAGTGGAGAATCGGAAGCCGTTCGCAATGCTCCAGGAATATAGACGGTCAAGATAGCGTTGAAGACAACGGTCCAAGAGACGTCTGCTGGGCGCTGCAATAAACTGCGAAATCGTCTACAAAAAGGGATCCAGAAACATCAGCTGAAAGGCAGTCTACGATCGGATTGATTGCGATGGCAAAGAGAGCCACACTCAATACGGAGAACTGTGGCACCCCATTCTCCTGGCGAAAGGTGTCTGACAAGGCAGAGCCCACCCGTACCCGGAACCTGCGATCCGCCAAAAACGCTTGAATAAAAAGAGGGAGGCGGCCCCGAAGGCCCCATGTGTGCAATGTGCTGAGAATGCATGCTCTCCAACAGGTATCGTATGCCTTCTCCAAGTCTAAGAACACAGCACTGTTTGACACTTCTTTAAAAAGTTATTCATAATGAAGGTCGACAAGATAACGAGGTGATCAGCAGCAGAGTGGTGTCGACGAAAACAACATTGGACATTATTCAGAAAGCATCGAGATTCGAGGAGCCAGACCAACCGAGCGTTAACCATGCGTTCCATCACCTTACAGACGCACCTCGTCAGAGAAATGGGGCGATAACTGGAAGGAAGATGTTTGTCCTTCCCTGGTTTGGGGATGGGGACAACAATGGCTTCACGCCAACTTGTGGGAATATGACCTTCAGTCCATATGCGATTATAGGTACTAAGAAGGAAACACTTGCCCGCAGGAGAGAGGTTCGTCAGCATCTCAATATGGATGGAATCTGGGCCGGGAGCAGAAGATCGGGAGAGGGCGAGAGCACAGTCTAGCTCCTGCATGGTGAAGGAGACATTATAATTTTCATGATTAAAAGAGTGGAAAGAAGGCAGCCATGCCTCCTCTGCCTGTTTGCGAGGGAGGAAGGCAGAGTGGTAATGGGCAGAGCTCAAAACCTCCGCAAAGGAATGGCCCAGTGCATTGGAAACATCAACGAGGTCCACAAGGTCTGCGTTCTTGACAGTAAGGTCAGAAATCGCGGAGTGGACCTTGATGCCGGATAAACGGCGTAGGCCACCCCAAAGAACCGTGGAGGGAGTAAAACGGTTAAAAGAACTAGTAAAAGCAGTCTAGCAAGCTTTTTTGCTGTCGTTGATAACACGACGACATTGCGCTCGCAGGCGTTTATAATTTATACAATTCTCCAACGTTGGGTGGCGGTGGAAGGTGCGTAAAGCACGTCGCCGGGCTCTAATAAGAGCGTCGCGGCAGGCTGCAGTCCACCAGGGGACCGGGACACGACGTGGAGAAGAGGATATACGAGGTATGGGATGTTCGGCAGCTGTGAGAATAACCTCTGTGAGGTATTCGACGTGACTGTCAGAGCTGGAAAAGTCCTGATTGTGGAAAACTGCCATGGAAGAAAAAAGCCCCCAGTCGGCTTTAGAAATGTTCCAACTGGTGGGACGAGGAGATTGGGAATAATGCAGGAAGTGGTTGACAAGGAAAATGGTCACTCAAGTACGTGTCAGAAAGTGCATACCACTCAAACCGACCGGCAAGCTGAGGAGTGCATATCGTGAGGTCTATATGGGAATAAGTGTGTGTTGTGTCAGAAAGGAAGGTCGGTTCACCAGTGTTGAGGCAGACAAGATTGAGGTGTTGGAGAATGTCCACCAAAAGGGAGCCTCTTGGACAAGGTGCCGGAGACCCCCATAGGGGGTTATGGGCATTAAAGTCGCCTCTAAACACAAAAGGTGGAGGGAGCTGGTCAACAAGGTGTAGTAAGGGCAGATGACGATGGCGAGTAGATATTACAAAGGAAAAGGTGGATAGAGTTACGCGGACAGCAACTGCCTGTAGGTGAGTATGCAATGAAATGGGATGGTGATAGACGTCATCCCGAATTAGCATCAGAACCCCTCCATGGGCTGGTGTACCTTCCACAGGTGGCAGGTCAAAACGCACAGATATGTACAGGGGGAAGTCTGCACGATCACTTGGACGTAACTTAGTTTCTTGGAGACAAACTAAAAGCGGGCAGTGCAATTGAAGGAGTAGTTTTAATTCCTCCCAATTGGAACGAAATCCACGAATATTCCATTGAAGGAGCGCCATGATAAAAGATAAGAGAAGAAAGGAAGATAAAAAGGAACAAGCAGGTGGGGTCACCTCGACGGCCGCTGAGAACCGGGCTTCGAGGGAGCTGTACTGTCGCTATCTAGAGGCGGGGAGTCATGTTCCATAGGTTCAAACGATACATCTGCCACCTTCCCAACTATCAGGAGGGGCAGCTTTCGCCGCCGGTAAAATGCCGGTTGCCCAGCTAACAGTAGTGTGTCCCGGTGAGACAGAAGATGATAGGGGGGCGACTACTGTTGGGTGGCGTGACTGATGGTTCACGCCTCAGCAGGGAAGGAGAGGAACTCTCTTTTGTCGGCTCTTCTGGAAGAGTGACGGTGAGAAGAGGCAGTTGACGGTTGAGAAGCCGGAGAACGCAGAAAATCTTCACATACGGCAGAAAATCTTCACATACGGGTACCTTTTTCAAAGTCCAGGATCTTGTTCAGGTGCCCGTGGTTTATTAGAGGTTGATGAAGACTGAAGACAATCGGCATGTTCAGAAGGTACCAGCTCGGGTAATCACCCATCCCTGGGCCTGGTACGTGCGTGCCCTACTTGTCTACCCGGGGTGGGGAATTACACGTCACCCCGTCACCTGCTACGCAAGATAATGCGCGGGTCAGCCTTCAGACACGCACAGGGAGGAAAGAAGAAGGATAGAGAAAGTGAAGAGGAAGGAAAGAAGTGTGTCAAACGCCGAGGCAGAAACGAATGAGGAGGAGAAGAAGGCTAGGAGAGTACAAGGAGAGAAAGACAGAAAACAAAGGGTAAGAAAGTAAGGAACCAAGGAGTAAGAGAAAAGACAACAACAACAATTGACAGCAGCTGGCATTCAAACCGACAGAGTAATAGATCACGCCGATAGTGCAATAGTAATTCGGCATCTGTATAGAGGTTTTCAGCAAGGCTAGTACAGAAGGCTCCAATCGCTAGGAGTAACCCCCGATGGTGAATTCATTTAAGACTGCAAGATGGAAGGCCACGCGGATGCGTAAACAATGCTTCTGTAATCCAGCTTCAATCTGACTATGAACTGATAAATGTGAAGGACGGTTCTATCAGCACCCCATGACGTACCGCTAAGAACACGGAGGACATTAAGGGAACGTGTACAATGGCCAACCAGAGAAGACATGTGGAGACCAACAAAGTTTCCTGTCAAACATTAGGCCAAAGAATTTCGTCGCCTCCACAAATGGCAGAGCGACGGAGCCTAGATGTAGTGGTTTTTTTTTTTTTTTTTTTTTTTGGTGGGTTTAGGGCGCACAACTGCTGAGGTCATTAGCGTCCAACACTGCCCATAGTAAAATCCAACCGGGGTTAGAACTTAAATGGCTTTTGCCATATTTACAAGATGTATAAAAAGTGAAACTCTTAACAGAATGCTGGTCATCAGCTAAAATATCAGACAGGGGGAGGGAGATGGGGGGGAGGGAGAGAGGGGGGGAGGGGGAGAGAGGGGGGGAGGGGGGAGAGAGGGGGGGAGGGAGAGAGAGGGGGGGAGGGAGAGAGAGGGGGGGAGGGAGAGAGAGGGGGGGAGGGAGAGAGGGGGGGGAGGGAGAGAGGGGGGGGAGGGAGAGAGGGGGGGGAGGGAGAGAGGGGGGGAGGGAGAGAGGGGGGGAGGGAGAGAGGGGGGGAGGGAGAGAGGGGGGAGGGAGAGAGGGGGGAGGGAGAGAGGGGGGGGAGGGAGAGAGGGGGGAGGGAGAGGGGGGGAGGGAGAGGGGGGGAGGGAGAGAGGGGGGAGGGAGAGAGGGGGGGAAGAGGGGGGAGGGAGAGAGGGGGGGGAAGAGGGGGGAGGGAGAGAGGGGGGGAAGAGGGGGAGGGAGAGAGGGGGGGAAGAGGGGGGGGAGGGAGAGAGGGGGGGAAGAGGGGGGGGGAGGGGGAGAGGGGGAGGGAAGAGGGGGGGGGGAAGAGGGGGGAGGGAAGAGGGGGGGGGGGAAGAGGGGGGAGGGAAGAGGGGGGAGGGAAGGGGGGGGGAGGGAAGAGGGGGGGAGGGAAGGGGGGGGAGGGAAGAGGGGGGAGGGAAGGGGGGGGAGGGAAGAGGGGGGAGGGAAGGGGGGGGAGGGAAGGGGGGGAGGGAAGAGGGGGGGGGAAGGGGGGGGAGGGAAGAGGGGGGGGGAAGGGGGGGAGGGAAGAGGGGGGGGGGAAGGGGGGGGAAGAGGGGGGGGGGGAGGGGGGGGGGAAGAGGGGAGGAGGGGGCGGGGGGAAGAGGGGAGGAGGGGGCGGGGGGGAAGAGGGGAGGAGGGGGCGGGGGGAAGAGGGGAGGAGGGGGCGGGGGGAAGAGGGGAGGAGGGGGCGGGGGGAAGAGGGGAGGAGGGGGCGGGGGGAAGAGGGGAGGAGGGGGGGGGGGGGGGAAGAGGGGAGGAGGGGGGGGGGGGGGAAGAGGGGAGGAGGGGGGGGGGGGGAGAGGGGAGGAGGGGGGGGGGGGGAAGAGGGGAGGAGGGGGGGGGGAAGAGGGGAGGAGGGGGGGGGAAGAGGGGAGGAGGGGGGGGGAAGAGGGGAGGAGGGGGGGGGGAAGAGGGGAGGAGGGGGGGGGGGGGAAGAGGGGAGGAGGGGGGGGGGGAAGAGGGGAGGGGGGGGGGAAGAGGGGAGGAGGGGGCGGGGGGAAGAGGGGAGGAGGGGGCGGGGGGAAGAGGGGAGGAGGGGGCGGGGGGAAGAGGGGAGGAGGGGGCGGGGGGAAGAGGGGAGGAGGGGGCGGGGGGAAGAGGGGAGGAGGGGGCGGGGGGAAGAGGGGAGGAGGGGGCGGGGGGAAGAGGGGAGGAGGGGGGGGGGGAAGAGGGGAGGAGGGGGGGGGGGAAGAGGGGAGGAGGGGGGGGGGGAAGAGGGGAGGAGGGGGGGGGAAGAGGGGAGGAGGGGGGGGAAGAGGGGAGGAGGGGGGGGGAAGAGGGGAGGAGGGGGGGGAAGAGGGGAGGAGGGGGGGGGAAGAGGGGAGGAGGGGGGGGGAAGAGGGGAGGAGGGGGGGGGGAAGAGGGGAGGAGGGGGGGGGGGAAGAGGGGAGGAGGGGGGGGGGGAAGAGGGGAGGAGGGGGGGGGAAGAGGGGAGGAGGGGGGGGGGAAGAGGGGAGGAGGGGGGGAAGAGGGGAGGAGGGGGGGGGAAGAGGGGAGGAGGGGGGGGAAGAGGGGAGGAGGGGGGGGAAGAGTGGAGGAGGGGGGGGAAGAGGGGAGGAGGGGGGGGAAGAGGGGAGGAGGGGGGGGAAGAGGGGAGGAGGGGGGGAAGAGGGGAGGAGGGGGGGAAGAGGGGAGGAGGGGGGGAAGAGGGGAGGAGGGGGGGAAGAGGGGAGGAGGAGGGAGAGTTGTCGTATTAGACCGTGCGAATCTCTCGCCAACCCCGTAAAATTCTCTTATTTTACCTACTATACGTTTTCATATAAACTAAAAAGATATTTCATTTGTAACATTATTACTGTGAAAACATATTCACAGTAAACACTGAAATGAATTCTTATATAATCTGAACTGTTAATAAGTAAATGGAGCTGACACTGGCATTACACGGTCATATATCTTTGTAAAAGTCGATATGTCACGTATTTACATCAAAGGTATCAGATAGTGTAATAGGGAGCTTCGACATACACGTACTTTTCATCGAAGAAATATCAAATGTAGCGCCTTGCCGTATATTTGATTATAAAAGTTTGCCTTATCTCCACTGCAATGCAAAATCTATTGTAGCAGTACAGAAATTTTTTGGAGTGCATCATGACTTCTGGGCGATAGCAAAACGAGAGTATATTGCATACAACTCAGGTTGACGAAATTGTTTGTTTATGTGAATGGTATATTTATACCTAGTAATTTTTATTGTTGCATGTATTCACGTGAACGCACTGGAACAGCGGGACTTAACCACAGTAAGATGGCGTATGCTTCCCTGGGCATACTAACAGCGTGGAAGCAAAGAATAAACGGGTCGCCCGCGGAGCATCGAAGCGTGTTACAAAAAAAAGAAACTATGTAAAGGAAAAAAAATGAAGGTGTCGGTAGGTCAAGGTTTTGCTACCAAAAAAGTAATGTCGATTATTATAAAGAAAAAGTAAAACAGCCATCTAAATGTGATTTACATGATGAATTGGTGCATTCTGGAGAGCCGAACGGCGAATTAACGGAAAAGGCAGCCACTTTAAGATGAGATATCAAGGGTAAAGTGCCGTAATTTAATGATTATCGAATTCTTGTTGCATGCTGGAATGCGCCAGTTAGTAATTTATGCGGTATCTTATGTGGTTTTATTCCACGAGTAATTAATTAATCAGTAATAGAACATATCCTTCATCTTATTTTTACGAGAATTTACTCGTAAATCAAGGAAGTATCTGGTCATGAAAGTTATATTTCATGCATATGGTTGAATTTCTTTTGTTATCAGTTTGATGGTCCACAGAATAACTTCTCTTAGCCAGGTGTATAATTACGATCTATTCGTAATGGAATTTAATAGTTACCCTGTATAAAACAGTGGTAAGTTGATTTTATTAAAATTTTTGGACATAGCAGATAGTCTGATTTTTGTAGTTGGGAGTTAGTGTGGATGGTAGATACTGTCGGAGGCTGCGTGTTGTTCGAAGTATCTTGAGTGTGACGGAGTTCCACTCATATTTATTATTGATAAGTTGGATCTATACTGCTTATGGTCCTTTTTTTATAAAAAATAATGCGTGGAAATAGTATGATTCACCGGCTAAGAGCAAGAAGGGCAATTAAATGTAAAGCTACTTTCATGACCAATACAAAGCTTTTCTTATTAAAGTGAAAGGTTGTTTTTGTTTATTAGATGCCGCATAAGGTCTACAGAACAAAATAACAGTGATTATTCTATTCGAAGTAATTACGGTACTCCATTTGGGTAGTAACTAAAGTAAAACCTTACCTATTGACGACTACATTCATTGTTTTTCCATAGGCTGTTATTAAAGATCAACAGGCAGACTCTATGGGTTGTGGGAAACCAGACCTTTTGAATGATTAATTTCGCCCACACCTGAAAAACGGCCCTCGCCTTTATTTTGTAATTTTAATTATGAGAGGTGTCCGGAAAGTGGTGGTGGCACTGTAGGTTATTTTCTGTTTTTGTTGTAAAAAGATAGCATAACCAGTGAGGATAGGTATTTGCAAATTTAGAGTCTGGCCAGGATTTGTATTGAAAAATGTAAGACTTTTCTTTTAAATAAATCGATCCCTGTGGTCGAATTTAAAGTAAACTTGCAGTGTAACTTATTGTAGTAGTTTACAAATAATTGACCTACGATCGCTAATGCTACATGGAAGTATCATTAGCGAGCGTAATTTGTAAAAGTAATATTTCTTGTCTATATTAAAAGTTTATTATTATTTGTTACTGCGATCGAGCAGTATTACTGGTCGACCGCAGCAACAATAAAGTGTGTCGAATTTCAGAATTTTTCACCTTTATTAGTATATATTACTCTTTGAAGATAACGACTAAATGAGCTATGTTCGAATGATTAGTCACAATTTTTCTGGACACACGCTGCGACCAAAAAGGCCCACTGAACTGAGTTCTTCTGATTATTAGATTTGTTTTTTCAGATGCGTTGACTTTTATTTTGGGTGGCGCAGCGATTTATATCTATGTGTTCGCTGAAACGAAAGACTATCGGGATGGTGACACAGGGCTGAAAACTTTACCACCTAAGTCGAGCAACACCTTAAGTAAATTTTACTCCACTTAGCAAGGGCAACGGTGTATTCGACCTTGGGAATAAAAAAAAGATAATATTTTCTCCCGATTGTTACAGCGGAACAGAGATTGTAGGAGTTCAGAGATTTGTACCACTGAACACTATGGACAATACAAAATTAACGTGAACTGAGAGTCTATGGTAGTGAACTTTATCCTACGATTTCTAGTACAGGTCACGACGAACTGCTACACTATCCGCTTTGAGCGCTAGCATCGCTGTTGCTAATTTAGTGTGTGTGTGTGTGTGTGTGTGTGTGTGTGTGTGTGTTTTCCTTGAACATAGATGGAACACCGCGCCGTAATTAACGTTGCACCCCAGTAGCAAGAAATCGCTAATCCTGAAGTGCCGATACCAGTGTGGGTAATATGATGGTACTGAGCCGAATAATATCCAACGGCATAACTGTAGACTGTGATACCACCCGTCTGCTTTGACCCATGACATCAAGATGTCTAATAACCAGTATACGGAATATCTTAATACTTCTGTATTGTAGATACAAATAATCTGTAGTTATTATAGATAACAGAATGTACCATTGATCACTGGTCTTAGCCCAAAAATTTGCCCTCACATATGAAAAAAAATTCTCTCAGATAACCTACACCTAACCATCAGAAAGATGCTACAGATCACTTTTTAAATACAAAATATTAATCTGTTTTGTTTGTAAACAAGCTATCGTCTTTAACACAACCATCACATAATCACTCACGCCTTCTACAAACACGCACACACCTAAAAACTACCACTCTGCAATAATGTCCCAGGTCAAAACTGACAGGCGGTATCCCTATCTACAGGTGAGCCTACCCAACTTGAGTAGATAACATACTTTTTTACTGAGAAAGATGGTACCACATCATTCTTACATCAACAATGCAACTGTTCGTGCATGCCAGCCATGCTGGCAAAGAAATTGCCAGAAAGATGCGCTACTCCGCCACATTTTTGAGAGGCTAAAGCAGTGCATAATAAAAATTTATTATTATGCGCTATCTTGAAATATGACTATCATAATACCCCTTTTTAACACCACGATGAAGTTACATATCTAAGAAATATTACGAGTATTAGATAATATTTCTTTGTCAAAGATTTGATCAAAAACATTATTGAGTAATACTAGCCTGAAGGAATCTGTTTTTATAAAGCAGAGTAATGCCCGCTAAGTGTGTTTTGTTGTTGCAGATGTAGTAATACCAACCTAAATTCGAGTAATCTGTGCACCTCAGTTTTTCGTTCATAAATTCAGGGAAAAATGTGCACGGATTGCTCGAGTATATACTGTTGTTGGTATGGGGAGAGCTGCAGTTCAATGTACTGAAGTCAAATTTAGTATCGCCATTTGTATCTTCTGCCTTTGACTATGGTAATGCTTTTGTGTATTTAACACAAAAATCCAAGTATCATCTGACACATATCCATTTAGCTCCCTCCAGAAAAGAAAACTAAACAATTTAATTACTCATATGGAAAAGACTGATTTGGTTCAAAAAATGTTCAAATGTTTGTAGATCTATCAGACCAAACTGCGTGGTCATCAGTCCGTAGCTTACAAACTACTTAAACCTAGGTAAACTAACCTACCGACAAAAACACACACACACACACACACACACACACACACACACACACACACACACACACACACACACACACACACACACACACACACACACACCCCAGGGAGGACTCTAACCTCCACGGCGAGCAACCGCACTCTCCGCAGCGAGACGCTTTAGATCGCTCGGCTACTCCACCGCGGCACTGATTTGGTACATGTCAGATTTTTTTGCTACTATGATACTGCTTTGCACTAGACAATAAACACATAAAATTAATATAAGATGTACAAAAAATTACCTTGACCATCATGGCTAACATGAAGAACATGAGCACCAGCAAGGACAGACACTGGGGATTAAGTCTTAGTAGTTCTTCCTGGAATGGAAGATGTGGATTTTCCTCAACAACACGATGGACGTCTGGCAAATAGCAAAGGTACCCCACAGCAGTCAGGCTAAAAAAATTGAAAAGAAATTAAAAAAGAAAAAGAGGGTGATAGACAATTTACAATATTAATAAAGTGCAACATATTACCTTGCAATGCAAAAGTCGAAAACTTGTATGCAAAAGAACGGCATCAAGTAGGATGGCTTTCCCTTTATTGCACCATACACCATTATCAGAGTTATTGCAAATGTGCAGAAAGTCACAACCATTCCAACATTCAAGTCTTCTGAAAAATAAATAGAATCACAATTTATTTACAATTCAAATGACAAACCATACAACTCTGCAATTACAGATCATCACTGTTAATATCAACAAATCATTTGTTTTACAGGTAAAGAAAATAGACCAGAACAGTGAATGTATATAAGTGTAGTATCATTATGTATCCAAAATAGTTGCTAACAACCAAGTATATGGGCATTTCACAACAGTCCACTAATTACTTACAACATCAAATAATATTACTTACGGTGATTAAGACTTCTATGAACAAAGATGTCCCTGTATCCATGAGCTGAAGCAAAATCTGTCTGCTTCAACACTTCACTCTGTGGATGAAGGCTTACTTCAATATTCCTGCCAAAATTTGGTGCGATCATCTCTACTAAAGTGTCATCAACTTCACTTAATGGTGTCGGTAAAACTGGATCTATTGCTACATTCTCTTGTACCATTTCTGGATGCCTCATCACTACAGCAATCACTGAGAGAGCCAGAACATGAAGCATCTATAAAGAAATATATATAAGTATGTAAAAAAACATTATCTTACAGAACAACCAAAAATAAACTCATGAAACTTAATCGTAAAATAAGTAAGAACAATTTTTTCTTAAAAGGCAACACATTGTGATGTAGGCCTAACATGTTTTACATCACTTATTCCAGATAAGAAACAAGATATCCACTCGTATTTATGGGGGGATTTATTTAAAAGGCTGGAAGAGATACTGTGGGAGAATTTTCTTTCCGCAGGAACACATTACTTCAGCAAGTGTTTGACCAAGTCTAAGAGTACACGCTGCCATAGAGAACCTTAAATCAGGGAAGCTGGTTTAATGGAGTATTCCATGAAAAATTGTGTTCCTTCGTTTTTAAGTTAGAACGTTTTTCATTATTCATACTTCTTGATTGTAGACCAAATTTGAAAAGTCATAATACTTATATTGTATTTTAAATACAACAAAAATGATCCACGTAACTTTTAGAGTTAAAAGGTGGTGAATTATTTCAAGAAGTAGTTTAAGGATACTTTTAATAAGATTAAATTAATATTATTGCCACGAGTTTCGTTGACACAGCTGTCAATAGTTTATTTAGTTGGTGTTACGCAGGAATGGAATAGCCAGTTCTGTACTCAAGAATGTCAAAATATTCAATTCTCATGATTTTTGTACCATTTACAGAGAAGTGGTAGCCCTTATTTTCTCACACAGTCAACATCTACGGCAGCACATATAAAGGGCTACCTCAACATACAAACCCTTATCCCACCAAATTATTACATAAGCTTTGTTCAGGTACCTGCCAATGGGCTCGCTCACAGGCATAGGGCTGAAACCTCATTTTTGGCTGCTTTGAGTGGAGCTGTTGGTTATATCAGCAATGAGAGCAAGCAGCCAAATGATACCTAGAAAAATATTTCTGGCACTTTCAAAGTGTCAATAATTCATGCATGCTCACAATTATCCAGAGTTATGGCTAGAGGAATCAATGTGGCCAGCATTTATATTTCATAATTTTTGCTGGACTGTCCAGCCGCAAGAGTTAGAGATGCGGTTTGTGTGTGTGTGGGCGCGCGCGTTCTCTGTGGCGGGTGAAGGCTTAACAGCTGAAAGCTTCATTTGGTTATTCTGTTATGTGTGTCTTTTTTGCAGCTCACTGGATGTGTGGTGAGTAGCAACCTACCCTTTCCAAAATATTGTTCACATAAAAATTCATCTAAATCTGATGGTGGAGCAGGAAAATGTTCCAAAATTAGATGATTTGACATGGAATGACCTCAACGACAATTAATATGTTACCTTAGCTACACATGTAGAAATCACTGCTTTCTAGTGCTTCCACTTAGCTCCCTGGCAGCTGCTTGAATGAACCTATACCAACAAAACGTTTCACACACTTCTATTGGGTCCTACAGTAGAGCAATAAGGTACATTTTAAAATAGCCAACTGTGCTGTCAATAGCAGATAAGACAGACAGTAGCTATGGATTGAGAATGAATGTTAATATATTGACTGTTTAAAGAAACTACAATGCTTACGAGAAGAGATAGAAGCATCCAGAATTCTGGAATTGTATCGACTGATCTATTTTATTCCACTAGACTGTTAGCTTATTACAACTGTGGTACTTCTGGCATGCAAGTAGGGGCCTATGTCACACTAACTTCAGTTAACCTAGATATTTTATAGGTTTACCACATAGGACACTTCTTAAGCTAAATGAATTTTTTAAAGATGTATCAGACTACTCATTTTGAAGATAATGTAATGCATTATTTGCACAACAAATGTAAGTTGTGAAAAGCTGACTCATCAAAGTAGTATGTACATCTAACATCACTTTTCATTACATGCAGTGAAAAAAAGACTTAATTATTATTATTATTATTATTATTATTTATTGTTGGGTTTTTCTGTTCCATGGGACCCAACTGAGGAGTAAGACTCCATGGTCATGGAACAAGTCAATACATTGTTACACAAGAATAGTAATAGAAGTTATTTAAGTAGCCCTTTGCACACAACAATCTGAAGACAAAGTGAAAAGAATCAATAAAATGAATTAGCTAAATTGTTTAACTTCTAGGAGTTCCTTGACAGAATAAAAGGAGTGAGCCATGAGGTAACTCTTCAATTTAGATTTGAAAGTGTGTGCGTTAGTGCTAAGATTCTTTAGTTCTTGTGTCAGCTTATTGAAAATGGATGCTGCAGAATAATGCACACCTTTCTGCCTAAACTAACCTAAGGACATCACAATCACCCATGTCCTACGGGGAACTCAAACCCCTGACAATACATGTGTATTAAGATGAAATCCCGTACACAGGTTTTCTGACATGGGTCAAAGCAGACATGTGGTATCTTGGTCTTCAGTTATGCCATTTCCTAAATCTACATAGTAAAACATTCATTGGTAAAATATTAAAGAAATATTGATGCATACTAAATGCTTACCAAGTGCCAAATTCCCAAAAATATTGTCCCTGTCCTAACGTGACAGCAAAAACAGCACTTCCAATCATTTTGACGTTGTCCAAATTTCAACCGCATGTTGACACTATGGAAAAAAGAAACACAGGAATAAAATACCTGTACATTTGAATTTTAAACTGAAGAATTCACTGAATCAATTGAAGACTAAGCAACTCTGAACTAAAAAAAAGAACAGTTCCTTGGCTACAACCAAGTGACTGATACTATCAAAAGACTCATCCAAACTCTTAAAGCAATCTGGTAATGACTAAACTCTGCCAAATTTGTTATTAAATTACTAGCACCTTCAAATTATTTACAACTATCAGCAAAATTACGTAGCTAGACGACACGGTACAACTGATGTTCAAAACAATAAAAGGCACTATCTCATTTCACAAACAAATCTGTCCTGAAGATATAGAATTAAAAATCTGTAGTCACTAATGACAATGTTGTATATAATTCCTTCGTTGCCTCAGCTTTTTGTTCCAATTAACACCGCTGTGCAGTTCCTTCCAATTTTACAAGAATATAAGCGGACAACTGTTACTGTAACCAATGTTGAAAGATGCGAATTTTTTCACTTTACATAAAATTTGCCTTCAGCTTTCGAGTGCAGTGCGTAATACTAATTTACAACGTCACACGATGTCGCTAACGATAGCGACGGAAGACACGAAGCGCAGGTAAACACACATTTGAGTACTTCCCCTGTGCCACTCGAAAAATCAAAAAACCACTTCGAAAGATTGTACAGTATGTTTTATTTCCCACGGCAAGTTTCAACAGCTTTAAGATGCATAGTAAAACACACACATACAGTTCTCAAAGCACTTAAGTACTCCGGCACGAATACGTGTCGCCATACAATTCCTACTGAAGCTCCACAAGAACCACGACGAACATTAATAGTGACAAGATCTTGTACCTACATTTCTAATTCTTTAGACGGTGGATAAGTCACTACGCTTTGATCATATGACTCCAGTTACCCATGTCGATACCAAATAGCATGTACAAACGTCTTTGAGTATGTCCTGGTGGCAATATGTAAAATATTTCCAAACTAACTAATCTAACCTGCGTTACTTTAATACGGCTACTCAAACTAATATTTATTACGCGTCATTTCTTCGTTTACCTTGCCAAATGACAATCCCAATGGCACGCCAATACGGAAACGACCACGGGTTTAGCAGTCTCCCCACCACACTGTCACAGCTCCAACCAAGCGACCAATGATATGGCACTCCACGAGAACCAATGGGAAGCCGCCGTTTTTCACGCGCGTGCGTATGACCTAACAAGTGAACGAAGTTATAATTATTCGAGATGTATTGCAGTAGGCCTAGTATTCTATATAGGTGTAACTTCTAGTTTGGAAACAGCCAATTCTTTCTTGAAAGATGTGTTTTAACATATAATATGCGAGCGGCGCTACAGGCCATATAGCGCTAAGCGTATTTCTGTTGTGGTGTTCAGTCCGGAGACTGGTTTGATGCAGCTCTCCACAATACCCAATCCTGAGGAAGCCTCTTCAACTCCACATAAGAAAAGCAATCTACATCTGTCGCAATCTGCTTACTGTATCCATCTCTTGGTCTTCCTCTGCGGTTTTTACCCCACACACTTCCCTCCAATGCTAAATTCACAATTCCTTGATGTCTAACAATGTGTCCTACCAATGAATCTCTTCTTTAGTCAAGGTATGCCAGAAATTGCATTTCTCCCCAATTCTGTTCAGTACCTCCTCATTAGTTTCACGATCCACCCAAAGTCGGCTTCTACCAGCTTTTCCATCCTTCTATAAATAATCCGTGTTAATATTTTGCAACCATGACATATCAAACTGATGGTTCTGTAGTTTTCATACCTGTCTGCACCTGCTTTCTTTGGAATGGGTATTATTACATTTTTCTTAAAGTCTGAGGGTACTTCGCCTGTCTCATACATCTTACACAACAGGTGAAACAGTTTTTTCATGGCTTGTTCTCCCAAAGACTTCAGTAGCTCTACGGAAATGTCATCTACTTCAGGGGCCTTGTTTTGACTTAGGTCTGTCAGTGCTCTGTCAAATTCATTTCTCAGTATAGTATCTCCTATTTCATCCTCATCTACTTCTTCTCTCCTTCCTACAATATTGCCTCCAAGTTCATCTCCTTCGTAGAGCCTCTCTATATACCCGTTCCACCTTTCAGCTTTCCCTTCTTTGCTGAGAACTGGTTTTCCATGTGTTCTTGATATTTATAGAGCTGTTTTTCTTATCTCCAAATATCTCTCTTATTTTCCTATAGGCTGTATCTGTTTCTCCCCTATTTATACATTCTTATACATCCTTGCAGTTGCCTTCAGCCACTCCTGCCTAGCCATTCTGCACTTCCTGTCAATCTCATTTCATAGTGGTCTGTACTCCATTTTGCCTGTTTCATTTACTGCATTTTTATATCTTCTCCTTTCGCCAATTAAATTACTATGTCCTGTGATATCCAAGGATTTTTGTAGGTCTTGCCTTCCTACCTATTTATTCCTCTGCTGCCTTCACTATTTCATCTCTCAATGCTACCCATTCCTCCTCTACTGTTTTATTTTCCCCCGTTTCTGTCAATTGTTGCCTAAAGCTCGCTCTGAAATTCTCAAGAACTTCAGGTACCTTCAGTTTATCCAGGTCCCACCTTCTTATTTTCCTACTTTTCTGCAGTTTTTTCAGTTTCAGCCTACAATTCATGACCAATAAGTTATGGTCTGCCCCTGGGTATGTCTTACATATTAAAACCTGGTTCCGAAATCTATGTCTTACCATTATCAAATCTATCTGGTATCTCCCGGTCTCTTCCACATATACAACCTTCTTTGGTGATTCTTAAACCAGGTGTTAGTTATAACTAAATTAAGTTCTGTGCAAAATTCTAGCATGCGACTTCCTCTTTCATTCCTTTTGCCCAGACTATATTCACCCTCTATCTTCCCTTCCCTTCATTTTCCTACTACCGAGTTCCAGTCCCCCATCACAATTAAGTTTTCCTCTCCCAATTCAAGCTTTATTAAATCGTTACTACATGCAAGTAACGTTCAGAAGTATCGTAAAACTATGTATACATTTTAATAGACATCTTAAAAATTATATTCATTGGATGAAGCTGGTTTACACACGCAAATATAGAGAGAGTGGTGCTTTTTTATGAGAGCTGAAATTTTAGCTGTTTTTTTTTCCCCTCCATGATGGAACAGAACTTGAGAGCCAACCATATTCTTTTTGTTTTTGTTATTATTTCTAGAAAATACCAAGTATTATACTAGATAATACTGATTTATTTAACACAACTATAACCACAGTACAAGCAATAATAAAAAATAGAATACAAAAACAAAAGGACACAAAGGAAAAGCATACATACAAAATAGGAGAAAATAAGTCAAAACATAATTATTGAATTGTTAATACTTCAACACCCACCCCTCAATTTAACAATTTCATCCTTAGACATAGTCTATGGAACTGTACACTTGCAGATGCATTTGTTAAAATATCTGTCACTTGTTCCTCAGAGCTAATGTATTGCATATTCAGAAGACCTTCGTTATAAAATTTTATTTAATGCCCACATGCTTAAATTGTCCATGTTCCCATTTCTCTAATAAAAGTATACATGACTAGTTATCTTCATAAACTATTGGTGCTTCCATAAACAT
Source organism: Locusta migratoria (assembly GCA_026315105.1). NCBI lineage: Eukaryota > Metazoa > Arthropoda > Insecta > Orthoptera > Acrididae > Locusta > Locusta migratoria. The sequence goes on from CM048744.1 coordinate 11,252,766, forward strand.
GTTAAATTCTTCAAGAAGATACTTCATCCAAATGATCTCTGTCGTTGCTGTTGCCAAAGCAATATCTTCTGCTTCTGTTGAGGACAGTGAAACTCATGTCTGTCCTTTTGAAGCCCAGCACACAGTATTTCCAAAAACTTGAACTAAGTATCCTGTTGTAGATCATCTGTCTTCTTCACTTCCCCAGTCAGAATCAACATAGCATACAAGAGCATGATAATTTCCATTTGTGTAACACAGACCAACATCAAGTATTCCTTTAATATACTGTAGAATTCATTTCAGTCCTTTCCACTAACACCCTCTTGACTTATTTTGTTATCTATTGAAATAGTTAATTGCTGCACTTATGCCTGGCTTTGTTGCTATCACAACATACATCAAACAACCTACTAATTCTCTGTATGGTTTATTTTCAACCATATCACCAGAAGCATCTTCACTGGGTTTGACTTCCATCGGTGTTTTGCTGGGTTTACAATCATCCATGTTGAACCTTTTCAATAACTTTTCAAGTTTAGTGCATTGACTAAGAAACATTTTGTCATTGCTCCTGTGTACATTGGTTACAATGAATGATTTTGGTTCCCAAAGTTCGCACATTCGAAATTTCAGCTTCTTGTTAATATCAGTGATTTTGTTTTTGCAATTTCCATAAATTTGTATATCAGCTACATACAGGAGCAAGTAAGTGGTATAATTATCAGTGCTTTGTATATAGAGACATCTATCACCTTCAGATTGTCAAAAACCCAATTTCCTTCATAAAATTATCAAATGTAGAGTTGCAAGTTCTTGGTGCCTGCTTAAGCCCATATAAAGCTTTATTGAGTTTGCATGCAAGGCGTTCTTTAATCTCTACACCATGAGGATCTTTCATATAAATTTCTTCCGTCAGTTCTCCATGTAGAGATGCATTTTGTACATTCATTTGTTCCATAAACAAATCATGTTGATTCAATACACTCAGAAAAGTTCTCAGTGTTGTAAGTCGAGCAACAGGGGCGTATGTTTCTTCATAGTCATATCCTTTTACCTGGGCACAACCTTTTATAACAAAAGTGCCTTATATCTTTCAATATTTCCAGATGCATCTCTTTTTACTTTGAACATTCATTATTACTGTCAATAGCTATTTTATTTGCTGGAAGTGGTGTGTAAGTCCCAAGTTCTGTTAGATGACAGAGATTCAAGTTCTTCCTATATTACTTGCTTGGTTGGTTGGTTGGTTGGTTGATGTCTTGATGGGACCATCTGGATGGAGTGCAAGCCAGGGTGTGGTCGGCTAAGACCATGACAAGAGTAAAATAGAGGAACTAAAAGGGGGTTAAAATCAAGTAGAACAGGACTAAAACCAATAGAAAAAGTGGGATTCTGCAAGGAACGTCGTGACAGATCTAGAATCCCAGTTAAATAACGACAAGCAGATACAGGAGAACAGTGTATGCTTCTAAATGAGAAGCCTAAAAATGTAAAAAGGGAAACAACATGAATTAAAACCAAGTTAAAAGGAGAAATGGAAGTCGTCAGGGGGAGAGGTGGGGAGAGCTCCAAACCCTGCTTCTCCCAGGGAGGGCCACAAACCCACCCATCCTATCCAAGCTTCAGCAATAAAATCTTACAGCTGACAGTAAAAACTGCTTTCATGGATAAATCCAGGAACTCTGTCAGCTATCTGTGAATCATTCGCCAAAACTGAGGGCAATGAGTGCGAAATTCTGTATTTGGCACAGAGCACCAAGAGGAGTGGACATTCCATTAGGATATAAGCCACAGATTGTAGGGCCACACAACCACAATGTGGGGGAGGCTGATTACGCAAAAGAAAACCATGGGTCAGCCTGGAGTGACCAATGTGGAGACGAGAAAGACAGTGGATTCCCTTTGAGAGGGGTGTAAGGAAGAACTCCGAGTTACAGCGGTCAACTTATTCATTAGACAGAGCAGCAACCTGCCAGTTGAATGTTCCAGTCCTGTATGAGTAGCGATCTCATCAGCACCCACAAATCTGCGCCCAGAATAACCCAGGGGAAGGGGCAGGGAGTTACAGCTACTCTAGCCATCTTGTCAGCCTGTTCATTTACTAGGATATCACATGACTTGGGGATCCAGAGAAAGGCAACGGAGCAAGCGGGTCAATGAATTCTTGCGTAGGAAAGAGGGAAGAGGTAGTAAGGTCAGTCTGCATACCCTGACTGGAAAGGAGTGACTGCAGAGAGACAGTACAGGCATCTACTAGATATGCAGATTTCAGGACTCAAGAATATACTTACTTGTTTGGGAAACTTTATGGAACGGATAGGTACATGGCATTAAATTTATTGTGTCCCATACTAAGTCTACTACACTGGGGTTATCCATTTAAAAAGCAAGAAGTATAAATTGGTTGCCACAAAAAACAGCCAGTAATTACATTCCCTAGCAGCATTCCCTAGACAGACGCACTCCCCGCAAGAAACAGACTGTCGTGGAGCACCCAGAGGCCAACAGTGATCACGGGCTGGCGCCCGACTCATCTGACTCAGAATTCCCCTCTTGATCAAAAACCTGGGCATTTTAACGACCGGTGTGGGCGCACTTCTTTTCCCCACTTTCCAAAAGTTAACAATTTTGTATTGGTCTCTGCTTTGTTCAACCAATCTAAATTGTGGCTTGCCCTTGCTCTGAGGCCTCTAGAGAACCATGTTTCAGCCCTGTCCCTTCTGCCATTCCCCAGGTGGGTAGGTGGCTTGTTTGTGCACTAACAAAATCCATACTTGGTAGCAACATTGTTCAGCTGAAAGGAAAATGTCACGGTGCTACCCAGAATGGGCAACAACAACAATGTTTTACATCAGTTGGCCACGCCTTAGGGGAGCTGCTAACTTGCAGTTTTTCTTCTTTAGCCTCTCACTCTATCCTCGTTAAACCACTGACGCTGTTCCCAAGTGACTGGTATCAACTTTGCTATGTACATTAAAACATGCCTGTTGGCCACCAAGTTCTAATGTAATGTCTTGCAACAGCGTCTAGATGCTGTATGAAGTTACGCCCATTTTCTCCGAAAGGTAACCTCCACCCTGGAACAGTGGCTGAGGACATCAGCAGTTTGCTAGGAGATTTCTTTACTGCCTACATCCCGTAAGATATATGTGATAGAGAATATCAATGACCAAAGGGTGTGAGGAGTAGCATTGGTCTACGGCCTGCAGGTTGCTCATTGAGTCAGAACAGATTAAAACACGATCCAGAGCTATCTGTTTGATAAAATGAAGTGCCCTACTAATAGCCGTTAGTTCTGCTGTAAACACACTGCACGATTCTGGCAGAAAATGGCATTTCTCACCAATGGGAGACATAAATAGATATCCTGTATGACCAGCAAATTTAGAGCCATCAGTGTAGAAAATCGTGGCACCCTGAAATTCTTCAAGGACAGTGAGCAACAAACACCGGAAGATTATGGGGGCGACTGAAGCTTTCGGGGTGTGGTAGAGATCCAGTCAGTTTTGCGGCTGAGGCACCAACCAAGGAGGGGTGCATGGTATAGCACGATGAATACAGTCAAGGAAAGGAAGGTTGAAGTCCCTACAAAGGGAAGTGAACCACAATCCAACAGGTAAACTCACCCAAGGGCGAGTATCAGGAATTCTAAGACCGTCGCCCTAAAATAGAATGTGATATGTGGGATGACCAGGGAGTTTACAAATGGCAATGGCATAGGACACCAAGATCTGATGGCGCTTAGTCTGAAGAGGAGGTATTTCCGCAAGGAGACTGTCTACACGGCTGATCCGGAAGGCACCCGTAGCCAGGCCAATGTCACAGTGGTGAATGGGGCCCAACAGTTTCAGTGCAGAAAGAGCTGCTGAGCCATAAACCTGGCACCCATAATCTAATTGGGACTGAATCAGAGCCCAGTAGATACAAATTAGTGTTGTTTGTTCTGCACCCCAGGAGGAGTGAGCTAGGAAACAGAGAGCATTAAGTTTCCGTGTGCAGCTTATCTTCAGCTGCCGAATATGGGGCAGCCAAGTCATGTTTTTTATTATCAAAAAGGAGGCTCAAGAAATGGTGCTGTGCCACAAATTTTAGGCATTGAGTACCCAAGAAGAGTTCTGGGGCAGTGTGGACAGCGGAAATGCATTACTCGCATTTTAGAGGGGGAAAACTGAAAACCATGTGAGAGAGACCATGTGGAAGCCCACTGAATGGCACCTTGGAGCTGGCTTTCAGCCGAGGCTACTGAGTGGGACTTTTACTATATGCAAAAGTCATCGACGTACAAAGCAGGGGTGACAAGCAACCCAACAGAGCTCACCAACCCATTAATGGTGATTAAGAAGAGTGTAACACTTGACACAGAACCCTGTGGAACGCTGTTCTCCTGGATCTGTGGGGAGCTGAAGGAAGAGCCAACGTCATACAGAATATGCGGCAGGATAAAAACTGACTGATAAAAATTAGTAGGGAGCCCCATAGGCCCCAGTCATGGAGGGTACATAAAATATGATGATGCCAAATGGTGTCATATGCCATACGTAAATCAAAGAAAACAGCAACAAGATGTTGACGTTTTGAAAAGGCCTTTCTGATTGCCATTTCCAGTCAAAGTAGATGGCCTATAGTAGACCTGCCCTCCCAAAACCCACACTGATAAGGTGACAGAAGTTCACGTGACTCGAGTACCCAGCATAGTCTGTGGGCAACCAACCATTCGAGCAGTTTACATGGCACATTTGTCAGGCTAATCAGCCAGTAACTGTCCAGGAATGATGGATCCTTACCAGGCTTAATAACTATACTGTCCCTCCACAGTGAGGGGAAAACCCGTTGGAGCCAAATGCGGTTAAATACCTGGAGTAGATATTGCCGTTGTGGGGGGCTGAGATGTTTGAGAAGTTGATTATGGATGGAATCAGGCCCAGGTGCAGAATCATGAGAAGAAGAAAGGGCCAGACATTATTCCCATCCCGTGAAGCATTTGTTATAAGATTCCTCCTGGGGAGTGGTGAAACATAAATTTGAGGCTTCAGCCTGTTGTTTCTTGAGACAAACTGCCACCGGTTAGGAAGCTGTCGCCGATGCCTCCGCAAAGTGAGCCGCAAGGTGCTCTGCGATAACTAATGGATCAGTACAGACCCCATCTGGTAAGGCAAGTCCAGGGATTAAAGATGGCCGCTGGCAACCTTGGATGGAGCAGAGCATAGTCTACACCTGTGACAAGGGTACAGAAGATCCCAAGCAGGAGATAAAACGCTCCCAACACGCCCGCTTCCTCTGTTTGATTATATAATAAGCCTTGGCATGAAGGCGTTTAAAGTTGACAAGGGCAGCACGGGACAGGTGGCACTTAAGACGTTGCAAGGCTTGACGGCTCTCACAAATCGCCAAAACAATGGTTGCATTCCACCATGGAACTGGACAGTGATGAGAACCAGTCAACTGGGGGACAGCAATGCTAGCAGCTCGAGTAATCGTATTAGACACATCACTGATGACCTCATCTATAGAGTCAGATAGGGATGGTGTGAAAACCACCTGTGATGTATACAAAGGCCAATCAGCATGACAGTTAAACCAATGCAGTATCCTGTTCCTCGTCCAATGTGAGGGGAGTGAAAGAATCAACAGAAAGTGTTCACTGTCACGTAGGTCGTCATGCAGTGACCAGCGAAAGAAATGAAAAAGTGGGGGAGAAGTGAGTGAAAGGTCTATGGAGGAAAAGGTGCTGCTCACGGCACTAAAATGGGTTGGAGAGCCATCATTGAGGAAGCACAGGTCGTGATTGGCAATGAATTGGTCGAGAAGGCGGCCCTGACTAGTTGTATAAGCACTGCCCCATGAAAGATGATGGGCACTGAAGTCCCGAAGAATGAGGAAGGAAGGAGGGAGCTGTTGAAGGAGTGCTGTGAGGGCAGCAGATGTAGGTGGCTGTCAGGAGGGAGATATGGATTACAAATTGTTAATGGAGTGTGTAAGTGGATCCTAACAGCAACCACTTCCAGTGTGGTATGGAGAGAGATCCATGAACTAACAATGTCCATACGAACTAGGGTACAGATTCCACTAGATGCTTGTAGGGGGTGAACACAGTTCCGACAGAAAGCACAGAACCCACAGAGTGTTGGTGAATGGCTATCAGTGAAATCCTGCAAAACAACATAAGCTGCTGAGTAAGAGGCAATAAGATGTTTCAACTCCAGGAGGCAACGGTAGTCGCCGTTACAGTTCCATTAGATGAAAACAGATCAAGCCATATGGAAGGCTAACGAACTGATGCATGTCACAAAGCTGGATCAGTCCAGTGGGGTTATTTGGTTGGGAGGACAAAGGTGGTGGCTCCAGGACTACCAGAGGGGCCTTGTCCTGCGTCTTTGGTATTATCAGCCTGGATGTCCGGCTGCTGGCTTGAGGCAGAGGACCTCCTATCTGGTGGACGCTGGGAAGAGGAACCCTGGGATGGGACACAGTTCACCGGCTAGTGCCAGAGAAGGGGAGCACTTCTCCGGCTGGGAGGAGGAAGAGGGATGCTGAGAGGGGGGCAAGGGTGGTGCAGGAGGGCGAGGGGGAAGAATAGGGTGTGAATGGGATGAGGAAGAGGAAGGATGTAACCGAGGCATAACTAGTAGATAGATGCACATAGTACAGACGCTCAAATTTTTGGCGGGCCTCCTGGTATGTAAGGTGAAAGAGCGAGAAGAGTGGTGCTTGTGACAGTTAACGGATACAGGAGGTGGAACACAGGGCTTCCCCTCATGGAGTGGACGTCCACATTCACCGCATGCTGAGATTGCTGGGCAATGAGAGGACATATGCCCGAACCACATACATCGGAAACATCGCATGGGAGGCGGAACATATGGCTTCAAGTCACAACAATATATCATTATCTTGACCTTTTCTGGGAGAGTATCCCCATTGAAGGTCAAGATAAATGCGCCGGTATCCAGACAATGATCCTTAGGGCCTCGCTCTACACGGCGAAGAAAATGAACACCTCGCCATTCGATGTTGACCCGGAGTTCCTCATCAGTTTGGAGGAGGAGGTCGTGGTGGAAAATTACTCTCTGAACCATGTTCAATGACTGATGAGGGATTATTGACACTGGAATGTTGCCAAGATGGTCGCAGGCACACAAAGCTGCAGATTGGGCCGCAGAGACTGTTTTAATTAGCAGTGATCCAATGCGCATCCTGCTCATCGTTTCAACTTCTCCAAACTTATCTTCAATATGTTCAATGAAGAACAATCGTTTGGTGGTGGTGAACGTCCCTCCATCTGTCCTGGTGCATACCAGGTAACGTGGAAAGGGTTTCACGCCAAGCCGACATGCCTGGCCCTCCTCCCAGAGGGTAGACAGAGAGAGGAAGGTCCTCTTATCGTAGTTAGGAGCATTGCACTTCTTCCTGCCTTCTGAGACGGCCCTGTCACAACCATTATCTAATTTCACACATTTCATCATGCAAAACGTCCGCCGTGGTACCACCCACTCCGATCCGTGGTTCTCCCCATGGACGCCATCCAGCCACAACAAAGGCCACCTGGCATGATGGCCATTGCCGGGAGCCCTGATAACCCAACGAGGACAGGTAACGACTCCTTGGCCTGCATGGGGAGGTTGCAGCATAGGTACCAGCAGTGTGATCCCTGCGTTGTCAGGGGGCTCAGCCATAAGGGTACATAACAGCCCTCCACCCCCCACACACACGGACTGGCGACACGTGCTGGGGACCTAGTGGGGGAGGGGGCTATGGCAAGGAAGGAAATGGGAAAGGAAAGGATTGGGATCCATGCCATAGGGGCTAGGTCGGCAGTTCTTCCCCAAATGGCTCACACTAAAAACTGTGATATTTTGTGGAGGTCAAACCCCAAGGGTGATCGAACTATGCTGAAAACAGAAGAAAATGACGAAGATCAAAATTGCCAACTGTTTGCCATGCCGTTTTAAAGGAAACCACTGAGAGGGGGGGGGGGGTGAGAGGGATGGGGAGGAATTAGGATGGGGAGGAGGAGAGGAACTAGGGGAGGTAATGCTGCCCGGGAAAGTAAGAAGATAGGCTGCAATAGCTCGGGGACCCGTGCATGCCACACACATACCCACAAAAGAGCTGTGGGCCTCTGGGGGGCGTATATTACTTTTGTCCATTGTTGTCGTTGTTGTTGTTTGGATGTTTTAGGGGAACAAAACTACGGAGGTTATCAGTCCACCATTCCATCATTGGGCATCGCAACAAAAGACGTCAACGTGTAAAAGAGCCTAGAGTTGAGAACAGCTAGGGGGAGGAATATCCCCCAAGTCAATTAAAGGACTACAAAGTCGGCAAGAGACAACGAAAAACATGACAATCATACAAAATCACCGAGCAACAACATGAAATAAAATGTAAAAGCCAATGTTTGTAGCTGACCGACCATGGGACTAAAAACAGGAAAAGTCAGCCACACGGAAACAAATGGAAACCTCCAATCAGAGGTCATGAGAGAACAGACAGACAATACTGAAGAAAAGCTTTAAATAGAGGGGTAAAAACCACTGTTGCGAATAAAATTTAAAACAGTATCAGCCATTTGGGCATCGTCAGTTAAAACATGGGATAATTGTGCAGGAAAATTAAAACTCTGCCGCAGAGTGGCTAAAACAGGGCATTCCACTAAGATGTGCACCACCGTCAAGCGGGCGCCACAGCGACACACAGGCGGGTCCTCACCACGATGGAGATGGCCGTGAGTGAGCCATGTATGGCCAATGCAGAGCCGGTACAGGACTACAGAGTGCCGGTGGCAGGACTGCATGGAAGAATGCCACACAGCCATCATCTCCTTTATAGCCCTGAGTTTGTTGGATGTTGAAAGGCTACAGCACTCGGTAGACCAAAGCTCATGCACTCAATGTTGCAGCACTGTCTGGAGACCAGCATCCAGGAGGCCGATCACTAAAACAGGTGCAGCAACAGCCTGCTTGACCAGCATATCAGCATGTTCGTTGCCCAGAATACGGACATGACCTGGGGACCAGAGGAACACCACTGATCGACTGGATCTATCAAGGGCAGGTAGGATCACCTGAATTTCCTACACCAAAAGAGACCGCGGATAGCACTGGCTCTAAGGCTGCTCAGGGAGTCACTGCATATAAGAAAGGACTCACATGAGCAGGACCGGATGTGCTCAAGAGCGCGGAAAATTGCCACCAGCTGTGCAGTATAGACACTGCAACCATCCAGCAGAGAGTCTTGTTCAACTTGGTTGTCATGAACGTATGCAAAACGAACCAGGCTCTCAACTTTCGAGCCATCCGTGTAAACCAGGTCGTGTCCAGGGAATCGAGCGAAGATCGCTAAGAACTAGTGACAGGGAACTTCAGGTAGAACTGACTCTTTGGGTCCACGGGCCAAGTCCAGGCAGATATATGGCCTTGGCAGGGGCCACGAAGGCATGCGTGCATGGGCCCGATATGGAGATGGTAGTGGATAAGACTCAAGTTCCTGCACTCTGAATGCGATCATATGACCCGACCTGGGCCGTCGTTGTTGGTCATGGACGACCATGTGGGAGCAAGGAACACAGAGGTTTGGGTGGCCTGATGAGCTGTGCACGAACACTGCATAGGCTGCAAGCAGTTGTCGGCGGCAGATCTGCAAAGGTGGTACCCTGGCCTCAGCAAGTAAGCTGGCCACCGGGCTGGTGCGAAAGGCACCCGTCACGTTGCGAACCCCACAGTGGTCAATGGGGTCCAGCAAGCGCAATCCTGAGGGCAACATAGAACCGTAGGTGACATATCCAAAATCTAGACGGGACTGCACCAGAGCCTGATAGAGCCGCAACAGGGAGGAGCGGTCAGCACCTCAGGAAGTATGGCCCAGGTGGCGGAGCACATTGAGGTGGTGCCAGCACTCCCATTTTAGCCCTAAAAAACGATGAGTGTCGACGACCTCTAATAAGTGGTCGCCGAGATACAGTTTGGGCTGAGGGTGAACCGTTTGAAGCCGACAAAGCTGCATAACACTTGTCTTTGCAGCAGAGAACTGCGCCTTCCTAATGGCTCCCTGGAGCCTACGTTCGGCAACATGAGTGTTGGAGGAGCTAAAATAGATACAAAAGTCGTCAGCATATAGCGAAGGGGATATTAGCGACCCAACTGGTGTAGCTAAGCCATTAATGGCTACTAAAAATAAGAGGACACTCAGAAAAGAGCCCTGAGGAACCCCATTTTCCTGCACATGAGAGGTACTATGAGACGCACCAACTTGAACACAAAAAGTATGGACAGCTAAAACGTTTTTAATAAAAATCTGGAGTGAGCCCCGAAGACCCCAACCATGTAATGTGCTAAGTATGAGGTGTCACCAGGTCGTATTATATGCTTTTTGCAAATCGAAAAAGACGGCTATCAGATGTTGGTGCCTGGAAAAGGCTATGCAGGTTGCAAACTCGAGGTACACCAGGATGTCGGTGGTGGAGCGACCCTGGCAGAACCCGCCATGGCATGGAGCCAGTAAGCCCCAAGTCTCGAGGATCCAGCACAACCGCCTAATGGCCATGTGCTCCAACAGTTTATAGAGGACATTGGTCAGGGTAATGGGCCGATAGCTATCCAAACTGACAGGGTTTTTGCCTGATCACCAGTATGATTATACCCTCCCGCCACTGCAAAGGGAATACCCCGTCGCACCAGATGTGGTTGAAGAGCGCAAGGAGATTACGCTCGCTCTCCGCTAACAGATGTTTCAGCATCTGGCTGTGTATGCTATAAGGTCCCGGAGCCATATTGGGACACTGTTTAAGAGCACTGAAGAATTTCCACTCTGTAAATGGCGTGTTATATGCCTCCAGTAAAGGAGGTAGTAAAGGAGAGGGGCTGGCATTCCACCTTCTCCTTTAATGTACAGAAGGTCGATGGGTTATTTGCAGAGGAAAAGGCATGAGCATAATGCTCGGCAAACATCTCTGCAAGTGTGGCTTGGTCTGTACAGACTATTCCATTCACAGAGATCCCAGGGATTCCTGTTGGTATATTGGGTATCCCCTTAAGCGCCTGATCTTGCTCCAGACCTGGGTGGTGGAGGTACCTGTTCCAACAGTGGAGATGTACCTCTCCCAACACTCTTGCTTCCATCTCTTAATGAGATGACGAGCACGTGCACAGACCCACTTGAACGCGATGAGGTCCTCCAGAGACGGGTGCCGCTTGTACCACTGTAAGGCCCGTCGGCAATCTTTAATAGCCTCTGCGACCTCTGGTGACCGCCATGGTACTGTCTTACGCCGTGGGGACCCTTATGAATGGGGAACGGTAGCTTCTGCAGCTGAAACAATGGAACGTGTGGCTCACTCAACCGCCACATCGACTTTGTCGAGTGGGGGAGGGCCAACTGTGGCAGCAGAGGTAAAGTCGTCTCAATTAAACTTGTGTAGGGCCCACCTGGGCAGGCGCCCTGGGGACTGACATTTTGCAAGTGACAGGAAAATGGTCACTGCCACACAAGTCATCGTGGGCTCTCCATTGGACAGATGGTGGAAGGCTATGGCTGTAGATAGATCAATGGCCGAGAACATGCTATGTGCCACACTAAAATGTGTGGGGGCACCCATGTTCAAGAGGCAGAGGTCAAGATGAGATAGTAAGTCCTCGACTACTCTGCCCTGGCCAGAAATTGTGGAACCACCCCACAAGGTGTTATGGGCATTAAAGATGCCCTGTAGTAAGAAAGGTGGGGGGAGTTGAGAAATAAGCACAGTCAAAACGCTCTGAGAGACATCACCATCAGGAGGGAGGTAGAGACTGCAAACGGTAAACTCTTGTGGTGTCCTTACCCTGACAGCCACTGTTTCTAAAGGTGTTTAAGAGACACGGATTCACTATAGACGGAAGTAAGGACATACACACACATTTCCGGAAACCATGTTTCCTGGAGGGCAATGCAGAAAGCAGGTGTAATGCTCAGAAAGTGGCGCAGTCCAGCCAGGTGGGTGAAAAAACCACTGCAGTTCCACTGGAGAATAACGCTTTCCGATAACTGGGATGACATGAGACAATATGAAGTATTTGGTATACCTCATGTTCACTCGCTGATACTGCTCACGAAGCTATGGAATGTACATCCATCGTTTCTGATGGTCCTTCAAGATCTAGGTCCTTAGGGGACGCTAGTATCTTCACCTCATCCTCGTCCTCAGAGGAAGAGGTCTTTGGTATACCTCATGATCACTCGCTGATACTGCTCACGAACCTATGGAATGTACATCCATCGTTTCTGATGGTCCTTCAAGATCTAGGTCCTTAGGGGACGCTAGTATCTTCACCTCATCCTCGTCCTCGGAGGAAGAGGTCTTGGAAGATAGTGGAAGAACCACTAGGGTCTCTTTACTCTTCAAAGGCTTTTGTTTCTTTTTAATAGCCTCTCGCTGTTCTTTGGGCTTCTGGGCTGGAGGGCTTTGGTGAGTCAGTCTCTGGGACTGAGGAGGACCTCGCGGCCCTATGAACAGCCTTCATTGGCACTGTTTGGCACTGACTGGTATCTTTGGTTCCAGAGGAGGAAGCCAAGGAAGGGTGGGATTCAACCGAATCCTTCCTCATGAGAGGAACCAGAGAAGGCTGTTGCTTCTCAGGCTCAAGGGTGGGGACCAGTGTCCCTGTTGCTTGGGGTGGTATTGCTCCCAAGGCGGAGGGTTTGGGAGCAATACAGGAAGATCTACCCCCAGCAATCAAGAGGGGGGGGGAGTGGATGATTGGGCCTTTGGGCCCACAGAGAGTACCTGAGTAGATGGGGTCAGAGGTGGTAGTGTTGACAGCGGCTGAACTGCAGTGGCAATAGTTTTACCCATAGTCACGGGGTGCAGCTTGGTATATTTGCGCTGTGCCTCTGAATAGGTCAGTCTATCCAGGATTTTATACTCCATGATTTTTCTTTCTTTATGGAGGACTGAGCAATCTGGTGAGCAGGGTGGATGGTACTGGCCACAGTTAACACAGACTGGAGGAGGGACACAAGGGGCGTCTGAGTGATGCAGATCCACACTCCCAGACATGTGGGGTTGGCCTCACACCGAGAGGACATGTGCTCAAATCTCCAGCACTTAAAGCAGCGCATAGGGGGAGGGTTGTAGGGCTTTACATCACACCGGTAAATCATCACCTTGACTTTTTCAGGTAATGTGTCACCCTCAAAAGCCAAGACGAAAGCACCTATAGATGCGCCAGATGAAATGCACACCGCACCGCTCTAGATTCGACCGGAGCTCATCATCAGATTATAACAACAGATCTCGATGGAAGATGATACCCTGGATCATGTTAAGGCTCTTATGAGGTGTTACTGTAATGAGAACATCACCCAGCTTCTCACAGGCAAGCAACGCCCGCGACTGTGCTGGGGATGACGTCGTTATCAAGACTGATCTGAATTGCATCTTGGACATACCCTCCATCTCTCCATACTTGTCCTCCAGATGCTCAACAAAAGACAGTGGCTTAATTGACGCAAAGGATTTCCCATCAGTGTGGGAGCAAACTTAATATCGGGGGGCATACGTCTCGCCTTGACTTCTGGCCCTATGCTCTGCCCAAGATGTGGCCAAGGAAGGGAATGAACGGGGGTCATATCCAGCATTAAAGTTTCCTCTCCCTCGCTTAAGAGACGCCGATTGTACGTCCAGCAACATTACGTGATCTTTTCATGGTGTTCCCACGAGCAGCGAGGGATCTAAAGGTCCACCCAGGCAGAGCCCTGCTTTTCTGGGTAAGCCTTATACAACTGAGGTGCGGCAGGTTCCTCAGAGGTTGCTCGCTAGCGACTGTTCAACCTCAACAGCCATGCATCTCCTTGGCACATAGCACACCTTGAGATTGAGGTTTTTTTTTATTATTATTATTTTTTATTTTATTTTATTTTATTTTATTTTTTTTTTTTTTTTTTTTAGAGGTTTGTACCATCCTCGCGACCCAGGTGATTAAGCCAAGATCCCTGGTCTCTGAAACGCACCGAATGATGGTTGTTGAAGCACGCACAGAGCTTCTGGTGTAGTGGACCGTTGGCATGACACAGCCCACGGCTCAGGACCCCGGGTTCGCCAAGCCCATACTCAGCAAATTAATACTGAGCCCATGAGGGGCTTTTGTCCATTGTTTTCCATCATGTCGACCCTTCACATCACCAAAATCCTGAGGTATGTCTTCCACAAATGCTTCTGCATGCAATGCTAACACTGCGTAATCATCCCAGTATCTAGCTTTTCTTGTTATTGTGTTACATTTCCACAAAGGTTCTGCTTCCTTCACTTCTTCTGAAGTTAAGGGCTGTGAGTTATCTTCATCAGTACATTCAGTTTCCTCCAAGTTAGGTTCTTTTTTGTGTTCTTGATCTTCTGTTACGTTTTGCATTTGTTGTCCATTTGAACAGTTTCCTTCAGGATCATCACTACTTGTATCTTCAAACAGAAACTTATCTTCTTCAAAAATTACATCTCTTCTGAATACAATTTTATTTTCTAGGGGGCACCATAATCTATAACCATTAGGACAATAACCAGTCGTTAAACATTTTAATGACCTGGTGTCAAACTTACTTGTCAGAAGTTCCTCTGGAATGTGCAAATATGCAACGCACACAAATACACATAGTTTCTTCATGTTTGGCTTTCTTCCATATCATAACATTGCAGGAATTTCGCCATCTAAAGCTGAAATAGGACTGCCAATACAGATTCTAACCAAAAATGTTTTCCAAGCTGTGAGGGAGAGCACTCAGCAGAATGGCTCAAGGACAAGGTGCCCATGATAACTCCATGGGAGGACACAAAGCTGCTAGTCAAGACAGCAGCCAAGCTACTGAAGACCGCAAAAGTATCAATATGGGTACCAAATGTCCTTAAGGATGTCCCTCCAAAGACTGTTGTTGTTATGGTCTTCAGTCCAAAGACTGGTTTGATGCAGCTCTCCACCCTACTCTATCCTGAGCAAGCCTTTTCATCTCCTCATACGAACGGCAACCCACATCCACTTGAATCTGCTTACTATACGCGTCTCTTGGTCTCCCTCAGCGATCTTTACCCCACACACTTCCCTCCAATGCTAAATTTACGATTCCTCGATGTCTAAGAATGTGTCCTACCAAGTGATCCCTTCTTTTAGTCAGGGTATGCCAAAAATTCCTTTCTTCGCCAATTGTGTTCAGTACCTCTTCATTAGATATGCGATCTACCCACCTAATCTTCAGCATTCTTCTGTAGCACCACATTTCAAAAGCCTCTATCCTCTTCCTGTCTGCACTGCTTATCGTCCATGTTTCACTCCCGTACAAGGCAACACTCCACACATATGCCTTCAGAAAAGACTTCCTTACACTTAAATTAATATTCGATATTAGCAAATTTCTCTTTTTCAAAAATGCTTTTCTTCCCATTGCCATTCTGCATTTTATATCCTCTGTACTGCGACCATCGCATGTTATTTTACTACCCAAGTAACAAAACTCATCTACAACATTCATTGTTTCGTTACCTAATCTAATTCCTTCAGCATCACCTGATTTTCTAAGACCGCATTCCATTATTTTTGTTTTGTTCTTGTTAATGTTCATTTTATACGCTCTCTTCAACACACTGTCCATTCCATTCAACTGCTCTTCCAAGTCCTTTGCTGTCTCTGACAGAATTACAATGTCATCGGCAAAACGCAATGTTTTTATTTCTTCCCCCTGAACTTTAATCCCTATTCCAAATTTTTCCTTGCTTTCCTTCACCGCCTGCTCGATGTACAAATTGAATAGCATCGGAGAAAGGCTACAACCCTGTCTTACTCCCTTCCCAACTGATGCTTCCCTTTCATGCCCTTCGGGTCTAATAACTGCGGTCTGGCTTTTGTACAAGTTGTAAATAACTCTCCTTTCCCTGTATTTTACCCCTGCTGACTTCAGAATTTGAAACAGTGTATTCCAGTCAACATTGTCAAATGCTTTCTCCAAATCTACGAAAGCTAAAAATGTAGGTTTGCCTTTTCTTAAGTTATCTTCTAAGATAAGACGTAAAGTGAGTATTGCCTCCCAGATTCCTATGTTCCTCCTGAATCCAAACTGATCTTCCCCGAGGTCAGCTTCTACCAGCTTTTCCATTCTCCTGTAGATAATTCGTTTTAAAATTTTGCAACCATGACTTATCAAACTGATGGTTCTGTAATTTTCACACCTGTCTGCACCTGATTTCTTTGGAATGGGGATTATTACATTTTTCTTAAAGTCTGAGGGTATTTCGCCTGTCTTATACATCCTACACACCAGTTCAAATAGTTTTGTCATGGCTGGCTCTCCCAGAGACTTTAGTAGCTCTGAGGGTATGTCATGTTTGAAAAAATAATGGTGCAGAACCCAAAAGTCTCAACAGAGGATTCGCAGGTCATCAACCAAAAGGTCGTACCAGAAGAAAGAACCCTGGTGGTGGAGGTCGGCAAGAAGTCCCTGAAGGCAATGCGAGACCAAGGCCTAAAATTGTTTTTAGGGTTCTCCCAGATCGCCATCATGGTGATAAAAGACCTCAAAGGCAACGATGGCAGCAAGACGGGTACTGGAAGTGCTGCAGATAAACCTGCAGCACAGTAAAGGGGCCACTGCTGCCTTGAGTTGTCGCCTGGCAAGACAGGAAGTGGACATAGCCCTGATACAAAAACCCTTTTTATACAAAGGGGGTGTATCAGGCCTCAGTGGCACTGGAGGTAAGTTGATTTACGTGAGAAATCTAAGAAACTGCAGAACATGCATTTACATTAGAAATGGTATCTCTTTCATGCCGATGATGGATTTTTGTTCCAGGAACCTGGTGACCATCACGATGCAGCAACGTGCGGAAGATATCACAAAGGAAATTGTTCTGGCTTCAGCATACCTTCCTTACGAAGACAGTTATGCTCCTTCTCTGGAAGTGAGGATACTGACAGAAGCCTGACATCAACAGGGCAACCAACTGTTGGTGGGATGCAACGCCAATGCCCACAATCTAGCATGGGGCAGCAAGGGCACCAACAGTAGAGATGAACACCTTGAATTTCTCCTATCTAACAACTTGGAGACCCTGAATAAGGGTGATGAACCTACAATCAGGAATAGTAGAAGGTAAGAAGTTTAATAATGGAAAGTCCAAGTTCGAATTAATAATATATAATAGGACAGTTTATGACTCACTGCAAAGACGTGCCGACGAGCCGCAACAACACACACACACACACACAAGAAAAGAAACACATATACAACACTTTTAGCTATTGGCCATGGCCTTCTTCAGAAATAGTAACATTCATGCAATCAAACAGACACATAACACAGTCACACAACCATCATCTCTAGCTGCCGCACTTCGAATCATGCGTTGTGGAAAAAGGGGAGGGGGAGACAGGAAGGTTGCGTCATGGTGGGGGGGGGATGGATATAGTATAGCCTTCCAGAGTATGTACGTATTAGATTGGCAGAATGAGATGCAGATTAGCGATGGAGTCACACACACATGGCACTCAAAACAGGAGGAATTTAGGATAGAGAGATGGGAACTGTAGGGTGTGGAAAAAAGGGAAGTTATTGTAAGTTGAGGCCTGGATAATTTTGAGATCGGAGAATGTATTGTAGTGAGATCTCCCACCTATTTAGTTCAGAAAAGCTGGTGGTGGATGAGAGGATCCTGATGGCCCGTGTTGTGAAGCAGCCATTGAAATCAAGCATATGCTCTGTGCTCCCCTGATTGTTGTGCCACAGTATGGCACACCTTGTTTTTGGCCATAGTTTGGCAGTGGCCATTCATTCTTATGGACAGCTGGTTAATAGTCATGGCAATATAGAAAGCTGCACAGTGATTGCAGCACAGCTCATAAATGACATGGCTGCTCTCACAGGTGGCCTGGCTTCCGATAGGGTAGAATAAGCCTGTGACACGACTGGTATAGAATGTGCTGTGTGGGTGGTTTTCTTTTTTTGTGGTTTTAGGATGCACAACTTCTCAGGTCATTAGCGCCCAGATCGGAACAGAGATTCGTTAGATCTCGAAAAAGTATCAAGGGAAATCTAAAAACTAGAGATAAAAACAATTAGAAGGGTTAAATATCCTTTGATAAATTGGTCATGTTGATAAAACGCAGCCGGCTGCGGTGCCCGTGGGGAATTTGGCGCTCCAGTCACGGTCAGCACGGCCACTACGGTCGGGGGTTCGAATCCCCCCTCGGGCATGGATATTTGTGCCGTCCTAGGTATTAGTTAGTTCATAAGTAGTTTGTACGTTTGGGGACTGGTGACCCTGTAGTTAAGTCCCATAAGCTGTACAAACGTTTGAACGTTTGATAAAACACAAAACTCGAGCAACAGCTCGTGTGTCATCAGCTAAAAGTTCCTCCAGAGTAGACGGCAAGTTAAGGGCTACACAGAGATGATTAAAATTAGGACAAGACAGTAAAACATGTCATACTGTCAGCAATTCACCACAGGAGCACAGCGGTGCAGGGTCAGCGGTTAGCAAACGACGGTGGCTGAATTGGCAGTGACTGATCCGCAACCGGGCCAGGATGACCACCTCTCGCCGAGAGGGGCGTGAGGAGGTCCTCCAAGTGGTCGGGATCGGTTTTACAGTTCGCAATTTATTGTCATGGAGTGAAAACCACCAACTGTGGCAGGACGACACAATTCACCAGCTGCCTTGGCTGCTATGTCGGCAGTCTCATTCTCGGGCACACCCACGTGGCCAGGGACCCACAGAAAACAAACGTGACAGCCGTTGTTTGATAGCAACTGAAGGGAGGGTTGGATTCGATAAACGACAGGATGGGTTGAGAAGGGGTCCTTAAGACTCTGCAGGGCACTAAGGGAGTCAGAACAGATGGCATAAAAGGAATGGCGTCGACGGCCTGGTGGAGGGCAAAAACCTAAGCCCTGAAATTCGAGCACCGGTCAGGGAGCTTGTATTGGAATAGGTTGTCCCTGACGACGAAGGCAGATCCGACATTTTCAGTGCTCTTGGAACCATCAGTGTAGATAAATATGGCATTATCGAGTCGCAAACGGAGTTCAACAAGACTCGAGCGATATACCAAATTCGGAGTGCTCTCCTTGGGGAGCGAACTAAGTTCAAGGTGAGTGTGAACCTGGGCCTGATGCCACGGTGGCAATGGGCTTTCGCTCAACCTAAAGGTGGAAGGAAGGGTAAAATCAAGCCGGCCGCAAAGGCTGAGGGGACTGAGGCGCTCTAGTCACGGTCTGCAAGGCCACTATGGTCAGGGGTTTGAATCCCCCCTGGGGCATGGATATTTATGCCGTCCTAGTTCGTAAGTAGTTCATAAGTAGTTTGTAAGTTTAGGGACTGATGACCCCGTAGTTAAGTCCCATAAGCTGTACAAACATTTGAACATTTGAATTTGGTAAAATCAAGCCGCTGATGCAGGCGGCGAAACCGAACTCCAGGTGGAAGCAAAGCTATCGCAGACAACTGATATTGGCGTTCGAGTGGGTCGTCAAAAAATAATGGGTAAGATCGATGGTTGGGCATCGACTGCAGTCGGCATGTGTTCCGACACAAGAGTATGTCTCAACAAGTGGTCAAGGTAATAGAGCAGCTTCGTCATAAAGACTTTCAACAGGACTGGAATAAAATGCACCGGTCGCCAGGCGTAATCCCTGATGGTGAATAGAGTTGAGACGGCGGAGAAGCGACGGCTGTGCAGAAGAGTATACAAGGCTTCCATAGTTGAGCTTCGACTGAACAATGGCCTGGGAAAGGTGAAGCAGGACAGTACGATCCACTCCCCATGATGTGCCACTGAGGTTACGGAGAACATTAAGGGATTGGGCACAGGGGCAACCAGATAAGACACGTGTGGGGACCAGCAAAGTTTCCGATCCAACATTAGCCACAAGAATTATGTTGTCTCCACGAATGGGAGAGGAACGTAGATGAGACGTAGACATGGTGGAAGAAATTCCTTGTATCTCCAGAAGATTATACACACCATTTTCTCAGTGGAGAAGCAAAAGCCGTTCGCAATCCACCAGGAATATAGGCGGTCAAGACAGCGTTGAAGACAACGCTCCAAAACACATGTCCGCTGGGTGCTGCAATTAATTGCAAAATCATCTATCAAAAGGGATCCAGAAATGTTGGCTAAAAGGCAGTCTACTATCGCATTGATTGCAATAGCAAAGAGAGCCACACTCAAGACGGACCCCTCTGGCACACCATTCTCCTGGCGAAAGGTATCTGACAAAACAGAGCCCACCTGTACCCGGAACTTGCGATCCACCAAAAATGCTTGAATAAAGAGAGGAAGGCAGCCCTGAAGGCCCCATGTGTGCAATGTGCGGAGAATGCCCGCCCTCCGACAGGTATCGTAAGCCTTCTCCAAGTCGAAGAACACTCCTACCGTTTGATGCTTCCTGAAAGTTATTCATAATGAAGGTCGGCAAGGTGATGAGGTGATCAGCAGCACAGCGGTGTCTATGAAAACCACATTGAACATTAGTCACGAGGTGTCGAGATTCGAGGAGCCAGGCCAACCGAGCGTTAACCATGCGTTACATCACCTTACAGACGCAGCTAGTAAGAGAACTGGGGCGATAACTGGTTTTCCCTGGTTTTGGGATGGGTACAACAATGGCTTCACGCCAACTTGTGGGAACCTGACCTTCAGTCCATATGCGATTACAAGTGCTAAGTAGGAAACACTTGCCTGCAGGAGAAAGGTTCTTCAGCATCTCAATATGGATGGAATCGGGCCAGGAGCAGAAGATTGGGACAGGGCGATAGCACGGTCTAGCTCCTGCATGGTGAAGGAGACATTATAACTTTCACGATTAAAAGAGTGGAAAAAAGGCGGCCGTGCCTCCTCTACCTGTTTGCGAGGGAGGAAGGCAGGGTGGTAATACGCAGAGCTCAAAACCTCCGCAAAGGAACAGCCCAATGCGTTGGAAACATCAGCGGGGTCCACAAGGACTGCGTTATTGATGATCAGGCCAGAAATTGGGGAGTGGACATTGGTGCCGGATAAATGGCGTAGGCCACCCCAGACAGCCGAGGAAGGAGTAAAGCGGTTAAAAGGACTGGTGAAAGCAGTCCAGCAAGCTTTTTTGCTGTCATTTATAACACGACGACATTGCGCTCGCAGGCATTTATAATTTATACAATTCTCCAACGTTGGGTGGCGGTGGAAGGTGCGTAAAGCACGTCGCCGGGCTCTAATAAGAGCGTCGCGGCAGGCTGCAGTCCACCAGGGGACCGGGACACGACGTGGAGAAGAGGATGTACGAGGTATGGGATGTTCGGCAGCTGTGAGAATAACCTCTGTGAGGTATTCGACGTGACTGTCAGAGCTGGAAAAGTCCTGATTGTGGAAAACTGCCATGGAAGAAAAAAGCCCCCAGTCGGCTTTAGAAATGTTCCAACTGGTGGGACGAGGAGATGGGGAATGATGCAGGAAGTGAATGACACAAGGGAAATGGTCACTCAAGAACGTGTCAGAAAGTGCATACCACTCAAACCGACCAGATAGCTGGGGAGTGCATATCGCGAAGTCTATATGGAAATAAGTATGTGTTGTGTCGGAAAGGAAGGTCGGTGCACCGGTGTTGAGGCAGACAAGATTGAGGTGTTGGAAAAGGTCCACCAAAAGGGAGCTTCTCGGACAAGGTGCTGGAGAGCCCCATAGGAGGTGGTGGGCATTAAAGTCGCCTACCAACACGAAAGGTGAAGGGAGCTGGTCAACGAGGTGTAGCACATATGCCCTAGTAAGGGCGGATGATGATGGCGAATAGATATTACAGAGGGAAAAGGAAAACATGGATAGAGTGATGCGGATAGCAACTGCCTGTAGGTGAGTATGCAATGAAATGGGATGGTAATAGACATTGTCCCAAATAAGCATCAGAACCCCTCCATGGCCTGGGGCAGGTCGAAATGCACAGAGGTGTAGTGGGGGAAGTCCGCATGATCACATGGACATAACTTAGTTTCTTGGAGACAAACTATAAGCGGGCGGTGCAATCAAAGGAGTAGTTTTAATTCCTCCCGATTGGAACGAATGCCGTGAATATTTCATTGAAGGAGCGCCATGAGGAGGATAAAAAGGAACAATTAGGTGGTGTCACCTCGACGGTCGCTGAGGACCGGACTTCGAGGGAGCAGTACCAGTGCTATCTAGAGGCAGAGAATCGTGTTCCATGGGTTCAACTGACGCATCTGCCACCTGCCCGAGTTGATCAGGAGGGGCAGCTTCCGCCGCCGGTAAAATGCCGGTTGCCCAGCTAACAGTAATGCGTCCCGGTGAGACAGAAGGTGATCGGGGCCGACCACTGTTGGCCGGCGTGAAGGATGAGTCACGACTCGGCGGGGAAGGAGAGGAACTCTTTTTGTCGTTGGCTCTTCTGGAAGAGTGACGGTGAGAAGAGGCAGTTGACAGTTGAGAAGCCTGAATACATAGAAAATCTTCACAGACGGGTTCCTTTTTCGAAGTCCGGGCATCTTGTTTAGGTGCCTGCTGTTTATTAGAGGTTGATGAAGACTGAACTTTAGAAGCAGCAGGAGGAAGTGGGCATGTGGAACGGGCAATCTTCGGGCAGGCTGATTGCACACCTGCACTGCGTCAGCAAAAGTGAAATCACTAGGTCGAGTGCAGGTGAGGACCTTACTGTATTTGCCCGCTGGGAGAACAGTGGGCTTTCAACTCACCAACAACTTTCGAGCGGCAGATGTTGAGACCTTTTCCGTAATCCGAATTTGCTGAATGACCTTTTCATCCTTATAAACAGGGCAGTCCCTAGAGGAAGCCGCATGGTCGCCATTGCAATTAAGGCATTGAGGGGATGGAGGTGGGCAATCGCCCTCATGGGCGTCCTTACCACAAGTGACACGTTTTGCTGTATTAGGGCAAGATTGACGGGATTGGTTGTATCTATGGCATTGGAAACAGTGCGTTGGGTTTGGTACATATGGGCGAACAGAGATAACTTCATACCCTGCTTTGACCTTGGACGGGAGTTCAACTCTGTCGAATGTCAAAAACACAGTACAAGTTGGTGTCAGCTGGTTATCGACCTTTTTCAACAACCTATGCATGGCTGTTACACCCTGATCGGACATGTAGTTTTGTATTTCTACGTCAGATAACCCGTCAAGGGATCTGGTGAAAACTACCCCCGTGACGAGTTGAGCGTGCGATGAGCTTCTACCTAGACAGGAAACGCGTGTAGCAACGCGGTCTGTATCAGTTTTTGCACCTGGAAGGCACTGTCCGCTTCCAGCAACAATGTTCCATTGCGCTGATGCGAACAGGTCTTAACAGGGCCAGCAATCGCATCAACACCGAATGACGAAAGGATTTACAGAAGTGAAATCTTTACCATCGGTTCGAGAGACAACAAGGAATTTCGGAAGATTAGGCAGAATTTTATTTTGCTGAGGCGAATCTATCTTTCATTTCTAGGTCAGAGTCACAGAAGAAGAGAAGGAAGTCATTGCAGAAGTATCACCCGTGATTAGTGGGGCCCCTCTCTGAGGGCTTACCCGCCTTAGGTGATTGTTCACACCTCAGGTCACACCTCCCAAGAATGGACGGAGGGAACAATCGGCATGTTTGGAAGGTACCAGCTTGGGTAATCACCCCTCCCTGGGCCTGGCCTTTACCAGGGGGTACGTACATGCCCTACTTGTCTACCCGGGGTGGAGAATTAGGCGTAACCCCGTCACCTGCTACTCATGATAATGCGTGGGTCGGCCTTCAGACACGCACAGGGAGGAAAGGAGAAGAAGAGAGGAAGTGAAGAGAAAGAAGTGTCTCAAACGCCGAAGCGGAGACTAATGAGGAGGAGAGGAAGGCTAGAAATGTACAGCAAGGAGAGAAAGACAGAAACAAAGGTTAGGAAAGGACAAAACCAAGGAGAAAGAAAAACTAGAACAGGAAACCACCTTGACTCGCAAATTACGCCTGTCTCCAGGTGAAGGCATGTACCGGGAGGGAAAGTGAAGCAGCCTGGGGCAGAAAAAACACTGATTCATCTCGGGGCCCCGTGCTCGCCACACATGTACCCATAAAAGAGCTGTGGGGCCCCCTGGGGGGCTGTGTGGATGTATTGGACAGGTCTTGCAACAGGATCTTTCACAGGCATATGATCCCTGTGGCAGTGGGCTGTGTTTTGGGGTGGAATAAGAATGGAGTAGGATATTATGGAGGTTGGGAAGGCAACAGAACTCCACTTTAGGAGGGATGAGAAGGATCTTGGGCAAGACGTCTCTAATTTCTGGGCATGAGGACAGAAAATCAGAACCTTGGAAAA
Source organism: Locusta migratoria (assembly GCA_026315105.1). Lineage (NCBI taxonomy): Eukaryota > Metazoa > Arthropoda > Insecta > Orthoptera > Acrididae > Locusta > Locusta migratoria. The sequence goes on from CM048744.1 coordinate 11,277,036, forward strand.
GGATGGAATTTAGTTGTTCGAGTCCAGTAGTATTAAGTGACAAGGGGAGTGCTCTTTTGTGGAGTGTTACTGCAGGTAGAGGGAGAATTTGAGTTATGTGGGAATATGGCATGGGAGATCTGTTTGCAGACCAGGTCTGTGGCATAGTTTCTGTCTTTGAAGGCCTTTGTGGGACACTCAGCATATTGAGAAAGGGTGTTGACTTCACTGCAGATGTGCCATCCATATGTGGCCAGGCTGTAAGGGACAAAGTATTTGATGTGAAACGGATGGTGACTGTCGAAGTGTAAGTACTGTTGGTGGTTGGTAGGTCTAATATGGACAGATGTGTGGATGGAGTCATCAGTCAGGTGGAGGTTGACATCCTGGAATGGTGGGTTGACGAAGACAAGGTGAAGTGGATGGGAGAGAAGGAGTTGAGGGTTTGAAGAAAGGAGGATAGGGTGTCCTGGCCCTCAGTCCAGATCATGAAAATATCATCAATGAACCTGAACCAGTCCAGAGGTTTGGGGTTTTGGGATGCTAGGAAGGATTCCTCCCTGGCCCATAAACAGGTTGGTAAAGTAAGGTGTCATGTGGGTGACCATGGCTGTGCCACGGATTTGATTAAACTTTCCCCTCAGAGGAAAAGTAGTTGTTAGTTAGGATAAAGTTGTTCAGGTTTATAAGGAATGAGGTATCGGGCTTGAATTCAGAGGAATATTGGGAGAGGTAGTGTTTGAGAGTGGCTAGACCATGTGCATGTGGACGTAGGTGTATAGGGAGGTGGCATGCACTCTGACAAGTAGGGATTCAGGAGGTAATGGAATGGGGATGGCGGAGAATCGATGAAGGAAGCGGTCGGTATCCTTAATTGGTTGAAGGTGTTGGTCAATGAGGGCTGAAATTTTTTCAGTAGGAGCACAGTAACCAGCCACAATTGGGTGCCCAATATTGTTTGGTTTGTGGATTTTTGGGAGCATGTAGAAGGTGGTTGTGCAGGGTACTATTGGGGTGAGGAGGAAGATGGATTCAGGAGTGAGCTTCTGGGAGGGGCTGTAGGATTTTAACAGGGATTGGAGATCTTCTTGGACTTTGGGGATGGGGTCATTCCGACACAGTTTGTAGGTGGAAGAGTCAGAGAGTTGGCAGAGCCCTTCTGCCAGGTAGTCACTGTGATCCATAACTATAGAGGTGGAACCTTTATCTGCGGGAAGAATGATTATGTCAGGCTCTGAGTTGAGTTTGTAGATGCTCTCCTTTCTTCTGTAAAAAGGTTTGAGTTCTTAGGATGGGACTTGGGGAAAGATGGTGATGCCAAGTTGGAGGGTAACCAGTGGTTAGGTGGGATTGCAGGGGGATCTCTGTTGGATGGTGTATGATCTGGAATAGGCAAGGTTCTATGTTGTGGTTAGGTTGGCTACAAGTCAGAGGTATTGGTGGCGAAGTAGTTTCCATCATAGGGATCGGGAAAAGGAAAGTAGGTCTTTGATGAGAGCGACATGATTGAATTGGGGTGTAGGGCTGAAGATAAGACCTTTGGATAAAATGGAAATTTCAAAGGGGTTGAGGTTTTTTGTGGACAGGTTAACCACAGTGTTTTGGGGTTGTTTTGGTATTGGGTGTTGTGGAGTGTTGGTAGGGAGTGCCAGTCGCGGTGGCCGAGGAGTCTGAGGCGCTCAAGTCATGGTCTGCACGGCCGCTATGGTCAGGGGTTTGAATCCCACCTCAAGCATGGATATTTGTGCCGTCCTTAGAATTAGTTAGTTCATAAGTAGTTTGTAAGTTTAGCGACTGATGACCCCGTAGTTAAGTCCCATAGGCTATACAAACATTTGAACGTTTTGATTTGGTAGGGAGTTTGGAAGGATGAGGTAGGTCCAAGAGGTCAGCTAAGCAAGATCTTGGTGCTATTAGGTGTTCACGAGGAGGAAAACTGTGGGTCAGATAAGAACTGGATATAGGTGCCCAAGATGGCAATATGACATCAGCAGGCTGGACAACTTTTGGAGGTGGTGTTTGGAGTGCTCCTCCAGGTACTGGAGAACAAAGGATTCGATCTGACGACTGATGGGATGTAGGTAGTTTGGGTTACACAATAATAATATCTTACGGAGGGAGATGAGGTAGCTGAGGGACTTTTGAGCAATGGAGACATGATTTTGTGGAACTAGGTTCGGAAGGACTATGGAAGCAATGATGGGATCGAGAGCATGGAATGCTTATGGTTAGACCGTTGGCAGGGATTCCATGATTTAGGCAGCATTTTAGGAATAGGATGTGGGATTAGTTTTGGCCAGGGAAAGATAATTTTCTGAACTGGTGCAGATAGATGGAACAGGGGCCATTGGGGCAGGGATGGTATAAGGAAAACGATGGGAGAGATGGTGTTAGGAGATTAAGAGGAGCCTAATGTCTAGGAAGATGTGTCTTGTGATGATACTGCTGGCCCTCTCATCTCAATGTTATCGTACTATACCGTCTGCATCGTACCCGGAATCGTGTGGTCTAATAGTGATATATGTTGCATGCGAAGTTAGTTACAAACGAAATAGCCAGTCTAGGAATCAGTGTAGGACAATGTCTCGGTGATACTGTGATTAGTTAACAAGAGATAGACTTCATTAATTAAGAGATTTGCATATGAGGTTTCCAGACAGTTCTATAAACAATAGTTTTGTCATTGTACATTATTTCAAGAACTAGACAGAAAAGACATGAAAATCTAAAAGACATGAAAATAAATAGCATTGTATATATGTTAGGCTCATAAACTAGTTGTGTTGACCAGCTAATTGTATTAATTAATGTAACAGTCGAGATGTCAATATTGTAATTCATTGTATATATTGACTGACTTATTTCGAGAATTGCCAAGATATTTGATAGTTCAATATATGTTAGGAACATTTTTGATGTACTCATTAACTAACTAATTTACATTTAACATTGCACTTTGTTGTCAAACAAAAAGGTCCAAGATTTATACTTAAAAAGATATGCGCCATCTAAAATTATTGTATGTCTAGTTTTCATTTTATATTGTGATTATTTTTGTGTACATGAAATGTTTTACTTGAGTGTTCCTTAATTGTAAATCAGTATATTCAATTGTTATGAACAATGCATAATGTAAAGTCATTATTGTCAATATTATATATTTGCCTCACCGCCTTGCGTGGGGGAGTTTGGGTTTAGTGTTTGTAAAGTGCTCTGGAAGCTATGTCAGTCTGCGTTCTGTTCATTGTGTACGTTACGAAGTTGTAATGATTTGCTGAAATAAGAAACAGTTTGATTGGAAATTAAATAATAAGTGAAAAATTGTACGTACGAGTATTCATTTCTACCACAACACCCCAGGTCAATAATTTTGCAGCGAGCAAAACATACATTGTAATGTTGAAAAGCTGAGTATCGTTTTTTACATGGTAGAATTACTGAACTGTAATTACTTAATAATCTAGTAAATGCTTTAATTGGTGTAGCATAGCTGGGGATTGCGACATATACAGTGTCTATAGAGTGTTTGTGTTGCAGGAGAAGTATGTTTGGATGTATATAATCGATGTTGGAAAAACCAAGGAGGACGTGAATCTGGAATTTTACGGCAAAGAAAAACAGAGCACTTAACCTGGAAATTGGATGCTTGGACCCGGATCGTCACATCATTGGACACGGAATAAGAAGTTAAGTACAGCAGCACTTATTTATTTGTATTTGTAGTCTGGGTTGTTTGGCACTGTAAAAGATGATGTCAACTGAGAGTAGGAGAAGTACTGACCAAATGGATATCAGTAATGAGGTATCTTCTAATGTTGCTGAGAATGGTGCTAATAGGAGATCTAGTGTAGACATGTCTGATCAGAATGTGTTGGCCAGTACACCTCATAGCAATGTATCAAATAGTGAATTTAATCGGGCAAATGTAGTAATTAAGACATGCCCTGGGGAAGGGAAAATCCACCCTAAAGACTTTTTACATCATTGCTCTGACAACTTCACTGTAGAAGTGACTGATGCAATGAAAATTAAATTTGTAAAGGGATTTTTGGACAATGGAGCTTATACTTGGGTCAATCAGTTAGATAGAGAGGACATGTCATATAGTAAGTTTGAGAGGTGTTTTTTGAATAAATTCTGGTCCAAAATCAAGCAGGCTAGAGTAAGAAGTGATTTCTTGCATTGGGGAAAGTACAGGCAATATGAGGGACTTTTGTGAGGCTGGAATCAGAAAATTAGTGCATCTTGACCCACCTTTAGATGAAACCACATTGGTAGACACCTTACGTAGAAGATTACCAGGTAGAATACAGCAAGCATTAGATTGTGGAGCTGACGATTCAGTTGAGGACTTCGTAAGATTTGTTGGAAGATTAGACAGAAGTTATGAGAGAGAAAGGGAGAGAAACAGCTACCAAGAAGACCATCATGGAAGAGACATCACCAAGAAGATATTCGTGAAAACCAAAGTAGACAGCAAGGTGGGAGTACGGATTATAGGAACAGACAAGGAAGAAATGATAGGAACCAAGGTTAATACAAGTCTAATAGAAATGGACGGGGAAACTAAATGTCACCTGTGAGGTTGGGGTGAGAAATAGGATAAGAAATCAGGCTACCACAAATAGGATCAGATTTGGACACAAATGGGAAAATGAGCAATATAGACAGGGACAGAAGGTAACACACAGGGTATATCGGCACAAGTTTAACAAAGAACTGTGGAAAGTCATTAAGAACCAGGCTAGGAAAGAAGACAAGTGTATAGAACCAGACGAGGTTGTACTAGATGATGATACTGTAGCCAATATGTATAATGCAAGTGAATATATGGCTGTAGAAGAACCCAAAATAAGTGAAGAACATGATGTGTCTGGACTGTGTAAATTGCTAAGTGATAAGGTTGAAGATGCTGAAGACAGACAGAATGTTACTGCTCATGATACTGTGAAGACTGAGAATCATGAAGATTTTGATGTTTTGTCTAGTGTGTGTTCAGAGAAGTCTGAGGATGACAGTGTTGATGATAGTGAAGAAGATGTGGACGTTATGGAGTGTGAAGATTTGGAGAAGTAATTTGATAGGATGATTTATGTTGAAGTCAAGGACGGTTGCATCCTGTCCGATGGCCAGTGTGAGTTAGAGTGTGTTGTATATGGTGTCAAGTCTTGTCAGAATCAAGTCGTACCAGCAAAATTGAGCAGTACTGAACGTTGTCAAAGCAGAAACAGACAAGAAGAGGTAGGGAAAGACATCTTGCATTGTGTCATACAGAGCTACATTGATAAGGAAGAGAAAGTCAATGTTCTAGATAAGTTACTGTGTAAATATCACAAGCTAGAAGATAATGTGCCTACGTTAGAGCAGTGTGTTACCAATGATAATTGTGTTGCTAATGGATGTATGGCTCTTTTTTTTTTTTTTTTTTTCTTTTTTGTGGTTTTAGGGCGCACAACTTCCATGGTCATTAGCGCCCAGTCAAAAACATAGATTCGCTATGGCCCCAAAAAAATAGGGACTGTCAGAACGTCCAGAAGAGGCTAAAAACGAAAGATAAAAGACAAATAAAAGGGTTAAATATCCTTGGATAAGTTGGCCAAGTTGATAAAATGCAAAACTCTAGCAACTGCTCGTGTGTCATCAGCTAAAATTTCCTCCAGAGTAGACGGAAAGTGAAGGGCTACACGGAGATGATTAAAAAGTACGCAAGACAGTAAAACATGTCGCACGGTCAGCAGTTCACCGCAGGGGCACAGCGGTGCAGGGTCGGCGGACAGCAAGTGACGGTGGCTGAAACGGCAGTGACCGATCCCCAACCGGGCCAGGATGACCTCCTCCCGCCGAGAGGGGCGTGAGGAGGTCCTCCAAGCGGTCGGGATCAGTTTTACAGTTCGCAATTTGTTGTTGGACATTGAAAACCACGCACTGTGCCATTGCGACACGATACTCCGGCGGAGAGCCCGTTGAACATCGTCAGATGGGACGCAAAAGGTAGTCACGCGAGGTAAAAGAGCTGCGGCCTTGGCCGCTATGTCGGCCGTCTCATTCCCGGGCACACCTACGTGGCCAGGGACCCACAGGAAAGAAACGTGACAGCTGTCATCTGCTAGCAACTGGAGGGAGCGTTGGATCCGATACACGAGAGGATGGTGCGACAAAGGGTCCTTAAGACTCTGCAGGGCACTAAGGGAGTCCGAACAGATGGCATAGAAAGGTTGGCGGTGGCGGCAGGTGTACAAAACGGCCTGGTGGAGGGCAAAAAGCTCAGCCGTGAAGTTAGAGCACCGGTCAGGGAGCTTGTATTGGAAACGGTTGTCCTCGACGACGAAGGCAGATCCGACACCGGCAGTGCTCTTGGAACCATCAGTGTAAATAAATATGGCGCTATCGAACCGCGAACGCAGTTCGACAAGCCTCGAGCGGTATACCAAATCCGGAGTGCTCTCCTTGGGGAGCGAACTAAGTTCGAGGTGAGTGTGAACCGGGGCCTTATGCCACGGTGGCAATGGGCTTTCGCTCAACCGGAAGGTGGAAGGAAGGGTAAAATCGAGCCGCTGTAGTAGGTGGCGAAACCGAACTCCAGGTGGAAGCAAGGCAATCGCAGACAACTGATATTGGCGATCGAGTGAGTCGTCAAAAAATAATCGGTAAGATGGATGGTTGGGCATCGACCGCAGGCGGCATGCGTACCGAGACAAAAGTATGTCACGCCGAGTGGTCGAGGGTAATACAGCAGCCTCGGCATACAGACTTTCAACAGGGCTGGTATAAAATGCACCGGTCGCCAGACGTAATCCCCGATGGTGGATAGAGTTGAGACGGCGGAGAATCGACGGCCGTGCAGAAGAGTATACAAGGCTTCCGTAGTCGAGCTTCGACTGAACAATGGCCTGGTAAAGGCGAAGCAGGACGGTACAGTCCGCTCCCCATGACGTGCCACTGAGGACACGAAGGACGTTAAGGGATCGGGCACAACGGGCAGCCAGGTAGGACACGTGCGTGGACCAGCAAAGTTTACGATCCAACATGAGTCCCAAGAATTTCGTGGTCTCCACGAAAGGGAGAACAACAGGGCCGAGATGTAGAGAGGGTGGAAGAAATTCCTTGTATCTCCAGAAGTTTATACACACAGTTTTCTCAGTGGAGAATCGGAAGCCGTTTGCGATGCTCCAGGAATATAGACGGTCAAGACAGCGTTGAAGAGAACGCTCCAAGAGGCACGTCCGCTGGGTGCTACAATAAATTGCGAAATCGTCAACAAAAAGAGATCCGGAGACGTCGGCTGAAAGGCAATCCACGATCGGATTGATTGCAATGGCAAAGAGCGCCACACTCAAGACGGAGCCCTGTGGTACCCCATTCTCCTGGCAATAGGTATCTGACAAAACAGAACCCACCCGTACCCGGAACTTGCGATCCGCCAAAAACTCTTGAATGAAAAGAGCAAGGCGGCCCCGAAGGCCCCATCTGTGCAATGTGCGGAGAATGCCCGCTCTCCAACAGGTATCGTAAGCCTTCTCCAAGTCGAAGAACACTGCTACTGTTTGACGCTTCCTTAGAAAGTTGTTCATAATGAAGGTCGACAACGTAACGAGGTGATCAGCAGCAGAGCGGTGTCGACGAAAACCACATTGGATATTAGTCAGGAGGCGGCGAGATTCGAGGAGCCAGACCAACCGAGCGTTAACCATGCGTTCCATCACCTTACAGACGCAGCTCGTCAGAGAAATGGGGCAATGACTGGAAGGAAGGTGTTTGTCCTTCCCTGGTTTGGGGATGGGGACAGCAATGGCTTCACGCCAACTTGTGGGAACATGACCTTCAGTCCATATGTGATTGTAGGTACTGAGAAGAAAGCACTTGCCCGCAGGAGAGAGGTTCTTCAGCATTTCAATGTGAATGGAATCGGGCCCGGGAGCAGAAGATCGGGACAGGGCGAGAGCACGGTCTAGCTCCTGCATGGTGAAGGCGACGTTATAATTTTCATGATTTAAAGAGTGGAAGGAAGGCGGCCGTGCCTCCTCTACCTGTTTGCGAGGGAGAAAGGCAGGGTGGTATTGGGCAGAGCTCGAAACCTCCACAAAGAAACGGCCCAATGCGTTGGAAACGTCAGAGGGGTCAACGAGGACTGCGTTCTCCACGGTCAGGCCAGGAATCGGGGAGTGGACCTTGATGCCGGATAGACGGCGTAGGCCACGCCAAACAAATGTGGAGGGAGTAAAACGGTTAAAAGAACTAGTAAAAGCAGTCCAGCAAGCTTTCTTGCTGTCGTTCATGATACGACGACATTGCGCTCTCATACATTTATAATGTATGCAATTCTCCAAAGTCGGGTGGCGGCGGAAGGTGCGTAAAGCACGGCGCCGGGCTCTGAGCGCGTCGCGGCAGGCTGCAGTCCACCAAGGGACCTGGACACGACGTGGAGAAGAGGATGTACGAGGTATGGAACGTTCGGCAGCTGTGAGAATAACCTCTGTGAGGTAATCGACCTGACTGTCACAGGTGGGAAAATCCCGATCGTGAAAAACAGCCATGGTAGAATAAAGCCCCCAGTCGGCTTTAGAAATGTTCCAACTGGTGGGACGAGGAGATGGGGAATGATGCAGAATGTGGATGATACAGGGGAAATGGTCACTTGAGTACGTGTCAGAAAGTGCATACCACTCAAACCGACCGGCAAGCTGAGGAGTGCATATTGCGAGGTCTATATGGGAGTAAGTGTGTGTCAGAAAGGAAGGTCGGTGCACCGGTGTTGATGCAGACAAGATCGAGATGTTGGAGAAGGTCCACCAAAAGGGAGCCTCTCGGACAAGGTGCCGGAGAGCCCCATAAGGGGTGGTGGGCATTAAAGTCGCCTATCAACACGAAGGGTGAAGGGAGCTGATCAACAAGGTGTAGCACATCTGCCCTAGTAAGGGCAGATGACGATGGCGAATAAATATTACAGAGGGAAAAGGTAAATGTGGATAGGGTGATGCAGACGGCAACTGCCTGTAGGTGAGTATGCAATGAAATGGGATGGTAATAGACATCGTCTCGAAGGAGCATCAGAACCCCTCCATGGGCTGGGATACCTTCCATGGGTGGCAAATCGAACCGCACAGAAGTGTAGTGTGGAAAGTCTGCACGATCACGCGGACGCAACTTAGTTTCCTGGAGGCAGACGAAAAGCGGGCAGTGCAATCGAAGGAGTAGTTTTAACTCCTCCCGATTAGAACGAATGCCGCGAATATTCCATTGAAGGAGCGCCATGATAGAAATGAGAGAAGAAATAAGGATAAAAACCAACTAGCAAGCGGGGTCACCTCGACGGCCACTGAGGACCCGATTTCGAGGGAGCACTGCTATCGCTGTCCAGGGGCAAAGGGTCGTGGTCCATAGGTTCGACCGACGCGCCTGCCACCTCCCTGAGTTGATCAGGAGGAGCAGTTTCCACCGCCGGTAGGGGGCTGGGTGCCCGGCAGACGGAGCGACCCGGTGAAACAGAAGACGGCCGAGGCCGGCAACTGTTGGACGGCGTGACGGATGGGTCACGCCTCGGCGGGGAACAAGAGGAACTCTTTTTCTTGTCAGCTCTTCTGGAAGAGTGACGGCGGGAAGAGGCAGTTGACGGATGGGAAGCCTGAGAACGCATAAAATCCTCACGGACGGGTTCCTTTTTCAAGGTCCGGGCATCTTGTTTAGGTGCTCGCGGTTTACTAGAGTTTGACGAAGACTGTACCCTAGAAGCAGCAGGAGGAAGCGGGGACGTGGAACAGGCAGTCTTCGGGCTGGCGGATCGCACAACTGTGTCAGCGAAAGTGAAGTCACATGTCTGGGTACTGGAATCCTTGGTAGGTCGAGTTGAGGTGAGTACCTTACTGTATGTACCCGCTGGGAGGACAGTGGGCTTTCGACTCGCCAACAACTTACGAGCGGCAGATGTTGATACCTTCTCCGTAACCCGAATTTGCTGGATTACCTTCTCATCCTTGTATACAGGGCAGTCGCGAGAGGAAGCCGCATGGTCACCGTTGCACTTTAGGCAGTGAGGGGACGGAGGTGGGCAATCCCCTTCATGGGCGTCCCTACCACAAGTGACACACTTTGCTGCATTGTATGGTTGTACCTGTGGCACTGAAAACAGCGCGTTGGGTTAGGTACATAAGGGCGGACGGAGATGACTTCATACCTTGCTTTGACCTTCGACGGGAGGTCAACTTTGTCGAACGTCAAAAACACAGTACGAGTCAGTGTCAGCTGGTTATCGACCGTTTTCATCACCCTGTGGACGGCTGTCACAACCTGATCGGACATATACGATTGGATGTCGTCATCAGACAACCCGTCAAGGGATCTCGTAAAAACTACCCCCCGTGACGAGTTGAGTGTGCGGTGCGCTTCTACCTTAACTGGAAAAGTGTGCAACAATGTAGTACGTATCAGTTTTTGGGCTTGGAAGGCACTTTCCACTTCCAGCAACAATGTGCCATTGCGCTGTCATGAACAAGTTTTAACAGGGCCAGCAATTGCATCTACACCTTTCTGTATAACGAAAGGATTGACAGAATTGAAATCCTTTCCGTCGGTGCGAGAGACAACCAGAAATTTAGGTACATTAGGCAGAGTCTTTTTAGGCTGAGGCGAGTCTAACTTACGTTTCTGGCTCAACGTCACGAAAGAAGATAAGGAAGTCATCGCGGAAGTGTCCCCCATGATTACCGGCGTCTCCGATGGTGCGCTCCTTCCTAGTGGGGGCCCTCTCCGAGGGCTTACCCGCCTTAGGTGATTGTTCACACCTCAGGTCACACCTCCCGGGAACTGACGGAGGGACCAATCGGCACGTTCGGAAGGTACCAGCTCGGGTAATCACCCCTCCCTGGGCCTGGCCTTTACCAGGGGGTACGTACGTGCCTTACTTGTCTACCCGGGGCGGGGAATTACGCGTTACCCCGTCACCTGCTACGCACGATAATGCGTGGGTCGGCCTTCAGACACGCACAGGGAGGAAAGAAGAAGAGGATAGGAAATGAAGAGAAAGAAGGAAAGAAGTGTCTCAAACGCCGAGGCGGAGACTAATGAGGAGAAGAAGGCTAAGAGAGTACAAGGAGAGAAAGACAGAAAACGAAGGGTAAGAAAGGAAGGAACGAAGGAAGAAAAACCACAACAAGAACCACCGTAAAAAGGTAAAGCAGTCAACAATCCGAAGATTGGTTTGAACACCACAGTGCTTTACTAGGCATGGTCCTGTTGGAGGTGGTATGCCGTTGCCTTCCTCCGACCTTCGAACTGACTTACCCAGCCAGTTATAGGGGGACCTACAGTTTAACGTGGGTTCCGAACCACGGTGCTACTCAGTATTTTTCACATGAGCAACACTGCCAGAGGTGAAAGAAGTGGAAAGTGACAGATAAAAATCCTAGGATCTGGCGGGGATCGAACCCGCGACCTTTGGATTTGTAGTCTGGCACTCTACCACTGTGCAATCAAGGCGCACACTCTCACGAAATATGCCCGTCTCCGGGCGAAGGCATAAACCGGGAGGGAAAGTGAAGCAGCCTGGGGCAGAAGAAAGGCTGCTCCGGCTTGGGGCCCCGTGCGCGCCACACACGTACCCACAAAAGAACTTGGGCCCCCTGGGGGGACCTGCTACGCATGATAATGCGTGGGTCGGTCTTCAGACACGCACAGAGAGGAAAGAAGAAGAATAGAGGAAAAAAAGAAGGAAAGAAATGTCTCAAACGCCGAGGCGGAGACTAATGAGGAGGAGAAGAAGGCTAGGAGAGTACAAGGAGAGAAAGACAGAAACAAAGGGTAAGAAAGGAACGAAGGAAGAAAAACGACAACAAGAACCACCGTAGCTCACGAAATATGCCCGTCTCCGGGCAAAGGCATAAACCAGGAGGGAAAGTGAAGCAGCCTGGGGCAGAAGAAAGGCTGCTCCGGCTCGGGGCCCCATGCGCGCCACACACGTACCCACAAAAGAGCTGTGGGCCCCCTGGGGGGGATGTATGGCTCATCAACCTGTTGAAAGTAATGTGTCCCTGAATCATGTACAAGCTAATGACAATTCCTGTACTATGAAACATGAAGATATTATTGAAGATATTACTCATGAAGAAGAGGAAGATATACAATATGTCACTGTATGCCCATATATTACTGTATTTATTGATCGAAAAGGCAAGGAAGCCTTAGTTGATACAGGTAGTCCAATCAGTGGAATTTCTGAACAATTTAGAGATTGTGTGAAACCTGTACCGGACTACATGGAGATGCCTGTAGTGGGAATCAAGATCAAGGGTGCTACCGGCAGCCACAGCAAGGTAGTTAACCGGCAAGCCTTGTTGAACTTTAGTGTGAATGATGTCAATTTATGTCAAGGATGTCTAGTAATACCTAATCTGTCTGAGGATATCTTGCTAGGAACTGACTGGATCATGAAAGTGAATGCTGTATTTGACTGGAGAGGAAGAAAAGTTATGTTTGTGGACCCAAAGAATGGTGTTTTACATTGTACTACTATGATATTGAAAAATGGGAAAAGCCCGAGTAAGCAGAGTGTAGAATAGGATTTATTAAATCATAATAGAGATGTAGAAGACATGCCTGAAGAAGCCATGGAAGTTATTAATTATCATGAACTCGTAAATACCAAGGTGGAGGACCCAACAAATTAGATGAAGAACAAAAAGAAGAGCTGAGAAGAGTCTTGTGGAACTATCATGATGTGTTCATAATAGACGAGGGAGAGTGAAAAACTACCATTGTACCTTGCAGGTCAAACCACATGAACCATTTTACATCAAATCATACGGTGTCCCTATTGCAAAAAGGAAAGCTGTAGAGAAACAACTTGAAAAGATGGAAAACTGGAACATAATTGAGAGGAGTACTAGTGAATACAACAACCCGATCATCATGCTATCCAAGAAGAATGGAGATGTGAGGATTGTACTTGACTCCAGACATCCGAACAAGTTTTTATAAAGGGAAACTGACCATCCAGAGAGCATCAACGAACTATTGTATAAATTTGAACACATAAAATATATGACTAGCCTGGACTTGACTTCTGGTTTTCATCAGGTGCCACTTGACAGAGACTCAAGGAAGTACACTGCTTTCTTGTATAATGGAAGAAGCTGTCAGTACTGCCTGGTCCCATTCGGATTAAATGTTTCTGTAGCTGAATTTATCAGAGCTTTGGATTTGGTATTAGGCAAAGATATTTTTGAAAAGTTAATTGTGTATGTGGATGATATCCTTGTCACTGGTCGAACCTGGGAGGAACACACAAGCTTACCAGAAGAAGTGTGCAGAAGATTAAGAGCACAATGGATGTCTCTTAAGCTAGAAAAATGTAAATTTGCTGTGGAACAGTTAAAATTTCTTGGTCACATTTTAACTGAAGAAGGTATACTCCCAGACAATGAGAAAATTTAAGCCATAGCAAAGTTTCCTGTGCCCAAGACCAAGAAAGAACTCAATTTTTTTTTTTTTTTTTGGCATGTGTGGATTTTACCGCAAATATATAAGTACTCAAGCCTTGAATGCCCCATGTTTGAACAACCTGCTGAAGAAACATACTTTTTGGAATTGGTCAGAAGAATGCATACAAGCCTTTGAAGAGAGAAAAAAGCAGCTTTGTAACAGCAATATTTTACACAGACCAGACTTGTTATTACCGTTTTGTTTAAGTACTGACTGTAGTGACTATGGAATTGGTGCTTATTTCTTTCAAGTGAAAACAATTGATAACCAGCCAGAACACCAGACCGTTGCATTTTCAAGCAGGACATTACAGAAACACGAGAAGGCATACACTATTACAGAAAAGGAACTTTTGGCAATTTTTTGGACTTTCACAAAATTCAGAAACTACTTGTTAGGCCACAAAACTATTGTATTCACGGACCATAAGGCTTTTACCTACATTCAGGAGTGCAAACTTCACCATAACCAGATTACCAGATGGGCACTGTTCTTGCAACAGTTTGATTTCTCTGTGCAATACATTAAGGGCAAGGACAATCTTGTTGCTGATTCACTCTCTTATTTTTCAGTGGGTGGTGAATTTGAAGATAGCAGTGGAGCTTGTGAAAAGGAATTCAGAGTATCCCAAGTCAGGAAAAGCATTTGGACTGAGGAATATAACAGAACTCAAGTCATACAGACTGTAGTGGGTAATAATAAGTCTTTGTACAGGTGATATTTTTGTAAAATGTATTGCAGTTATTAGAGTTTTGTATATATGTATTCTTTGATGAAATATCTTGAAACTTGTATTGTCATAAACTTTTGTAAACCTCAGGAAAGTAGACATTCTGTGTGTGCTAAGTGCGTTGGCAAGCACTGGGTTTCTAGCTATGTGGTAGCATACTTCTGATTTTAGTTTCTGGTGCCACATCTCCTACTCATTTTGTAACCTGTTCAAATTATCTCATATCTATCATTTTATCTTTCTTCTTTAGTGTTAAGGAATGAGATGTGTGTATGTAATTTTTTTATGTTAATAAGAATATTAATTTCAATATAGTTTGTTCAGTTAGACTTTTCAATTTATTATTTTATGTCACAGTTGAATTCAAATTGTTGCCTGAGTATTAAAGAGTTAAAGTATTTGAGATATTGATAGAAGTCATGATAGAATCAGTTAATTAATGTTAGTGTCTAATGATTTTGTGAGATACCAAGTTTCATGTCCTCAAAGTTTTAAAAAATTCAGTTCAGATTGTGAGAATAGTAAATTTTACAATATAGTTATGTGGATATTTTTTGTCATAAGTATCTTGTGTATTTTGTTTTGAAGCTTAAAAAGGTCAGACAAGTTCAGTGTGGCAGATTCTTGAGTCAGCTGTTCAAGATACTGCCCTCCGCTCTTTGGAGGCCATACCATTGTCACCTACTTACTGCACTTGGAACTTTCAGGATCTGGTGACACTGTGCGTGTGGACTGTGCTGTGCCAACCCCAGACAGAACTAAGTGAGGTACTGATGCAGCCAAGCCAGCCACCGGGTCCAAGCCATCCAAAGTAGGTGCTTTATTCTTACATCTCCTCGACTTATGAGGACATCGTCGAGCTGATGGGGGGTATTGTGATGATACTGCTGGCCCTCTCATCTCAATGTTATTGTACGATACCGTCTGCGTCGTACCCAGAATCGTGTGGTCTAATAGTGATATATGTTGCGTGTGAAGTTAGTTACAAACAAAATAGCCAGACTAGGAATCAGTGTAGGACAGTGTCTCGGTGATACTGTGATTAATTACCAAGTGATAGATTTCATTAATTAAGAGATTTGCATGTGAGGTTTCCAGACAGTTCCATAAACAATAGTTTTGTCATTGTACATTATTTCAAGAACTAGACAGAAAAGACGTGAAAATAAATAGCATTGTATATATGTTAGGCTCATAAACAAGTTGTATTGACCATCTAATTGTGTTAATTAATGTAACAGTGAGATGTCAATATTGTAATTCATTGTATATATTCACTGACATGAGATTTTGAACTTATTTCGAGAATTGCCAAGATATTTGATAGTTCAATATATGTTAGGAACATGTATGATGTACTCATTAACTAATTAATTGACATTTAACATCGCACTTTATTGTCAAACGAAAAGATCCAAGATTTATACTTAAAAAGATATGCGCCATCTAAAATTATTGTATGTATAGTTTTCATTTTATATTGTGATTACTTTTTTGTACATGAAATATTTTTCTTGAGTGTTCCTTAATTATAAATTAGTGTATTCAATTGTTATGAACAATGCATAATGTATAGTCATTATTGTAAATGTTATATATTTGCCTCACCGCGTTGCGTGGGGGAGTTCGAGTTTTAGCATTTGCAAAGTGCTCTGGAAGCTATGTCAGTCTGCATTCTGTTACATTGTGTACATCATGAAGTTGTAATGATTTGGTGGAATAAGAAACAGTTTGATTGGAAATTAAATAATAAGTGAAAAATTGTACCTACAAGTATTCATTTCTACCACGACACCCCAGGTGAATAATTTTGCAGCCAGCAAATCATACATCGTAATGTTGAAAAGCTGAGTATCGTTTTTTACATGGTAGAATGACTGAACTGTAATTACTTAATAATCTAGTAACGTTTTAGTCTCAACACACACAATACTCACAACAACAAAAATTCACCCACAAAATCACGCAGAAACACAACAAAGCACGCTAAAAAGCACACAAAATTACCCCCACAAAACCATGCCCAAGCATGCTAAACCACACCCAAGCATGCACAATTATGCACAAGAATGTGAAATCATGCACAAGGACGAGAAATCACACATATGAGCAAGCAACTACTTTTCCTTTGAGGAGAAAGTTCACCATCAAATCCGTAGTACAGCCATGGGCATCTGCATGGCGCCCTTCTATGCCAACCTGTTTACGGGCCATCTAGAGGAATCCTCCCAAGCATCCCAAATCCCAAACCTCTGGCCTCCTCCTTCAACTCCAAACTTCAACTCCTTCTCCCTCATCCACATCACTTGGTCTTCCTCAACCCACCATGCCACTTTCCTGGATGTCAACCTCCACCTCACTGATAGCTCCATCCACACCTCCGTTCATATTAAACCTACCACCCACCAAAAGTACTTACACTTCGACAGTTGCCATCCCTTCCACATAAAAAAGTCCCACCCTTACAAAATGTTCAAATGTTTGTAGAGTTTATGGGACTTAACTACGAGGTCATCAGTCCCTAAACCTACAAACTACTTATGAACTAGCTTATACTAAAGACAGCACAAACATCCATGCCCGAGAGGGGATTCGAATCCCCGACCGCAGCGGCCGTGCAGACCATGACTGGCATGCAACAGACCACCACTGCGGCCGACTCCTCCCTTACAGCCTGGCCACTCGTGGACAGTGCATCTGCAATGACGAGAACACCCTTTCTCAATATGCTTAGGATCTCACAAAGGCCTTCAAAGACAGAAACTACCCCACAGACCTGGTTTTCAAACAAATCTCCCATGCTATATTCCCACACAACTCAAATTCTCCCTCTACCACCAGTAACTATCCACAAAAGAGTACTCCCCTTGTCACTCAGTACTACCCTGGACTCGAACAACTAAATTCCATCCTTTGCCAAAGTTTTGATTTTATGTCCTCATGCCCAGAAATGAGAGACATCCTGCCCAACATCCTTCCCATCCCTCCTAAAGTGGTGTCCCGTCACCCTCCCAACCTCCAAAACATCCTAGTCCATCCCTATGCCATCTCGAGACCCAGTCTACTGCCAGCTGTGCTGTAATCACTGTGAAGCTTTCTATATTGGCATGATGACTAACCAGCTGTCCATAAGAATGAATGGCCAATGCCAAACTGTGGCCAAAAACAAAGTCAACCACCCTGTGGCACAACATGCAGCGGAGCAAATGCTTGATTTCAATGGCTGCTTCTCAACCCAGGCCATTTGGATTCTCCCACCCAGCACCAGCTTTTCTGAACTGCATAGATTGGAGTTATCCCTATGCCTGCAGTACATTCTCCAATCCCAAAATTATCCAGGCCTCAACTTACGATAAGTATACTTTTTTCCTCACCCTGCAGTTCCCACGTCTCTATCCTAAACCTCTCCTATTTTGAGTGCTGTGTGTGTGTGTGTGTTTGTATGCATGCATGCATGTGGTGTGCACATGCATTCATTTTATTTTATTTTCCTTTACTAACCCGCCTCCCCACTCCATCCATCCCTAAGCTGCATCTCATTACACACCAGTGTCAATTGTCCCAATATTCACAAAGATATTCAAGGTACTGCTACCTTAGAAGAGAAACTGACATGGACCCCTCACATTAGGAGTATTTGCTCCAAGGCGAAAGGTACTCTCGTGAGTACCAGGAGAGCTTTCAGCAAAAACTGGGGCCTGAGCCCCAAGGGTATACACTGGATATACACCACAGTGATTAGACCCAGGAGCACTTATGGGGCAGTCGTGTGCTGAAATAAGGTAGAACTGCAGGTTGCTGCTAAGGAGCTTGGTGAAGTGCAGAGATTAACCTGCTTAGTCATAACAGGTGGAATTAGCAGCACACCAGCTGCTGGGATGGAACCCATGCTGGATATGCCCCCATTACACCTTTGGGTTAAGATGGAGGCAGCAGCTGGTGCATACAGGCTCAAATCTGGCAAAAACTGGATCTCATTGGGATGTCCAAATCACACCCTAAAATAGTGAGTGAAGTAAATATAGGAAAGGTTGGGGAAATGCCAGCCGACTATATTATAACCCCATACTGCTTCAACAAGTCTTTTAATATAACAACTGGAAGTAGGGAGCAGCGGGAGAAAACAATTCGACACTCTACAGGGGACATTGTTTGGATCACTGACAGGTCGAAATCAGACCAAGGCATAGGGACCGGGATATATGGGGTGCAGCCAAGACTGGAAGGTATTATCTCTTTAGGGAAACTGGCCTCAGTATTCCAAGCTGAAATCACTGCCATCAGGGCATGTGTGGAGGAGAATTTATTCAGACAGCCAGCCAGTACTGAAATCACTGGCAGCTCCTGCAACAAGATCTAAAATTGTTGCAGAATATGAAGCTGGGATCAGTGGCAATGAACGATTAACCAGGATGGGGGCACAGACTTCATTTATTGAACTGGAAACTGTCCTGACAATCATTAAGGCAACATTCAAACAGGAGCTACGTAACTGTCTCAGAAGAGAGCACGTCGAATATTAGACCGAGGTCTACAAAAAAACCATGATAAGGCAATGATGCCTAAGCCATATTTTAAAAAAAAGCTCTGTAATCCTGGGCTTGAACAGGAAGGGCATTAAACTCATGGTTGGATTGATAGGAACTTCAAAAAACACCTATATAAATGGGAATAACAGAAAAGGACCCTAAATGTAGGATCTGTGATGATGGCAATAAAATTGCATCACACCTAATCTTCAACTGCATTGCACTGGAGAACAAGAGCCACAGGAAATATGGGACAACTGGACCCGAAGAGATTCGGTCTAATAAAAAACTGGTAAAGGGACTCCTAGCACTATTTAAGGGCTCTGGTTCGCTTTACTAGACATACAGGCAGGGTCGTATTTAGCCAGATGCAAAATGTGCAGCTGCACAAGGCGCCACACTTTTCAGAGCGGCAAAATTTTGCAATAAAAAAAGTGTAAATATTATTTTATTGTTAATTGAACCATCATTATTTAGAGTTCTGATTACAGTAATAAATTTTAAAATTCAGGATCTCATGTTGCTAGCAGTGGTGTATCCAGAGAGGGTGTCCTTTTTATTTATTTCTTTTTTTTTTATTGTAGAAATCAATTTGAATCGCAGATGCCCGGGGGAGGGAGGGGGGCGTAAAAGAAATTACTGGACAGGGGCGTCGCTTACCCTAGATACGGCCCTGTATACAGGGAGTGATACTGCACAATAAACTCAGTTTCGGTGCAGGCAGTGGCAGGTTATACCAAAACTGTTTTAGCTTTCCTGGTAAAATCAATCAATCAATCAAACCTGACACTACTAGAACAGCTTTTATTTTAATTTTAAATTTCTTTCCACAAAAGATGCTTTCAACATCAACTTCTTCAATCTTTGTGGCAAACAAATATGTACCTGTTTTGGAAACCTTTATTTTTATTGGATTTTCAAGTTCCTTTACATTGCTTAAACGGACAGATTCATTAACTAAATGTTCTGTTGCCCCTGAATCTAGAAACCACTCTATTTTACCACTTGAAAACCTCCAGTAACAGCTGGGAAAGAAACATTACTTTCACCCCCATGTATTTCTTGCACATTCTTCGCAACATTTGCAGAATTATAACTTTTATGCCTTTGTGACAATTTAACTTTGCACTGTGCTTTAATGTTACCAGACTTTTCTCACATCTATAACAAATATATTTAGACCAAGTTATGGATGCATCATACATACCTTGAGATTGTGTTGGCACTTGATACTTCTTTTGACCTTGCTGTGAGACCAATGCTGTTGATTAAAGGAATTCAGATAGTGACTTTTTGTTACCTTTAGAATTATTATGTTTTGCTACTTCATCCAGTAGTCTTGCCTTCACAAAATTCAATTTAAGTTGCTCACATGACAAGGTTTCCAATGCAGTTACAACAACTTCATATTCTGGTGACAGTGTTAGTAACAAACTACAAATTATATTAGTTTGGCACCCGATGCTTTTAAATCATTTCATTTCATTTGGGCCTGCAGCATTGTGTATGTCTTTTAAGGACATATTGTTAATCTAAGTAATGCCAAAATGCTGCTTCACTTTATAAATGTTAAAAACTGTTTATTATTATAGCAATAGGCCTATTTCAGCACTGTGGCCATTATCAGGCTATCTGCCACAGTGCCGAAATAGGCCTATTGCTATAATAATAAACAGTTTTTAACATTTATAAAGTGAAGCAGCATTGTGGCATTACTTAGATTAAGCTTTTAAATCACTTATTAACTTATCAAACTTCAAAAAAAGAGTATCTTCAGTTGCTGTTGGTTTATATATCACAGCAAAATATGTTGAAATACTAATTTAGGAACATGTATTTTATTTAATTCATGTGTTCCCACCCATTCAACATACTCATTTACAAAAAAACACCGAACATATAACATAGACCACAGAACATTTATATCAACCATGGATTACATAGTCCTACACATTAATTCACTTCACTGCGCACAGAGCAAATATTTTGTTCACCAAAATACCAACACCTCCCCTTGAACAAATATTTGAACACTGCATCATCTTGTAGCACTGTTCATAAAACTTCATGTTGAACCATATAATGTCACAAATTTCTTGAATTTCTCCTCACTAAGAGGTTTGGTCAGCAAATCAGAAAGCATATCCTCTGTGCATTGATAACTAATAATAATATGCTTCTCTTTTACATGATATCTGGTAAAATGATGCCTAATATCAATATGCTTGGAATGCACACTTGTTATCTGATTCTGTGCTAACTTGATAGCACCCATGTTGTCACAAAATACTTTGGTTGGCTTCATGATTGTATATGGCTCGATTTCACTTATCAGAGTCCTTAACCATATCACTTCTTGTATGGTGGAAGACAATGCTATATACTCAGCCTCAACAGTACTCAAAGCCACTGTTCTTTGTCTCTTGCAGGACCAGGATATTAATCCTCCCATCAATTTGAAACCGCTACCTGTAATAGAATGTCTGTTATGCAGTTCATTACCCCAGTCAGCATCACTATAACATTCATGATCCCAGTCTCCTGTCTTGTGATAACTTAATTTGTAATTGGCAGTGCCTTTTAAATACCTAGATAGCCTTTTAACAGCAGCCCAGTGTTTAATTCTAGGATACTTATTAAATTTGCTCACAGTATTTGTAGCAAAGGCAATATCAAGCCTCTAAGTTTGAGCTAAATATCAAACACTTCCCACTGCCTCCAAATAAGGTGTTTTCTCATCACACAATTTATCTTCTTCTGTTATTGACGACTTTACACCCTGTGCCATAGGTGTGAAAACTGGTTTACAATCATTCATGCCAAATTTTTCCAGTATTGTCTTTGTGTACACTGACTGATCAATTGACAATTCTTCCCCATTTTTATTCCTTAGAATTTTCACAATAGTTTCCTTTCCACCTCTTCTGCAATATAGACCAGGATCAGCTGCTGATTGACCCATGTCCATTTTTGTCAAGGATTTTTGTAAGCACTGATTCCAACAATATCCACTCTGTTTAAGACCATACATACTCTTTTTTAGGCGCCAAATTTTATTCTTTTATTGAGGAATTTTCTTGGCTTCCTACGGTGGAATCACAAAAAATTCTTCTTCCAATTCTCCATTGAGATATGCAGTCTTTACATCCATGTGGTGGATTAACAAATTTTATTTTATAGCAAAAGATAGAAGATATCTTAAAGAGGCATATTTCACTACAGGTGAAAATGTTTCTTTATAGTCTATTCCCTCTTTCTAGGAACAACCTTTTACCACCAAATGAGCTTTAAATTTAGGTATTGCTTCTTCAGAGTTTTTAATTTTGAAGATCCATCTCACTCGTAATGGTTTCTTTCCTTGTGGTCTATCAACCCATTCATAAGTATCATTCTTGGAAAAAGACTGCAATTCCTTTTCTAATGCTTTCTTACAATCATCTGCATTTGGACTGCCCGAGGCTTCTTCTACTGTCAGACATTCATTGTTGAATGTTTGAGCGGCCATATAAGTCTCATAATCTGGATACAACTTGGGTTTTATAGTACGCGATGAACGCCGTAAAATAATGTGCTCTGTCACTGGAGTTTCTTGAATCTCATCATCTGCTTCATTTTCAATAAACATATCAGAATTATCCTGAAAAGCTTCTTCTTCTGTAGTTTCTACATTTACTTGTGCCCTTGCATGTTCTTGAACACTTTCTTCACGATTGATATCTAAATACTTATTTTCAGCCTTTATTTCATTTTCACTTGATTCTAAAAATACCACATCTCTGCTAGTTATTACTCTTTTGTTTCCGGGATTTATAAATCTGTAACCTTTGGAATCTTCACAATATCTGATGAAAATATATTTTTCAGATTTGGAGTCCCATTCTTTTTGGTAATCCTGCATCCTGTAACATGCTTCTTGCTTTTCGATAATTGTTCTGTTGGCCCGCTCCGCTACTCCATTTTGGGCAGGACTAGAATAAATTGTAGTTTGATGCTTGATCCCAAGTTCACTTAATTGATGCCTAAACTGGTTATTTATGTATTCAGTACCAAGGTCTGATCTGAGAACTTTTATCTTCTTACGAGTCTCTGTTTCAACCCTGGCACAAAAACTAGCAAATATCTCATTCGCTTTGTCCTTGGTTGTAAGAAAATATACATACGTAAATCTTGAAAGTCATCAATGAAGGTTAGAAAATAATGACTACCCCCTATAGATTCCTCTCCATAGGCCCACAGAGATCTGTGTGTATTAGCTGCAAAAGCTCAGTAGACCTACTTTTACTTGTTTTAAAAGGTAATCTGGCTTGTTTACCTTCCATGCATATTTCACAAGGAGAGTTAAAACTCTTACATTCCTTTACCCCTGTACGCATATCTTTTAACAAAACCATACTCTTTCTATTAAGATGTCCTAATCTCCAATGCCATAAAAAATCTTTTGCAGAATATACTGGGTAACTATTTCTAACTTGCAAAACATTTAATTTATAAATACCTCTTTCTTTACTTGCTGTAGCTATCACATTGTCACTGCAATCAATTATTTCTGCACCATTGGAATCAAAAATTACTTTGTTGCCTTTATTCACTATTTCACATACTGAAAGCAAGTTTTAGTAATATTCTTTATGTAATGTACATCATGCACTGTAATATCTTGTGATTCACCTTTTACATTCAAACTGAAATTTGTTTTTCCTGCTAGTTTACACTGTAATTGAGAACCATCCACTGTTGAAATGCCAACATGAGTTTTAGGAGAAACATAATATAAAATTGATTGATCTTTTGTAATATGCATAGATGCCCTAGAATCCAGATACCAAACTGCACTTTTATCTTCAGTTTTATCATGAGAATAAAATGCAGTAAGTGCCTTACCTTTATTAGTTGCCTTCCTTTCTGGATCCTTAACTGTACTTGCCTTTTCCATGCAGTGAGATGCCACTTATAACATCGAATAGGCTTCTTCTTTTTGTATTTTGAATACAAAGCCATTTCCTTGTCCTGAAAAGGTTATTCTTGTACATTCTTAACATCTTGCAATATTTTTACTTTCACACTGTAGCTGGTAATTATATTCCTGAACTCTCTAGACCCATTATTATTGGTGAGTACTTATCAGGGAGTCCTGCTAACAGCAAGGTACCAATCCATTCTTCAGCAAAATCAAAACCTATATTTCTTAGGCAATTCGAAGTGGAGATGATTTTGTTTACATACTCATTCACATTTTTACATTCATTTAAACGTGTAAGTAAGTAATGAGCTCTCTCAGCAAACCCACCTTCCTGGTCAGACCACCATCTTTGAATGCTCTTCTTAGATTTTCCCATACTTCTTTTGCTGTGCTAGCCTTTTCTATATGTGCATAATTTACAGGATCAACCATAAGAATTAATTTGGACTTTGCTTTACAATCCTTCTTTTAGAAATCTGAATCTGTGGATTTTAATGTTCCATCAATAACATTCCAGAGCTCATCTAACTGCAGGTAAGCTTCTACTGCCAATTTCCAAGTAGCATAATTCTCTCGACCCATAAACTTCTCAATCTGTTGTATCTGGGCAGTGGACATTTTGCACAGTTTCAATATAATTACTGGCATCAAACACTAACATTTTCTACCATTCACTGGTTAAACTTATTTTTAAGTAAATCACTCTGGGCTCATAACCTGTTGGTTTATATATCACAGCAAAATATGTTGAAATACTAATTTAGTAACATGTATTTTATTTACTTCATGTGTTCCCGTCCATTCAAAATACACATTTACAAAAAAACACACTGAACATATAACATAGACCACAGAACATTTATATCAACCATGGAATATACAGACCTACACATTAATCCACTTCGCTGTGCGCAGAGCAAATATTTTGTTCACCAAAATACCAACAGTTGCATTAAACTTCATTGTCAACAAAATCTTTCTTAATAAAAGCTGATTAGTTATACCTTGATGCTCAAACGTTTGAGTTAATGAATTCCACAAATCATAGGCAGTTTCCTTGTCCTTGTCATAGTCCAAGTAACTGTCTGAAATTCTTTGGATTATTTGTGACTTACACTTGCTGAATTTTTCTAGAAGAGCTTTCTTCTGTGCATGTTGATCAACTGTGTCTTCCTGACCAAACTGTACCATTTCTGAGTAGGGCTTTTTCACAAAACTCAGTAATTTGATTTCAGTTAATAGTGTTTCAATCCTAAATTCCAAGTTACTAAAATTTGTGCCATCAAACAGTGGTATCCTGTACTTCTCTAAATCCTGAGAGATAACTAAAGACTTATGTAGCCTACCAGTACTGAATAAATCAATTACCTTTTTCGACTTTTATTTGCTGTACTGTAAAACCTGGCTCTTGGCAACTGGGCCCATAACCTGTTTTTATTTCTATAAAATACCAAGTATTAAACCAGATAATATTGATTTATGTAACACAACTATAACGACAGTACAGGCAGTAATACAAGATACAGCACGAAAAAGAACACACAGGAAAAGCATACATACAAAACCTAGGAGAAAATAAGTCCAAACATAATTATTAAATTGTCAATACTTTAACAGTTTCAGGTGTTATATGAATGAATGTTTGAATTAATTATGTTTTGAACACAAAACATAGAAATGGAAAAAGTGAAAAAAAAAATCTTACAGCAAATGACAACCTTACAGAACTATTTTCATTCTTGTCTTATCGTTTTGCTTTCTTCAATGCAAGGAGTCACTTATCTAGAGCGTTTTTTTTATAATCTTCATTGGGTAAGTTTAAAGGCTAAATAGGGAACATTAATTAGCATAGAATGAATCAACTTTGTAATGGTTTGAAAAATAAGTTACTGTACAGACAGCTTCTCTTTTGGGTGCTGAGTTCAGTCTTTTGCTTTTGTGTCTCAATTAGGAACACGGGATTTTTTTTTTTTTTTAAGAGTGGAGCCCATTCACGCTCGCACTAGCATGGTGACCAATTCAATAGTTCTGCTGTCACCTCTGCATGTGTTAATGTTTTTAATGTGGGAGTCACAGGAGCGGGTACTGTGATGTGTGCCGTACGTGTGGGTAAGATTACCCATTAATACGGCCCATCTGGATGATAGAAGTGGTCCAAAACTTTTGAAACAAGAGCGGATTTAAGGACAGAGGGAAAAAAGTGCCAAGGCAAGGGCCAAGGGAAAAAAACCTCTGCGACAGTCAGGAGCGGGTAGTAAGAGCAGTAGCAGATTCTTGCTATCTGCGACAGATCATGCAAGGGTGTGGTTATGTTAGTTTTGGGTATCGTGCAATCTCGGTATCATTTTCATTGCGTGTTTGTCATAAGTTTGTCAATCCGGTTTGATGAATCGCCCCTCTGCAGCTGGCACTGGCAGTGTCTCCTGGTCCATCATCAGCGGCGGCTGGCTGCAACAATCAAGATTGACAGGCAAGTGGTCGATTTTTGAGATCGGCCTCTAAGTGTATAGGTTTAGTGTGGGATTTGTTTGTGTTTTGTGATTGTTCACGTTCCCTGTGACTGCCGGTTTGTCGGCGGTAATTGCTCATCAGGAACACGGGACTGCTACACTGCAGAGTAGACCCCTTAAAAATCCCAAAACACAAACAGACATCGGGTAGCTTTTGTTATAGGGTGAATTGATCCAGACACTGATGAAAGCCCATGTCCCTATACCACCAACAAACATAAAACTATCTAGAGGAAATTAAGAATATTTGGGCAAACAAATAATTTTACAAACCTCACTCATTCATGAGGACATTCACTCATAATAAAATAAAGCGCAACCAACTTTCATTTTCTTGATCCTCTTAAATTACATTCTGTATAAAGTTTTTACCATTATGTATGGCTAATCACAACAGTACACGAGCAAAATAAAGAAAAACAAAACAATACTGGAATCAAAATAAATTAAGGTACATATCATCAGAATGTGGTGTACGGGATACGGTATGATAAATAAATAACCCGTACACGCCACATTAACTGAATAACACACATTTATTACGGATTGCTTGATACATTCGAGTACACAATAGTTGAGTCCAAACAATACTCAAAGGCCCGCGTGGGCTCTCTCCATATTCCACTCCAGGTGGAGTCGATCTCGACTTCGCCACAGAGCCCCCCCCCCCCCCACCCCCTTGGAGTGCGGAGCACATCTGAGACTGGATCACGAGTGCCGGGCCGAAGGCCGATCACGGGGGTGAGGGAAAACATAGCTTCTATGCCAATCAGGCGCAATGACTCTGCGGCCGGCACGAGTGTAAGTGGTAGGTGAGTGTGTGGCAGGTGGAGTAGGAGAGAAGAGGATGAAAAGGGTGCCGGTAGCATCAATGAAACACTCGACGTTCGATGGATTAGCGGTCGAGGGAAGGCTTTTGGAAAAGAGGAGGGAAATGTTTTGCTCATGAGGTTCGTTGGCAGAGTCAGGAGAGATGTACATAACAAAGATTTGGTTATCATTCAAAATGACAGAGATGTTGGAAGGGGGGTAGGCAGAAACGTCTACTGAGAAGAAGTGAGGGGGAAGGTGTGCTGGGGAAAAATGAGTTAAGGGGGAGGAAGGTGACTCGGCCCTCGGACTTGGCAGGGGGTCGCCCTCCTGCAGAGGCGCGTCGGCCCGTGGTGTGCAAGGGGGGGAACCGGGGTTGAAGGTAACATCAGGCATTGGTGCAGTGTCGACTGCGGCATCTGGGAACTGAGAGGAGACGGTCCAAGCAGGCTTCAGGCGTCTCTTAGACACTGTCATCGTCTTCCCGTCAATGATGATGTCAAAGTGCGATGGAGCTCGGCGTACGACCGTGAAGGGACCACGGTACGGCGGTTGTAGTGGAGGGCGAACTGAATCCAGCCGTAGCATCACTGCAGCACATGTTTCTAAATCCCTATGTACAAAGACACCTGGGCGGTCATGAATGAAGGTTTGAGAGGTGCAGAGAGCTCGCACTGTAGTCCTGATTTTCTCAATGAATTCAGGGTATGAGCTAATGGTGGGGGCCATGTTCTCAGAGACGAATTCTGCTGGCAACTTAAGGCATTCACCGTACAAGAGCTCAGCGTGGAGCATCCTAAGTCCACTTTGAATGAAGATCGGAGACCCAGGAGTACCCAAGGAAGGGCGGTAGTCCACGATTCTGAATGGCACATGAGTGCAGCTTTCAGGGTATGATGCCACCGCTCTACCAACCCATTGGATTGGGGGTGGTAGGAGGTGGTATGTATTCGTGATGTGCCACAGAGACCGCACAACTTATTAAAAAGCACAGCCTCGAACTGCTGACCCTGATCGGTAGTGATCGTAGTAGGGCAGCCAAAGCAGGCAATCCAACAAGATACAAATGCGGAAGCAACCGTAGTGGCAGAAATATCCGACAAGGGTGTGGCCTCCACCCAGCATGAAGCCCGGTCGATGCATGTGAGCAAGTATCGGAAGCCTTCAACACTGGGAAGAGGGCCCACCAGGTCAAGGTGTACGTGAGTGAAACTATCAGAGTGGATACTGAAGCAGCCAAGGAGTGGGCGGCAATGTCTGCCAACCTTGGCGCGTTGGCACGGAATGCAAGAGTGGCACCACTCACGACAATCTTTTTTTACCGAAGGCCAAACAAAGCATTCCGTGATTAAGCGAGTGGTGGCTTGTGCACCTGGATGGGCGAGACCATGAAGCGTGTCGAAGATCGTGCGGCGAAAATTTGTGGGGACTAGTGGGCGTGGCACGCCCGAAGATGTGTCACATCACAATGCAGTAGGCGCGCCGGGTATATTTTTGCGCTCCAAAACTAAAGAATTCTCGCCGGATTTGAGCAAGGTCAAAATTGAATCATCGCTCGACTGAGCCTTGGCGATCTCGTGGAAGTCGAAGACAGAAGAGATACCAGCAAGCCGCGAAAAATAATCAGCGACCAAATTGCCAGAACCGCGGACGTACTGTACGTCGCTCATGTACTGAGAGATCAGATCAAAATGCCTGTAGCGACGTGGAGGAGGGTCAGCTGGAGGATTTTTGAGGGCGTGTGCCAGAGGTTTATGGTCTGTGTATATAGTTAATGGCCGACCCTCAGTATCTTCTCGGAAATACTTGACCGCCTCGTTCGCAAGAAGTTCGCGGTCGAAAGCAGACCACTTGGATTGGCTGGGTGACAACTTTTTAGAAAAAAGCTTCAATGGCTGTGACTCCCCACCACAATGCTGCTGTAGCACCGCCCCAATCGACACCTCACTGGCATCAGTGGTAATGGAAAGGGTGGCATCAGGGGAGGGACGAGCCAAAGTGATTGCTTTTGCTAATGCCGTTTTCAAAGAGTCAAATGCAGTTTGCATCTCCGCTGTCCAAAGGACGGGACGATCCCCTGTAGTGTTAGGGCTGCACAAGGCATCTGTGAGAGGTGTTTGTATTTCAGCAGCCATTGGGATACAACGACGAAAAAAAATTATCATACCCAAGAAGCGTCGTAGTTCATGATAAGTTGCAGGCGGAGGAAGTTTCTGCACCGTTTCAACCTTTTCATCAGTGGGGCGAATGCCATCTGCTGACACGACATGTACCAGGAAAATAACAGACGACTGTCTGAAAACACATTTGTCTTTATTGGTCACAACACCGTGCGAATCAAGGACACTGAACAGTTCGGATAAGTATTTTTCATGCTCCTCAGGAGATGTCGAAAAAATCAAAATATCATCCAGGTATGCGTAACACTGTGGCAGAGGACAAAGAAGGGAGTCTAGGAACCTCTGCCATGTCTGTGCAGCGTTTTTTAAGCCATAATGCATACATACATATTCAAATAAGTCAAAGGTAGTAATGATGGCCGTTTTTGGAATGTTCGGTTCGTGCATTGGAATTTGGTGATAAGCCTTCTTGCAGTCAAAGACGCTGAAAGTGGTAGCACCTGCAAGTTGGCTAGGAACGTCTTGTATATTGGGCACAGGATAGCTATCAGTGATTGTCCTATTGTTCAACTTCCTGTAATCTCCACATAAACGATAGGTACCATCCTTTTTCGGCATAAGGTGAATAGGAGAAGCCCATTCGCTAGAGGAAGGTCGCACAATGCCGGCCTCAAGCAGTTCGCCAATAATGTTTTTTGCGATTTTGAGTTTATGCGGATTGAGGCGACGTGGTCTGAAACGCACTGGAGGTCCCTCTGTTGTGTTGAGTCTATGGCAAGCATCACTACTGATAGCAAGAACGCCACGCGGGCGCGCGGAACTATGTGACACTGTCGTGTTATTGTTATGCACGTCAGAGTTCGGGCCAGGTGACTGAGAGGGAGCGCACGACACTCGTTGCGCAGATCGTAAGCTTCGTAAGGAAGCGATTACTTCTCTCGCAAGAGCCAGCTCGTGTGACTTAATGTCAATCTGTTCTTTAAGCCTACTCTGAGTTTCTTTAAGTTCAACAATTTCAAGTCTCTGTACAGTTACGTCACACGTTACACTAGTAAGTTTTGCAGCTAACAGCGCGCACTCTGTTTGCAAAAATGAAATGTCAACATTAATATGCGGCGATGGCCGTGCAGTGGAGGAGGCAGACAGATGGATGCGCATGTTAGTGGTTTGATGTAACAAGATTCCTGCCAGAATGTCCACAGAAAACTTATTGTTCCTTAAAAAGTCTATGCCAAGCACCGGACAGGACACTTGCGCAACCAGAAAGTCCCACTTAATAGTCAAGTCTTTAGATAAATGAACCGGCATGTGAACCGTTCCAAGCACTTTGATAGTAGAGTCGTTTGCGGCGCAAAGCAGTGTGGGAGAAGGTACGAGAGTGTCCGGTGCAAGAGACGGGGGTAAAACACTCGTATCTGCCCCACTGTCAATCAGAAAGTCAATGTTCGAAATGCAGTCAGTCACAAACAAACAGCCGTTGCAGCTTACCGTACCAGAGGTGCGAGTTGTGGAGTGGAGGCGTCTTCGTTTCGGGCGGGGCGCCGTGCCTACTACTGCACCCCGCCGCCTGCGTTTCCCGCCGCACAGGGCGCACGGCAATGTTTAGCGTCGTCTCCAAAGTTGCTATGATCCAGCAGAGCGGCTGGCTGTTGTTGGGCGTGGTCGGCGTGCTGCAGGTAGTTCCATCAGCGTCCGAGAGAGCAGGCTGCTGGGATGGCGTTTCCTTTGTGGCAACTGGTGAGTCCGGAGAGCGTTGCGCGGGACGGCTACCAGATGACGACACCGTATGGTTGCGTGACGAAAACACACGTGCGCGATCGTCACCTACGTGCATGGTAGGGGGGGGGGGGGGGGGAAATATTTGGAACAACACTCGCACCACTGTTAACACTGGGAGTGTGATGGTTAATGATTTTAAATGCACGATCTGCTATTGATAGTTTTTCATCAAGAGAACAAGACGTAAGTGGCAGCAACTGCAGCTGCAAGGGTTCAGGCAATTTCACTAGCCAGATTGACCACAAAGTAATGTCCGGGAGAAAATCAGTTGAAACAAGGGCGCGCAGCCTACGCCACAGTTCAGATGATGTAAGGTCTCCTAAGTGCACTTCGTGAATTATGTGATGCAACACTTCATCAGGTGAGCGGAAAAGTCTCTCACAGATGATCCGTTTCTCATTTGTATACTGAGGTGGCGGAGGTGGGTTAAGCACCAAATCGCTAATCAAGTCAAGTCAAGATGGTCGTGTAGATGCCCGACAAGGCACACGAACTTAGATTCTTCTGAAAGAATGCCCGAAACCCTGAAAATAGAATCAATTAATGCAAACCAAGTGTTCAGATGTTGCTTTGCAAAAGGCGGCAGATTTGGCAATTTAGTAGGTTGTTGTTCGAAATTAACTGGAGAAACAAGCGGGGGAGGCGCATTGTCTGTTGGGAATGTTGGCCCGGAAACTGGTACGTTCGTGAGGGCATAGTTCTGTGAAGCATTTTGTCCAAAACTAACCGGCAGTCCGGCGGTACTATTAAACACATTTGTAATACATGGTAGATGGTCAGAAGGCACAGTAACTGAAGGTATAGCACACTGCACTTGTGGAAAATCGCGCGAAAAGTTCGATATCCAAGGCGGTACCGAAACTCGCTGTTGAGTGCACGATGAGTCAAAATTCAAATGTTCAGTTGTAACACAGTACTGTTCGTCAGGCCCTGGAGACGTGAAAGTTGGTTCTACTTTAACTAAGTTGGCGGTTTGAACCATAGAATGTTCGGGAGCCAGCATGTCGGTGTGGCCACACGGATTTTTGACATGTACAACAGGGCTCAATTTGTTAGGCTGTATAATGTCTAGTCCCACCTGTGAATTGATGCACTGTCCTTTCTCAGCGGTTGAAAGCAGAGAAGCAGATAATCCTTGTCCATGCGATCGTAGCACATGGAGATTAATTCCACATGGCGCGATTGTTCACTGCACTCACGTAATAAGTGTTTTGAAAAAGAGGCACGAAAGCGTAATTGTGCGGGAATTCAAACACGGGGTCACCACTGTGGTGTACGGGATACGGTATGATAAATAAATAACCAGTACACGCCACATTAACTGAATAACACACATTTATTACGGATCACTTGATACATTCGAGTACACAATAGTTGAATCCAAACAATACTCAAAGGCCCGCGTGGGCTCTCTCCATATCAGCTCAAAGATATTCCACTCCAGGTGGAGTCGATCTCGACGTTGCCACAAGAAGTACAAATAAATGAGTATAGCATCATGTTACACGTATAAAAATTGGAGCAAATAGACACAAACTCAACCTTTATTACCTTTATATGAAACAACTTGCTTTTATTTTAATATTCTCTTACAAACATTAGACGATCTACACAAAGTCAGATGTTATGTAGCTAAAGCTGGTGGTGATGAAACATGAGGTATTGGCCTAACAAGTGTTTATGGGGGGACTCTAATTGTGGTAGAACACAATGAGACACCTTTTAGAAAACACTGATTTATTGCATGTT
Source organism: Locusta migratoria (assembly GCA_026315105.1). Lineage (NCBI taxonomy): Eukaryota > Metazoa > Arthropoda > Insecta > Orthoptera > Acrididae > Locusta > Locusta migratoria. Next base: position 11,309,675 of record CM048744.1, read on the forward strand.
ATCTGTACCACTTACAGCATATAACTGCTTGCTTCCACTCAGGTGTCCAAAGATCCCATTGTATGGCAAAGAAATAGTACGCATTCGACCTGGTAGTCAATCGATCCACCACACAATCCCCTCCCCCCACTATGGAGTACATTTAATACATAACAATACAAAAATAAAAGGGGGGGGGGGGGTGGCACTACCAGTCTGTTTCGTCAAGCACAGTCACAAATATCTCCTCTGCATCCGTCGGCAGTGCATGGGCATCGTGATACTTTCGTGGGTCAACGGACGACAAACTTGTCAAGTGCGGCAGGGCGGCAGAACTGACAACTGTATGTCGATGTCGACGGGGGGCAGAGGGTGTAGCACAAGGGAAACAGAGTAGCACAATTCCTGATGATAAAATGAATGCTCTCACCGACCTAACCGGAATGTCACATGGCAGCTCAAAGCTGCGAATAACTGACTTAGTAGCCAGGGAGCCGTCACACACATTTACACGTAGTACAAAGATGGTACAGTTCCTAATCACCACTGAAATATTTGTATTATCGTTGGGACTAATTTTCTATGAAACTTCAACCTAATGGGATGGTTAGGTTGATCTGCTGCCTCGAACCTGTGACAAGGTGTAGCTGAGGGGGGGTGATGGATCACTGACAGTGCTCAGTCTACCCTTACTGTGTGGGCTGCAGGAGTGTGGGCTGGAAGAGGCCGGTCCCCTCGTGAGTGGAAGGTGAGCTGGAGAGGGAGCTCGGAAAGTTAGAAGGCGGCGAGCCGTAGTGCTGCGCACATGTGTGGGACGGGAAATCGAGGAAAGGTGAGCCCAAAGGTGGGGCCCTCAAACCTCTGCGGAGAGCAGTCGGCAGGGGCGAGCCTGACGTGGACGTGTTGTCCTTAGATGAAACTCACTCCATGCGTGTGGGCTTAAGGCGGTGGAAGGACACGGTGACAGGGGCATCTTTGAGTATGTCAAAGGTTTGTGTTCCTCTACGGACTACTTCGCATGGGCCAGTATAAGGTTGCTGAAGGGGAGCCTTTACAGTGTCATCCCTGAAGTAAACACATGTGCAGTCGGACAGGACCTGAGGAATGTAAGAACGGGGCATGGTGTGGCTATCAGAGGGAGGCAACTGTAACCTGCTGCAGTATTGCTGCTCCTGATCTGGTCCACCAGGGTCGGAAGCTAAGCCATGAGTGCTAGTGGAGAAGGGATGACCAGTTCACCGGGCAAAACGGGCTGCTGTTCGTAGACAAATTCTGCCACAGATCCTTTTAAGTCCTCTTTGTACACTGATTGCAACCCCAATAGAACTAGTGGAAGTGCCTTGGTTCACAGAGGCCTGTGGCTACAGAGGAAGGTCTTCAGCATACGGTGCCACCTCTCTACCGACCCGTTGCTTTGTGGGTGGTAGGCAGTGGTGTATATTTTTTTAATGCCACAAAGATTACAGAGGTCAGTGAAGAGGGCCAACTCAAACTGCCTTCAACTGAAGTGAGCAATCCGAGTGTCAAAGAATGTTTGAGCAACCGTTTCTGTCATAATGTTTGTGATTGGCACTGCTTCCTCCCACCTCGTTGCTCTGTCGATTATTGACACTACGTATTTGTAACCTTCTGACGGGGGAGGTGACCAGAAGGGATGGGAAAGGACTCCACCAGGGGTGGGGAGGGGTGTGTGGTATGTTTATCCATCTTGCTGCACTGACATGGGAGGCATGTGCGAGACCAAACATCACAGTCGCGGCGCATGTCTATCCGTACAAATCTTTCAGTTACAAGGCGTGTGGATTTTCGAACACCCAGGTAAGCCAGTCCATGAAGTTTGTTGAACACCATCCGCTGAAGGTATGAATGGCCAAAGGGAACCCATAAATTCCTCACACCACCCTTCGCCCTTTGCTCCTGGGAAAACAGTCCGGACCGGTTGCAGGGACGGATAGCGATCGGAAATCAAGTTCACGGTGTCAGTGTCAGCTGACTGCAGTTCTGCAAGTCTAGAAAGGTCTAACAGGGTCGACACCCCTCCTACCTGCAATAAAAAATCTGCCACTATGTTATCGGCACGCTTAATGTACCGTATGTCATTTGTGAATTGACTAATATAGTCAAGGTGTCAGTATCAGTGTGGTGGAGGGTCGGCAGGTGGGTTCTGAATGGCAGTTACAAAAGGCTGATGATCTGTCAAGATACGGAATTTTCTTCCCTCAACTTTGACACTGAAGTGTTTGACGGCTTTGTACATTGCCAACAGTTCTCTGTCGAAGGCTGAATACTTCTTATGAGCATTCTTAAGCTTTTTCGAGAAGAAACAGAGGGGGGGGGGGGATGTCGTATCACTAACAGTCTGGCTCATTACGGCATCTACAGCAGTGTCACTGGTGTCCATAGTAATAAACAACTCTGCATTTGGGTCAGGATGGGCAAGAGTTAAGGCTTTGACCAATAGTTTTTTGAGTTCGTCAAATGCTTCCTGCTTGTGTTCGGTCCATAGGATGTTCAAATTCAAATGTTTGTATAGCTTATGGGACTTAACTATGGGGTCATCAGTCCCTAAACTTACAAACTACTTATGAACTACTTACTAACTACGACGGCACAAATATCCATGCCCGAGGGGGGATTCGAACCCCCGACCGTAGCGCCGTGCAGACCATGACTGACGCGCATCAGTCTCCTCGGCCACCGTGGCCGGCACACCTGCTAATTATCTTTTGGTCATCTGGAAATGATACAGGCAGATATGTAGTGTAATGGTTACACTACATCCTCCCTACCTCAGATGCAAGATGCCAAAACATACTTAATTCTATTTCGTGTACATAAGACTTTGATAATCTTCAAATATCACTTGGCTTTGGCAGTAATTAAGTAATACTAGGCTCGACTCTGTAAGGAATGTAAACTTCAGACAACTACTTGTCTATTTGGAAGCTCAGGCAAGGAACTGCAATAGGAATTTACTTAATATTGTATATGATGAGATTAACAGTTAAATCCACTGGTCCCTTCTTACTTTAACCCATCTCATTACTTATTCATCTTCAAGGATGAACACTCTAGGTATCCGATACTCTTAAAAATTAGAGTGACACATTCTTACATTAAAGTTAGGGAACTCTGTCCATTACCTACATGAACTAGCCAACTGGGAATCAGAAGGAAACATTTCAAGAAAGAACATTTAAGGTGAGGTAAAGAGGTAAATTCTTTCTATACATATACTTTAGAGGTTTTTATTAGGTAACAGCAAGCTTCTACTTGTCTGTCTACCCCTTCTCCTCATATAAAAGTTAGGTCCACTTTCTGGGCACCTAAACCTGATCAGACCCCACTCTAGAGGCATCTGACCTACACATACGGGTGGTAGTCTTTCCCTAGATTTACCTACCCCCACAACCTACATCCAACACCAACCTCTACGCCACCAGAGACAATTCCTTCGATTTTACCTTCCTATTCCCTTTACCTCTTTCAACTACCTCCTGTCCCAAAGCTTTCATTTACTTAAAACAAAATTAAATCTCTTTTACACAGCTTAAATGCTTTCGAATGTGCACTCATTACTATATACCTACACTATTCGTCCTCCTCTTTACCTCCCGACTTGGAAATGAGTGGACTAATGAGTAAAGCATTTGCTTCACTGCTGTTGTTCCTCAATAACTTTCTTACCACTTGTAAGAACTGTGTTTGGTTCTCCTCACCTGCTTCCCATACCTATTATCCATGAGCTTGTATTACTTAAACCTAATACCTCGTGTATGAGTGTGTAGCTTATTTGTACTGTTGGAAATGAACTGTGGAATTGTAAATCTTGTGTGTAATCTGTTTGTGTGTATGGGTGTGTATATGTGTAGTGATCGCAATATGAATATCAGGCAATCCTCTCAGGAGTATACACTGAGGGTTGTAATCAATAACAGAAACTTTACACGGAAATAAGAAGGATCTCCGTGATAGAGACTAATGCAATATGGAAAGGGGACTAAAAAACAGGTGCTGTGTAAAAGAGTAGTGAGAATGGAAGAAAGAGTCTAGAAATTGGAGCTGAAGAAAGAAAGAAAGAAGAAAGCCCAAAAGGCATGTAACCCATCCCTCCCCCCACCCCAGGAACCCCTGATTCATTCAGCATGTCATCTAACAAACCGGAGGGCAACATGATGGCGCGTAAGATGTTCACGGCCCCACTTCAGAACGGATGTATCAGGCTGCCTTCAGAATCCCAGAAGAAAGCTCCAATTACTACTATTGCAATGCATGATGAGTATTCAGTGTTGCATGTTTGTGCAGTGTATATGTGTGTATCTGTGTATGTGTAACTGTATGTGTGTGTGTTACTGTATACCTACCCTCAGTTACAACACACTGGGCTGTAACTGAAAACCTCCCACATCATCAAAAGTATATACAAACCCACCCTGTTTGTATAATAACTCTGTGTTATAAAAGATATAAAATTTCCCATAAAAATCTTACATCACTAACTACACTTAATGACCATATGAAGAAGAGAGTAATATCTCGTATGGTACCTCATATTACCAGACAGAGCTCACATTATTTTCAAACATAAATTCAACAACTCGAAAGGATATACCCATATTTCACGCTTCTGTTCCATAAAGTTCAATTCTTTGGCTACAGGTATTCAGTAGGTTATCACTATAGTCGGGCCAAAATATTATGATACCTGGCTCCGCCATCTGGGCTGGGAGACCACCCCACTCGGAGAAACGGATTGCAACCGTGTTGCCAAATAGTTAGTTCGCTGCCGGGCAGTGTAGTTAACGGTCACTGTTTTCTGACAGAACTGGCAAAAGTGTACAGCGCAGCCAGACACGCGCATGCGTAGAGCAACGTTTGCATTTGACTTACTCCAATGGTTGGCTGCCGCAGTCGGCACTCAAAGCCAATTGGCAAAAGCACCAGAGATCATTGTATTTCGGCTCTACTATAGAGTATATCAGTGTATATTTATAGGCATTAAACATTCCAGATATGTAAATTGTGTACCGGTATACAATCTCTGCAACACTGATAACCCAGTTACAATTAAGAAAATCATAGCAGAAGGACAAAAAAGATTATAGGATAGAAAAAGGTAATAAAGATTTGTTCTACAGAAAATGAAATGGAAGGAATAGGGCAAATGACTGGCTACCTGGGCGTCGTCAAGCCCCTAATTAGCATAGAATACTAGTTAGCCTGAGGTGTTGTCATAATAAGTTTTAATAATATTTGTTACATAATCCTTTGCCTGCATTTTTATCAGATTCTTGCAGATACACAGCTCTAGGTTATGGCATATCAACAATCTTGTACGGACCGCACCATTTGTGATAAAACTTGTTTGTTTTTTCATGCTGGAGCTAAGCTAAAAGTTTCTGACCAATATCAGATCACCTACTTTATATTCCGGAGTGATCGCTCCTTCATTTGGTTGGCGAAGACTTTTGTGTTGCCTTTTCTAGGGAAACAATGGGATATGGTTTGCAGAAAAATGTCGTGTCTTTATTTAAATTTACAAATGTAACCTCCCAAAGAACCAGGTTTGTTTGAAAAAACCTTGGTCATACCTAATTAAGATGTCATACAATTGTTCCTTTTGATCAGATGTTAAGACATCAGACTCGTAAGCTTTAAGATGTAATTCATCACTTGATGCTAATTCTAAGATATTTAGGGACTGATGACCCCGTAGTTAAGTCCCTTAAGCTTAACAAACATTTGAACATTCTAAGATATCACACTGTAGAAACGTATCAGTGGAAGTTAATATCTGCACCTGATTAATTATTCAATTGTCATTGGTCTCAAACGATAAACAAAAAATATCATTATGATGTTTTGTTCCCAGTTGTCTACTTCAACATCTGACAGGTTACATTCAAAAACATTCTAATTACTTTCAATTAAGTTTATTTTGTTAACAGTATCTGTTATTCTTTTAGATACCTGAGAAAATTCAGACTTGGAGGTTGATTCAAGAATTTCTTATCTTTTATTAGTTTTTGTTAATTCTGAATCTAAGGACTGGAATTTATCAAATATTTCAACTGCCTTCCTAGAAAACTTTGTATAGATTTCTTCTGTTAAGTTACTTTTTTCTGATTCCAAAACTTCACTAGCAGCCTGCTTTCTATTAACAACTGTACATCTCCCCTTGTTAATGATAATTGTTTAATGGCAATAAACTTGGTTTCCAAACGTACATTATTTTCTTTACATTCCTGTACATGAGCCTCCAATTGTTCTGTTAAAGAGTCTAGCCTGTTGGATTGATTCACAAATTTATTGTTAATATCTAAAGACATTTGTTTGAGATCTTCAGATTGTTTTTTGATTTCATTTGATAAATCATTTTTTAACAGTAACACCCAGGAGGACACTCACTCAGCTACTGACATTTTCGAGTACCTTAATCTGGTGATTGGCATAAATTATCATAATTTTTTCTTTAAAACATTACACTCGTGATACAACACAATACACAATACTCAAATTAACATTTGCATGAAATATGTATGCTAACCGTGGTTCAATTTCTGGGACGGCTGCATACGTCGATCAGCACAGCTCACAATAGCGGCTAGTTGCATCAGCGTGGCCCTTTTTTACGTTGCTCCATCGTCCAGCCTGGTTCGTCTTGAAGTTACGGTCCTCTCCGATCTGACGGCCACTCCTGATGAATATTAATTCTTCTTCGTAGCAGAAGTAACCTTTTAAATGTTGTTACCTCTCACCAGTTAGTATTTTAACGGTTTATTTTGCGGTTGCTACAGGCAATGACCAAGTTTCCCTCAGAAATTTATTATGGGAATTTTCCTTATTGGAGTTTTTTTTTTTTAATTATTATTTCAATTTTATCTCACGATTTCTTCTCTTTCTCTCTCCATTTCTTTTCTGGTCGCCCAGCTTTTCTCAGTTCAAGTCCTTTGGCACTGTCGCCATATTATGTAGTGTGACCGTGTTCTTGTCTCCTTGAGACCCATTACATAATTTCTTTTAGAATTCTTCAGATATACTTACCAGACAATAGTTCATTTATCAGAGGACCATCTATGCTGTTCCTCCATACTTTGATGTACTCTTCTTGATGGTGTAGTCAGACTACTTCTCCTTTGCTAAAGTTGGTATATAAAAAGAGAAAAAACTGCTTCTTAATCTGTAGGCATTAACTACTAAATTACTGTAGCCCACGCATTCAGTTGAATGGAAAAAAATGGGATTTATTTCCCACAAATACAGTGAGACACATCATACATCCGTGTCTTAGTATGAACTTCTACATCAAGAACAACAGTAATGACAAAAGCCAATCAACTTTATGCAGAACGTATAACACTATGATTCCATGGTGATTTCTCTTCCATATATAACGTCCATGTTCTATGATTCAAAAACAATAGCTGTCACTTGCTACTGACAGGCTGCCCACTACCTAAACAGAAAAGAGATCTAGGGCAGTATTTGACCTCTCACCTACTAATTATCTTTTGGCCATCTGGCATTGATACAGGCAGATATGTAGTGTAAGTGGTTACACTACAACCTCTGTGATAAAGCGTGAGTTAAAATAATCTTTGCTGTTACTTTTTGATTATAGTTTCTATGCAGTAACAGCTACTTTTCAGAGGTAACAGCATTATTATTTGCATAGAGTAACTTTAACTGTAACTAAGTTACTTTTACCAGTTAATGATTTAATGGAAGTATCATTACTTTTTTGTCTCAAGTAAAGTAACATATTTTTTGTATGAATCCCAAGACTGCAGAATACCAAGCTTTGATTTTAGTAAAGAGAAAAAGTAAACAATATTTTTTTCTAAATTAAATCTTTTCAGCAACATACATTGGAAATATATGAAATACATATTTTAGTCCCATTAGAACATTTAATAGCATTCATTCATGCATAACATTTTTATTTTATAATTATATATGCAACAATTAGTATATAACAATCACCTGACAGGTCACACGTAAACAGCATACAGTCTCCGATTATTGTCTAGACCTTTCAACAGAGAAGAAAGAAGACACACGGATGCTTTGGCCAGCTTTTGCTGAAGAGTTCGAATTTTTGGTATTGGATGGAAATAATGATTCCTTTTGCTGCAAATTCTTTCACAGTGGGAAAATAATTCAGATCAGTTGAAACTCCAAAGCAAACTTAAGAATTCATATAAAGCTTAGTATTTTGCTTTCTCATTGGCAGAAGGTGCGCTTACGAGTTTGAAACACGTTCTGCAACATTGCTCAGTGCTAGTTCTGGGCTACGGTACTGATTTTCGTAACATGCTGACAACACAACAGCTGCGTTCCTTGGCAGTGTCGGTAAAGAAACAATGTCTGTGGCTTGCTAGCGTTAAATGCTCCTTTGTAGTGGAAGTGATTGGCTTTTCTCTGTGTATCTATAGAGTTACATGTTGTTTTTCCATGTGTTTCTTTGCGAAATGAAGTAGACAAGAAGCAACATTTACAAATGTGTTACCTAATAAGAGGCAGAGGAATGCCTGTGGAATGATCGATGTCATAAAATTAATTAAAAAGCAACATGACTCCCTACAGAAAATTGCTACACTGTTTGGCACCAGACATGTGTGAAGTAGGTAAAACATTTCTCTCTCATTTCTCAACACCGCAGCAATAACAGGATTCATTAACTTGTTGTAAAGTTACATTATTTGCCAGCCTGTTGTTTTTACAGTGCTTTTTAAGAAGCAGAAATGAATATATGTAGGAGACAACAGTGTGTACTAAACATGGATGTGAAAGGGGATCAGCAGCAGCAGATTCCTTTGGACATTCATATGTAGTGTGAGTCACTTTGAGGCTAATGAAGTTTCCTTTATTGAAAATGTTGATTTGGAATAATGTGAAAACATAAATAAATATACAATCAATTAAATGTAGTTCAGTGCTATTAATACAACTGAATTACATTTACATAACCCTACATCCAAAGCATCACTAAGTGGACAGTAAGGAGATATCTGGCTTTGAAATGTGGAATAAATATGCAAGGGTATCATAGGCACTTCCTGTTGCCAAGAAACAAAGAGTAACAACAAGTCTTCTCTTCACAGGTGGTGTTTTTCTGAACTCTGTGCCTTTCTTTGATACAACTGGCCCTGTAATATTCATTATAATTTCAAAATCTGACGGCGAAATGTTTGTGAAGTTACAAAAAGGAGAAATGTCTTCCAAATTCAGCTCCCACAGCCTGTCAGTCAAATTCAATTGTTTGTAAATCTGTTGGACAAAACTGCTATTGTGATCACTCCCTAGACCTACAAACTACTTAACTAACTTACACGAAGGGCAACAGACACACACATGCTCGTGGGAGGACTTGACCCTCAGCGGGAGCGACCGCCCAGTCCGTAGCACGATGCCTTAGACCATGCAGCCACTCAGGAACAGCAGCATGTCATTCCCGTCACATCTTTTATAGTGTGTATTTTGCCCTTGTGGGACAATTATGTCTTTTCTTCCTTTGATTATTTCATCGAGTAACCTACTATTAATGCAGTGCCCCATAACACTAATTCTTCCCCTTCACTTGTCATAGCGTAGCTCTCGATGCGAATACACAGTTTGAAATGTTTGCTCATTGCTGTTATTTCAGCGGAACAGACGCTGCGAATATATAGTATACAACAAATTCGGCAGGTTTCACGGAAATGTGAACAACGAACAAAATGAAACATAACTTTCATGAGATGGAACATTTGAAAAACTACATTTGGTGAAAACAAACAAACATTGAAATTGAGATGCAATGAGGTAGAAGATGCTGTGGACAATTTATTTAATAATGCTTTAATGTCAATCAAACTTGTGCGTCCTCTCCTGGAGTACTGTTGCCCATTGTGGGACCCTCACCAGGTGGGACTGATGGAAGATATTGAGAAGGTTCAGAGAAGGGCAACTAGTTTTGTTTCATCGCGTCATGGAGGGGGGGGGGGGGGGGGGAAAGCATCACGGATTGGCGTGGAAATGATTAGAAGAAAGACGTTATTCATTGCGGCGTAATCTGTTTGTGAAGTTTCAATCACCGACTTTTACTTCTGAATATTTTGCTAGCACCCCCTACTTAGGGAGACATGACCATCCCAATAAAATAAGAGAAATCAGATCAAAAACGGAACGATTTAGGTGTTCTTTCTTTCCGTGTGCTATTAGAGAATGGAACGGTAGAGAGAAGTTATGAAAGTGGTTAATGAACCCTCTGTCAGGCACTTAAATGTGATTTGCAGAGTATCTATGTAGACGTAGAATAATTAAATACATATAAATTAATAATACATAATTAAAGCTTATTTCCTTTTCACATGAGTAAGTTTTATAACGGAGTAAGAAATGAGTTACAATTACAATTTTAAAAGTAACTGTAAAGCTGCTTGTAGCTGATAGAGTTACTTTTTATGTGTAGTAACTTTAACTGTAACTAAGTTACCTTTGAGGCAAGTAACTTTAACTATAACTTAGTTACTTTAAAAAAGTAACTTTCCCAACCCTGATTCTATGTGATTTTTATATTGCTATATGAATAAACATGTATTCTCTGTGGTTTTTTTGTCGAGTGCAGTCTTCAATAAAGTGTTTTTGTTAGTCTATTAAGTTTGCTTCACTTAAGTGTAATAGAAATTATGCTTACTTCTGACTAACGTTTTCAGGAAATAGGTTTCTTTTTTCTCCTTCTGTCTAAATACTCAATATTAGGCTATATGATAAGCAACAACAGCAAACTATCTGAATACATATCAGAAGAGATCAAATGGCTTCAACATGAAATAATGAATTTGGAGTTACAGATTTCAAGAAATACAAGTAACAATCATGTTATAATGCATAGAGAAAATGTCAATTCGACAACTCTGCCGCAATTTGGTGGGAAGGAACATCCGTACAGTACGACTGTTAATTCAAGCGAGCTACAACTTGATACAGCCAGACAAACTGCAATTTTTATCAGTTCACCTACTCAACAGCTGCAGTTACGAGCACCTCCATTTATGCCTTTACAGCCACACATTTGGTTTGCAGAAATGGAGAATATATTTCATCAGCAAAGGAAGCTAGACAGCCATGAGAAGGTTACCTTGGTAATAAGTAATCTCGATCAACAAACCATGACGTTAATATCAGATGTGGTAATCGAACCACTGTTAGGAGGAGCCTACGACAGATTGAAAGAAGAGCTTATTTCTCGGTGTTTGAAATCAGCAGACATAAGAATTAAGCGAGTACTGTATCAAGAGAAAAGAGGGGACAGAACCCCATCTGAATTCTGGAGACACTTGTGAGGTTTATTAGATAGTAGAACTGTATCTGACAACTTCTTCTTACATGTGTGGCAGCAACAACTACCAGTACAAGTAAGACCATCACTATCAGTATCTAAACAGAAGTCAACAGAAAAATTATTGCAAGCAACAGATAGATTCTACCTGACAAAAGAATCTACTGCAACGATGGCAATGACGTCGATAGATGCAGCGTGTGATAACCCACGTTATCAACAAAATTCAGCCAGTGGAACCACTGCAGACTGTGCAGCAGTCAGCCCACATAATGGATTGAGCATGTCAGATGAGATTATAGGCTTAAAAGCTTCAATAGAGGCACTGACAGCACAGCTAAGTACTGGTGCACGACAAAATGGCCAAGATGGAAACAGCAGAAGGAGAAGTTGGAAAAAGCGTGAAACACGAAGCCAGAAAGGAGAATTCAGTGGAGTATGCTGGTATCATAAGTGATATGGGAGAGACGCTACAAGATTCACATCACCGTTTGCTTACATGACAAACCAGAGAGCATACAATAACAGCACAGTGCCTACAAGTCAACAGTGTCGACAGTCATGAATGAAGACATTCTCACTTCGAAGAGGCTGTATGTATCAGACAGACGTACCGTACAAAGTTTTTAGTTGACACAGGGTCTGGTATTAGCACGCTTCCTGTCCGATACACACTCACAACAAAAAAGATGGACAACCGTAATTAAAGGCTGTGAATAACTCCGCAATTAATACATATGGATGTAAAGTATGTGATGTCAATGTAGGATTTCCTAATAAATTCACCAGGTCTTTCGTGGTAGCAGATTTAGGGAAGCCTATACTAGGCGTGGATTTCCTAGCACATTTCAAGTTGGCAGTTAACTTGCAAGGGAAACGTTTACTGAACTTAGAGAAAAGCATTGCAATAGAAAAATCAAAGTTCTGAGAGCATGGAAGGAATTGATAATGGCCTGCCGACAAGTCAGTTTAGCTTTAAACAGGTTAAACACAATACAGAGCACTATATACGTACCACACCAGGGCAACCTGTCATGCGTCAAACGAGAATTCCACCAGAAAAACTGACAGAAACAAAGGCTACCTTTGAAGAGATGTTGCAGGCCGGAACAACCCGTTGGTCAGACAGTCCATGGTCGTCACCTCTCCATCTGGTTCACAAGAAGGATGGCTTGTGGAGGCCACGTGGTGATTACCGAGCATTAAACTCTCGAACAATTCTGGACAGGTACCCAATACCTAATACACAAGACTTTACATACACACTAGCTGGTGCCAAAGTCTTCAGTGTCCTCAACTGCAAGAAAGCGTACAATCAGATTCCAGTAGCCACGAGTGACGTACCAAAGACAGAGTAATTATGCCTTTCAGACTATTTGAGTTTTTACTCGTGCCTTTAGGCTTAAGAAACACTGCTTAAACATGACAGTGTTTCATTGATGAGATACTAAACTGACTTGCATTTTGTTTTGCTTACTTGGATGACATTTTTACTGTTCTCTCCAATCATTCCACTGCACGAACAACTTCTACATCAGGTTCGCAACCCATTATATGACCACTGAGTAGTTTTGAACCATGATAAATGCATCATACAACAGGCTGAAGTCACATTTCTTGGTCATATCATTTCAGCAGAAGGCGTTGTACCGAATCTGGAGAAAATCGCAACAATACAATCACTACTGAAACCGTCAACCTACCGAATGATATATTTTTATCGTCTGCCAGGAACTGCTACATTAAAAGTACCACTTACTGATGCACTAGCTAGACACAAAGCTATAGGTCGGCACCTCATTAAGTAGACACCAGAAATGGCTGAAGCATTTAGCAACTTGCATGCGAGTTTAAGTCGTGTAGTATTGCTTGCACACCCAGTTCCTTATGCATAGCTGGCTATTGTTGTGGACACAAACCAGTTAGCAATATGGGCAGCTCTGCAACAATGAGTACAAGAACATTGTAACATCTGAAGGCAAAAGTTCAGTGGTTGTCAACCAGCGCAACAGAAGTGGAGTGCATACAACAGGTAACTGCTTGCTGTCTACGAAGCAATTAAACACTTTTGTCCACACATTGAGGGTAGACCAGTTACTGTGTTTACAGATCAGCATTGCAGTATTGAAAACAACTAGTGACAAGTGCTCTCCAAGACAGTTTCATCGTAACGAATTTGTGAGTCAATTTATAACTGACATTCGACATGTGAATGGGGCAGAGAATATAGTTGCTGACTATTTTTCACAGATATGTGGGATACCAGAAGTTATGGACTATCACAAACTTGCAGAAGACCAAACCAGAGACCTAGAACTACAACAACTTTTCAATGATCGATTCACTGGTCTTAATTTTAAACAGATTATTGTATCCAACTGAACTGTGATGTTAAACTGTGATGCGGCATTTCACAGGGCTGTCGTAAGACAGCGTTTAAAAGTGTTCACGGTCTTGCACATATGGGAGCCAGTTCTACAGTTAAGTTGCTTACATATTGCTTTGAGTGGCCATCGATGAAAAGAACTGATTAGTGCACCTACACTATGCCAACGTCTAGTGACCCTAGCAGACAAGTGCAGTGTTTTGCATGGAAATGACACACACCACTGTTCAAGGTCGAAGTTGTCCCTTCTCAGACCTAATTTATTGTACAGCACATACCAACATTACAAAAACTAAAATTCATTGATACTACTGATATTTTCTGTGGAAGGCAATGAACAATTCAGCTGTAAAACCTCCATGATTAACATGTGGCATTTATGCTAATTCTGTATTTTATTTTGAACTAATATTTCAAATTATTAATGAAGAAAGAAAATACAAAAATGTCTATGATAAGAAATATTATCAAAAATGTAAGTCACTTAGGAAGTAAGCTAAATTAAAATGATTACAGAAAAATGTAAGTGTAAAATGAAATTGTCATTAGAAACACACAAAGATTCTTTTTGGATTGCCAAGACTGCTTATGTTGATGTAATTTATTTTATTACATTACCAGTTTCAGTAGAACTGGTAAAGTAGTAAAATAAAGTGTTTCAACATAAACACTCACAGCAATGCATGTAACAAGAGAATGTAAGAGTTACACACACAGATTCAGGATATAAAAAGTCAAAATAACTTTCAGAACTTTTAAAAGCAAAGGTGGCATCATTGTGTGTGGATAAGGTATTCCATTGTTGAACACAGTGAATAACTGTCAAAATTACAGTATTATATATGTAACTATGGAGGCATGTAGGTGTCTGCTAATATGACACTAATAGTAATGGGTGTTGATCTGCAGAAAATAACAGAATCAGTATTGAATTGTGGAAAGTGGAGGAGACAGATTATATCAATGTGGACATGTTGATGAGTTTATTAGAGCACAAGCTCAGCAAGCCAAAAGGAAATGGCTTTGCATTTTGAAAAAGAACATTCTGACAACTGCATTAAGCAATTTAGATGTTTGCTGTTGTGGCCTGGTTTGAGGCAGCTCTCCACCATACTCTATCCTGAGCAAGCCTCTTCATCTCCCCACAAGAATGACAGCAACCTACATCCATTTGAATCTGCTTACTGTATTCATCTCTTGGTCTCCCTCTGCGAATTTTACCCCACAAACTTTCCTCCAACACTGAATTCACAATTCCTTTACGTTTAAGAATGAGTCCTGCCAATCGAGCCCTTCTTTTAGTCAAGGTACACCAGATATTCCTTTTCTCCACCATTCTGTTCAGTACCACCTCATTAGTTACGTGATCCACCCACCTAATCTTCAACACCACATTTTAAAAGCCTCTATCCTCTTCTTGTCTGCATTGTTTATCCTCCATGTTTGACTCCCATACAAGGCAACACCCCACACAAATGCCTTCAGAAAGGACTTCCTAATGCTTAAATTAATATTCAATGTTAACAAATGTCTTTTTCAAAAAAGCTTTCCTTACCATTACCATTCTGCATTTTATATTCGCTGTACTGCGACCAGTATATATGTTATTTTACTGCCCAAGTAACAAAACTTATTTACCACCTTTATTGATTCGTTGCCTAATTTAATTCCTTCTGCATCACCTGATTTTCTAAGACTGCATTCCATTATCCTTTTTTTGCTCTTGTTAATGTTCACCTTATATGCTCGTTTCGACACACTGTCTGTTCTGTTCCATTGCTCCTCCAGTTCCTTTGCTGTCCCTGCCAATTACGATGTCACCTGCAAAACGCAAGGTTTTTATTTCTTCACCCTGAACTTTAATTCCGGCTCCAAATTTCTCCTTGCTTTCCTTTATAGCTTGCTCAATGTAAAAATTGAATAACATTGGGGAAAGGCTACAACCCTGTCTTACATCCTTTACAACCTCTGCATCCTTTTCATGCTTTCAACTCTGATAGCTGCTGTCTGGTTTTTGTAAAAGTTGTAAATAACCTTCCGTTTCCTATATTTTACACCTGCTGATTTCAGAATTTGAAAGAGTGTATTCCAATCAACCTTGACAAAAGCTTTCTCCGAATCTACAAAAGCTAGATATGTAGGTTTGCCTTTCTTTAATCCATCTTTTAAGATAAGCCGTAAAGTTTGTATTACCACATGTGTTCCTACATACCTCCTGATCCAAACAACTTCCCCGAGGTTGGCTTCTACCAGCTTTTCCATCCTTCTGTAAATAATTCATGTTAAAATTTTACAACCATGACTTATCAAACTGATGGTTCTGTAATTTTAATACCTGTCTGCACCTGCTTTCTTTGGAATGGGGATTATTATATTTTTCTTAAAGTCTGAGGGTATTCCCCTGTCTCATACATCTTACACACCAGATGAAATAGTTTTCCATGGCTGGCTCTCCCAGAGACTTCGGTAGTTCTGAGGGAATGTTGTCCACTCCAGGGGCTTTACTTTGGCTTAGGTCTTTCAGTGCTCTGTCAACTTCTTCTCTCAGTATCTCCTGTTTCATCTTCATCTACATCCTCTTCCCTTCCTACAATATTGTCTCTATGTTCATTTCCTTTGTGGAGCCCCACTATATATCTTTCCATCTTTCAGCATTCCCTTCTTTGCTGAGAACTGGTTTCCCATCTGAGTTCTTTATATTCATACAGCTGCTTTTCTTGTCTCCAAATCTCTCTTTTATTTTCCTGTAGGAGGTATCTATTTTCTGCTTTTTATACATTTCTTCTACAGACTTGCATTTGTCTCCTAGCCACTCCTGCTTAGCTATTTTGCACTTCCTGTCAATCTCATTTCTTAGTTGTCTGAACTCCATTTTGGCTGTTCCATTTACTACTATCTTATATTTTCTCTTTTCATCATTTAAATTTAGTATTTCCTGTGATATCCAAGGATGTTTTGTAGGTCTTGCCTTTCTACCTATTTTGTCTTCTGCTGCCTTCACTATTTGATTTCTCAATGCTACCCATTCCTCTTCTACTGTTTTAATTCCCCCCATTTCTGTAAATTGTTGTCTAAAGGTACCACTAAATTCTGAAGGACTTCAAGATCCTTCAATTTACCCAGGTCCCATCTCCTTATTTTCCACCTTTTTGCAGTTTTCTTTAATTTCAGCCTACAGTTCATGACCAATATGTTATGGTCAGAGTCTGTATCTGCCCCTGGGTATGTTTTACAGTTTAAAACCTGGTTCTGAAATCTGTTTTACCATTATAAAATCTCTCTGGTACCTTCCAGTGTCTCCTGGTCTCTTCTGCGTATACAACCTTCTTTCATGATTATTAAACCATGTCTTTGTTATGATTAAATTATTTTCCGTAAAAATTCTATCTAGTGGCATCCTTTTTATTCCTTTTGCTCAGTCCAGATTCACCTACTATTTTTCCTTCCCTTCCTTTCCCTACTACCGAATTCCACTCTCCCATCACAATTAAGTTTTCCTCTCCCTTAATTGTCAGAATAATTTCCTTTACCTCCTCATACATTTCTTCAATCTCGTCACCATCGGCAGAGCTAGTGGTCATATAAACTTGTACTACTGTGGTCAGTGTTGGCTTTGTATCTATCTTGACTATGATAATGTGATCACTGCATTTGCACAGTAGTTTCCTATTTTCTGCTTCATTATCAGATCTACTCCTGTAATGGTTTTGTATTTATAATCCTGTACTCGCCTATTTTAGTATTCATTATCAGACCTGTTCCTGTAATACCCCCAACTGATTTTGTATTTATAATCCTGTACTCGCCTGACCAGAAATCCTGTTCTTCTTTCCAATGAACTTCACTAATCCCCACTATATCTAACAGTTATTTGTATCATATAATAATGGAAAGTCCAGGTTGGAATTAATAATATAGTGAGGACAGTTTACAACTCACCGCAAAGACGTGGCGAAGAGCTGCGACAGGCACATACAAAAGACACACACATACAACACATTCAGCTATCGGCCATGGCCTTCTTCAGAAAATAGAGCACTCACGCAATCACACAGGCACACAACAGAGTCATACAACCATCACCTCCGACTGCCGCACTTCGAATCACGCTCTGCAGCAAATCGGGGACGGGAGGGGATGGGAGCGGGAGGGGATAGAAAGATTATGTCACGGTGGTCGGGATGGGTTAGATGGGAATAACGAGATGCAGCTTAGGAATGGAGTGGGGAGGCGGGTGAGGGGAGAAAATAAAATAAAATAAACTAAAAAATATATATATATGTAGAAAATGCATGCACACTGCAAGTACACAAGACCGCATACACACACATACACGCATGCACACAACCCACTCACACACACACACACACACACACACACACACACACACACACACGCACACACACACATACACACACACGATCACTCAAAATAGGTGAGGTTTGGGATAGAGAGGTAGGAACTGTAAGGTATGGATAAATATATATATAGGGAAGTTATCGTAGGTTGAGGCGTGGTTGATTTCGGGATCGGAGAATGTATTGTAGGAATAACTCCCATCTGTGCAGTTCAGAAAAGCTGGTGGTGGATGGGAGGATCCAGATGGCCCGGGTTGTGAAGCAGCCATTGAAATCAAGCATGTGCTCCGCTGCATGCACAGGGTGGTCCACCTTGTTTTTGGCCACAGTTTGGTGGTGGCCATTCATCCTAATGGACAGCTGGTTGGTGGTCATGCCAATATAGAAAGCTGTACAGTGCTTGCAGCACAGTTGGTAAATTACGTGGCTGCTTTCACAAGTGGCCTGGCCTCTGATAGGGTAGGATAAGCCTGTGACAGGACTGGAATAGGAAGTGCTGGGTGGGTGGATTGGACAGGTCTTGCAGCGGGGTCTTCCACAAGGATATGATCCCTGTGGCAGTGAGCTGGATTTCGGGGTGGCATAAGGATGAACTAGGATATTGTGAAGGTTGGGAGGGCGACGGAACACCACTTTAGGAGGGGTGGGAAGGATCTTGGGCAGGATGTCTCTCATTTCAGGGCACGAGGATAGAAAATCAAAACCTTGGCGAAGGATGGAATTTAGGTGTTCAAGACCAGGGTAGTACTGGATGACAAGGGGAGTGCTCTTTTGTGGATGGTTACTGGTGTTAGGAAGAGGATTTGGGGTGTGTGAGGATATGGCACGGGAGATTTGTTTGCAGATTAAGTCTGTGGGGTAGTTTCTGTTTGTGAAGGCCTTTGTGAGACCTTCAGCATATTCAGAAAGGGAATTCTTGTCACCGCAGATATGCCGTCCACAGGTGGCCAGGCTGTAAGGGAGGGATTTTTTGACATGGAAGGGATGGCAACTGCCAAAATGTAGGTACTGTTGGTGGTTGGTAGGTTTAATATGGACGGAAGTGTGGATGGAGCCATCAGTGAGGTGGAGGTTGACATCCAGGAATGTGGCATGGTTGGTTGAGGAAGACCAGGTGAAGTGGATGGGAGAGAAGGAATTGAGGTTCTGAAGAAAGGAGGATAGGGTGTCCTGGCCCTGAGTCCAGATCATGAAAATATCATCAATGAACCGGAACCAGGCCAGAGGCTTGAGGTTTTGGGATGCTAGGAAGGATTCCTCCAGACGGCCCATGAACAGGTTGGCATAGGAGGGTGCCATGCGGGTGCCCATGGCTGTGCCTTGGATTTGATGGTAAATTTTCCCCTCAAAGGGAAAGTAGTTGTTAAGTAGAATGAAATTGGTAAGTGTTATGAGGAATGAGGTATCAGGCTTGCGTTCAGAGGGACGTTGGGAGAGGTAGTGTTCCAGAGCGGCAAGGCCATGGGCATGTGGGATGTTGGTGTATAGGGAGGTGGCATCCACTGTGACAAGTAAAGATCCAGGAGGCAAAGGGGCAGGAATGATGGAGAGTCGGTGAAGGAAGTGGTTGGTATCCTTGATGTGGGAAGGTAGATTATTTGTATCATTGAGGCACGCAAACCACCCCACCTCAGCAATGTCTATGGTTCATGGGGGTGGGCAGTTTAGGTAATTCACAGAAAATCTAAATCTTGTTGGTCTAACAAAGATTTGAAGTATCATCTTCCGAAGTATCAATCAGTATAAAAAATAGAGATGGTTTAACTAACCAGGTTCATTGATACACACAAATGCTCCGATTTCGCAACTCAAGGTTGCTTCAACAAAACGAAGAGAAGGAGGAAGGAGGGGGGCCTTAGTTGTGTAGAACTTCCAGGTTAAAGGACTGGAGTAAGTGCTGGTGGCAGAGTGCATAGGGCGGGTTTTACACCGTAGACGGTTGCATGGGTAGGAGCTGCAGGGTAGGGAAGATGGTTTGGGGATTTCATAGGGATGATATAGAAGTTTATGAAGGTTAGGTGGGCAGCAGAAAGACACTCTGGGTGGAATGGGAAGAATGTCATGAAGGATGGATCTCATTTCAGGACAGGATTTAAGGAAGTCATATCCCAGCTGGAGAGCCAAATTTCGAGTCTGATCTAGTCCCAGAAAGTATCCAATGACCAGTGGGGCACTTTTGGGGTTGTTCAATGGAAGGTCCTGGTTTTGAGGGGGGGGGGGGGGGGGTGAGGAAGTGGCCCTGGCAATTTGCTTTTGTACCAGATTAGGAGGGTAGCAGCGGGATATGAAAGCTGTTATCACATTATTCGTGTACTGATCCAGGGATTCATGACTGGAGCAGACAAGTTTGCCACAAAGATCTGAGCTGTAGGGAAGGGACCATTTGATGTGGAATGGATGGCAGCTGTCATAATGGAGGTACTGTTGTTTATTAGTGGGTTTGATGTGGACGGATGTGTGAAGCAGGCCAATGGATAGATGGAGGTCGAATCTGAGGTGAATCTGATGGAACCAAAGGAGTTGGTTGGTGAGTAAATTCTAGAATTGTTCTGCACTGTGAGTCAAGATCATGAAGATGTGATCAATAAATGTATACCAAACTTTGGGTTGACAGGCTTGGATTTCCAAGAAGGCTTCTTCTAAGTGACCCATAAATAAGTTGGTGTGCAAGGTAGGGATGGGAGTGTGAGGCATAGTGATTCAAGTGCATGGAGAATTTCTCGAGCTGCCGGAGCTCAAACAGTTCTCGAGAAGCTCACGAGAAGTGGCGCAGCAGTGCCTGTCGCTGTCCAGCGGTTGACTGTGGCAGCACGACATGCCACGCGCTGTGGTCATGTGCAACTCTCAAAGCTAGCTATGATTATTATTTAAATATGGGCACTCGATTCACGAATACCAAAGTCACAGGGCTGCCAGTACTTTACGGAGAATGAAGATGTATGTTGCAAATATTCACAGCGTAACAAAAAATAGAACAGGTACAATAAGACGTTTAAATTTACACAATATATCTAGCAAACAAACATGTTCACGGTACAAAAGTGTATTCCTATATTAATAAAAGTCAGATAAATTGCCTAGCTATTGTTTATGATATCCATTCAAGCACATTAAAAAAATATTTGATAAAAAGATTGGATAGTGTCTGAAACAGTCCACCAGTATCAGAAAAGTGTAATTTTTAATTTGGCTTCAATAACATACAAAATGCATCAAAATGAACACTATTTAAAATTTTGAACAGAATGAGGGGATAATAACCAACAGTCACTATTGTAAATTGTGGTGGCTGTGTTGACAAACTACCAGAGTTAAAAGCCGAAATAAGGACGAAAGCTTAGGTACGTAACACTGGCTAATACTATAAGTTCTGCAGAATTTTTTGTTCTACACTTAGTAAATGTATGTAAGGAGTTTTTGGGTGTCACATGTTGTAGCATTTTTCTCTTGTGTATCAATACATGTGGAATGCACATTTGTTTTTGGTAACAATGAAGTTCTTGTTTCGCATAAGATGTGTGTTTTAATAATAATCCTATGATTTTTGTCTTCTGCAAAATATACTGCTGCTGCTGCTGCTGCTGCTGCTGCTGCTGCTACTACTACTACTACTACTACTACTACTACTACTACTACTAATAATAATAATAATAATAATAATAATAATAATTCAGCTTCTTCCTTGCACATACGACTGCTGTGTCGCAATGCTTCCTTGTACAGTAGTTTCGCCCAGCCTCCAGAGAGAGTAGCACTGTCAACAACTTCGAGAGTACTCGAGAACTTCCTTTAGTGTCGCAAGTTTTTCAAGAGCGCAAATTGCCCATCCCTAGTACAAGAGGGCATCCTGTTTCCCATGGCTGTTCCCTTTAGTTGTTGGTACGTCTGGCTCTCAAAATTGATGAAGTTGTGGGGAAACCTGGATGATTATATTTGTGAATTTTAGGAAGTAGGTAGAAGGTGGGGGTTCGGGGTGTTGGAGGGGTCATGAGATTCATGGAGTCAGGTGAAAGAATTTGTAGGGGGCGTAAGGTTCTGAGGATTCTTTGAAGCTCAGCCTGGACATCAGGAATGGGATTGCCTTGACAAACTTTGTAAGTAGTATTGTCTGAAAGCTGACACAGTTCCTCAGCCACATAATCATGCCAATCAAGTGCCACAGTCGTGGATCCCTAATCGGCCAGGAGAATGACGATGGAACGGTCAGCCTTCAGATCATGGGCTTCAGCTGTGGTGATGTTAGGAGTTGGATTAAGGTTTCTCAGGAGAGACTGAGAGGCAAGGTTCGAAGTGAGAAATTCCTGTAAGGTTTGAATAGGGTGGAAAAGGAGGTGGGCCTCACTGTGACTGAGTACGAAACTGTTTCAGACTGAGTTCAATTTGAATGGTGGCTTGGGTAACTGGGTCATTAGGGGTAGGATTATTTTTCTTAGTAGCAAAGTGACATCTCCAGCAAAGACTATGAGTATAGGATAGTAAGACATGGGCTGTTTGGTTGAATTTGGGAGTGGGGCAAAAGGTGAGGCCTTTGGATAGGTGAGAGGTTACCAGACTGGGGGAGAGGTTTAGAAGAGAGGTTGACTACTGAATTGGGATTGTTGTTCCGGATTGTGTGGATTAGCATTTTGAGGTATGAGGGGGGAGGAGGGGGGAGGAACTGGAAGTGGGAGATTGAGTAGATGGGAGAGACTGGTTTTTTTTTTTTTTTTTTTTTTTTTTAGGGCAAACAGCTGCTAAGGTCATTACCGCCCAGACAAGAACAGAGATTCGCTAGATCTCAAAAAAGTTGGTTACTGCCAAATAGAATATCAAGAGAAGGCTAAAAACAGAAGATAAAAACAATTAAAAGGGTTAAATATCCTTTGATAAATTGGCCAAGTTAATAAAATGAAAAACTCGAGCAGCTGCTCGTGTTTCATCAGCTAAAATTTCCTCCAGAGTAGACGGAAAGCGAAGGGCTACACGGAGATGATTAAAATTAACACAAGACAGTAAAACATGTCGCACCGTCTGCAATTCACCACAGGAGCACAGCGGTGCAGGATTGGCGGTTAGCAAATGACGGTGGCTGAAACGGCAGTGACCCATCCGCAACCGGGCCAGGATGACCTCCTCTCGCCGAGGGGGGCATGAGGAGGTCCCTCAAGCAGTCGGGATCGGTTTTATAGTTCGCAATTTATTGTCCGTAAGTGAGAACCACACACTGTGCCAGGACGACACAATACTCCGGCGAAGAGCCCGTTGAACATCGTCCGATGGGATGCAAAAGGTAGCCATGCGAGGCAAAAGAGCTGCTGCCTTGGCTGCTATGTCGGCAGTCTCATTCCCGGGCACACCCACGTGGCCAGGGACCCACAGAAATGTAACGTGACAGCTGTCATCTGCTAGCAACTGGAGGGAGTGTTGAATCCGATACACAAGAGGATGGGTCAAGAAAGGGTCCTTGAGACTCTGCAGGGCACTAAGGGAGTCCGAACAGATGGCATAGAAAGGTTGGCGGTGGCGGCAGGTATACAAAACAGCCTGGTGGAGGGCAAAAAGCTCAGCCGTGAAATTCGAGCACCGTCAGGGAGCTTGTATTGGAAACGGTTGTCCCCGACGACAAAGGCAGATCCAACACCGTCAGTGCTCTTGGAACCATCAGTGTAAATATATATGGCATTATCGAACTGCGAACAAGGAGCAAGAGGGGAAGGCAAAAGAACAGGAAAGGAAGAGGATCAAGAAAAGTAGAAGTCTCAGGGTAAGAGAAAAAGAAACCGCGGGAGTGGGAAGCGGCCTGTGACTGAAGAAAGCCGCTTCGGCTCGGGGCCCCGTGCGCATCACACACGTACTCACAAAAGAGCTTTGGGCCCCCTGTGTGTGTGTGTGTGTGTGTGTGTGTGTGTGTTTTGTCATTTTTCCCTTAAGGCAAGTCATTCTGCGGCCAGAATTGGAGTGACTCCTCCCCCACTCCCTTAAAATCTACTTCCTTTCCTTTTTTTCCTTCCTTCCTTCCTCTGTTTCTGATGGTGCTTTTCTCTCTGGTAAGTTAAACCATCTCTATTTTTATATACATTTTTCCTACCAGGAATGTCTGCCTCTATAATATTCATATCACAAATATCAATATGGTGCTTTTTAATCCTCAGATGTGCACAAGACCACTATCAATGGAATGGGGAAAATGAACAAGAAGGTGTATCTCATTTATTTTATAGTCATTCCGTCTATAATCACAAACAGTACTTTTGTTTCTACAACACAGTTAAATTGCATCCCTTTTGTCAGAAAACATGCAAATAATTTGAAAATTAACTGCCTCTTACAAATGAGGCATTAACATCTGGAATAAAATCACAATTTATGCAAACAAAATTTTCACATGACATTAACAAGTGTATCTTATATAAACCTATGACAAATATACAGGTGCTTTTCTTTCAAAGCGATTTCTGCACACAGGACACACGTTTTGGATGTTCTGTCCACAGGTTTCACATAAACACACATGACCACAAGGAAGCAATATAATTTCACGAGGATTTGTGCGGCAAACTATACACTCTTGGCCCTCTGGAACATTTGCATCACGCATCTGCTGCCGCCGTTCTCTCCGCATTTCCTCCAATTTCCGATGCAATTCCTCCTCTTGTAAGCGCCGGGCACGTTGCTTCAATAAACGGTAAGTCAAGTGTCCCAATATTGCCAATCCCACAATACCAAATACAACAGAGAGAATCCTGTGGAACAGACAAGATGTTCAGGTAATTGTTGCCAAATCAAGTTAAAGTAATTCTGAAGCAACCAGTATATTTTAATGGGGACTTGAAGTTATATCTCACTATATGAAGTTTTGAAAGTGAGGGTTAGAACCAGAGACTTTTATAATTAGAAAACTTTCTTTATGTTGCTCAAAATTTTTAATGTTGTAATAACTGAAAGTAAAGTCTTTGAGTCTGGGATGACCAATTAACTGACATTGTTGAAGAACTTTCAACACATACCCATCCAAATTTAAATAACTATATTAGAAAAAACACTAGAATGTAATACTAGTATTTAGTTTAAGTTCCCAATTACACTGTGAGCTAATGTTTATCAGCTATTTGTGGCTTTATATCTACTTCAAAACCATTGTATTTCCCAAAGAATGTATTACCTTCAATTATAAACACTGAATCCTATTTACAATTAAATTCATAAAAATCCACAGAGAAAGAGACTTACTTAAAAACCTGAATCAACTATTCTTTCCACTGAAGTATATTTCAGCAGAAAAAAGTCCTGTCACAAAATGCTTTCATAAAATGTGCACAGCCCCAACCTTGTGTGTTTTAAAAAATAAATTAATTATTTTGCACATTATCATCCCGGCCACACCACAAATTTTAATTCAATGCTTCAGACCTATCAATAAAGTAATATAACTTCTGCAGTATTGCTAGAATTTTTGGAAGTTTTATTTTCATTCAAAACGTCACCGAATTCTGAAAATTAGCTGTTTCAATACTTTCATTAATTAAAGTAATTATAAATAAACCTAAGACTTGGTGACAGAATTTTATCTACTGCAGATGTTGAGCAGACAGTTTGTATGCCTGCAGATGAAATTTGTTATGTGTGCAATAATATGATGGTAATGTAATACTGGATCCCCATTAGTAGATCTCACAAATAATATCGGTTTATAAGACATTTAGTCTTCATGGAGGATAGATAACGACTCACCATAAAGAGGCTCCCTGAGCTGCCGACACACAAAAATAGTTAATCACATTAACACAACTTAAATTTTCGGCTATGGCCTTCATCATAAAAAGAAACACACACATTCACGTAATAACTCAGACAACTATGCACACACAAGCCATTTACGGTGAGTCGTTATCTATCCTCCATTAGTGACATTCCTATTGGATTTTCCATTGTTAAAATGTAAGACTTAAGTTTGCTTATTGTGGCTCAATGTCTAAGATAACAATCAAATATAAGTTGAACGTTTAAAAAATCTAGATGTAATGAAGCTTAAAACTGCTAAGAGTCAATGAAAAGAGTTGAACATATACATAATTTTGGCCCATATGATGTTTAGCTTGGACAGAAGAAGTCAAACAAGCAATCGAGGAGAAAAAAATGGCGTACAAGACTTGGTGGAACTCACACCTTGATAATGATCTCCAGAAATATCACAACCTGAGATCAGCAGCAAAAGGAGCAGTAGCTGCAGCAAAAGACCACTAATACCAAACACTGTATGACCAGCTTTATCACATCATCAGCAGAAAACTATATGTACCGTCTACCTAAGTCCCATCACTGTTTAATTCGGGACATTGGACACGTGGTCATCGAGGGAGCTGACGGCAAACTGTTACAAGATTATTTTTTTTAACTAATCTTCAGCGTTGGACCAACCATTTTCATAACATTAGCAACAAAGAGTTTACACATCCACCAATTTCTAGTTCTGATGGCTCAATTAGATCAGAGAAAGTAATGCTTGCCAATAGAAAGATGAAAAACAGAAAAGAACTGGCCCAGATGACCGACTGGTGGAAATCGGTAAAATACTCAGAAAGCCTGCTTCAGAACTTCGCTTCACTCTTCAACTGAATCATCACCAAAAAACAGCATCCACACAGATGGACGACTAGTGTAACAGTTCCAATCTGGAAGGGAAAAGGAGACGAGAATGAATGCTTGACACCCTATTTGACTCCTCTGTCATACTTACAAAAATTTTTGAATGTGTACTTGATAGCAGACTCTGAAGTACTATACTGTTTCTGTAATACCAAACCAGTGCGGATTTGTTAAGGGATGCAGTACCATCGATGCTATTCGTGCCACACTCCTTTTGATGGAGACAGAAGAGTGTACACATGGCATTTCTAGATCTTATCTGGTGAGCTCTTTGTCAGCGTGGTGTCTCTGAAGACTATGTAAGCTGGGTTCAACTCCTGTACTGTTCGTCCTCTGCACGGATACGGTAACAGCTGACAAACAGACTTCACATCCCTGGACCCTTCTTCATTTCGATGATGTGGTACTTTGTGAACACGCCCAGAACTCCGACACCAGGTTCAAACATGGAAGGAGAGACTGGCTGAAAATGGACTGTACCTCAATGTCCAGAAGACACAACGCATAAAATGCAGCTTCCACACCATAGGCACTGTAAGTATTGGAGAAGAAGACATGCAGAAGATCATGCATTTTAAGTACCTGGGATCCACTGTCACCTCAGTCTGTGACAATTCCTGATACTCAGACAAATGTGAATGCAGCTTGGCTCGAGTGGATACAGGTCACTGGAGTGGCCTGTGATAAAAAGATGCCTCAATCTCTAAAGGCAAAAGTTCATAAAAACCACAGCCCTCCCAACAGCATTCTATGATACCGAGTGTCGCCCTATGATGAAGCCCTATGATGAAGCGACTGGAGGAAATATCACATACCACGGAGATGAAGATGCTTCGGCGATCCACGGGGCTGAGTCGATGCGATCGTAGAAAATATACAGAACCCCTGCAAAGGTTTGGTGTTGTACCCATCACAGACCAACTGAGGGTAGCCCGTCTCCACTGGTACCGCCAGTGGGTCAACTCAGTTGCAAAAACAGCACTCCACACTGAACCAGGAGGAACAAGACCACGAGGAAGACTGGCAAAGGATGGGCTGACAATATCAGGGCACACACATACATTGTCGGCTTAACCCTTTCGGGCCCTGCACACACAACTGGGCAGTTCTGGTTTTGCTCGCTTTATTTCTTTGTGATTCACGCTCTGGAGTTGTAGCCTGCATCACACAACTGTGGGCGGACTGTGATAATGTGCACAACATGTTTTAGTTCCACGTTTCTACACTGGCCGTCAGCAAACTTACAGTACACTTACATTGGCGGCACGAAAGATTTGTTGACACGGTGTTGATATCCTTGTTTTGAGAAGTGAAGTTATCATATCTGACAGCCAGTTGATTTTATATGATCCTGTGATGTTATAACGTTATTTCTTTCAAAGGTAAGTTACTGTAATATGGTGAAGATCATAAAAATGTGTAGTGAAGGTCCAAAACAGATATTTGGGTATAAAATTTTTTAAAAGAAATACAATTTCTTTTTTGTAATGAATTACTGAATGTGTTTTGTGTCTTAAACATCCCTCTTTATATTAATGTCATAGCACCTCGGCTCTGACAGTGTTAAGACCAGATGTCAACGACAGAAAGAAATGGAAGAGGTCTAGCAAAGCAGCAGACCCTGCAATTTGGGATCAATATCAATGCTCGGAAAGAGATACGATGTTCAGCTTCAGGTCTATTAACTATGCCTTAATGTCTACGAGACAGTATACACCTCCTAGCACAGGATCGGAGATGTACCAGGTCACAGACCGGAAGATGCCTCCGAGCAGCTTATCACGTACACCTCTGAGACACTGACAGAAGCTCAACACAGTTACCTGCAATCTCAAATCGCGGAAGAGGCTTTAGCTATAGCTTACGCTGTACATAAGTTCCGCGTGTTCCACAATTCGTCATAGACCATAAACCACTAGTCACTGTTTGGTCTTTCAACTCCCTGATCGGATCGCACTGGGCTCTGTTTTAGACTTCGTACAACTGTGAGATTCAAAATTAGTGCACAATGCATCGAGCCAATACCGACAAGTCATCTCGTCTGCCGGTGGGTGCAGATACTTCCTTCGACACGAAGGAAGCTTTCGTCTTCCAGACTGACAATCACCTTCGACAAGCAGGAGAGAGGCTTTTGATAATGACCCACAAAAATCACGCGGGTCACCGTTACAACCACATGCTCTGTGAGGTAATTAAGTTGGTAAGCACTGAGTAACCCGAGCATCCCCCCCCCCCCCAACAGGCTGCCACACTCAGTATGTTAGCAGTTGATGACATCATCACCCTCAGATTCGGGCCACAGCCCCACCTTGACCACAGCCCAATATTTTAGATCTGTTGTATTGAGATTTTACACATGTAAAGGTTCTCACATAACATGTCTATTGGCTCGGTATCGATGTAGCAAAAGAGCAGTTGGTTCATACATGTATGCAGTGTGCCAGTTCATTGATACACACAGCGTGCCGGTTCATACACATACACAATGTCCTAGCCAGAAGGCACTGCAGGGGGCAGGCTTGCCCCTCGGCCAACGGTGAAGGGACCGTGGCACTGCAAACGTGTGGACAGTGACAGACCTTTCTGTCTGTCTACATGGTAAGTGTAGGTAGATGCATTACTGAATTATACCTGCGTTGTCCATGTGCAGTCAACAACTGCAGAAGAGGTGGCGAGAGTACTTTTCCAGATTCTCGTTACTGAAGATCTTCTCCGGACACCCGCCTCCAATAATGGCCGTGTTTTTCCAGCCCCAACAATGATATTTCCCATTTCACCTAATAGAGAGGCAATGTGTAAGGCATGTACTACTAAAACACAACTTTGTAAGTACCCAAAGATGTCATCTGCAGAGACGGTCGTGCCCTCGTTCCTCCGCCCATATTGGATCACACCAGTGAACTACAGAAGCCCAGCAGAGGTACTCCACAGCTGCCAGCCTCAGACACCGCTACACCTGCTGCGGCCAGAGCCTCGGTCCATGGTGTCCGCACACCTTTGGCGATTCGTAGTGGGTTCTCCTTTCCGGGCATGCACCTTCGGCCACCCGCCGGGGCGGACACCGGCTACAGTACACCCGGCACGGCAGACGAACACTGCCAATGTAAAGGGGCGTCTCTCACTCCACAGCCTTCAGTTCCAAAACCTCTGCCTTCGGGATGCCTGCTGGCACATTCGGCAATTACCGAATCATCACGACAGCAGGCACTGTCAACTGTCGCCAGCCCCGGTTCAGCAGCTCTGGCCTGGGGACGGTGCCCTCTTGCCCACACTGATGTTTGTGTTACAAAAATTTCGTGTAACACCTGCCATACATTCTACATGGGACAAACTGGCAGAAATTTCAACATTAGATTTAAAGAACACACCAGAGACAGTGAAAACAACCCACCTACATTCTTTCAACGTCTTAAAACAGAAAAAAACACAACGTGAAACCCATAAAGGAAGTACTACAAGTCCTCCATATTACGCAAAAAGGAGCAGTCGTGACCGTTCTAGAAGACATAGAAATATTTTTACACACACACAGTAACCCTCAAAATTTGCTGAATGAGAAAACCGACCTTAAACACAAAAAGTATATAGAAATCTTTATTGATATCATAAAATTAGAAAACGGATAAATTCAAGCAGAGATACTAAATAACGTATATCCATGGCGACAAAATAAACAGTGTACTACAGAGATATAACACAATGAAGACGATACCACTAACGAAATCTAACAAAATAATTACGAAAAATTTACTAATGATAAAGCATAAAAACATCAAAATTTATCGAAAATTCTAGTAAAAGACCTAATTAATGCCAAACCCAATAAAACAAACAAATTACAACAGAGTTCTCCACAAAACACTTCAATAGTAACTATGTAAACATGGAATATTGCAAATACACTGTCAACCAAGCTGTCAAGATCGAAATAACATAAGAAGCTAACAGGCACCAATTGACATCCAGGTGTAAAAAATAAAGACACAAACAAGGCACCAATCGACATCTAGGTGAAAAATAAAGACCGCAGTGACACATACAATATTCCATGTAAGGTATGAACTAAGAAATTGTAAACCACTTGCATCTACAGTTACAATACATATATGTATATTCAGACAATTACAAATGTATTTACAGAGCACCTGATGATGGCTAAAGGCCAAAATGAGTTCATTGTGATTTTTAAATAATAACAGCAAGTATAAAGCAGTGTTGTTGGTGTATCATTATAATAAAATACTACTATTATTTCGCAAAGGCACTTGGTGAGATATTTCGCGAGTAATATGTCATATGCAGCGTCTCTCTTATTTTTATCATGAAAGTTCTTACAATTAATATTCCTCAAGCACGGATGCGTTTCACACAGTCTAATAAATTCCTCTAAGAGGTTGTGGTTTATGTTTCTTAATTCAGACATTGCTATTACGACACTAATTGAAACTTATTGAAAGCAAAGGATGCAGCCTCACTCAGACTGTCAAATGCTTGCACAAGCATCTTTATTGTCCACACACGCTCAAGCATGCATGTGCTTGAACGCTTGCACATGCATCCATAATCAAAATTCGATCCAGCATCAAGCTGCTTATACAAGCCTGACGATTGATGAAATTCATCCTACACACGCTCAAGCATTCTTGTGCAAGCACCCTTGCACATGCGTGCTTGTCAAGCATGCTGTTACGTGTGTGGCCGCCTTTAGAGATATAGGCCTGTAGTTCTGCACACCTGTTCGACACCCCTTCTTGAAAATGGGGATCACCTGCGCTATTTTCCAATCTTTTGCAATGCTACGCTCTTATAGAGATCTACAGTACACCACTGCAAGAAGGGGGGCCAGTTCCTTCGCGTACTCTGTGTAAAAACGAACTGGTATCCCACAGGTCCTGCGGCCTTTCCTCTTTTGAGCAATTTTAATTGTTTTTCTGTCCCTCTGTCAATTATTTCCATATCTGCCATTTTGCAATCTGTGCGGCAATCTAGAGAAGGAACAGCAGTGCAATCTTCCTCTGTGCAACAGCTTTGGAAAAAGTCATTTAGTAACTCAGCCTTTAGAGTGTCATCCATAGTTTCAATGCCATTAATGTCAGAGAGTGTCTGGACATTTTGTTTTGATCCACCTACCGCTCTGACATAAGACCAAAATTTCTTAGGATTTTCAGCCAAGTCAGTACATAGAACTTTACTTTCGAATTCATTGGACGCCTCTCACATAGCCCTCCTCACGCTACATTTCGCTTCATGTAATTTTTGTTTGTCTACAAGGCTTTGGCTATGTTTATGTTTGCAGTCAAGTCCCTTTGCTTCCATAACAGTTTTATAATTTGGTTGTTGTACCACAGTGGCTCCTTTCCCTCTCTTACAATCTTCCTTGGTATATACTCATCTAATGCATATTGTATAATGGCTTTGAACTTTGACCACTGTTCCTCAACACTATCTTAACATAAAACTTCTATGTTGAGCCATCAAGTACTCTGAAATCTGCCCCCCCCCCCCCATTTTTTCACTTTTTCCAAACAGAAAAATCTTCCTACTTTTTTATGGCTGAAATTAACAATGCTGTAACCGCTTTATGATGCTGATTCCCTGTTCTGGGTTAACTGTTTCGAATAGTTTGGGCCTGTCTGTCACCAGAAGGCCTAATATGTTGTCACGAGTTGGTTTACTGTTTAACTGCTCAAGGTAATTTTCAGATAATGCACTGTCCCTGCCACCAATCTCCCAGTCTATATCCGATAAATTAAAATCTCCACACAAAACTGTAACATGATTGGGAAATCTACTTGAAATATTTTCCAAATTTTCCTTTAGGTGTTCTGCCACAACAGCTGGTTAGCCAGGAGGCCTATAGAAACAACCAACTACCATGTTCGAGCCTGCTTTAACCATGACCTTCACCCAAACTATTTCACATTTCAGATCACCGTGAATTTCCTTCCATATTGAGTGTAAGAGTGTAATAGGAAGAAAGACCTAACTACCATGTTCGAGCCTGCTTTAACCATGACCTTCACCCAAACTATTTCACATTTCAGATCACCGTGAATTTCCTTCCATATTGAGTGTAAGAGTGTAATAGGAAGAAAGACCTGGAAGTCTTACTTGGCTCATTCAATCTGACATCCGTTATTGATTTTCCTACTCGGGTAGTAAAGGACAGCAGTACATTGATAGATAACTTTTTTATAGACCAAGATAAGTTTAACAACATAAATGCTTGTCCCATTGAGAATGGTCTTTCGGATCATGGTGCACAGCTAGTAACAGTATATGAAATAGCTCCGTTCAGTAATTCGAAACTGTCCACCAGAATAGTGCGCTCGATTAATGACTTAACAACTAAAAATTTCAAAGAAAGTCTACAGCAGTTAGACTGGGATGAGGTTTACAAGGAACCTGATGTTAATTTAAAATATAATTTATTTCACGATACATTTGTAAGGGTATTTGATAACTGTTTCCCCAAGAAATTAGTAAAATTTAATTCTAAGAAACCATGCAAAAAACCTTGGCTTACTAAAGGTATAAAAATATCGTGTGACCGAAAAAGGGAACTATATCTGTCCGCAAGAAAGAGTAATAACCCAGAAACAATAAAATATTATAAAAGCTACTGTGCTACATTAAGAAAAGTTATTAAAAAATCAAGAAGCATGTGCATCATGTCTGAGATTAGCTCCTCTGATAATAAAATTAAAACAATTTGGAATATTATTAAAAGGGAGACAGGGCAACCAAGAGCAGAGGAAGAGGGTATTACCATCAAAACAAATGAAAACTTTATCAACAAAAAGTCAGAAGTTGAAAACATTTTTAATGATTACTTTTTAAATGTTGTGGAGAAAATAGGATCTAAATGTTCATTAGAAGGAGCAAGGCAATTAATGGAAGAGGCCATACCCACACAATTTGATACAATTGAAATTCCACCCACCTCACCTTCAGAAATTAGGAAAATAATAAACTCTCTCAAGAGTAAACGGTCATATGGAATTGATGGCATTTCCAGCAGGGTATTAAAAACTTGTTCCCAGGAGATAAGTAGGATTCTCAGTCATATTTGTAATAGCTCATTAAAGCAGGGTATTTTTCCCAGATAGACTGAAATATGCTATCGTTAAACCTTTGCATAAAAAAGGGGATACATACGATGTCAACAACTACCGGCCCATCTCACTTCTGACAGCTTTATCAAAGATTTTTGAAAAAGTTATGTATTCTCGAGTTGCTTCACATATTAGTATAAATAAAGTTCTAACAAAATGTCAGTTTGGTTTTCAAAAAAGCTTTTCAACTGAAAATGCTATATACACCTTCACTGATGAAATATTAAATGCTTTGAATAACCGGACATCACCAGTAGGGATTTTTTGTGATCTTTCAAAGGCTTTTGATTGTGTAAATCAATGGAATCTTCTAGACAAGCTTAAGCATTGTGGTATGAGTGGGGCAGTGCACAAATGGTTTAAATCATACTTAACTGGAAGAGTGCAGAAAGTTGAAATAAGCAGTTCACATGATGTAGATGAGACAATTAATTCTTCTAACTGGGGAGTTATTAAAAATGGGGTCCCACAAGGTTCGGTCTTGGGTCCATTGCTGTTCTTAATATATATTAATGACTTGCCATTCTACTTACATGAAGATGCTAAGCTAGTACTTTTTGCTGATGATACAAGTATAGCTATCACACCTGACAAACAGGAATTAACTGATGAAATTGTAAATGATATCTTCCAGAAAGTCATTAAGTGGTTCTCTACAAATGGACTCTCATTAAACTTTGATAAAACCCAGTATATACAGTTTCATACAGTAAATCGCATGACACCATTAATAAATTTAGTCTTTGAACATAAATCTGTAGCTAAGGTAGAATATTCATAATTTTTAGGTGTTTGCATTGACGAGGGACTGAATTGGAAGAAACATAGTGAAGATCTTCTGAAACGTCTGAGTTCAGCTACTTATGCTATCAGAGTCATTGCAAAATTTGGTGATATAAATCTCAGTAAATTAGCTTACTATGCCTATTTTCATTCACTGCTTTCATATGGGATCATATTCTGGGGCAATTCAACATTAAGTAAAAAAGTATTCATTGCACAAAAGCGTATAATCAGAATAATTGCTGGAACCCACCCAAGAGCATCCTGCAGACATTCATTTAGGGATCTAGGGATACTCACTGTAGCTTCACAATATATATATTCACTCATGAAATTTGTTATTAACAATCTGACTCAATTCAAAAGTAATAGCAGTGTGCACAGCTACGACACTAGGAGAAAGGATGATATTCACTATTCAAGGTTAAATCTAACTTTGGCTCAAAAAGGGGTGAATTATGCTGCCACAAAAGTCTTTGGTCACTTACCAAGTAGCATCAAAAGTCTGACAGATAGCCAACTAGTATTTAAAAAGAAATTAAAGGAATTTCTGAATGGCAACTCCTTCTACAATGTAGATGAATTTTTAGATAAAACATAAAAAAATAAATAAATAAAAATAAAAAAAAATTCTTAAAATATAGATTGTCAAGTATAGACAAAATTTACTAAACTGACACGTTCCACATCATTACGAAATGTTGTATACATGATCTAAGGAACAAGTATTAATCTAATCTAATCTAATCTATTAGAGCACTTTTTATCACCATAAACATGCCTCCCCCATTACTGTCCAGCCTATCTCTGCGATATACATTCCAGTCTGAGTTTAGAGTCTCATTTTTTTTTCATCTGGTTTCAGCCAACTTTCGGTCCCAAGTACTATGTGGGCATTGTGACCGTTTATTAATGAAAGCAGTTCTGTGACCTTTCTATAGACTCTCATGCAGTTAACTAATAGTACATTGATCTTTTCATTCCCTGTTTTGTACTGCCTACTGCTACCTTGTCGTGGCTCAGGAGGCATCTTGTTGGGCCTAAAGAGGGAATTCTCTAACCTAAAACATTCCCATGTACACTCCACACGTACTCTGCTACCCTTGCAGCCGCTTCCTGCGTGTAGTGCGCGCCTGACCTATTCAGAGGAACCCTAAATTTCTCCACCTGATAGCGGAGGTTGAGAAATTTGCACCCCAGATCTCCGCAGAATCGTCTGAGCCTCTGGTTTAAGCATTCCACCTGCCTCCAAACCAGGGCCCGCGATTGGCTCTGGGAGTGACACTACAAATAGTTAGCTAAGATTCCACCCCGTGAGCGAGGCTTTCAAATTTCACCAACTCTGCCAACCGCCTGTATGAATTGAGAATGACCTCTGAACCTAGCTGGCACGAGTCATTGGTGCCGTCATGAGCAACAATTTGCAGTCGAGTGCACACAGTGCTCTCTGTTGCTGCCAGAAGGGCTCCTCATCTCGGATGAGGACCCCCCCCCCCCCCCGGCTAGCAAACAGAGTGCACGCAGGCCTTCTTCCCCGACCTTTCCACTATTTCCCTAAGGGGCTCCATCACCCACCTAACACTGGAGTTGCCATTCACTAATAAACCCCTCCCCCCTAGTGACTACTCGGACCCTACTGAAGGAGTGGCCACATGTCCACTCACAGGCAGACGGACGACGACGCCCGGCTGGCCTCCAAATTGACCTTTTGGACCGAGCGACACAAACACCATTGAACCTACTACACCCCTTGAAGAGAGGGTGGCTGAACCATGTCCTGTACACGCGAAGATGTCCCAACAGCCCAACTACCACAACACTCCGAGGCAGCAGCCTGAAGATGGCTGACCGTGGCCAACAACATGCTCAGTAGCTCACAAATAGCAGCCACCTCCTCCTGCATCCATACGCAGCAGTCACACATCCTACCCATCCTTCCATTTCTAGAAAACTGCCTTCAAGTTTATTTCCTTCATATAGGCCCTCTATATATTCCTTCTACAGTTCAGCTTTCCCGTTTACTTATTACTGGTTTGCCGTCTGAGTGCTTTATTTTCATACAGCTGCTTTTCTTGTCTCCAAATACCACTTATTTTCATGTAGGAGCTACCTTTCCCCTAGTTATACATTCTTCTACGGTTCTGCATTTGTCCTCTAGCCACTCCTGCTTAGCCAGTCAGCACTTCCTGTCAATCTCATTTTTCAGATGTTTTTAGTCCCTTTTGCCTGCTTCACTTCACGCATTTATATATTTTCCCCTCTTATCAATTAAGTTCATTATATCCTGTGGTATCCAGAGATTTCTATTAGGCCTTGTCCTTCTGCCTATATGATCACCTGCTGCCTTCGCTACCCTATCTCTCAGTGCTATCTATTCTTCTTCTACCCAGTTCATAAACCAATCAAGAAGGCTAGGAGCGTGTTTTTGTTGGGAAGAGCCGATAAGCAAATGTTACGATCACACTTAGAAAATGAATGGGCATCATTTAATTCCGGGACAATGGATGTAGAGGAATTGTGGACTAAATTTAAGTGCACTGTTAATAAAGGGTTAGAGAAATATGTGCCAGTAAAGATGATTAAGGATAGAAAAGCTCCACCGTGGTATAATAATAATGTTAGAAAGCTGCTGAGAAAGCATAGTCTGTTGCACTCTCGACTCAAAAAAGAACACGCACATGATGACAGGCAAAAGTTAGTAGAGATTTGTGCGTCTATAAAAAGATTGATGCGCAAAGCATACAATAATTATCACAGCCATACCTTAGCTAAAGATCTTTCCGAGAACCTGAAAAAATTCAGGTCCTATGTAATATCAATAAGTGGGTCAAAGCCCACCGTTCAGTCACTCGTCGATCATTCCGGGGCAGTAATAGAAGAAAGCAAACGAAAAAGCTGAAGTTCTAAATTTAACCTTAATAAATCTTTCACGCAGGAGGACCGCACAAATGTACCATCATTTGATCAACGTACTAATACCGAAATGGGGGACATAGCAATAGGTATTTCCAGTGTACAGAAGCAGCTGAGAGAGCTAAATACGAAAAAGTCTACTGGTCCGGATTGAGTACCAGTTCGGTTTTACAATGACTATTCCGCGGCATTGGCCCCCTACTTAGCTTGCATTTATCGCGAATCTTTAATTCAGAGCAAAGTTCCTAGTGATTGGAAAAAAAGCGCAGGTGACTCCCATTTATAAGAAAGAAAAGAGAACTGACCCACACAAGTACAGGCCAATATTGTTGACATCAGTTTCATGTAGAATTTTAGAGCATATTCTCAGTTCAAATATTGTAAATTTCCTTGAAACGGAAAAGCTTCTTTCCATGAATCAGCACGGGTTTAGGAAACATCGTTCATGTGAAACTCAGCTTGCCCTTTTCTCACATGACATCTTGCGAGCCATGGATGAAAGGCAACAGGCGAATTGTGTTTTTCTCGACTTCAAAAAGGCATTTGACGTGGTGCCACACTGCAGACTGCTTAACGAAGATACGAGCTTATGGAATAGGTTCACAGATTTGTGACTGGCTGGAAGACTTCCTAAGTAACAGAACGCAGTACGTTGTTCTCGACGGCGAGTGTTCATCAGAGACTAGTGTATCATCAGGCGTGCCCCAGGGGAGTGTGATAGGACCGCTATTATTTTCTATCTATATAAATGATCTGATGGACAGAGTAAGTTGTAATTTGTGGCTGTTTGCTGATGATGCTGTGGTGTATGGGAGGGTGTCATCTTTAACTGACTGTAAAAGCATACAGGATGACTTGGACAAAATTTCTAGTTGGTGCGAAGAACGGCAGCTACCTCTCAATGTAGGAAAATGTAAGGTGATGCGCATATGAGTAGAAAAAAACAATCCTATAATGTTCGAATACAGCATTAGTAGTGAGCTTCTTAATGCTGTCGCGTCGTTCAAATATCTAGGCGTAACATTGCAGAGCGATATGAAATGGAACGAACATGTAAGGACAGTTGTGAGTAAGGCGGACAGCTGACTTCGGTTTATTGGGAGAATTTTGGGAAGATGTACTTCACCTGTAAAGGAGACCGCGTATAAAATGCTTGTATGACCACGTCTTGAGTATTGCTCAAGTGTTTGGTACCTGCAGCAGATCGGTTTAAAGGAAGACATAGAGGCAGTTCAGAGGCGAGCAGCTAGATTTGTTACCAGTAGGTTCGACCAATGCGCGAGTGTCACGGAAATGCTCCGGCAACCCAATTGTGGATTGCTGGAAGATAGATGACGTTCTTTTTGTGAATTTTGTGGGCCGGAATTTGAAGCTGAGTGTAGTACGATCTTGCTGCCACCTACTTACATTTCGCGTAAAGATCACAAAGACAAGATAAGAGAAATTAGTACTCGTAGGCATTCTTTTTTCCCCTCGTTCCATTTGGGAGTGGAATAGGAAAGGAAATGCCTAGTAGTGGTACAGTGTACCCTCCGCCGCGCACCTTATGGTGAATTGCGGAGTATGTATGTAGATATGTAGATGTACTGTATTAATTTCCCCTTTTCAGCCAATCCTTGCCTGATGCTCCCTCTGAAACTCCCAACCACCTCTGGTTCCTTCAATTTGTCCAGGTTCCATCTCCTAACCTTTCTATCTTTCTGCAGTCTCTTTAGTTTTAATCTGCAGTTCATAGCCAGTAAGTTGTGGTCAGAGTCTATATCTGACCCTGGATATGTCTTACAGGTTAGAACTTGGTTTCTAAATCTATTCCTTAGCATTATAAAGTCAATTTGGTACCTTCCAGAGTCTCCTTATCTCTTCCACGTATACAGCCTTCTTTCATGATGTTTGAACCAAGGTTTGGTGATCATTAAATTATGCTCTGTGCAAAATTCTACCAAGCCATCTCCTCTTTCATTCATTTCCCCCAGTCCATATTCACCTACTACATTTCCTTCTCTTCCCTTTCCTACTACCAACTTCCAGTGCCCACACAATCAAGATTTCGTCTCCCTTAACTTTCTGAACGACTTCTTTTATCTCTTCATACATTTCTTCGATATCCTCATCATCGTCTGTGCTAGCTGACTTATACACTTGCACTACTGTGGTCAGTGTTGGTTTCATGTCTACCTTTGCTGCTATAATGTCTTCACTATGCAGTTCACAATAACTTACCCACATTCCTATTTTCTTCTTCATTATCAGACCTACCCCTGTGTTACCAGCGGTAATTTTTGTATTTATAACCCTGTACTCACCTGACCAGAAATTCTGTTCATCCTGCCTCTGAACTTCACTAATTCCTACCATATCTGACTTTAACCTATCCATTTTTCTTTTCAAATTTTCTAACTTACCTATGCAATTAAGGGTTAGAACATTCCACATTCTCACCCGTAGAATGACTCTTTTGTTTTTCTTGATGACAACATCTTCCTGAGTAGTTCTCGCCCGGAGATCCGAATGGAGGACTATTTTACCTCCGCAGTATTTTACCCAAGACGATGCCATCATCATATATTCATACAGTAGAGCTGCATGTCCTCGGGAGAAGTAATGACTGTAGTTTCCCCTTGCTTTCAGCCATTCGCAGTAACTGCATGGCAAACCACAGTGCCTGATGTTACAAGGCCAGGTCAGTCAATAATCCAGATTGTTGCCCCTGTAACTACTGAAAAGGCTGCTGCCCCTCTTCAGTAACCACACATTTGTCTGGCGCCTTCACAGATATCCCTCCGCTGTGGCTGCACCTATTGTACAGCTATCTGCATCGTCGAGGCATGCAAAACGCCCCATCTGGGCAATATACGTGGTTTGTGGGGGTGGAGCCCAGTGCTATGCTAACACAAACATAACACCGTGCTGAATGCTGAACATTGACCACTCAATCTTCCCTTCTGCTTCTTGTTCACAGTTCCGTACACTCTTCCTGTGTGCTGTGTGTTCAGTTTTTGGCAGGCCGTCCACTGCACCGTCATTCCAGTAAATATAGGGGATGCAATGGGAAGTTTACCTCTTAAGAAGATGAAAGATATTTACTGTTCTTATATCATATATTTGCCCCTTCAATAATTATTGATTTATATGATAAAAATGATAATTGTGATGGATTTCAGTGACAAGCCCTTTCCAGAGTCAAAGCTGCAGAAGGAGAGAACAAGTTTCTTGAATTATTTAGCTTCAAAACCAATTTACATAAGAAAGTCTTAACATATTCGCTCTTTTTATGAGCCAACCCTTATTTCTCAGGGCACTGAACTATTGAGAGGGGATGAAAGTACTCTAGAGTTGGGATGTACGCATCCTAAACTTCGATATTTCACGACTCAAGATATTCCATGTCGGATGACATAGTGCCGAGTGCCGTATTATTTGACAGGCCACTGTAATTTGGTATATATTATACATGTGTGAATGTGTCAAATTTTTTCGAAGCTGCCAGATAACTCCTCTTTTACATACTGTATTTGACTCTGGTCAGGACATATCATATTTACTTGCGTAAACTTCGCCCCCGCATATTTTGCTTGCCCTAATTTTTAAAACCAATTTTCGTACTTTTTAAATCCTCGCTTATTTTGTACACCCTAATTCTTTATCA
This sequence comes from Locusta migratoria, assembly GCA_026315105.1. Lineage (NCBI taxonomy): Eukaryota > Metazoa > Arthropoda > Insecta > Orthoptera > Acrididae > Locusta > Locusta migratoria. Next base: position 11,350,803 of record CM048744.1, read on the forward strand.
TTTTCTAGTTTTTTTAAACTTCGTAAAATTCTCTCTCATAGGATATATATGTGAAATGGCATGGATTGTAGAAGCTGTGCTTAAGAGTTTTCACGATTTGTTCCCAGTGTGGAACATGCCATAGTCGCTAATCGTTACGACTATTACGAGACTACGAGCGAATGTAAACAGTCCCTCTCTCGCCAACCTCTCGCACGGCGGCACAGCTAACAGCCTTCTTTTCAGAACCAAATACTGTAATATATGTGGAGTTTGCTCAGCCTCTGAGTGTGCATGCATGTTAATATGAGCGTGTATTAATTAAATGAAAGTTTTCCGAAAGCTCGACAAATCTTACTTTAATTTGCGCCTGTCAGTTGCCCATCGTTTTCTGTGTGTAGTGCACGATCTGGTTTCCTACACAATTTACACTTTTAATGCTACATACTGTATCCACGCCATACAAAAACATTCACTTATCATAGCGTAAAAATAAGGTGCAAAAGGAATATTGTTTATGTGAAAGTTATTTATTAAGAAGTTTCAATGCAGTAGTACATATAACGAAAAATATATTGTTGAAAGTTACAGTACAACTACATGCAACTATAGTGCTACAATAAAGTACTTATAATATTTTTGTGATCAGAAAAAAGATGAAACCTTACAGCCAATTACTGTAGGTAGTAATTAGAAAATGACTACCTATACATTACCAAATTTCTCGCTCCTGTTTATTTTCATTTGTTAAAGGCTATAGCTTGACTTTTGTTTTTTCAGTTGCTGATTAGTTTTGGGTAAAATAATAGTTTATGAGCCACATCTTGTTGCTGTCATGTAGATGTTGACAATGGCACAAAGTAGCCAATCAGGAGTCACGTTTGTGCGGCCGGTAAGAAACAGCTTTAATATTTGCCTACTACTGCTTTAATATTTGCCTACTACTGCCTTGGCAGTAGTGGCAATTATCTTTGGAACAAAGAAGCTGAATTAAAGTTTGTGTTGTGGAGGGAAATCGTACATAGACTATTCCAAGGCGCCTTAATCGTTAGTGGTGTGGTAGTCTAACGGTTAAGACGTCTGCCTAGTAAGCATGGAGGTCCGGGTTCGATTCCCGGCCGCACCACAAATTTTAATTCAATGCTTCACATCTATCAATAATGTCTTTGACATATTTGAGACGAAAATCCGTCTCAGGGATTATTTATTCATATTAATTGATATTTATATCACCATAACAGGATTGTTCCACCATGTCCATTGCTGAGGTGCTATTCCGCTGCATGGAGAGCCTTGGCAGTAGTGGCAATTATCTTTGGAACAAAGAAGCTGAATTAAAGTTTGTGTTGTGGAGGGAAATCGTACATAGACTATTCCAAGGCGCCTTAATCGTTAGTGGTGTGGTAGTCTAACGGTTAAGACGTCTGCCTAGTAAGCATGGAGGTCCGGGTTCGATTCCCGGCCGCACCACAAATTTTAATTCAATGCTTCACATCTATCAATAATTAATATTTATTGTTTGTAAACAAATTGCTGTAGTGTAAATAAAGGCATTAAATCAATTCATTATGTAGGCCTTCCTTATTGTTCCAGTAGTAACTGACAATTATTATAGGAATGTGCAGGTAGTACTAATTTAATTTTACTTTCATTTCAGATTATGGGATCAAGCAGATTAGGATTCATCAATGATACTAGAACAATATTGTTCCTTCTGCTTTTATTGAAACGGCATACTTGTAGTAATAATGTTAAATGTACCATACGTAACTTAAACATGAACATTAAATAAATTCAGTATTACTTCGGTACCGGTATTTATTTATGGTACGGTATTTCGTTTCTTGCATGGAGTCATCAGTACTACATAACTTTGGTAAATATCATAACACGGGCTTTAATGCTAGTAAATATATCACTGTATGTAACTTATTACATATTCAGTGAATTGAAGAGCTATTGAAAGAGCGCCTTTGAGGTACTGTATGCAGCACACCGAGAAATAGCCCAATAAACTTTTTTTTTTTTTTATTCCCTAAGTATTTTGCGCACCAGGATTGCAAGACGGATTTTTCGTCCAAAAACAGTGCGCAAATTATGTGAGTACGTATGATATTCACTTTTGGTTGTGTTATGATAGGAGCATTTTTCATTCCCATCACTGACTGTCTTACATAATCATTTGCCACTAATTACCAAGTCTCTCAACTTTGATCGTGATGTATTTCATAAACTTGAAGTTTCTCCAGAACACAAGTGAATAAGCAAGAGCTAAGAGATTGTTAAGTACATTCAAACCAGCTAAATAACGCTCCTGTTGGAGCACTGAAAGGGCAGATATCTTCCTGTTTAAAATACTGTAAGATAGAAGTGAGGAACAAGCAGCCTCACTAAAAAAAAAAGGGGGGGGGGAGAATAAATAAAACGACCTGTAAAGACCTGTGACTGCTGCTGTCACTGTACGAGATGGAATAAAATTGTTGTGAGATACATTCCCGTGCTCATGCAAGCCTGTTTCCTGTGCCGAGGCAGTGCTATGCTTTCGAACAATTTACCCATATTGCTGGGGGCAATCTGTTGTTTACATAAATGTGTTATGAATTTACCAATATTTCTTATTCAAAATATCCACTTGTTTTGACTGGTTTCAGCAGATCTTGTCACCATCATCAGAACTAAAAAAAACAAAGAAGAGTACCAGCAAATGTGCCTGCATTGCTAATGTCAGCAAACACTAAAATTTTAATATGTAAAGACACTAAAGAGTCATTCCATGTCAAATCAACACAGAATAGTGCAATTTTCAACCTTACCCTCTCCGATTTTCATAAAATTTGGTTTGTTCATTACATTACAAAAGAATGAAGACTATCAAAATTACAGAATTTTAGCGCAATTAAGACAAGAGTAATAACAACTCAAAGTTATGATCATGTGCCATAATGGCAAGTATTCCTTACTATTACAGCGCTATCAGTTGTTAAAAAAAACTACTACTACTAATAATAATAATAATAATAATAATAATAATAATAATAAACAACCAGACCACACATGATATGCGCCCCCCCTCCCCCCAAACGGTAGAAACGGTTCAGGTTGAGTATTATTTCCTAAGCTTCCGCCATCCGGACTTGCTGGTGAAAACCATTTTTTAATATCTACTGTTTTTCCAAGTTATTCCGGTTTGTAAAATTTACACCCTGTATAATGGACTAAGTTGAGTTCAAGTAGTTTGAGGATAATGTACATTTTAATGTGAATTGCATTCATTTGTGCAACATAGCCCTTTCATTTATACTAGACTTCCTGATACATTAAAATACAGTCACATCTCATGAACTAGTGTTCGAGAAGTCAATACATATATTATGATTTACTTTCCCTTCAGGATATGAACAACCTATACACCTCTTTCAAATTTTCATTTAGATTGTTCCCAATGATGATTTTCATGTCCAGAGCCCATACAGTCTAAATAAGTTTTGCCCTGGAAAACTCTAGCTAAAGATCAATGAATGTTAATAACCCAGCATGCGTAATAATGTACAATGTTATGGGCGAGTTCTTGAACTTCGAGGAGATGGAATGGGGAATGCAAAAACATATCTGGAACAGCTGTGTGGTATTTCCAGTCAAGTGTCATTTGGTAAAATAACACTCAACAGCAGATTTTAATGAAAACATTATTTTGTTCTAATGAATTTGTTTCATTTTTTACATTCTTGTAGTACTAAATGGACAGTGAAATATATATTGTGGAAAGGAAAAGAGTTCCGTTTGCCTATGGAAAGTTTATGTTTCTTACTTCTTGCGTGGCTGTTCAAAGCACTCTTCCCCATTGTAGAAATATTTGTCTGTGTTGTACCAAGTTGAATTACTTCATCTGTGCGGGTACAGGTAAAGTCGATTCACACTTGGATGCACTCTATTGTTCTCTGCAAAGATTGTTTCACTCTGTTCCATTTCAGAAAGATGTAGATGGCGTTAGTCTCAAAATATATTTAACGATATTTTGAATGTATTGTTATAAGACAGCTGTTAAAGCAATAAATTACGAAATTGCCTTTTGCAAAAGTCGCATACCGTATTACAGAATTGTACTTAATTTTTTTCGGAGGGCAATTAGCATGTCAAAAAGTCACAATCAGCAATGTTAGAACTGTATTTCATACGGGCCCGGCTAGTGCTCACTAGGTGGCATTGCGTGTACTATGCTTTTTGGAAACCCATTAAACGAGGGAATGATCTTTTGTGTTGACCATAAAATAAATAATTAATGCTGTTCCTGCTCTATGGTTTACAGGTTCTCGATGTACCCTTGTCCTCTAAGTAAATTAATTATCCTCGTAATTATTACCGCGATTCCTCATTGGCACTAACCGGGTCCACGTGAAAAACAGTTCAGCCATCAACAATACATACATCTTGACTGTGTTTACTATTTATATATTACCAATGTCACGTCAGTCACAGGAATCGTCTATAATTATTACTAACGAACATAGGCACCGACTTTTGAAAATCTTGGGGTATGCTCAGTGGCGTACCAAGGTATTTCTAAAGATAAATAAATAAATACAAAACAAAGCCAAAAGCTTACACACAACATACACGCTATCGATACCATATCACTGTCACCATCACGATTATAAGTCCAAGTCCTTTTGTATTTCACAATAGTCAAATTTCTGTCTAGGTGTGTTTGCGTTTGGATATGTGATGTGTGGGTGTGTGTGTATTTGTTTACCTTCCTTCACCCCCCCCCCCCCCCCCTAAGGTGGAACCTTCCACTCCTGGGATTGCAATGACTCCTTTTCCACATCCTTAAAACCCATATCCTTTCCTTTCTCCTCTCGTTTCTTCCTCTTTTCCTGAAGAAGCGACCAACAGTTTTGTAAGCTTGTATGTGTCTTTGTGTGTGATTTTATTTGTGTTTGTTGATGAGTCTGTCCTTTCTGTAAGTCATCCGTTTTCTATTTTTTATATTCCATTTTGTACATTCTATTTTTTATATTCCATTTTAACAATTTTCACACGCAAGGCATTAACCCTTTTAACACCAAGTTTTATTGATTTATGAATAAAAATATTTCTTTGCATATATCTATAAATAATGATTGGATTAATGTACATTTGATAGAATTTATAATTATTTTTAGTTTCTGGAAGGAAATTTGGGATAACTAGAGATGGCATCAGTGTGCAGGATATGTGTCCTTTGTCGTAACTAGTAACATTTTGGAACTGTTGACTACTAATTTAGACATTGGGCAATTATTTAGTAATAAAGTTTTTAAATTATTTTGTTTCCTTTCAAGTATTGTTGCATTTACTCCAACTTAGACATCAAGCAACGATATATATTTTGACAATGCATTGTAGGCTAATGCTTTTTGTTTCGTCGTGGTAATGGTAGACAATCTAGTCACAATGAATTATTAGAAGCTCTGCTATGTTATTTAAAATCTTTGAACAAATAGTTGTTGCTAGACAGACAGATAAAGATGAGGGGAGGGAAAGGGGTAAGACTTAATTCCATGCACAGGTGACACAGGTCAAAAAGAGCAGAAACTAAGGTTCGACTACTACGTTCAATTGTTGACAAATTGTTGAAGCCTGAAAATTCAAATTCAGTGAAAAATAATCTTCACTAGCTGTAGCGTTTCGAGAATTTTGTAGAGTTGCCAATTGAAACACAAAGACCTTCACAAGTTGTTATGAGGACTGTCTGTTTACAGAACGTTTTAGGTAAAAGGGATAGGGCATGCTTCGCAGCAAGTATGTCGGTTCACTGGTAACGTTTGTGGTTGTCAAAAGGTTATATCAAAAGATACCGGGAATTAAATTTAGAGTGTAAACATTTTCAGTGTATCGTACCAAACCCACTTCATTTCTAGTTATTTAATACAATTTAAGGTTGCCACCTACAGTTTACAATATTGACTTAACAAGTGGAATTCCATTAACATTTGGACTATTTAGAAATTGGTCACTTCACTCACATGTGAACGTGGATTTTAATGCCTACCAATTCAATTACCTGTTTAAAACAATCTTTTTAGAGTGGTGTCTTACAAAAGCCAGCCGGCAATCAATGGGATGAGAGTCGATTTTAATTACAGTCAATAAATATAACAAAGAAAAAAATGATACCAAAATTTTCAGTGGGCTATGCCTAGCATTCCCACTCAAATTTTGGGGTATGCTTGAGCGACCGAACATACCTGTAGTCAGCACCTATGCTAACGAAGCATTACAATACCAACTTTTATGGAGTTTATATTCAAAATCAACAAAATGCTTCCATGAAGAGACTTTTCAACGCAGAATCAGACGAACGAGATTTAGTACAAAAAAATATCGCCTTTCATTCTAGCTGCGATTTCGTAGTTGCGCCTTACGATAACACTGCGTAGAATTGAGTTGCGTGGTTGAACAACACTTCGAGATAAATACAGAAATACATAATGGAATACATAACCTATAATTATCAAACTTTTTAAACCACACAGAAATATATTTGAAAATGTTTTTGTACACAAAAATGAAGCAATGAATATTATTTAACCCGCAGGCACTAGCGGTTTGAGCATTTTGCTCACCGTAATTTTAAAACGATTGGCATTTTGTTACTTTTAAATATTGAACTTTGAGGTTTTTTTTTTTACTAAAGCTACAGGGATTACTTATTTACACTTATTAAGTACATTTCGTACTGGTTGTGTAATCTGAGTAATAGGCTATACACACGAATGATCGTTTAACTCAAAGCCGTGAGATCTCATGGATTAAAAATCCCAGTTTCTGGCTGAAATTCAAGGTTTTTTACCGGTTTCAAGGTTCTGTGGCTACCCTGAATACCAGTGGGAGAATGGACCTCCCAGAGACGTTCCCCAACGACCACGGCCAGGACCCGATGAGGATGGCGATCGTAGCCTCGAGCCCAGACAGCCGAACCTGGGGCAAAAAGCGACGGAGGATGAGGAAGCGATGCGGGAGAGCCTGGATGCAAGAGGGACAACAGCGTCCGAACAGGGCAGCCGTGAAGAAGCTCAGAGGGGCTATGCTGACTGGCCAGAGGGGACCGATATGACAACAGGAATCTAAGGAGGGCATCCTCCACTGAAAGACGTGACACATACTTGTGCATTTGCGTCTTGAAAGTGCGGACAAATCTATCCACTGCCCGATTTGACTGTGGATGAAAAGATGGGGCAAGGATATGGCGAATCCGATGGGTAGAAAAAAAATCGTGATAGTGTTGCGAAGTAAACTGTGGCCCGTTATCTGTCAACAACTCAGTCGGAAGACCTTCAATAGAAAATGTCTTTAACAGGGAATGTGCAGTAACTTCTGCAGACATGCAGGCCAGAAGAATAACAAATGGGAAGTTTGAGTATGCATCAACGACTAAAAGCCAAAAGTTGTCTAAGAAGGGCTCCGCAAAATCGACATGGAGACTCTCCCAAGGTGCGGACAGAGTGGGCCAGGGAGAGAGAGAGAGAGAGAGAGAGAGAGAGAGAGAGAGAGAGAGAGAGAGAGAGAGAGAGAGAGGACCTGCTTGTTGGGATGCACAAGAAGAGCATCCTGCTATAAGGCAAGTTATGTCCCCATCAATGCCTGGCCAATATACATGTCAAGGTGCAAGTATCTATGTGTGGGAGACGCCACAAGTTGTTTTTTTTTTTTTTTTTTTTTTTTTTTGTGGTTTTAGGGCGCACAACTGCTAAGGTCATTAGCGCCAAGACAAGAACAGAGATTCGCTAGATCTCGAAAAAATTGGTAACTGCCAGTTAGAATATCAAGTGAATGCTATATTTGAAAGATAAACAATTAAAAGGGTTAAATATCCTTTGATAAATTGGCCAAGTGGATAAAACACAAAACTCGAGCAGCTGCTCGTGTGTCATCAGCTAAAATATCCTCCAGAGTAGACGGAAAATGAAGGGCTACACGGAGATGATTAAAACTAACACAAGACAGTGAAACATGTCGCACCGTCAGCAATTCACCGCAGGAGCACAGTGGTGCAGGGTCAGCGGTTAGCAAATGACGGTGGCTGAAACGGCAGTGACCGATCTGCAACCGAGCCAGGATGACCTCCTCTCGCCGAGAGGATCGGGATCAATTTACAGTTCTCAATTTGTTGTCGTGCAGTGAGAACCACACACCACACCAGGACAACACAATACTCCTGCGAAGAGACCATTGAACATCGTCCGATGGGAGGCAAAAGGTAGCCATGCGAGGCAAAAGAGATGCTGCCTTGGCTGCTAAGTCAGCGGTCTCATTCCCAGGCACACCCATGTGGCAATCGTGTGAGTCGTCAAAAAATAATCGGTAAGATGGATGGTTGGGCATCGACCGCAGGTGGCGTGCATACCGACACAAGAGTATGTCGAGGGTAATACAGCAGCCTCAGCATACAGACTTACAACAGGGTTGGTATAAAATGCACTGGTCGCCATACGTAAACCCCGATGGTGAACAGAGTTGAGACGGCGGAGAATCGACGGCCGTGCAGAAGAGTATACAAGGCTTCCGTAGTCGAACTTCGACTGAACAATGGCCTAGTAAAGATGAAGCAGGGCAGTACAATCCACTCTCCATGACGTGCCACTGAGGACACGAAGAACATTAAGGGATGGGGCACAATAGGCAGCCACATAGGACACGTGTGTGGACCAGCAAAGTTTCCAATCCAACATTAGCCCCAAAAATTTTGTTGTCTCCACGAAAAGGAGAGCAACGCGGCCGAGACATAGGGATGGTGGAAGAAATTCCTTTATCTTCATAAGTTTATACACACCGTTTTCTCAGTGGAGAATCTGAAGTCGTTCGCGATGCTCCAGGAATATAGACGGTCAAGACAGCGTTGAAGACAACGTTTCAAGAGACACGTCCGCTGGGCGCTGCAATAAATTGCGAAATTGTCTACAAAAAGGGATCCGGAAACGTCGGCAAAAGGAAGATGTTTGTCCTTCCCTGGTTTGGGTATAGGTACAACAATGGCTTCACGCCAACTTGTGGGAACCTGACCTTCAGTCCATATGCGATTGTAGATACTAAGAAGGAAACACTTGCCCGCAGGAGAGAGGTTCTTCAGCATCTCAATATGGATCGAATCGGGGCCAGGAGCAGAAGATCGGGACAGGGCAAGAGCACAGTTTAGCTCCTGCATGGTGAAGGATACATTATAATTTTCACGATGAAAAGAGTGGAAAGAAGGCAGCCGTGCCTCCTCTGCCTGTTTGTGAGGGAGGAAGGCAGGGTGGTAATGGGCGGAGCTCGAAACCTCCGCTAAGGAACGGCCCAGTGCGTTGGAAACATCAACGGGGTCCACAAGGACTGCGTTTTCCACGGTCAGGCCAGGAATTGGGGAGTGGACCTTGATGCCAGATAAACGGTGTAGGCCACCCCAAACAACCTTGGAGGGAGTGAAATGGTTAAAAGAACTAGTAAAAGCAATCCAGCAAGCTTTTTTGCTATCGCTTATAACACGACGACATCTCGCTCGCAGTCGTTTATAATTTATACAATTCTCCGACATTGGGTGGCGGTGGAAAGTGCTTAAAGCACGTCGCCGAGCTCTAAGAGCGTCGCGGCAGATTGCAGTCCACCAAGGGACCAGGACACAACGTGGAGAAAAAGATGTACGAGATATGGATTGTTCGATAGCTGTGAGAATAACCTCTGTGAGGTATTCGACCTGACTGTCACAGCTGGGAAAATTCTGATCGTGAAAAACAGCCATGGAAGAATAAAGCCCCCAGTCGGCTTTAGAAATGTTCCAACTGGTGGGACGAGGATATGGGGAATGATGCAGGAAGTGGATGACACAAGGGAAATGGTCACTCGAGTATTTGTCAGAGAGTGCATACCACTCAAACCGACCGCCAAGCTGAGGAGTGCATAGCGCGAGGTGTATATGGGAATAAGTATGTGTTGTGTCTGAAAGGAAGGTCGGTGCACCGGTGTTGAGGCAGACAAGATTGAGGTGTTGGAGAAGGTCCACCAAAAGGGAGCCTCTCGGACAAGGTGCCGGAGAACCCCACAGGGGGAGGTGGGCATTAAAGTCGCCTACCAACACGAAAGGTGGAGGGAGCTGGTCAACGAGGTGTAGCACATTTGCCCTAGTAAGGGCGGATGACGATGGTGAATACATATTACAGAGGGAAAAGGAGAAGGTGGATAGAGTGATGCGGATGGCAACTGCCTGTAGGTGAATATGCAGTGTAATGAGATGGTGATAGACGTCGTCCCGAATGAGTATCAGAACCCCTCCATGGGCTGGGGTACCTTCCACAGATGGCCGGTCGAAATGCACAGAAGTGTAGTGGGGTAAGTCTGCACGATCACTTGGACGTAACTTAGTTTCTTGGAGACAAACTAGAAGCGGGCAGTGCAATAGAAGGAGAAGTTTTAATTCCTCCCAATTGGAACGAAAGCCACGAATATTCCTTTGAACAAGCGCCATGATAAAAAATAAGAGAAGAAAGGAAGATAAAAAGGAACAAGCAGGTTGGGTCACCTCGACTTCCGCTGAGGACCGGACTTCTAGGGAGCACTACTGTGGCCATCTAGAGGCAGAGAGTCCTGTTCCATAGGTTCAAACGATACATCTGTCAGCTTCCCGGCTTTATCAGGAGGGGCAGCTTCCGCCGCCGGTAAAATGCCGGTTGCCCGGTGTCCCGGCGAGACAGAAGATGATCGGGCCCGACTACTGTTGGGCGGCGTGACGGATAGGTCACGCCTTGGCAGGGAAGGAGAGCAACTCTTTTTCTTGTTGGCTCTTCTGGAAGAGTGACAGTGAGAAGAGGCAATTGACGCTTGTGAAGCATGAGTTCGTAGAAAATCTTCACGGACGGGTTCCTTTTTCAAAGTCTGGGCATCTTGTTTCGGTGCCCGCGGTTTATTAGAGGTTGACGAAGACTGAACTTTAGAAGCAGCAGGAGGAAGAGGGGACATGGAACGGGCAATCTTCAGGCTGGCCGATCGCACAACTGTGTCAGCGAAAGGAAAGTCACAGGTCTGGGTACCTGAATCCTTAGTAGGTCAACTGGAGGTGAGGACCTTACTGTATGTGCCCGCTGGGAGGACAGTGGGCTTTTGACTCACCAACAACTTTCGAGCGGCAGATGTTGATACCTTTTCCGTAACCCGAATTTGCTGGATGACCTTTTTATCCTTATATACAGGGCAGTCCCGAGAGGAAGCCGCATGGTCGCCGTTGCAATTAAGGCAGTGAGGGGAAGGAGGTGGGCAATGCCCCTCATGGGCATCCCTACCGCAAGTGACACATTTTGCTGCATTAGGGCAACATTGACGAGTACGGTTGTATCTGTGGCATTTGAAACAGCGCGTTGGGTTTGGTATATAAGGGCGGAGAGAGATAACTTCGTACCCTGCCTTGACCTTCGACGGGAGTTACACTCTGTCGAACGTCAAAAACACAGTACGAGTCGGTGTCAGCTGGTTATCTACCTTTTTCAACACCCCATGCACGGCTGATCGGACATGTAGGTTTGTATGTCTTCGTCAGACAACCCATCAAGGGAGCTCGTGAAGACTACCCCCCGTGACAAGTTGAGTGTGCGGTGCGCTTCTACCTTGACAGGAAACGTGTGTAAAAACGTAGTCCATATTAGTTTTTGGGCTTGGAAGGCACTGTCCGCTTCCAGCATCAATGTTCCAGTGCGCTGACGTGAACAGGTTTTAACAGGGCCAGCAATTGCATCAACACCTTTCTGAACGACGAAAGGATTTACAGAAGTGAAATCTTTACAGTCGGGTCGAGAGACAACATGGAATTTCGGAAGATCAGGCAAAGTTTTCTTTTGCTGAGACGAATCTATCTTTCGTTTCTGGGTCAACGTCACAGAAGAAGAGAAGGAAGTCAATGCAGAAGTGTCCCCCGTAATTACCGGCGTCTCCGATGGCGCGCTCCTTCCTAATGGGGGCCCTCTCTGAGAGCTTACCCACCTTAGGTGATTGTTCACACCTCAGGTCACATCTCCCGAGAACTGACGGAGGGACCAATCGGCATGTTTGGAAGGTACCAGCTTGGCTAATCACTCCTCCCTGGGCCTGGCCTTTACCAGGGGGTACGTACGTGCCCTAGTTGTCTACCCGGGGTGGGGAATTGCGCGTTACCCCGTCACATGCTATGCATGATAATGCGTGGGTCGGCCTTCAGACACACACAGGTAAGAAAGAAGAAGAAGATAGGAAGTGAAGAGAAAGAAGTATCTCAAACGCCAAAGCGGAGACTAATGAGGAGGAGGAAAAGAAGGCTAGGAAAGTACAGCAAGGAGAGAAAGACAGATGCAAAGGTGAGGAAAGGAAGGAACCAAGGAATAAGAGAAACTACGACAAGAAACCACCTTAACTCGCAGAGGACGCCCGTCTCCAGGCGAAGGCATAAACCGGGAGGGAAAGTGAAGGAGCCTGAGGCAGAAGAAAGGCTGCTTCGGTTCAGGGCCCCATGCGCGCCACACACGTACCCACAAAGGAGCTGTTGGTCACTTGCGGGGGGGCACCCCAGTGATCCCAATGTAAAAGATCTAGAACCCAGCGGCTCAATGACGCCGGAACCACCACTCAGTGGGAGCCGTCTTCCGTGGACAGAAATAAAATGCCCTCGTAGGCACTAAGACAGTGGCGAATTGCATAATAATTGCAGAGAGGGTCCGATGCCCAACCCAAAGGAAGCTCTGATCAGCCTTGCTGCACCCAGTGAAGGATGACCCGGAGGACAGGCTCAGCAGCCGTAGCCTTGGCGATCCGTGAGTTATTGATAGGGAAACTGGGGACGTCGTCTACTACCGACTCGTCTACTGCCAAACACAAAAGCTCTTCTGCGTCAAACGCTGGGTCGGAGCCTACCGGGAGGCGCAATAGGGCGTCAGCATTGGCATGATGAGCCGTTGACCGATACTGTAATGGAAATGGGAGAGGTACGAGGCCCAGCATTGGAGACGATGGGCCGCCTTGTCCGGAAGAGCCGCTGACGGGTGGAAAAGACACTAGTGGCCGGTGGTCCATGTATAGGGTGAACTTGGACACACAGAGATAAACATAAAATTCTTTTAGAGAAAAACGTTGGCTAGTGCCTCCTTGTCCACTTCGGAATACTGGCATTATGCCTCCATTAGAGTTTTACATGCAAACGCCAGCGGGCATTCCAACCCATCTCGGAACCGCACCACCCCCACACTGTGTTAGGAAGCGACAGCTGCCACCACTAGCCGAACCCCCGGGGTGTATGCTGCGAGGTATGGAGCCTCAAGGGACTCTAAGTAATTGAAAAGCCCACTCGCAAGCTGGAGACCAGTGGAACAGGAGCCTGCTCACAAGCTGTAGACCAGTGGAATGGGACGCCCTTATGCAGCAAATGGTGAAGGGGGTGAGCCACTGCGGCCGCCTGTAGGAGTTAGCAGTGATAATAGGCGATTTTGCTCAGGAATACTTGAAGTTCTTGAACAGGACAAGGACGGAGAAGATCTCCGACCACACGCACATGATCAGCCAATGGGCGCACACCGACCTGGATACCTCGGAGCCCAAGTACTCGATAGATGGTTGGAAGAAAGACAATTTCTGAAAATTACAGTGGAAAACAAGGAGCGGCAGTTGGCGATATGGTCAGCAGCTGTGGACCCCATCACCACAATATTATCCATGTAGTTCACACAACAAGGAACTGATGCTAGCAACCGCTCCAAAAAAACGCTGAAAGACTGCCGGGGCACTGGCCACGCCAAATGGCAACCTCTGATATGGATACAGGCCAAAAGGTGTAGAAATTACCAGCGCCTGCTTGGAGGCATTATTTAAAGACAACTGGAGATAAGCCTCTGCCAGATCTATCTTCGAAAAATACTGGCTCCCTTGGCAGCCGATGTATCAGTTCCACTGGGCAAGGCATTGGGAAAGAATCTATGATGGAGTGGGAATTTACAGTTTAAAAGTCGCCACATAAGCAGAGGGCCCCAGAGGGCTTGCGTATAACAACTAGAGATGAGGCCCACTCGCTTGCTGTGACAGGAAGTAATTACCCTCTGCCGTCAGGCGATCTAATTCGGTTTGAACAGTGCCATGGAGGGTGATCAGGAGGGTTTGAACCTGACAGAAGACTGAGCAAGCTGTATTTTTAAGTATAATAGAGGACCGAAAATTCTTAGCACACCCCAAGACGAGAATTCCACATGTAGCTGCGTGAGACTCTCATACGAAATTTGATAGGAAACCAAGCAGACAGAATCGGTAATAGTAAAGCCGAAAGCATGGAAAGCGTTGAGGTCACACTGTTTACAACCACAAACGGACAGGCTAGGATAGGATCATTAGGGCGCACAACAGCAAGGTTTTTAGCGCCCTGACAAAATATTAGATGACAGTAAATAAATAAGAACAGGCAATAGAAGAATGTCGGTCTTTGGAACAACACGACCACATACTGCAAATAGGCGATGTAAGGTCGCAGACTGAAGTATACAACCTTAGAAGTCCTTAAAAGAAAATGTCTGAGTATAGAGGTACGCTGAGCGCAGATGTTAAAGTCATCAGCTAGCCCTCCTGTAACACACTAAAACCTCTAGCCTAAGAGCTTAGGCCAGAGTCGAGAACGTTTACAAAATTGTAAAACGTTCATCACAACTGCCTCGTTGGCAGATAAAACAGTGGGCAGGATACGACCAAGATTAATCGCTGCCCTCTCAGCATGATATAAATGTGGTGTATAGTGATTTGCACAGCACACAAGCCTCACAAATCAGTGAATGCAGCTCTGCCGAGGAAATGGAGTAGGCAGTGGGCAGGCTAATCCCTATGTGACCAGGAAACACTACAGAACACCCGGCAGAGTCCTCTTGTTTTGATCTGTCAATGTACACCATTGTACTATCATGATGTCTATTTCAAATGGTGAAAAATTCTGACTGAAAAATTATGTCTGGGGCACAATCTTTCTTAAAATTGGTTAAATCTAAAAGGAGTCTGGCCCTCTGTAATAAAGAAGGGAGATATCCTCGACATAAAACAGTAAAATCTGAAACATCCATTTCTAAAAAACAGTCCTTAGCATGAATCCCAAAGGCCTCGTAGCTCGAAGCCGATTACGAAACAGCCGTTCCATAGGTGGCCGAGCAACAGTATAGTAAGCAGGTGTGTATGGGGTGGACAACGCAGCATACGCCTCGGCGTAAAGGCTTGTTATAGGGCTGGTTCAAAATGTCCCAGTAGCCAACCAAATCCCTTCATGGTGCACCATTTCTAACATTTTTAGGTAGGAAGGTCTTGCAGACTCATACACTGTGCAGCCATAATCAAGTCAGGACGTACAAAGGCTCTATAAAACTGGAGCAGACAGTGCTTTGAGGCACTGTCTCTTCAAATCTTTAAGTTGTGGTAACCAGGTAAGTTTACAGTCAAATGTGAGACCCAGAAAATGCATAGTGTCTTTAAAATGCGGAATATTGTCCCTCATCCGCAGTTCGGGTAAGTTAAAAATAGAACACACACACCGACTTCTTGGTTGAAAATTTAAAACCGGTCATTCGTCGAGCCGTCTGAGGGCAAGCTGCAACTGACGTGTTGTTGCAAGGCTGGAGGAAGAACAGAAGACAGAGAAATCATCAACAATAATGAACACTGGACAGGACTTTTCACAACAGAAGTATTACTGTTAATGGCTATAGCGAACAACGTCACACTTAAAAACACTACCCTGAGGGACACCGTTTTCTTGCTCAAAGTGGTCATAGAGCAAGCCACCAACTCAGTACCTAAAATAACATGGAGAAAGGAAAGAAATCCCCATTCATGAAGCTGCTGAAGTATAAGACGCCTCCAAGTAGTATCATAGGCCTTCTCAATCTCAAAAAATACACCCAAAAGGTGGTGACGGCGCAGGAAAGCCTGTTGTATAGCCGCCTCCAGAGAGGCCAGGTGGAACGATATCTCCTGAACTCGCACTGAAAGTGACTAAGGAGCTGCCTGGATTCCAACATCCAGACAAGGTGGCGGTTGACCATCTGCTCTAAGGTCTTTCCAATGCAACTAGTGAGGGCAACACTATGATAGCTGCTTGGGCATGTGCGATCTTTCCCGGGTTTCAAAAGGGGCATGAAAATTACTTCTCTCGACAAATCAGGAAAGTGACCTGACGACCAAATGGCATTAAAAAGATTCATAAGGATTTTTTTTATTTCGCTGTGTTAGGTGCCGCAGCATATTGTAGAGGATTCTATCATTGCCAGGAGATGTGTCATGTACCACAGACAAAGCAGAATCCAGCTCCCACAGTGTGAAAGGGCAGTTATAATCCTGATGATCAGTAGACCTGTAGTCCAAATTGCCCTTCTCAGCAACCACTCTGTGGCACTGGAATACCGGATCCTGACTGGCAGCTGCTTTAACATTGGCAAAATACATAGCCATGGTCTGCGCAATATCTCGCGGGCTGGTGTGGAGAACACCATTCCCAATGATAGAAGCCACTGGACTACTCCCCCCTTTCCCAGAAATCCTCCTTATGGTCTCCCATACAGTGGAACTTTTAGTGGAGCGGGTAACGATACTCGGGAACTGTTGCCAAGATCTCATTCGGATCTTTCGTATAATATGGTGACATTTTGCTCTCGCCATCCGAAAGACCACGAGGTTGTTTGCAGTCGGCCGACTCAAACCTACGCAGAGCTGCACTTCTGGCCCTAATTGCTGAACGACACTCAGCAGTCCACCAAGGGACAGGCTGCCATTTTCGTCGTCCTAACGATAGCAGCATAGATGCATCAGCAGCACTGCGAATCATTTGAGTGATACAATCCACCCATTCCTGGACATTACCGCGAATTTCCAACTTAGTGAGTTGGCTGAACAGAGTCCAGTCGGCTTTACTGATCACCAATTGAGGGGGTCTACATTTGGGCTCTACTCTTTCTAGCAGGTGAAGCCAGATGGGGAAATGGTATCTACCATGCAGGTCATCGACCACTTCCCAGTGTATAGAGTGGGCGAGCGCTGGAGGACAAAGCGAGAGATCTATGGTGTTTAATAAATGTGCACTCGATGACAAGAGAAGCCTCTTGGTTGCTCAGGTTCTGGCAGAGCCCCAAAGCACATCATGTGCATTAAAATCACCATAGAGGATGAAAGGGTGGGGCAGCTGCATCAGAAGGTCTTTGAGGGCCGCTACATCAAACGTGTCATGAGGTGGCAGATAGAGGGAGCACACTGTCAAACGGTGGCGCACATATACGGATACTACAGCGACTTGTAACTATGTAGTAAGACAGAGGGGCTCAGAGTGATAAGCCGTATTAGTAAAAATTGCCACTCCGCCTCTCGCTCTCTCTCCACTAAGATTGTCCTCCTTGTGGAGTACATAGCCACGCCTGAGTCAATAAATGGAGTTCCTCCACATGCGCCCTGAAACCCTGCAAGTTCCACTGCAGTAGTGGGGCCATTTATCAGGGACATTGGACCTTTACCCTCCCTTTCTTCTGAGACTGAGACACTGAACGTGGTGGAGGTCCAGAATTGGAATAAGAGGGTTGCCCCTGAGGGAATCCAGCTCTACGAGGTCTGGAGCTGGGTCAGACGAAGGATCAAGTGGGATAACTTAACGAAATCTGAAAGGTTCATGGCTGGCAACTGGCTTTTGCAGTACTGAAGCGAAGGAGGTGGTAAACGCAGCAGGTTGCATGGCCTTGAAGGTCTTCTTTGCTTCTGCATAGGAGAGATACTGAGTCATTTTGATTTTCTGTATCATTTTCTCCTGAAGGCAGATTGCACAGTCCCTAATCGAGACTGGGTGGTTGCCTGAACAGTTGCACAGGTCATAGGTGGAGTACAGTCAAACCCATTGTGTGCTACTATCCCACTTTTGCCACAGGTAGCTTCTCCGTTACATCCCAAGATGGTGTGCCCAAAGCGCTGGCACTTATAACAGCGCATGGGGTTAGGGACATAGGGCCGTACATTTAAGCGCAGAAAACCCACCTTAACATGCTCAGGTAGTCAAGGGCTATTGAAGGTGAGGATGAAGGACTAAGATGGAACGAGTTCTCCATTCACCCTTTTCTTCATATTCTTCACATCAAATATGTCTTCTGCAGCCCATTCTTCCTTCAGTTCATCCACTGGAATGTCAATCAAATCTCTACAGGAGACTAAACCCTTGCTATAGTTATGAGTACTATGTAGCTCCATTTCGATTTGATATTCCCCAAGACTCTTAGCCATTTATAATTTTGACGCCTGTTGGGAGGTTGATGTTTCAACCAACAGGGTGCCATTACGCAACCGCTTTACTGACTTTAAGGTACCAGCAATTCCTTAAAGACCTTTGTTGATATAGAAGGGCGATACCTTCTCAAATGAACCTTCCTTTCTCTTAACGACAAGAAACACATTCTGGTTAACAGCCTGTGTTCTGTTACTCTGAACAAAAATTTTTTTCAATGAACCTAAATCCAGAGGACTAGGTACTCGAGCCCTCTTTTTTGATTGGGTGTTGGTACCCCCAGTGGTACATCCATCCCACTGGAAGGTTCATGGGTTAAATTAGAGTTTTTCTTCTCGGTCCCCCGAGTAGCTAGGGAAGAACGTTTTTTTTTTTTTTTTTTTTTTTTTTTTTTGTGGTTTTAGGGCGCACAACTGCTAAGGTCATTAGCGCCCAGACAAGAACAGAGATTCGCTGGAAGTCAACAAATTTGGTAACTGCCAGTTAGAATATCAAGCGAAGGCTAAAAACGAAAAATAAAAAACAATTAAAAGGGTTAAATATCCTTTGATAAATTGGCCAAGTTAATAAAATGCAAAACTCTAGCAGCTGCTCATGTGTCATCAGCTAAAATTTCCTCCAGAGTAGACGGAAAGCGAAGGGCTA
The DNA here is from genome assembly GCA_026315105.1 of Locusta migratoria. Taxonomy (NCBI): domain Eukaryota; kingdom Metazoa; phylum Arthropoda; class Insecta; order Orthoptera; family Acrididae; genus Locusta; species Locusta migratoria. Next base: position 11,369,677 of record CM048744.1, read on the forward strand.
CACGGAGATGATTAAAATTAAGACAAGACAGTAAAACATGTCGCACCGTCAGCAATTCACCACAGCAGCACAGCGGTGCAGGATCGGCAGTTAGCAACTGACTGTGGCTGAAACGGCAGTGACCAATCGGCAACAGGGCCAGGATGACCTCCTCTCGCCGAGAGGGGCGTGAGGAGGTCCTCCAAGCGGTCGGGATCGGTTTTACAGTTCTCAATGTTGGCGGTCTCATTCCCAGGAACACCCACGTGGCCAGGGACCCACAGAAATGTAACGTGACAGCTGTCATCTGCTAGCAACTGGAGGGAGTGTTGGATCCGCTACACGAGAGGATAGGTCGAGAAAGGGTACTTAAGACTCTGCAGGGCACTAAGGGAGTACGAACATATGGCATAGAAAGGTTGGCGGTGGCGGCAGGTATACAAAACAGCCTGGTGGAGGGCAAAAAGCTCAGCTGTGAAATTCGAGCATCGGTCAGGGAGCTTGTATTGGAAACGGTTGTCCCCGACGATGAAGGCAGATTCAACACCGTCAGTGCTCTTGGAACCATCAGTGTAAATATATATGGCATTATCAAAAGGCGAACAGAGTTCGACAAGCCTCGAGCGGTATACCAAATTCGGGGTGCTCTCCTTGGGCAGTGAACTAAGTTCAAGGTGAGTGCGAACCTGGGCCTGATGTCACGGTGGCAATGGGCTGTCGCTCAACCGAAAGGTGGAAGGAAGGGTAAAATCGAGCCGCTGAAGTAGGCGGTGAAACCGAACTCCAGGTGGAAGCAAGGCTATCGCAGACAGCTGATATTGGCGATCGAGTGAGTCGTCAAAGAATAACGGGTAAAATGGATGGTTGGGCATCGACCGCAGGCGGCATACGTACCGACACAAGAGTATGTCACGCCGAGTGGTCACGGGTAATACAGCAGCCTCGGCATACAGTTTTTCAACAAGGCTGGTATAAAATGCACCGGTCGCCAGACGTAATCCCCGATGGTGAATAGAGTTGAAATGGCAGAGCATCGAC